>OW388295.1:46056809-47256809 GCA_936450465.1 Gibbula magus
CACATCCTTCACAACCAGCAGGACGACCTCTGACGTGACTTCGCCATCCACCTCGTTCACAACTAGCAGAACGACCTCTGATGTGACGTCGCCTACCACATCCTTCACAACCAGCAGGACGACCTCTGACGTGACGTCTCCGTCGACCTCCTTCACCACCAGCAGGACGACCTCTGACGTGACTTCGCCATCCACCTCGTTCACAACTAGCAGAACGACCTCTGATGTGACGTCGCCTACCACATCCTTCACCACCAGCAGGACGACCTCTGACGTGACTTCGCCATCCACCTCGTTCACAACTAGCAGAACGACCTCTGATGTGACGTCGCCTACCACATCCTTCACAACCAGCAGGACGACCTCTGACGTGACGTCTCCGTCGACCTCCTTCACCACCAGCAGGACGACCTCTGACGTGACTTCGCCATCCACCTCGTTCACAACTAGCAGAACGACCTCTGATGTGACGTCGCCTACCACATCCTTCACAACCAGCAGGACGACCTCTGACGTGACGTCTCCGTCGACCTCCTTCACCACCAGCAGGACGACCTCTGACGTGACTTCGCCATCCACCTCGTTCACAACTAGCAGAACGACCTCTGATGTGACGTCGCCTACCACATCCTTCACAACCAGCAGGACGACCTCTGACGTGACGTCTCCGTCGACCTCCTTCACCACCAGCAGGACGACCTCTGACGTGACTTCGCCATCCACCTCGTTCACAACTAGCAGAACGACCTCTGATGTGACGTCGCCTACCACATCCTTCACAACCAGCAGGACGACCTCTGACGTGACGTCTCCGTCGACCTCCTTCACCACCAGCAGGACGACCTCTGACGTGACTTCGCCATCCACCTCGTTCACAACTAGCAGAACGACCTCTGATGTGACGTCGCCTACCACATCCTTCACAACCAGCAGGACGACCTCTGACGTGACGTCTCCGTCGACCTCCTTCACCACCAGCAGGACGACCTCTGACGTGACTTCGCCATCCACCTCGTTCACAACTAGCAGAACGACCTCTGATGTGACGTCGCCTACCACATCCTTCACAACCAGCAGGACGACCTCTGACGTGACGTCTCCGTCGACCTCCTTCACCACCAGCAGGACGACCTCTGACGTGACTTCGCCATCCACCTCGTTCACAACTAGCAGAACGACCTCTGATGTGACGTCGCCTACCACATCCTTCACAACCAGCAGGACGACCTCTGACGTGACGTCTCCGTCGACCTCCTTCACCACCAGCAGGACGACCTCTGACGTGACTTCGCCATCCACCTCGTTCACAACTAGCAGAACGACCTCTGATGTGACGTCGCCTACCACATCCTTCACAACCAGCAGGACGACCTCTGACGTGACGTCTCCGTCGACCTCCTTCACCACCAGCAGGACGACCTCTGACGTGACTTCGCCATCCACCTCGTTCACAACTAGCAGAACGACCTCTGATGTGACGTCGCCTACCACATCCTTCACCACCAGCAGGACGACCTCTGACGTGACTTCGCCATCCACCTCGTTCACAACTAGCAGAACGAGCTCTGATGTGACGTCGCCTACCACATCCTTCACAACCAGCAGGACGACCTCTGACGTGACGTCTCCGTCGACCTCCTTCACCACCAGCAGGACGACCTCTGACGTGACTTCGCCATCCACCTCGTTCACAACTAGCAGAACGACCTCTGATGTGACGTCGCCTACCACATCCTTCACAACCAGCAGGACGACCTCTGACGTGACGTCTCCGTCGACCTCCTTCACCACCAGCAGGACGACCTCTGACGTGACTTCGCCATCCACCTCGTTCACAACTAGCAGAACGACCTCTGATGTGACGTCGCCTACCACATCCTTCACAACCAGCAGGACGACCTCTGACGTGACGTCTCCGTCGACCTCCTTCACCACCAGCAGGACGACCTCTGACGTGACTTCGCCATCCACCTCGTTCACAACTAGCAGAACGACCTCTGATGTGACGTCGCCTACCACATCCTTCACAACCAGCAGGACGACCTCTGACGTGACGTCTCCGTCGACCTCCTTCACCACCAGCAGGACGACCTCTGACGTGACTTCGCCATCCACCTCGTTCACAACTAGCAGAACGACCTCTGATGTGACGTCGCCTACCACATCCTTCACAACCAGCAGGACGACCTCTGACGTGACGTCTCCGTCGACCTCCTTCACCACCAGCAGGACGACCTCTGACGTGACTTCGCCATCCACCTCGTTCACAACTAGCAGAACGACCTCTGATGTGACGTCGCCTACCACATCCTTCACAACCAGCAGGACGACCTCTGACGTGACGTCTCCGTCGACCTCCTTCACCACCAGCAGGACGACCTCTGACGTGACTTCGCCATCCACCTCGTTCACAACTAGCAGAACGACCTCTGATGTGACGTCGCCTACCACATCCTTCACAACCAGCAGGACGACCTCTGACGTGACGTCTCCGTCGACCTCCTTCACCACCAGCAGGACGACCTCTGACGTGACTTCGCCATCCACCTCGTTCACAACTAGCAGAACGACCTCTGATGTGACGTCGCCTACCACATCCTTCACAACCAGCAGGACGACCTCTGACGTGACGTCTCCGTCGACCTCCTTCACCACCAGCAGGACGACCTCTGACGTGACTTCGCCATCCACCTCGTTCACAACTAGCAGAACGACCTCTGATGTGACGTCGCCTACCACATCCTTCACAACCAGCAGGACGACCTCTGACGTGACGTCTCCGTCGACCTCCTTCACCACCAGCAGGACGACCTCTGACGTGACTTCGCCATCCACCTCGTTCACAACTAGCAGAACGACCTCTGATGTGACGTCGCCTACCACATCCTTCACAACCAGCAGGACGACCTCTGACGTGACGTCTCCGTCGACCTCCTTCACCACCAGCAGGACGACCTCTGACGTGACTTCGCCATCCACCTCGTTCACAACTAGCAGAACGACCTCTGATGTGACGTCGCCTACCACATCCTTCACAACCAGCAGGACGACCTCTGACGTGACGTCTCCGTCGACCTCCTTCACCACCAGCAGGACGACCTCTGACGTGACTTCGCCATCCACCTCGTTCACAACTAGCAGAACGACCTCTGATGTGACGTCGCCTACCACATCCTTCACAACCAGCAGGACGACCTCTGACGTGACGTCTCCGTCGACCTCCTTCACCACCAGCAGGACGACGACCTCTGACGTGACTTCGCCATCCACCTCGTTCACAACTAGCAGAACGACCTCTGATGTGACGTCGCCTACCACATCCTTCACAACCAGCAGGACGACCTCTGACGTGACGTCTCCGTCGACCTCCTTCACCACCAGCAGGACGACCTCTGACGTGACTTCGCCATCCACCTCGTTCACAACTAGCAGAACGACCTCTGATGTGACGTCGCCTACCACATCCTTCACAACCAGCAGGACGACCTCTGACGTGACGTCTCCGTCGACCTCCTTCACCACCAGCAGGACGACCTCTGACGTGACTTCGCCATCCACCTCGTTCACAACTAGCAGAACGACCTCTGATGTGACGTCGCCTACCACATCCTTCACAACCAGCAGGACGACCTCTGACGTGACGTCTCCGTCGACCTCCTTCACCACCAGCAGGACGACCTCTGACGTGACTTCGCCATCCACCTCGTTCACAACTAGCAGAACGACCTCTGATGTGACGTCGCCTACCACATCCTTCACAACCAGCAGGACGACCTCTGACGTGACGTCTCCGTCGACCTCCTTCACCACCAGCAGGACGACCTCTGACGTGACTTCGCCATCCACCTCGTTCACAACTAGCAGAACGACCTCTGATGTGACGTCGCCTACCACATCCTTCACAACCAGCAGGACGACCTCTGACGTGACGTCTCCGTCGACCTCCTTCACCACCAGCAGGACGACCTCTGACGTGACTTCGCCATCCACCTCGTTCACAACTAGCAGAACGACCTCTGATGTGACGTCGCCTACCACATCCTTCACAACCAGCAGGACGACCTCTGACGTGACGTCTCCGTCGACCTCCTTCACCACCAGCAGGACGACCTCTGACGTGACTTCGCCATCCACCTCGTTCACAACTAGCAGAACGACCTCTGATGTGACGTCGCCTACCACATCCTTCACAACCAGCAGGACGACCTCTGACGTGACGTCTCCGTCGACCTCCTTCACCACCAGCAGGACGACCTCTGACGTGACTTCGCCATCCACCCCGTTCACAACTAGCAGAACGACCTCTGATGTGACGTCGCCTACCACATCCTTCACAACCAGCAGGACGACCTCTGACGTGACGTCTCCGTCGACCTCCTTCACCACCAGCAGGACGACCTCTGACGTGACGTCTCCGTCGACCTCCTTCACCACCAGCAGGACGACCTCTGATGTGACTTCGCCATCCACCTCGTTCACAACTAGCAGAACGACCTCTGATGTGACGTCGCCTACCACATCCTTCACAACCAGCAGGACGACCTCTGACGTGACGTCTCCGTCGACCTCCTTCACCACCAGCAGGACGACCTCTGACGTGACTTCGCCATCCACCTCGTTCACAACTAGCAGAACGACCTCTGATGTGACGTCGCCTACCACATCCTTCACAACCAGCAGGACGACCTCTGACGTGACGTCTCCGTCGACCTCCTTCACCACCAGCAGGACGACCTCTGACGTGACTTCGCCATCCACCTCGTTCACAACTAGCAGAACGACCTCTGATGTGACGTCGCCTACCACATCCTTCACAACCAGCAGGACGACCTCTGACGTGACGTCTCCGTCGACCTCCTTCACCACCAGCAGGACGACCTCTGATGTGACTTCGCCATCCACCTCGTTCACAACTAGCAGAACGACCTCTGATGTGACGTCGCCTACCACATCCTTCACAACCAGCAGGACGACCTCTGACGTGACGTCTCCGTCGACCTCCTTCACCACCAGCAGGACGACCTCTGACGTGACTTCGCCATCCACCTCGTTCACAACTAGCAGAACGACCTCTGATGTGACGTCGCCTACCACATCCTTCATAACCAGCAGGACGACCTCTGACGTGACGTCTCCGTCGACCTCCTTCACCACCAGCAGGACGACCTCTGACGTGACTTCGCCATCCACCTCGTTCACAACTAGCAGAACGACCTCTGATGTGACGTCGCCTACCACATCCTTCACAACCAGCAGGACGACCTCTGACGTGACGTCTCCGTCGACCTCCTTCACCACCAACAGGACGACCTCTGACGTGACTTCGCCATCCACCTCGTTCACAACTAGCAGAACGACCTCTGATGTGACGTCGCCTACCACATCCTTCACAACCAGCAGGACGACCTCTGACGTGACGTCTCCGTCGACCTCCTTCACCACCAGCAGGACGACCTCTGACGTGACTTCGCCATCCACCTCGTTCACAACTAGCAGAACGACCTCTGATGTGACGTCGCCTACCACATCCTTCACAACCAGCAGGACGACCTCTGACGTGACGTCTCCGTCGACCTCCTTCACCACCAGCAGGACGACCTCTGACGTGACTTCGCCATCCACCTCGTTCACAACTAGCAGAACGACCTCTGATGTGACGTCGCCTACCACATCCTTCACAACCAGCAGGACGACCTCTGACGTGACGTCTCCGTCGACCTCCTTCACCACCAGCAGGACGACCTCTGACGTGACTTCGCCATCCACCTCGTTTACAACTAGCAGAACGACCTCTGATGTAAGGTCGCCTACCACATCCTTCACAACCAGCAGGACGACCTCTGACGTGACGTCTCCGTCGACCTCCTTTACCACCAGCAGGACGACCTCTGACGTGACTTCGCCATCCACCTCGTTCACAACTAGCAGAACGACCTCTGATGTGACGTCGCCTACCACATCCTTCACAACCAGCAGGACGACCTCTGACGTGACGTCTCCGTCGACCTCCTTCACCACCAGCAGGACGACCTCTGACGTGACTTCGCCATCCACCTCGTTCACAACTAGCAGAACGACCTCTGATGTGACGTCGCCTACCACATCCTTCACAACCAGCAGGACGACCTCTGACGTGACGTCTCCGTCGACCTCCTTCACCACCAGCAGGACGACCTCTGACGTGACTTCGCCATCCACCTCGTTCACAACTAGCAGAACGACCTCTGATGTGACGTCGCCTACCACATCCTTCACAACCAGCAGGACGACCTCTGACGTGACGTCTCCGTCGACCTCCTTCACCACCAGCAGGACGACCTCTGACGTGACTTCGCCATCCACCTCGTTCACAACTAGCAGAACGACCTCTGATGTGACGTCGCCTACCACATCCTTCACAACCAGCAGGACGACCTCTGACGTGACGTCTCCGTCGACCTCCTTCACCACCAGCAGGACGACCTCTGACGTGACTTCGCCATCCACCTCGTTCACAACTAGCAGAACGACCTCTGATGTGACGTCGCCTACCACATCCTTCACAACCAGCAGGACGACCTCTGACGTGACGTCTCCGTCGACCTCCTTCTCCACCAGCAGGACGACCTCTGACGTGACTTCGCCATCCACCTCGTTCACAACTAGCAGAACGACCTCTGATGTGACGTCGCCTACCACATCCTTCACAACCAGCAGGACGACCTCTGACGTGACGTCTCCGTCGACCTCCTTCACCACCAGCAGGACGACCTCTGACGTGACTTCGCCATCCACCTCGTTCACAACTAGCAGAACGACCTCTGATGTGACGTCGCCTACCACATCCTTCACAACCAGCAGGACGACCTCTGACGTGACGTCTCCGTCGACCTCCTTCACCACCAGCAGGACGACCTCTGACGTGACTTCGCCATCCACCTCGTTCACAACTAGCAGAACGACCTCTGATGTGACGTCGCCTACCACATCCTTCACAACCAGCAGGACGACCTCTGACGTGACGTCTCCGTCGACCTCCTTCACCACCAGCAGGACGACCTCTGACGTGACTTCGCCATCCACCTCGTTCACAACTAGCAGAACGACCTCTGATGTGACGTCGCCTACCACATCCTTCACAACCAGCAGGACGACCTCTGACGTGACGTCTCCGTCGACCTCCTTCACCACCAGCAGGACGACCTCTGACGTGACTTCGCCATCCACCTCGTTCACAACTAGCAGAACGACCTCTGATGTGACGTCGCCTACCACATCCTTCACAACCAGCAGGACGACCTCTGACGTGACGTCTCCGTCGACCTCCTTCACCACCAGCAGGACGACCTCTGACGTGACTTCGCCATCCACCTCGTTCACAACTAGCAGAACGACCTCTGATGTGACGTCGCCTACCACATCCTTCACAACCAGCAGGACGACCTCTGACGTGACGTCTCCGTCGACCTCCTTCACCACCAGCAGGACGACCTCTGACGTGACTTCGCCATCCACCTCGTTCACAACTAGCAGAACGACCTCTGATGTGACGTCGCCTACCACATCCTTCACAACCAGCAGGACGACCTCTGACGTGACGTCTCCGTCGACCTCCTTCACCACCAGCAGGACGACCTCTGACGTGACTTCGCCATCCACCTCGTTCACAACTAGCAGAACGACCTCTGATGTGACGTCGCCTACCACATCCTTCACAACAAGCAGGACGACCTCTGACGTGACGTCTCCGTCGACCTCCTTCACCACCAGCAGGACGACCTCTGACGTGACTTCGCCATCCACCTCGTTCACAACTAGCAGAACGACCTCTGATGTGACGTCGCCTACCACATCCTTCACAACCAGCAGGACGACCTCTGACGTGACGTCTCCGTCGACCTCCTTTACCACCAGCAGGACGACCTCTGACGTGACTTCGCCATCCACCTCGTTCACAACTAGCAGAACGACCTCTGATGTGACGTCGCCTACCACATCCTTCACAACCAGCAGGACGACCTCTGACGTGACGTCTCCGTCGACCTCCTTCACCACCAGCAGGACGACCTCTGACGTGACTTCGCCATCCACCTCGTTCACAACTAGCAGAACGACCTCTGATGTGACGTCGCCTACCACATCCTTCACAACCAGCAGGACGACCTCTGACGTGACGTCTCCGTCGACCTCCTTTACCACCAGCAGGACAACCTCTGACGTGACTTCGCCATCCACCTCGTTCACAACTAGCAGAACGACCTCTGATGTGACGTCGCCTACCACATCCTTCACAACCAGCAGGACGACCTCTGACGTGACGTCTCCGTCGACCTCCTTCACCACCAGCAGGACGACCTCTGACGTGACTTCGCCATCCACCTCGTTCACAACTAGCAGAACGACCTCTGATGTGACGTCGCCTACCACATCCTTCACAACCAGCAGGACGACCTCTGACGTGACGTCTCCGTCGACCTCCTTTACCACCAGCAGGACGACCTCTGACGTGACTTCGCCATCCACCTCGTTCACAACTAGCAGAACGACCTCTGATGTGACGTCGCCTACCACATCCTTCACAACCAGCAGGACGACCTCTGACGTGACGTCTCCGTCGACCTCCTTCACCACCAGCAGGACGACCTCTGACGTGACTTCGCCATCCACCTCGTTTACAACTAGCAGAACGACCTCTGATGTGACGTCGCCTACCACATCCTTCACAACCAGCAGGACGACCTCTGACGTGACGTCTCCGTCGACCTCCTTCACCACCAGCAGGACGACCTCTGACGTGACTTCGCCATCCACCTCGTTCACCACTAGCAGAACGACTTCTGATGTGACGTCGCCTACCACATCCTTCACAACCAGCAGGACGACCTCTGACGTGACTTCGCCTACCACATCCTTCACAACCAGCAGGACGACCTCTGACGTGACGTCTCCTGTGACATCATTTACGACTAGCACCTCAACTTCTTCTTCCTCAGGTAAGTCAACACCTGAGATTAGGGATACATATTAAATTTTTTGCAATAATTATGTTAGTTCAATAAATCAATTGATATTCAAATTGTTTCGTATATTTGTAATTCTTTAAAATAGAATAACTCATTATTGATAAACGACGATACTTATTGATTTAAACATATTTGTCTAATATCTAGAATCTTCTACTTGCCCAACCGGACTTTGTCTCAACGGGGGCAGCTATTGTCCTGTCAGTTCCAATTCATCAGCTTGTCTCTGCTGGGGCAATTTTTATGGAGATTTCTGTGAACTGGTACGTACAAATGCCTCATTTGTGATAGTTGAATTTGATAATTAGATAAAGGACAACTATTTTCATTTGTCTAAACGAAAATGATTTTTTTAACTATTGGCATAATATTTATAAAATATCATGTATATTGTTAAATCCATAATCCGTTTTGTGTCGTGTCATCTGATTCCTTTTAAATAGTGAATTAATAGAAAGCAACTCACATGAGTACTCATGAGTACTTTTGCCCGGTAGTTTATTTTAAATTTGCATATTCCAGTACAACGAGACATCAGCGGAGGAGGACATCAGAAACTTGAACCTTACAGAGTCAAATTCCGTCAACGTCGTTGGTATTGCCTTACAAACCATCGTCACCAAGGCAATAAGACAGGATAATATTACGGCACTGGTAAGATTCACGTTCTGATTATGTAATGGAAAAAGGAATTAGGAATGCTTATTGCGCATATAGTATGTTGATAAAAATTAGAACAATTGCCACATACATATCTTATTGAAATATAGGCATCAAAAGTCGACCCAAATAAGCGCAGACATTCCATTAATTAGTAATGATGTTTCCCATTCTAAATAGTGACCGAATCTATTATTTTCCTCATATGAATTGTTGTCGATAGTAGGACTATGGGGAAAAAACGAATGGTATATATACTCAATAATTCCGCCTTTTTACAATTTTTTTTTTTATCTTAGTTCATTTTCCGAATATTCTTCTGGGGTGGTCAGTCTCGCAGCTTCAAGACGCCTCGTTATTGTGCGAGAAATAAAAGCCCCACTGTTTAATGATCATATTCTGTGGCTTAAAATCAAGCAGTCCGTGTCTTTGAAACAAAAATACATGGGTTTGTCGCACGACATAAAACATTTTTCTTGTTATTGGTGTCATTTATAGGTATATAATATATCATATAATGTAAGTGTACTTGAATCACATTATTTTTCAAATGATGTACTTATATTGATACTTATATGTCGTACACTAAGAGAGAGCAGTGCTTTGAGACAAGGATCGTCATAGTTCCTTTGTTATTCTCGTCTTTCTGGATCCACGTCGTACTGATTATTATTTAAGCGGTCAGCTTTTCTGATTTAGAAAACTTCTCTTTCTGCACAATACCTTCAGAGACGAATACTGTGGAATATATAAGATGTTTTAATGTTGATATGACTTGTAGTTTTTGTAAGGTTGATGCTGAAAATATCTTCCATGTATATATTGATTGTCACTATGTCAACAGTCTATGGAAAAAGCTTGAAGCAATGTTGAACCAGTATGTTCCCAAGGGCATTTCATTGACAAAGCAAGTAATATTATTTGGCCTTTCTAGCACACAAGCCCTGTTGAATCATATTATTCTCATAACAAAGAAATTCATTCATATTCAAAGCATTAAGCAAGACAAAATTACCTTTGAAAAACTTTTGAAAATTGTTAAAGACATTTTTAACATTGAGAAATTTATTGCTATGAAATCACAGACTTTGAATCTCTTTTGTAGAAAATGGATGCCATTACTGCACATACTGGACACCCCCTAGAACAACCTATATTGCTGATATTATATACCACCTATGAAAATACTTATATTTTTGTACACATGACTTTATGTACTTCTACTTTTGTAAACATGTCTTTGGATGTCTTTTTTTTAATGTTTACAGAATGACGTGTCCGACACGATAACATCCATTGTGGACATGATGACAAGTTCGACATTGCCTCAGAATGAACTCGATACCGTTGGAACAGGTAAACTTAAAGGGACAGTAGCACGTGTTTTCGTTCAAATAAGTTGATGAAATGTATTTGAAAAATAAAGTCACCGATAGTAAAACACCCTTCTCTCCTCAGAAAATCAAGTTCAAAATGAAGTGTACATATTTTGGTAAAACCATGGGAATCGTTTTTGTAATTCAAAATAATAAAATGTGTTCACATTAAAATTGCCGCCATGCAATTGTTGCTTTTTACGCAACGCCGTTATTACCACTACGGATAATTAGTTTGTGTAATAAAATGTTTTACCCTCTAAAGTAAATATAAATCACTTCACCTATCGTTATAAATGAGAAATTTGAAAAAAAATAAAGTTTGGCAAAAAACGTGCTCCTTTAACAGCGTAAGAAAGCACGCATAACTTCCCAATGCAAGGCATAACTCTTGTCAGTTTCCATTACTTGCTGACTTATGCCTTGCAGTATTTCCTTAAGATCTCTGTGCTAGGAAATGGGGGTCCACTATGCATTTCAGGTGCAGCGATCCACTATCTTGGCACAACAAAGCCAGGGAATTACTGCAAAGCTTAAATGGAGACTGGCAAGAGTTATGTCTTGCGTTTGGAAGTTGGACATTGCAATGATGAAGCCAATGCATACCAAATTTTGCATAACATGTGGATCATTTTCTGAAACTTTCTTATTGATTTTGTCTTTCAATGGCTATGGAAGTAGATGTAGATATGCCATTATATTAGTCTATGAATAATCAAGTTTTCAAATGGAGACGTACATGTATGTTGAAGCATGGGCATTATCTTGTGATGTTTGTAATAGCAGATGTTTCATCTATCATAGTAAACATGTCTGGTTAAACTATTCTTATGATTTCTTGAGCATAATGAGAGTCTTTTCCAGCTCGGTTTTGTTCAAACTATATACATTTTGTAAACTTTGGATGTAATCTTTAAACGCAATTTCAGATATTCTGGAGGGCTCTAACCTGCTCTTGAATCATCTACTGGAAACAGCAGTCAACAAATCCTGTTCCGCTAAAGCTATTTGTCAGGAAGCAGCAAAGGTATATTCTACATAGTCTTATGCTTTCATCATATGCATTATAGGCGTCCTTCATTGTGCTGTCTCTCTCGCTTATTTTAAATCAGCAACAAAACGTATTTGTTTAATTTTGAGTGATTTTACAAATACGTTTCACAAATAGTAAGGTAACACGTAGTTTGAGTATAATTTATCACATGTGTATACATGTGTACTTTACCCATCTAAATTTCAGTTTATCTACGCATATATGTCCGTATAATAGTTCATCTAAGGAAATCTATCGAAGTGGATGTCAGTATCATATGTTAGTATCATAGTTTATTAATGTAATGATAGTATCATAGTTTTATCTACGCATATGTTAGTATCATAGTTAATTAATGTAATTATGATAGTAACCTAGAGGTATCAGAGTACATGTCAATATCATAGTTTATATATGCAATCTTAGTATCATAATTTTATCCCGCAAGATGTCAGTATCATAGATTTAACTACGTAAATGTCAGTATTATAGTTGTAATTTGACCCTCGTTTTATCAGAATTGATAAAAGATAAGCAAACTATGTGTTCCAGACTACTGTTGTTGAGGAAATAATATGAATCGCTTCAAAAAGAAGTTTAAAGTTGCAGTAGCACGTTTTTTTCACTCAAATAGGTAGATGAAATGTATTTGAAAAATAACGTCGACGTCACCAATAGTAAAACAGCCCTCAAGTAAAAAAATTAGTGTACATGATTCGGTAAAACTTTGGAATCGTTTTTGTAATTCGAAATAATAAAATTGGTCACATTAAAAAGGCCGCCATGCAATTTTTGCTTTTTACGCAACAACGTTATTACCATTACGGATAATATGTTTGTGTAATAATATGTATTACCCTCCAAAGTATATATAAATGACATAAACTACCTTTATAAATGGGAAATTTGAAAAATAATTGGCAAAATGACGTGCTACAGCGCCTTTAAAAGAACTTCATCGTCGATGAACACAATATTCAGTTCTTCAGTGCAAGGAGTTCTGTTGTAGACTGCCGTCGTAACAGAAGCAATCCTTGTGAACGCAGCACGTATTGGAAGTGCAGTGTTGGCGACTACTAGTACAGGAACATTCCAAGTGAACCTCGATACCATGAACATCACTGTCAGCAAAGCGCCATCTGGAGTCATAACGAGAAGTAACAATAATGATGACGTCATACTCCCTGCCAGTCTTGTGGACAGAATCGGGAGAACAGGACTCATCTTCACGGTGAGATGCTCTATATTTTCTCAGCCAGAAATGAAATAAAATTCCTATGGTAAATACTACTTTGGAAGGTTAAAAATTACAAAATACCATCAAATAAATTAAGTACTTAGCAAATACTTAATATTTGAAGTCCAAACAGAAATACGTCTATAGGGTGTATTTCAGAAACATGTTGTACATCATTTAAGGTATATAGAGTTGAATATGCATAATATAATTATGACGCTCACATTTATTGCAAATGTTCGTTGTAGTTTCATATAATGCATTTCCCTTTCTGTGAGTGTACGAAAGTCAATAATTAACTTAACGTTAAGTAATTGAGCAATTATTTAACAGCGAATGGTGGAAATTTTAAGACCTATTTTACGCAGATACAAAGCCTATCCAGAAATCTGAATGCAGTTTTGTCTAGACAGAATACCTTTCAATAAATGTATATGATAAACGATCCACGACACCACGATCTGTATAAATACTCATTTGTTCTTGCAGAATATTAACATTGACAAGGGCCTCTACACCGCAGCGTCTACTAGTGACTTTGTGGTGGCATACGTCAAGCGCATACAGTTGGAAACAGAAGCCGGAGAGATAGTTCTCGATGTTGACCCAGATGACCCAATAATACTAAGTATCGACGCTGACTCAAATGACAACTTTAGGCCATTGACCTTGAACGACGACGGAACGACCTTGACCGCCGTGGAGGAGATGCCGCTTGTTGGTACAACGCGGGTTACACTATCTGAATTCGAGATTCCACCGGGAAAGAAGCTGCTCCTGAGGATTCGATTTGGTCAACTGCCAAGAAAATATGAGAGAGACTTTGAAATCGTTGCTGATACCGACGTTAACGTCATCAAGGACAACGCTAACGTCTTGTACCGGTTGTACAACGCACATCTCTTTATTATCTTCGAGAGCCAGAACCTGAATGGAGTTACTGCATACGTCGTTCTTGAATATACAGGTGGATATTGTGTTCACTGTGTCCCACTACATGTACAGTTGGACTGTTTATTTTGTTCAACGTCTTATTTTTTTATTTATGTTAGATATTACAGTATTAACACTCTCAAAAGCAATATTTATGTTATTTCCAACATATATATTATGGTATAATCCTATGGTGCTCTCACCAATCTACTCAAATGTCATGATTTAATTTTCTTGATAAAATTATATTCCCCTGTAGTCGTGGGATATATTTTTTTAAAAAGCCATGGCCATCATCTTTCATTTGATCTGTGTCTTCGACTCTACTTGTATTCCAGTGTAAATCCTGCAAAAGAATAGAACTTTACTGATGGATACCTTTAGCATATTTCTAACTGGCAACTATAATGTGCCTGTGTGTTTACAAAACTGCACATGTTAAAGATTCTGCACCAACGAGTAACAGACGTCGACGATCCGTAACCAACCCAAACATGAGAGCGAGAACGCTTACCCCAAAAGTCTGGAATCCCACAACCTTGTCCTGGGAAGACAACCCAACTGTTTTGGTAAGTTCATATTTATTTTAATACATCTAGATCCATCCTTTCAGCTACCCGGAAAACGTGTTTTATAATCGGTCCTGGAGCCCCAGCCTCACATTATATATGTATACAAATAGACACATTAATTTTGTAATTTAGTAATGAATGCAATAACAAAAATACCGTCATTCGTCATATTACAGATGTCTTTCAAGGGCCTGTTATATTTAGCAGTAGGGGAAACCTACTTTCTGTGAATCTGAACCCATGGCATACAATGTGGAGCGGGTTGTCAATAGCAATAACCTTTAGTTTCGATTATACCATCTACTCAATACATCACGCTTTACAATAGATATTCACTGCGTTTCCAAGTGTATATAAAATAAATATACCAAAATGATGATTTAAAGTTTTAAACATCATAACATGTCTTCAAGTTATAATGCATTGGACATATATCATTTTCAATTTCAAACTTGGTCACGTGTCATAACATCACAGGTATGGGTGAAAAATTAATTAGACTCACAATCGCAGAAACAACATGGATTTCATTCACTTTCAGCTGTCAGGAATATCAACAAAAGGAAAAGCTCAGTTTGCCGCCCATTTCTTCGGAACCTTCGCCATCACCGAGGTCATCCTCGCGCCCACCCCTATAGACTACAATAGACTCTTCCTGACCTTCACAACGTACCTGCAAGACAATCCATACGTGCTAGCGTTGATCTGTTTTTTGCTCGTGGTGACTGTACTGATTGTGATAATCCTTCGAAGAACAGACTGCGGTGATGGCGAATTGGTACGTGTTTAAAGGGACACTACGAAATGTTCCTGTTTGTGCATTTCCATGTTTTTTTTAATGATTTTCGTACAACTAAATTGAAGGGGTGAGGACAACACCAAGGTTATCTGCCATTTTAAAGTTTGATAGTAAATGAAGTTTTGTCAAATAGTAAACATTTTGTTTCGCATTTTCGTAGACATACTGTTAATAGCTTTCTTTTAAGTAACGTCCTGCCCTTATATTAAGAACACAAAATCGAAATATTTGAATTAAATTAATTTACTACAAACTTTTAAAATGGCAGATAACCCCGGTGTTATCCTAACCCTTCAATTACATTGCACATGGACCAAATGTCTAGTTATTTGCATTAATAGCAACATTTCACACAGTGTAATTTCAGTTTGTACCGCAAACCATATATTATGTTTTTAATTTTCAAACACTGTACTTAGCTTTTCACTTTTTTTGCATTTTTACATTCTAAAACATTTAGATTATTGAACCGAAATTTATACCGAAGACAGGGTTCTGTAACCAATAGATACCGAACCGAAGCTCATGTGTATCGTTTCAGGACATGTGTGAAAATGTTTGTATTTTTAGTTTGTTGAAAACTAAATATACCTCAGCTAATGTTTAAGGTGTAAATCGTATTTCAATGATTTTCGACGTCTTCTGGCAACATTGAAGCCATTAGCGGCGTTGTAGGAGAAGGAGAAGCTTATTTCATTACTCAAACACTAGAAATGTGGTTGTTCTGCATTTCAGTGGAAGTACTACCCTCTAGTAGACTGCAAGGACAATGAAGAGTATAAGTACACTCTCAGCTTCCACACGTCATTCAGATCCGGGAGTAACTTCTCTGCAACACCCTTCTGTGTTCTCATTGGCTCGGAAGCATCGACAACAAGCAGGATACTGTCAGATGGATGTCGGAAGGTAATCTGTCTAGCGTTCATAATCATTGGCATCTTTCCTCGCAAGGTATAACTCGCGCCAGTGGCTAATTTGAGCCTTTCTGCATTTCACGACCTTTTCTGTGCTACCGTAGTATCAGCGCACACAATGACGTTCTGGGGGACGTTCCACTAACCCATCTTAGCCCTCAGATCAACAGAAAGCCCATCTTTCAACAATGGCTTAGATTGATATAATGGTTAAGATCGGTGAGTGGAAGGATACCGCGGTGCTGCACGCTGTTGCGCTAGCATAAAAGTAACGAAATGTAGCAAGGCTTAAACTAGACAATAATGGACAATGACTGTCAAAATTGTCATAAATGTCATAAATCAAAGAGAGGCTAACTTAAGTGTCAACTCGAGTTATTGTTAATAACTTGATCTCACATTAGCTGTATTTACAGTTTTGGATTATTAATTGAACTCACCCTTTCGTTAAAAGTAGAATTTTTAAAATAATTAATAGCGTTTATTAACAATGAAACAGATTTATATGACGTTGACGATGATTGTTGTTTGTGTATTATAATGTGTATTAGTTATCACGTTTTCGATGATGATTAGTTCTGCAGTTCCCTTGTGTCTCCAAATCATTCCTTACGTAAAAATAACCCATTTTGTAAATAGTATTCATGGTTTTCTGTTTCAGAACTTTCGCCCAGGAACAGTGTCTAATCTGTATTTAACAAGCTCTGTTGACCTCGGCGAGATCAAGAAAATAAAGATTTGGCACGATAATCAAGGAAAATCCACAAACTGGCACCTTAGTAGAGTCATCGTACATGACCTGCAGAACGAGTTGCATGAAGACAACAGGTCAGTTTAACGCAGTTATACTTACATTAATTAAATTTAATTAATCCTTGAGTTTCAGTGATGTCTTCAGTATGTACATGTACACGCCCCTTTATATCAGTATTTAGTAGGGTGCAGGATTCACTTTGTCCAATCTCAATATGATGTGGAATCATCTACAATCAATAATTTATAAACAACAGCAGCGTCATTTGACCTTAACACTAATAGATAATAAGATAATATTCCCGGGTTCCAATGATTTAGTGACTTCCTACGTTATGTCATACTTCAGATACATATTTCTCTGCCGGAAGTGGATTTCCCTTGAAAAGGATGACGGGAAACTCTGTAGAACCTTCACAGCTCTCACAGAAAAAGATAACCCGGATTTGCTGGAGATGATGTCGAAAGAAAAGTTCTTTGACGACCATAGTTGGTGTTCTATGTTGAAGAGGCCAACATTTAGCCGTTTTTCCCGGATTCAACGGTTCCTTTGTGTAGTCGCCATGATATTCATTTCCATGGCAACCAGTGCAGCATGGTACCAAGACTACGATAGCGCATCTATAAAAATGTCTGCTTTAGAAATTGGCCTGATCAAACTCAACTACAGGCAGGTTTTTGTCGGTGTGATGTCATCCATTATCATCGTAATTCCTGGCCTTTTGATTGCAATGGTATTCAAGAGAAGACTCTTCAAGGGCGAAGAACCCTGGGCGCTAAGACGCGGAGGAATTTGCTGGATAGTGTACGCCTACTTTACCGGAAAGAAGCTCTTCCCATGGTGGTTTATCTTCATTGGGTACCTCCTTGTAGCTACTGCTATATTCGTCAGTGCTTTCTACACCTTCCTCTACAGTCTCCAGTGGGGTGTGGCTACTTCAGTCAACTGGCTCTTTTCGGTCTTGTTTAGTGTTGCTGGAACCGCAGGAATAGTCGAACCAATCAAGGTAAATAACAGTGTTCTGTCACTTCCATCATGGAAAGGCAAGAAATACAAATTCTTTCTATATGAAGAGTGTGTTTTCTTTGATACATTTTACAATGGTATCGGCTAAATCGGTAAAATATTCAATATCGCATGAGACAAACAATATGGATTGTATTTAAAAATCAGTTGAAAGAAAAACTTTCGAAATGCTTTCGACATTGATTATAATGGATAATATGACAAATATTTTATGATTTTCTTTCAGGTCATGATACTTGCAGTAGCTCTTTCAAGCATTTTCAGAAACATTGGCAAAGAAGATATTGCTACCGTGGCACCACTGGAGTTGGCAGAACTGCACGTCGTCGCCCATGGTTGGTAGCACGTGTTATGAAAATGTTATTTATCTCATGTTATATATGTTATGTAAACCTTTTTGTTAACAGCTTTTCCACTTGTACGTTCTATCTTCCCTATCGGCAGTGAAATGTCAACTTCCTTCTTGAGTTGATGCTGATGGCGATATATTTAAAGGAAATTTAATAAGTGGAAGGCAATTTCGTAAGGGAATTAAACAAAATGTAACAGGTTCCTATATCCTTTGCCATGTAAACACTTAGCCACTCTGTCATTGCATAAGGCATTCTTGCTCTAAGATATTGTTTAATTGATATCAAACATTATCATCATTATCACTTAAAGTTGAAACGAAAGAAGTTCCTGGACCGCTGGACGAAACATCTGAAGAGATTAAGAAGATGAGATTCCGACTAGTCCAAAAGAATAAGCTGTTTGCCATTGCCAAGAGTCTGCTGGGCAAGCTGGTGTATGTATTCCTGCTCCTGATCATATGTCTGCACAGCGAAGTCCTGGACTCTTACAGACTCAACTCCTTTGTCAGGACGTTTGCTGATGAGCCCTTTATAGCCCAGGTAAAGGTTACAATACACATTACCTGTGCGAGTTTCTTGCAACAAACTTCCTATGTTTCCCGTTGGATAAAGGACCCCCCGAAGTCTTAATATATTGCTCAAAGAGGTCACAGTTCCACAGTTGACAAAGTTCCCTTGACTATGGTTAAATTGACTCACTGTGATAGCTTATCTTCTAAGGATGTCCGTATTCTAAAGGGGCTTTTTCAAAGATGTTACTTTCACCTTGGAAATGTTCCCTTAAAGTTAGTTTCCTTACATGTGTTGATGTAAAGGATGCCTGTAAATGAAAGTAATTTGCGCAAAGAGGTCAAGTACCTTACCTCAACTTGTGCACAATTATCGGGAGTATCTGCAGGACTATCTGCTATCAGTTTAGAAAATCTAGGCGTTGATCTCTTGGTAAGTGTTGACCAGTTTATTGCTTTGTTTCCAGAATGTGCAACAGAGAGGCGACGTCTGGGTGTGGCTGAACACAACGTTTATTCCAGCATTGCTCCCAAAATACATGTATAACACAGACCTCATGTCTGTATACGACCAACGATTCGCCAAGGGTGGAGCTAACGTCAGAATGGGTCCCATCAGTCTCCGGCAATACAGAGTCATAGGTGGGAACTATTACCATAAATGATTTTCATATACAGCGGAAACCTGATAAGTAAAATACCAAGGGACTCGTTAAAATATTTTACTTATCAGGTATTGTACATCAATTTCACGAAATCTCCTTCAGCTGTTTTATATCTTTTTCCATGTGAAAGACTGAAGATGGTCACTGATTAACAAGTGTTTCTTTTAGGAGTGTAGTTTTTATTAATTGCAGTGAAGTTAAGTCTTACATGATAAAACACGCCTCACAGGCCTTAATGTATACCATTAGGAGTGGATGATATATATTTGATGCTTAATAGTATTTTGCATTTACTGGTTAAAGAAGCATTTTAGACATGTTATTAAGTATTGATATTAAACAGCTATTATGAACAGATTCGTGCCATCATAACGTAATGACGGAGAGATACAGCATGCCGATTACGTGTGTACCAGAATACCAATCAGAAACAGCTGAGATAACCACGTACAAAACAGGTAAGCCATTACAGAAAATACTAATTACATATTGCTTCTATCCTATAATCGGAAATAAATAATACTTGAAATTAGTATAAGCAAACTAGGACAGCCTTATAGGCTTACTAAATGTAACATTTAAAGATTTAAATAAATCCTCTTTATCTTAGCACAAATGCTTTGTGAGACATTTCTATATAGGGTAGTGTCTCTTTGAATTTAATAACAAAAATGCCAATATTTCGTTGTCAATGATTGACAGGATGGGCACCATGTAACGACTCGAGCTGTACAGAGATTCCCTACAGAATAACCACTAGCTCTGGAGGTAGTACGGTGGATACGGAGGGTACGTACGCTACGTATGGAGACGGGAGCTACCTTGAAAGTTGGGACCAAGATCAGACATATGCTCTGAGCCGAAGCACCTTCTTGACGTACAACGACTGGCTGGATATCAACTCAAGGGCATTGATAGTGGAATCATCTCTATACAACCCCAACGTTGCTCTCTTCACGAGGCTGCAGGTGCTCTTCGAGTTCCCAACTATTGGTGGTGTGACCTACAACGTGGACGTCAAGTCTGCTAAGCTGTATCCCTATGTGTCCGCATGGGACTTCATCGTGCTGGCTCTACAGATTATCTTTATGTTGGTCGTCCTTGTGAGACTATGTCTGTTCCTCCGATCTCTGTTCTGCTGTCACAAGAAGATGGGTTGCAGCAATGGTGTCGTGTTTGCTATTGAAATGCTCTTGTCTCTAACTGCAATGGTTGTGTATGGCGTCAAGATCGATCGGACCATATTTACTGTGGAGGAACTTCATAACAACCCAGGTTTGTGTTGTCAAAGATGACCACTGTATATCATTTAATTTTGATTAATTATAGTATCTGAGGAGCGATCTGAAAGATTGAAATGTTATATCAGTTTACGTAACTCGCCAAGTATCACCATAATCAGTATCTATGTCATCCACCGTCATTAATATGGAATTAATATTCTAAACCATCAACAACTTTTTCATAACCACCGTATTTGTCTTTATCGATTCAGAATCCTACGTATCATTCGGACTGGTGTACCTCCTGGAAGACATATACAGATTCACTATATCCACTGTTCTCTTCATCCGTATGCTTCATCTTCTGGGACCACTGACCTTCAACCGGAGTCTCTTCATAATAAGGTCCACCTTCATGACAGCAAGGAAGGAACTCCTTGCTCTCCTCGTCTTCCTGCTGCTTATCTTCACTGCCTTTGCGTCTCTCTTCTTCCTGCTAGAAGGTCCTGTGACGTATGACCTGAGGACAATGGGAGACACGTACCTCACTCTCCTCCAGACCCTTCTGCGCATGGTCAGTCCAAGCCAGTACCAGTACGCGGAGTCTGGATTCGAGTTCCATTTCAAGCAATTCTCTTTAATGATGTTCTACTTCACTGGTATCCTTATTCTACTCAACGTAGCAATTGCTATCCTCAATACTAATTATTCTGCCTTGAAAGAACGTAAAGTGTCCACGGCTGTTCCCGGGTATGATCAAGAACTCAATGATTACTTCTGGGACACATATGGAACGATATTTAAGAGGTTTTCATCATCATGCCATCCCCTGGAAGAGAAGGAGAAACATTTAGGTAAGTGTAGAAATTCAAGGTAATAATTTCTTACCACGATTACATGTAATGCTCAATACAACATAGATTAGATATTGTAACATGACTTATTACATTTGATTCTGATAAGTTGATTGGTAACATTTCCATATGTTGTTCGTTAATGAAATCCGTCAAATAGCTAGGGTGAATCACCATGAAATGATATTCACTTTCGCTCGAAATTGACCCGACTTCTGATTAATTGTGTTTCCCTTAATATCGATGCCTCGCTAAATTTTACAGGTGTCCTTGCCCTTTTCAAAATGTGTGTTCCCATCGTTATTCAACACATTCAAATTTCAGTGTTTGAACAACACTGTCGTTTTGAAGTTAATTTGGCGGGTGTTGAATTTTATCATTTATCATATTTAAACATCCATCCATCAACATGTTGCAATTTAATTATACCCTTTATTTCAACAGAGATGAATAGAAGAAAAAATATGCGTCTTCTTTTGAAAACAGTATAAATAATATACTATCTTGTTTTTCAGACACACCAGCTGTTGTCGGGGCTCAATACTGGGTCGAAAAAACAACAAAGATAGAAGATAAGGTGCGTAGTCTGTGCCCATTTGATTTTATTTAACAATCTGAATGACACTAATAAAAAATATAAAGCACTTACATATTGAAAAAAACGCTGTTTATAAGTAGTTGTCATTAACAACCGAGTGATATCGTCATCCATTTAGGACAGAATGTACAGGATCTATACTTCGAAATAAATATCAAATCAAAGATGTCCTAAATATTCATCATTGTATACAGTTCGAGCAAATAATGAAACAACTCAAGAAAAACGAAAAAGCAGAGACAATCCTGGCAGTAGAAATTGCAACAAAGGGTGTTCTTGGTCTGTGTCGTACACCATCGGGGAAAACAAATCCAGTCATCACCCTAGAGGACGTGCTGGAGGAAGATGAAGAGGAGGAGGGAAAGGAGGCGGTGGTGACGACAGCTGTAATTGAAAAACAACCTGTTATAATCCAAGCAACACCTGTTGAAGATGAGGATGAGGAGAGCTTAGCGCCAGAAGAACCTTCAGAAGCTACTCAGATGTTCAAAACTCCTCGGCTTGTGATGGAGATCAACCCTACGCCTGTGGAGGAGACGTTGATGCTAAGGTACGTGTTCATGGTGTATAGTGTGTCATTCAGCACCAGGTGGTTGTTGCACTAAACAACCTCAGTACTAAGGTTAACCTAAGGTGCCATCTTTTAACATTGCACTAGACTACCACATTGACTCAAGGTCACGTTCACAGGATAAAAAGTGGTCGAATCCGCTTGCCGGATCCTTCCGGATTCTGCCGGATTCTGCCGGATTCTTCAGGATCCGCCAATATTTAAGAATCCGGAAGGATCCGGCAAATAGATTTCACCATCCATTGTATAAAGTTACAGAATTACGCTAATGTTAACCTTAGTGTTAAGGTTGCTAAGTGCAACTTCAAGGTTTCACCATCTTTAACGTTTATTGTAACTGGGTTTAACACTGAGTGAACTTTGTTTAACGTGACCCTGGATTATATGGATCCAGCTAATGCTAAGCTAAGACTTACAACTGCTAGATTATTCATGGGTCTTTTTGATATTGTGTGATAACAGCTATATAAGTGTTTCGATTCATTGGATAACTTTCAGATCAAATAAAAAAAAACCATAAAACTTTTAGCCAAATCGATAATTTCGAAATAAATCATTGTGTAAGTCTGGTTGGTGTAATATATTATGTTCGTAATAACACTGTGATCATATTTGTTTGTGTGATTCATTGATTGTGTAATAACTTCCATGTTGCAATTAATTTCAAAATGTCTTGTCCTGTGTTCACAGCCCATCACCAGAGTGTAACAATTTAACACTGAGGTAATATGACTTATATTTTTCAGATATTAGTACTTTAATAACTACGAAGACATGCAACCATTTGTAGCATTACAAACATACGAATCGTACATCCTAATACCAAAATGATGATTTAAGATAAAACAAAATTAAAGCGTTGCATTCAGTATTTGTAGAAAACGATGACATTTAGTCAAGACGAGACTGTGTTGTTGTCTCTCGTACTGTCGACATAACACCTAAATTGCAATAAGTGTGGACGGGTAACAAAAACCAACCTTTGGTAACATCGCCATCTTCACTTTTATTAATGAGATAACAAGTGTAATCAAAGATCACAATATTTTTGATATGATCACGTTCCTTCAGGATTCTTAAAGATCCTGATCCGGCAACGCAGATTCCAGCACTTTTTGTCCTGTGGTTTGTAGTGTCCTAACATATGTAGACTGTATATAACATTTTATGGATAAGTTTCTAAAGACAAATTACACGATGGTAAGATGATATTTCCAGATTACCTCTCACATCCTTGAAACTTGTGTTTGAGCATCACTGAGAGATGTGGTTCTGTTGTAGCCTGAGTGACCATGACGGCAAGGGGATATGTGAGTTCACCGGCGGGGATCATAAACACACCCCGTGCCCCGGTGTGTCGGTTGAGGAGGTGACGAAGAGGGAGAGGAACACAGTCACTCGCTCCTCACTCACCCCCTTTGGTAGAGTGTACAGAATCAAGGGGGTACTCGATATGCAGGTGGGCGCATATGTCATTCATGTTTTCTTTGTCTTTATCTTAGTAATTTTATGTTTTACGTTAATGCAGTTTGACAAAAGTGTACATTAAAGAGACATACATTGAACTAAAGTCGTACATACAATTATGGAACAAAGAGTTCGATTCCGATTTACTGATATCCTGGGTTCAATACACCCAAATACAATGTTCTGTATTTTGTATAAAACAATCTTCTTTTTAGGGAACTGTTAAATAAATGTTTTCCCACATTAGTCGTAAAATTCTGTGCGTTACAACGAAGTAAACATTCATTCATGTATTGTCCTGACAACATAGGACTTGTCGTGGCACGCGTTCGAAATAAACTCAAAAGTTGCGTTCTCTTGCCCAGTATTGTAATTAACTGAACTCGCATCTATAATTAACGATTAAACGTAATTTATTTTTGAAACGAATTTCGAGCTCTAATCTGACCATGTAGACAACACATTTCAATTAGACGACATGCTTCTGTAGAAATATTTAATATATTTATGGCCAACATGACTGTATTGACAGGAGTGTGATATGAACATCAAATTCCAAGTTTCGAAAGAGCCAAGCCCGTACGAGAAACTAGTCATAGCGGTCAGATGTGGAGGACCAACTAGCTGGACATGTCTGGAGTCCACAAGTACAACAGCCACAGAATCAACAGTATGTGTCATCTATCTATTTATCTATCTATTTATCTATCTATATATCTTCTTATCTATCTATCTATCTATCTATCTATCTATCTATCTATCTATCTATATATATATCTATCTATCTATCTATCTATCTATCTACGTATCTATCTATCTAAATTATCTATATATATATCTATCTACCTATCTATCTATATAGCTATCTATCCATTTATCTTGCATTTCTATCGTTATATACCATATATATATATATATATATATGTATATTCATATCCATCTATTCATACTTAATGTTCGTGTATATAAGTGTTAAAGTGATATCTCTATCAGTATATCTATGTTTATCCACTAATTAAAAGTATTTTCAAATAATGTCCACTTGAAATCCTCTTTCAACAGTTATTTACTATGTTGACAATTATGAGTGTCAACAACTTGAGGAATGTAGTGAGCTATTTTGTATCTGAGAATTTATTATTTTCCACTATTAACCACGTATGTGCATTCTTTACAGATCGCCCCATTCGAGGTGACGTCATACACTGAAACTATTCCCGAGTATGTCACATGTGTATCCGAACACAGAACATACGTTCATCTCGTCACCACTTCCGGGGCAGAGTTTTCACTTCCGTTTGAACCTAGGTCAAAGTTTACCTGGCCATGGGCCTGTGTCAAAACGGACTGTAATGTTACCTTTAAGGTATGAAATCCGGATAAGTTCATATATGCTGATACTTCGTTTTGAAGAATTAAATTAAAATAAAAATAATTACAATTAAAGTATATATAATCTTATTATATGAATGCCGATGTCATAGTAATTTATGTTTACTGCATGAGTCACCTAATAAGTGTATGTTACGCTAATTGTACGAAACGTTACGGAATAGGGATGTTAATGACGTCACGTCTCAGTGATTTCATGTTAAATACAAATAATAGTTTAATACGCTATTTGTCATTTTGATTTCGTATTTAAGTATTGCTGTACAACCATGGTGACTATGTTTATTTTGCGTTTGTTTTCATTTATACAAAGCGTCTTGAATATGATTGGAAATGATATTTTCTTAATAACGATGTTATCAGATGTTAGTATGAATAAGTACAACTAACCACTGTCATTTATTTGTTCCATTGACGAGAGTCAAAGTCTTATTGTAATTTCCACAGCTGATTCCAGAGAGACCCTACCCAATACTGCAGGTAATCCCTCACGGCAAAGTGCTCACACCTGTTAAAGTCCAATTTCCGGTTCCACCTCGTCATTCTGAAGGTGAGCATTCTTGTAAGATGTTTTTTCACTCCTATTACCCTAATATTGACTTCAAGAATATGAAGTCTATAATCTTTTTAGTATATGAACAAGGTCTCAACTTGCTATTCTTCTGTGAAATGTAACAGTACGATGAACGATTTCATCATGACACATCAATGAAAACAAATGGAGCTTAAATTCAGACTGTTTAATGTGGGAATCAATTTGACCTTTTAACAGTCAAAATATGTCAACAATTTCGAAATATCACTGTCGAAAATATTTTAAAAGTCATTTAATTTCTTTGTTTATGGCGATAAATAGGCCTACGTACCGTTCTTTGTATGATTCAGTGAATTCATTGGGTCATGAACAATGTCAACATTTTTTCCCAATACGTCCTTCATGTCTGTTAATCATATGATTTGCCATATGCATTCTGTTGGGAAAAAAACTTGGCGAGAATTTTGTCCAGTTATCCAACTTCGAAATTCTTCAACGTTTCTCGTTTAGGTAGGCCCTCATGGTCTTCTCAGCACTTGCTGTTGCCCTCTTGGTATTCGGCACATCCTTTTCTTTCAGCAACAAGTTTATATCCTCATTAGATCGTGTCCATATGTCGAACCCAACTATTATTATCATATGAGCTTATGTGTGGATATCGCATAACGCCTAACACTTGAAATGTGAAGTCATAAAGAAATTGATCGTGATGTCACTAAAGTGTGACTTTGATAGAGAAAGAAGTCTGACTATTTTTTGTCATTTAAAGGAATAAAATGGAAAATATCGAAGATATTACACTTAAAAGTGTACCTTACCCGTGTTGATTTGAATAAAAAAAAAGGTCGCTTGTGAAATTCAAACGTCATATATCACACTTGCACTAGTAAACATTTCTATTTTAATCCCTTTAATGATGATAGATAACACACTTAACAACACATTTAGAGTTATATTTTAAAAGGGAAATTTCGTCTTTTAGGGGATTACATAAAATGCCTATCTTTTTATACAATCTCTATTCACTACCAGATCCAAATACTGAATATGTCGTCCTATCCAACATGGGAAAGAAGAAATGGTGGGCTGTCCCTTCGCAAGTTGAAGCTGAAGAGAAAGTTATATTTAGTGCAAGCTTTGGACCCGAGAAGTAAGCACTAAGCTCTGGATGTTCATCCATATACTGATAATCCAATACTTATGTTAAGGTGAAAGCCTCCCAGCATTACGAATTCGTCAAAAGAAGTTAACAATTAGTCTTCAGTTTACTGATGTCTGGAAGTCGTATCTCATGCCAGTCTCATGACTGGTGAACGCTTCCCAGCATTTCGAATTCGTCCAAACAATAGAATTCAAAATGTCTTCATGACGACAGTTAGCAAACGTGTAAGAAATAGTTTGATGGGATTGAAGTTTCATGATTGATGTCCCCAAGTCTTACATGTAAGTGCCGCAAGTCTCATGACTGGTGGTGCATGTACGACAGCGCCAGTAACTGTCAGTACAGCGAGCCAAATTTGTATTTGATACACGGCAATTTTTAATCAGTGAAGCATGTTACAGCTGTGTGTGTGAGTTTTATAACAATCTTAACTGTGTAACAGTTGTAGACAACCATGTCGATATTAATATCAATCCTTCATTTTGACAGATAATAGAAGAGAGACATAGAGATTTGTTAATGTATATTTTTATGTGACCTATTTGTATTGATTGAAGATCCGCTGTAAACATGTCTACAGTTTGTTCATTGTTTGTATTTGGTTTCAGTACGGCGGTGTCCTTCTGTGTAAAACCATCTGAAATTCCCCCGGTAGGTATCCTATCCATCAACGAATGATATTACTCGATAAATCTATTAATGAGTAATTGAAATACCCTTTAATAAGATAATTTCGCAGATTTTGAGAAAGATGTCAACCAAATATGAAATTATTCATCAATGTCACCATTTATCCACGATTCAAACTTAATAAAATAACAACAAAATGATTTGATATGGTGATATGAAATGATAACCGGTTCTTACTTTTTTAATAATAATGTTTAATTTTTGTTCTTACTATTTAAATATCGACACGACTTTCTAGAAAGTCAGTAGGTTATTTGTTTACTGTTATGCTGAAATAGATGATTGAACAGATATTGACCATTTGTTACAGATGAAAAAAGTTACCGAAGCGGCGCCTGGTACGTTGTTGTAGCGTATTAATTTCTTCCATATATGTAATACATGAAGTTTGATTTTGAAAACTGGAAGAAGTATTCTTAATATAGTGATATTAGTTCAGACAATGCTTGGTTTCTAAATGATTTGGTAAATGAACACGTTAAACTGAGAACATGAAGTAAGCGAGCACATCTTAGGAATAATGCTTAGGATGAGGTATTTCAGATCTTGATTTCACCAATCCTTTGAAAAAAATACAAATTAAATAGTTTTCAAAAGTTGAATTAAATCAATTAATCTAAAGAGAAGAATTACCCTTTTCAATATTCTCCAAATGCTACTGACAGAATGGTACGATCTTGATCCAACAGATTTCCTAGCGTCTGGAGCACTGGATGGTATATGCAGTATGCTGGGAGACAGGTGGACCGATCTGGCATCCACCCTTGGTATACAGCACCCTAATCTCTATATGATGATGTCCAATATGCAAAGTATGTTCCAAGCTGACCCCGGAAGAAACATGTTGGTGCGCTGGAATAGGCAACTTCCGGTTGCAGCTAATAGGGTAAATATATGTGTGTTCTTCACGCAGGAGATATTGTTTTGCCAATAGTTTTTGCAAAATGTCCTGTCATCGCCAACTGCCTGACTTCATACTGTTTGTACATGTTCAAGAAATCACTCACAATAATATATCAAAACCCGTAGGACATCAAGCCAGACAACTTGGGTGAAATTCTTATATACCATCATGATTCAGGAGTTCTGATATCTATTTTTCACCTCACGATATGAGATAAACATTGTATTTGCAAAGATGAGATTTATATTTATCAAATGATCTAATCATTGTATATTATCGGGTGGTAGTTACGCTCAGTCGGCTCCAGAAGGAATCCGTAGCCTTAGCAGCAGCATGACGTCATGCTTGACGTCAGAGCGGTGTTCAATTTCATAACCTACAAATGTTAACAAATGTTAACGAAAGTTAACTCTGTTTTTACTGTTTAAGTTACTTCCATCGATCTTATCGACCATGTCAGCATGTCAGGTTTGTTGTGTTGTTTATGTATAGCTTTTAGTTGTCCAAGTATTGTCGTTATGAATGATAAGGGCAAGTACAAGACCTGTGTTGTTACAGGTTAATAAAAGTTGGAATTGAGTGACGTTACATTTGGTAAAGTATCCACTGTTCTACGATCTGAATCCGCCTGTGCGTCTGATATCATTGTATTGTCTTAACAGAGTCATCTAATAAAATCTGCTCTACGGAGGATAAGACGAATTGACATCATTGAATGGCTCGACAAACACGAGGAGAAGCAACGCCGTTCATTAGCACCTACAGGTAACACATTGCACTTTGTAATGGAAAGGATACTGTCTCAATGAATTCCCAGCCATTGATTGCCTAATGATGGCTATATCTCTGAAAGCAAGTTCAACATAATACAATTACCATTTAGGACTTGATGAAGTATTGATACTATTCAATTAATGCTCCCTTCACTTCACATCTGCCCATTGAATACGTTCTATTCGACAGAAAATCTTAATTGTTATTATTTTTTCACTTCTAAATGTCCTTTAAAGACTTGAAGTTTTAAGTAGTTTACTGAATTAGGAGATTTTCTGTTAAAAAATGTACTTGCAGAGTACAAAGTCTTTTGATTTGCAGTTAAAATAGGCTTATTACATCTGAGAGCAATGACAATACGAGGTTTTTCTGGCTATGAAGTTAATGTAAAATGATAAAATGACCCACAGTGTAGGGAGCGGGATAGCGCTTTCGGCTTTGGATAAAGAGGTCCGGGGTTTGAATGCCGTTCGGCATCTTTCTAAGCAGTAGAGAACGGTTCTATTTGCAGTAATGTTTGCCAGTCAGTGTTCTCAGTTTTCGCCACAACACATACCCACAATGGTGTTTCAGGCTTTCCCCTTACAATGCTCCTAGCAGCTGAGATAATAATTGAAAAACTTATGAAAGCAGCGTTAAACTCAAAACCACCGAACAATGCAAATTGATAAAATATACTTAAATGTTGTATTTATCACGCGATATGCCCTAGTGTTCATAATGACATATTCGTATGACCTTTCAGATGCTGTGGTCATAAAGGCATTCCACGGTGTCATTCGAAGGGGAACAGTTTGTGAGAACTGGCGCCGATTGGCCGAAGCATGTGGACTAAGCGATGAAGAGATAAATGAGATTAACCTTGCTATTCCTAGAACTGACGCAGAAAAGACCTTCCTTGTGCTAATGAAATGGTCTCAAAAATACTCAGCTTTCAGTGAGGCCAACCTCCGGAAGCTGTTAGTTGTGGCAGGATTCTCCCACGCTGCACGTAAGTAAAATTTACTTGAGAAATGACATGTTTGACCATGATATGTTTTATAATATACTCATTATAAAACTGGTTTTATATTCATTTAGCTACAAGCTCTTTTGAATGTACAGTGTACTTAAATGTTAATAATTTGTCAGATGTTAAATCGTGTGAATTTGATAGGATAAAAAAATATGAATATATTGCACTACAATATTAACAACGACAAAAACATTAGGATACTTATCGTCATTGTTGTTGCAGTGGCAATACGTGTGTCCTTTAAATATATGAAATATGACGCAATGTAATCTTTTAGCTATTAATTAATGTCATTCGGTGCCAAATCATCGCATATTAAACTCATTTAAACTTAACGTTCTTACAGCCTGCCGTGATGACTCATATCATGTTTGTGTTACAGAAACGACTGAGAATCCACCATCAGCTACAAGACGTTACATTGAACTTCGGAAAAATCTGGCAAAAGCATACCTGATGAACAAGTGAGGGGTACAAGATCATTGACCAGTGTTACAGCGATCATTACCAATAAAGAAAAACACTCAAGTGTTCCTGCATTCACTTCACTTCTCATAAAAAATATCTACCCCTATGTGATTCAAGGAGTTAAGAGATTCTTCTGATACTGACCACTCGCTTGTACAGAAATGACCACCATATGTACTGAACTGACCACACATATGTACAGAACTGACCACTCATAATTATGTACCGAACTGACCACAAATATATGTACCGAACTGAACACCATATGTACTGAACTGACCACACATATATGTACCGAACTGACCACAAGTGTACAAACAGAAAACATGAATTCAGGGATCGTCATTTCGAGTAAAGAGTCAATGAGAAGATTTTGTTCTTTTATGCACATGAAAAAGGACAAGTAAATTTTCTCTTTGCAAATGTGATCAGAGGAGGATACAAGTGACACTCCTTTCTGTTGTTATTTATAATAAAAAAATAACATTTGTGAAAGGATGTCTATGAAATCAGAATGGACACTCACTTGACACTGACAGACTAATATTTTTTGAGAACAAGAAGAGGTTTTCAAGTGAAATACATGATGGAAATCGTTATTGCTTCAATTCTTTCGAGAAGATAAACACGATTCTTCTAAAATATGAAAGTGAGAGGGCCAAAACTGGCTCCACTGAAAACCCCATATTGAGGGTCAAAGACTAAGTTAATTGTAACCAAACTATATGTATTGTGTTGAGTGTATACATATCGTTTACATCATGACTATTTGTCACAACCTTGTGTTGCCTAAATATCAATAATAACAAAATAATATGTCTAATTATAATGCGCTAATATCCATACACATGTTTATGTTCAATGCTTAATTCAGTGATTGACATGATGATCACCCTGCTCCATCAGTGTATATATATAGGCAGTACCCGAATGAGAGGAACGATATCGATTATCGATTTTAAAAATCATGGCACTCCATTGACCGTTAAACATTCATGTTATACATGACGATGAGTAACCACAGCAAAACGACAGTTAAGGGCTCAGGGAATCAGGGTGCTGTGGTAGGGTAGCGGAGCGGCGTTCAAAGAAGCCTTTGGCTTGTTCGCCAATCCAGATTTGTCTTCTGAAATAAAACTATGTTTAAACCAAATACACTGATGGAAAAGGATGCATTGTGTTGCCTATGATATTCAATTATATGATATGATGATACATATGTATATTTGAAGCTTGAATGAGATAACAAAAGAGGAGTCAAGGGGAGTCGAACCCGGCACCAAGTAAGCAATCGGGATTTAGTTCTGGTTTGCGATCTCGAATCAGACATCCTGTGTTCGAATCCCTTAGAATTTTAATTTAATATTTTGCTCTTGCTTCATGTAAAGCATTTAGAATTCGTTTGCAGAATACGAATACTGATCACCTTATCACGTCAATACTAGAATACTATTCGATAGACCCGTTATCCATAGCATAAAGCTTTTTAGATATCATTGAAACCTACTCACTTCGTAGATTGCTGAAGCATGCTCATTGAATTTGTTATTCTCATATTCATATTGTTATTTTGTTATTTATATTCAACTTGTACAAGTGTCCTTTAAATAAAAAACACACACAAATAATGTGTATATTATTTTTTATGAATCAACTTTAAACACCATTTTTATGATCGAAACCATTGACAAAAGTAATATTTTGTATACTTAAGTGCTCAGACTATTTGTACGTTTTGGCAAGTTTTAGTCATCTCCTGTATATGTACATTCTCTTCCCAGAGAGGTTACTCCCTTCAGATTTCCGATCCTAAACTATGTTCTTCATCGCTTGAAGTCGAGGACTCCAGCATAATTCCCCAGCAGGGAAAATGGGAACCTCATACTGTATCCCTGCTTTGTAGCCAATGAAAAATAATCTTTTAGCGGCCAGTCGACCGAGTGACTTCAAAGATCTAGGCATTTAACTCTTAAGGGTTTTACTCATTAGCATATGTCCTTCGAATATGTCAGATGTCAATGAATTTTGGGTATTGTCTCTGATTTGGTCTTCTTTATTCATAAGCATGTTTATGATCAATAGTTTTCACAAAATCAAATAGCATATTTCGAGGCAAACACATTAAACGAGAAAACGTTAAGCTTACGTTTATTTTACCATTATGACGTGTCATTGGCAAATGTTATTTATACAACAGCGTCGCTGATTGCACATCTAGATTCAATTGCAACCAATCAGGACACTTCATTTCTGCCCTCGATTTCAAGCGATGTAGAACAGAGGTTAGGATCGGAAATCTGAAGGGAATAACCTGTGTGAGAAGAGAATGGTATATACTGTAGAATGTAAATCACAATCTTTGTCATGTTTCGTCAATCTGCTACAGGAAAATGAAAGATTGCCAATTCTTTGACATATCTTTTATCATGGAAACTGGTACGAATATGAGATTGAGACATGCTGTTTTTGCAAGATCAAGGGAGATATCATGTTTACAGTGGAGTTTTCACAATCTTCCAACAGCATGAATTATATAGTATCACAAAGCTTTAACATAATTAGGATACTAATACCTCGCTGAACTCCAGGCCACGAAGGGTCATGCTCAAGCACACACACATTATTACCCTGGTGTAAGAAAAACATCGTTTCTTTTTTCATTCTCACCTAGCTGCCAATTAAGGCACTTTTTAAGGTTATCTCTCACATTGCCCTCTATACCAGGTTCTCAATTATACCGTTGAGTGAACAGAGGCACACTTTGAATAAAGTCACTTGCCCAAGGTAACATCACAATTTTTCACATCTCTTGTTTCTGTGTCAAAGACATCAAAGACATAATGTCATAACATGTATTACACGACAGTGGTAGGACCCTACAGCACTATAGTACCCATTCTTTTCCCCCAGAGGTAACTTCCATAATAATTTATTCCGTAACGTTTCGGTAGAAATCTATGAAGTAAGACCTGTTGGAGGAAAGTGTGCAGGACTGTGTTCTAAAAAATATAGGAGATGATTTTGAATGTTAAATATAAACATATCCCTATCTTCTGATAACAAATGCGTCTGAATTCGTTGATAAAACTAACGTATGCAACTTCTATAAATTCCTGATAGAAAACATTTACGTGACACACAAATTCACTCTCGTTATATAAAGTAATATGATATATAAGTGGCAAGATACTCTCATTGAACTAGACGCAGTGTTGCCCTATGTAAGTAATACAATATCATAATGATATGACACGAACCAAAAGGATTATAGGGTAATGTCAATAATTTTCAAACCTGATGTGATACCAGATACTACGATGGATATATATATATGGAGATATTGTAGAACTACAGGGAATTATGCATATGTACGTTTGCCTGTATTGTGACAAGAATGAAGTTTTCAACTCTGATCGTGTTGTGTGTTTTCCTAATTTGCACCGTCAAAGCTTTCGACATGGGTATAATGACAGAGAAAATTAAACACGTTGATCATAGGATATATGAGAAGATGTCAAAGTTGAGAGAAATATTTGAAGTCAAGCTGAGAAACAAACTTCATGATGTGAGAGAAGAACTGACTGAACAGGTGAACGAGGCAGTAAATATGATGGTTGACGGAGACCGTGATATTGGAAATGTTGATCAGATGGAAGCTGAAATGAGATTGATTCGTGAGGATTACAACGAATTGGGGGACACTATTGACAGTCTGAGTACTGTACTTTCAGCATGCAGCAACATCAGTCAAGACGTTGGGAACATGTCAAATACCTGTATCTCTCATATGTGCAATGTTTATAACGAAAACGTTGAAAACCTTACCAAAGCTGTTACTGACTGTAATGATCTCAGATTGCAGAGAACGAAATATAACGAAGCTTTGAGAAACAGCACTGAACGGAGCATACACGGAGCTAAGGAAATGAATTTTGAATCAACTACAATGGGACAAAAGCCTTCACGGTATCAAACCACAGTCAAACCTGCCGACAAGGACAAAACGTTAATCGTTATACCATACCAAAGCTCATCATATCAAAGCTGGAGCTTCATGGACTTGGATTGTTTTACTGTAAGAGACTTTCCTGATTCCAATATGGGTTTCATAACTTCAGCTGTCTATCTTCGTAAACAGGACAAGTTGCTGATGGGACTTACAGGGAATAAGATATTAACGATCAATGTAAATGGGACGGATGAAACAGTAATCCGATATGGAGTTGAAACACATGGAATGGCCCTTCATGAGGAAAAAGATGTGGTGTACATGAGTACACATACTCCTCGTGACACGATTGCCAGAATGTCAACTGATGGATCTAACTTTACAGAAATAGCATTGATCCCAAAATACAGTTGGCTTTATGACGTTGTTATTGATAAACAATCAAGGCTTCTGTATATTCGAGATGGCTTCAAAATTACCCGGATGTCATTTGATGGACACAATATCACCAATATAATTCAAGGGTCTTGGATCACTACGATGGTTTTGGATGGTGTGGGGCATCTCTTCTACGTCGACAGTGGTTCGTTGATGAAATTTTCCCTTGAGAAGAACGCAACATTTCCTTTGAATCGTTTTGGATTTCACATCAAGGATATGGTTTTCCATGATGACAAGATATACTTTAGTGAAAGGATACCTAGCAGACAGGGCCAATCTGCAAGATTTGGAATTATTGAACCAAAAGAAAACTATCTTGCTTACACGACACGTCGTCTGGAAAAGAGGTTTATTTTTGGGTTCCTTCTTCTCTTCGTGTAAAAAGTAAATTTGCGAGAACATTGTACAAGATTCGAACCCAGGAGCATTGAGTGAGAGTACGACGTTCTGCCACTTGAGTCGTTTGGATGTTGCTTTAGTTCTTATGGTAGGGCTGAGGTCTCGTCCTATATTCGAATCCCTTTTAGAATAAATATGCTTTTTATCTCTTGCTTCATGTGAAGCATAGTATAATTCGTTCGAAGAATATGAATATTAATCAACTTATCACGCCAATAGTATGTTTTGATAGGCCCTTTATTCATAGCACGTTTTTGATTTATTTAAATCTACAACAATCATGCTCATTGAATTTGTTATTTTCATATTCACATTGTTTACACAACAGTGTTATCTTGTTATTTGCTCAACTTGTACAGGTGTACGTTCAAATAAATAACGATATATATGTTTCTTGTATTTTATGAGTCAACCTTAATTACCAGTTTCATTATTTAAACAATTGAATTTGCGATACTCAAGTAATTTAATTCTCAAGTTCAGTATCGTTATATTCTGATTGCATCATTGATATTGATGATGTTGTAACAGTTCTGCCACCAAACACTGTGTATTCTTGCAAGGGGAATATAGGTTTGAACTCCGACCATCGGTCAGTCCCGAATAGGGTACCTGGACGTTTTTGATTAATCTATCCATCGGTAGTACGTGTGTGATTTTTTGTGAACGATCGAAATGTTATATGCGGAGCTATGGCCCTTGACTAAGAAGACTTGACTGTCCTAATTTCAGTCTGATAGTACACGTGTAAAACACGATCTAAATTTATTAAGACTGGAATTTCCCTCGATCTTGATGAAAGACAAAAATTGTTGGAACCCTTAACCTTGGACATAACTTTTAATTCGTCAGCAGGCCTTTGAAAATGACATATTACCTGTGTCACCAACTGAGGAGAAAACCTTTGACCTCGTCAACTTGACCTTAGTGTAGGATGCATTTTTTGAAAATAATTAACCATGGCCTAAATTTTCTTATTGGTTAGTCATAGGCCTAAGGCTTCGATATTATTTATTCGCCGCATTAGGTCATTCAGTCGATCAAAGACCATCTCATGTTAATGCAGATCTGGATGATAAGATCAGATCTTTCATAAATTAACATACATACACTACTTATTTACAGAAGAGTACCAATAGGAACACATGGGGATTCTTGTACTCGCTGAGCACTCTTGTTTTGAAATGCGATATATTACAATATGTTGGTTGTCCTACTTATTGCAGTTGAAAATATATAGATTTATATCTGTCAGCTAGTTTTAAGTTAAATTCTAACACATGAAAGCATTATATTGAAACATAAAGGATGGTATATGTAATTACTTTATTAAGCTATTAAATTAGCTCTGATTGGATGTTGTATGAACAGAAAACCAAACCAAATGATTCACAAAGTAACAGTTAATAAAACAACCTTGTATTATACATCAGATGCTTAATCGAAGAATGTTTCAATAAGATAGATCAACATGACTATTTAAAAAATCTTTCTTTGCCAAGACGGCCATGTTTTTAAAAGGGAACGTGTACAGACAATGTCATGTTTAAGTTGAACCAGAGCTGAAAATCACATAGCCAATGTCTGAAAATCCAAAACCTGTTATAATTTCATCTTTTTATTTATAATATTTGGGAAAATGGTAAATAAATAAACATAAAAAATGACATAGCTCATGATTCAGTAGACGCACAGTGTTTTCGATTATGCATCGTTAATTAATTATCTGTGTAACATAATATTGCTTCGCAGTGATCAGCGATCTAGAGTAAGTATATAAATATGCATCAGATATTAGATTCAGTCAAAGTCCACTTGCATACAGAACATTGATAAACCTGAGTTAGCCTTGTTGACATATATAAAGTCAACATGTTAAGCATGGATCTCTCATCGCTGATGATATTATGGGTGTTCTTTATCAGTGGTGGCAGTACCTCCCACATTGGTTTAGTTCATCACAAGATGAGACATGTGAACTGGAACATGCAGCAGAGAATACTCAGGTTGGAGGAATCTTTGACACGGCGACTGGACAGAAAGATACATGATTTGGGTGAGGACCTGACAAGGCAAATAAAGGAAGCTACAGACGACATTGTACTGCAAGGGATGGGCGAAGGAGTCATCAGTAAACTGGAACCAGAATTGAACCGCTTAAATCGTGGACTTGAAGGAATTGTAAGAAAGGTTCAAATGCTTGGAATCACTTTAATAAGCTGTCGAGCTAACTCTCAAGAGATTCCTAAAGGATTATTCAGAAATATCGATGATATGTGTCCGAAACACCAAGAAAAGAGGATATCTCTGGCAAAGTCTGTTGATAAATGTGAGAGTGAGAAACAACAGCTGATGGATTACAATGGTGATCTGAAGGAGAAGCATAGAAGCAACACGTCATCAATGTATCAACAAGATGACAACAAGGTGATCATTTTGCCATTCTATACAAAAGCATCCCAGCCTTGGGGTCAGATGGATTTGGACTGCTATACTGTACAGAAAGAACCAAGATCTCACGTTGGTGTTATAAGAACAGCAGTGTACATCAAGAAAGAGGAGAGGTTTATGATGAGCTTCACGGGAAATACGATTGTAACAATAAACTATGATGGTTCAGGTAAAAGGGTCATCAGGAAAGGTATCGAAACATACGGAATGGCTTTGGATGAGGAAGATAATGTTGTGTACATGAGCACTCACACACCTCTTCATAGGATCCTCAAACTGTCCACAGATGGAGCAACCTTAACTACTGTGGCGTATCTTGAAATGTACAGTTGGCTCTTTGATGTTGTTATTGACACCAGTGATAAAAAACTTTATGTACACAATGGTTGGCAGATCATCATGATGACACTGGAAGGAGAGGACATTGAGGTCATCGCTCAGAAAGAGGTTGTTACAGCAATGACTCTGGAGCATTCTGGGAATCTGTTCTATGTTGTCAGTGAAACTTTGATGGTATGGTCTTCGGAAAAGAGGGTAAATCTGGTTCTGGCTCATATTGGTTTTAATGCACGAAGTTTGATATTGCGCAACAACAAAATATATTTTAGTGAAAGATTGTCGAATCCCTGGCGTTTCACAAAGGTAATAGGAGTCATTGAACCACAAGAAGGTTTTATTACTTACACAGTTCCTCTTTTAAAGAAATATAGTCATACTTATCTGCTAATGTAAAACAATTCCATGCTGAGAGAATTACTATATGTACATTTATGAAGACTTGTTGTTCAATATGTGACAGAATATTATAGTGTCTAATCATAGATTGTTCTGAAATTATTTCGAATTTGGATTTAGGGCCAGTCCTAAATGTATGGCGATAAGAAACGGAGATTTCCATAAGCAAACATAACACATTACACATTGTAAGAAGAGTGGAACACATTGATAGAGCTGGCGAAACATAATATCCCCATTTCAAAGAGTTGTGCCACGATGAAAAGAACTCGAACTATTTCCTACATTGTATATTATATAAAGCATTGTTCACAGTCTGATTAAAAAAAACAATATTCCGAGGAATAAAAAGTTTCTACATATAGTGCATTTCCTTTTCATAATGCCCATGGGTCATGGCTTATTTATCTTATTAACCGATTAATTATCAAACTTACTTCAGTATTAACTGGTTACGCATGTCATGTTCTCCCGTACCTGAAATAAATGGCCACTTTTGAAAGTATATTCTTTTCCTTGTAATAAATACGGGCAAGTACCACAATTTGGTCGTTCACACTTACTAATTTATTTATCAACCTGGTTTGGCTGATAAATTAGTTTTATCATATGTTTAAAATTCAAATTTACAAATATCTTATGTTTCCGAAGTCATACTCTCATCAGCCAAGGAATAATTCTATGTGGTTTTAATTTGTTTTGGGAAAAAAACTAAATTTGAAATTCATAAATTCTTCAAAAATTAATTTGGATGAAACACAACTGTTTATCAACATATAAGACATCTGCTAAGTGAAAATCAATAAATGTTTATCATTTACAACATTAAAAACATTGAAGGGGTCATATTGTTGTAAAAAATGATTTTATACCCCTTGGTCCTTTCAACTCTGCATGTTTTAAAAAACGAGTCGAATAAGTCGAATAAGTCAACATTGAACATTAAATAATAGCCCAGTTATTTCAATTTGTTTTGTTATTTTTACTGTATGAGTGAAACAATAGGGTGTAAAGTTTCTTTTGTACTTCAGTTTATGTTATGCGGAGCCGTTATAGAATCTGTACTGTTCGCTGATAGCAAAAATATTTTCTAAGTTTTAATCCTATGTCACTTCAAAGAGTACAGTGTAACTGCAATTGAATAAACTTTGTGTCACTTTTGCAATCTTTTGATTGGTACACGCAACTCTCCAGCGGAGACCGCCAAGGGAGGTAATAAAGTATATCAGGCCGAACTGTGCAAGAATTCAGATTATACTCTGTAGATTTATTGGAGCGTATACTTTGGATTATCGAGGATGGATAAAATGTGGAATTGATTAAATAAACAAATGTTGTAAGGGTAGGAATTATAGTAAACAGTTGGATACATCCTCGTAGTCAAACTTTGAAGTAGATGATGCTCGCCTGTGAACGAACTTTATCAAAATAAAATTGCATGACAACATGACACTTTGCTGAAAATTTATCTTCAATCCTCTGGCAATGAGTTCACACATATATCATGCCAAACCAAGGATTTATATTTTATTTTTACACTGAACAAGGATTAATTTTAGTTTTTTCAATCATACAACAATCAATGCTCTTGAAACAGCATATCTGTAGAGTAAATGTTCATTGTGTCAGCAACTATTGGAATGTTCCAATAACATTAATACAATCCCTAGAATTAATAAGATTTATCTGTTTCGTGATGGACACGAATACACATATTTCTTTAAGATACCATTACATAGGCATGTAATGTAAAGGCACCTTTCGTCTTCTTCGACAGAACATTCAGAGACAGAGGGACAGTTAATCAGCTGTGCATCAGATCAAGCAATACTTATACTAACATGATGGACATTGTAATTGATGAACCTGGCTTTTTTATTGATTTTACAACGAGAGCTGCCAAGGTTGTATATCCTGTATATCCTGTATATCCGCAGGAAAGAACCCAGAAATACCTGATTGGCAAAAACTACCCTGTGACATCATTTCGGTCCCAAAAGGTCATTCAATAAAGGAGACAAATTTCAAACGATGTTTGACATTATATAAAATCACAGGTGAGTCAGTTACAACGTCCATCATGTTATAACTGTTTCTCGAGATGATGCAGTTGACAGTCCGTTAGGAAATGAGAAGAACCCCTGAATAGGATAATGTTGCTGAATTTACATCTTGGCATTACATAGAATACGTTTGGCAGCAGCGGAAAAGAACACAATACTATGTAGCTGTTATATTAGCTATAGTAGAAATTTACATCGTGAGTATTGGGTTTAAGAACTTTGAATGGCTATGAAGGTCGATATTACAATAAACAATAGAGCCAAGGGCTCTGTAGCTCAGTTTATATTGCTTGATGATGAAGACTGAAATAAATGTTTAGATTATGGCCCGTGAGGCCCTTATTAGGGGCCAAAGGGTGACTTGATTTCTTGATCAACATAGATTTAACCACAAAACTTCAAACTGAAATACATGGCAGGGTCCTATATCATTCATTACTTTCTGCAGAATTTTGTTTCAGAATAATGGGTTACGAGGGAAACAATAATGTTAATATTTATGCTTAGCAATTATCAATTTGAGGTCAACTTGGACTACAGCTTCCCGTCTTAATTGTAACTTGTACTGAACAGAAATATTCTTGTATTCATATCTTATTTGCAGTTGATACAAATCAAAGGATTCTCATGTCATGACGTTGAGGAAATTCTTGTACACGAAGAGTAAAATTTTGTCTTTTCGGATTATTTTTAGTGCTTAGTAACATCCTCAAAAAATTTCAATATTTTAGATATTGTACAATGTCCTAACACATTTACTGTTTTACACGAGAAGAAGAATGAACCCAAATATATACCTCTTCTTGAGATGATGCGTCCTGTAGATAAGATAGTTTTCATTTGGTTCAATAATTCCAAATCTTGCGGATTGGCCCTGTTGGTTAGGAATCTCTTCACTAAAGTATATCTTGTCATCGTGGAAAACTAAATCGTTGACGTGAAACCCAAAGTTCATCAATGTACCTCTGTCGACGTAGAAGAGATACCCCACACCATCCAAAACCATCGTAGTGATCCAAGACCCTTGAATTATATTGGTGATATTGTGCCCATCAAATGTCATCTGGGTAATTTTGAATGTATCTTCAACGTACAGGAGCCCTGATTGTTTATCAATAACAATGTCATAAAGCCAACTGTATTTCGAGAGCGATGCTATTTGTGTAAATTTAGTTCCATCAGTTGACATTCTGGCTATAGTGTGACGTGGAGTTTGTGTACTCATGTACACCACATCTTCTTCTTCATGAAGGGCCATTCCATGTGTTTCAACTTCATATCGGATTACTGTTTCATCCGTCCCATTTACATTGACCATTATTACCTTATTCCCTGTCAGTCCCATCAGCAACTTGTCCTGTTTACGAAGATAGATAGCTGAAGATATGTAACCCATATGGGAATCAGGAAAGTCTCTTACAGTAAAACAATCCAAGTCCATGTAGCTCCAGCTTTGATATGATGAACTTCAGCTTCCATCTGATCAACGCTTCTGATATCAATGTCTCCATCAACAATCATAGTTATTGCCTCGTTCACCTGTTCAGTCAGTTCTTCTCTCACATCATGAAGTTTGTTTCTCAGCTTGACTTCAAATATTTCTCTCAACTTTGACATCTTGTTATATGCCCTATTATCAACGTGTTTAATTTTCTCTGTCATTATACCCATGTCATAAGCTTTGACTGTGCAAGTTAATAAAACACATAGCTCAATTAGCATTGAAGCATCCATTCTTGACACAAAAACACTCAAACTTACAATTCTCTTTACTTAGACTACAATATCGTCACGTATCCGGTATCACATCATGTTTGAACAGACAATGACCTACCCATGATCAGGCAATCACTTCTAATCCTCTCAGCTCGTGTCATAACATTATGATATTATGTTACTTACACAGGGTAATGTTGCTAGTTCATAGAGAGTCTCCTGTCACCATATTCATATTTTAACGTAATGAGTTGGAATTTGTGTGTCACCTTAGCAAAACGACAATCTCACACAGTTGCATACACCCCTGTTTTCAAACGAGTTTTATATTTGATATCATAAGACATGAAAATTAAGTTATATTTATTGTAAATTGTATACTGAGCGTAACTAGAAACCTGATACTGTTCAAATTTGACCTCACAAATTGAATATCGAGTGCATGGCTATAAACCTGGTATGTAAGGATAGGGAAATCATTTGAGAAGAAATACAGATGGTCACGAGTAGATTTCTCGATCACTTTATTGAGTAATACCGCTAGATGTCACGTGACCCTACAAAACGAACTTCACATCATCAGATCATGGCACATTCTGAAGTCAATAACGCGTGTGACCGCCTCGTACAGCCACCACAGCCACACAATGTCGTCTCATCGACCGCAGAACTCCCCTGAAGACCCGCCATTGGTTGACCAGTTCCTGTTCAAGAGCTTACAGAGTCTGGGGTGGGTTGATTTGCTGCCTCAATCCTCTTCCCAATTCATCCCAGATGTGTTCTATTGGATTGAGGTCTGGTGAACGAGATGGCCACTCCATGACGTCGAAAATGGCGTTACGCAAGAAATTGCGCGTCAAAATCGCTGTGTGCGGTGTGGCATTATCATGTTGAAAACTAAGCCCTGGACCATGTTGTTGCATGAACGGTATCAGGACCGGTGTCAAAACTTGGTCCCTGTATTGTGCGGCAGTAAGGTTGCCTGCACGACAATCAATCGGGAACGACCATTGGAACAGAAAGATCCCCAAACCATTATGCTGCCGCCGCCAAATATAACCTCTTCTTAACAAAATACTGTTTCTCAATGGATTTATCAAAGATCCTATTGTGGGAAAACAACAGTCAGTAGGTGAAAATATATGTTATTGATACCGATACTCTATTTCACTGCCACACACTTAGAAGTATATTCTGTGACTAGTTGCTTATTAATATTCTCTGTGTTCTTTTCTCATTTATTGGTTATTATCTCGTTTGTGATATCACTTAATGATACTATCGCCGCTAATGGCTGTGATACTGCCAAAGCGGCGTTAAACAATAACCCACTCACTCACTTAATGATACTAAACATATACTATTCATGACACAAGCGTAATTACATTGACAAACATGAATTAATATTCTAGCTGCATCAGATTTCAAAGAGGTCATTTGAGGATCAATCCATGATACAGACTTTGTACCCCAGTCAGCATATTGTGTTAGGTTATTGTCTGCATCAGAATCATTCTATTGAAATTGTTGTGTAGATAGTCATGTGGGGGATAAAGGTGTCGCTGGTATGTGCTCTTATACTAGGTATTGCTAGATGCTTCGATGTTGTTCTTATCAAGCAAAAAATAAGACACATCGATATCATTACCCACAGAAGAACATCCGGTTTGGAAGGGAAGATTGCGCTGAATCTGCAAAGGAAGATAAGCGGTCTAAACAATGAAATATCAAGTCAAGTCAACGACCTTGTGGGAAAGGCTGTTGTTGAAGAATCAGGCACTGGAGGTGTGGAGGTGCTGGTGAGTGAACTGAAGATGTTCAACCAAGGGCAGAATGAGTGGAACACGACTGTTGAAAGAGTTGGGGCAGTATTCACAGACTGTCCTGGTAATGCTTCCGAAGCTGTGATCAATAGCTGCAGGGAGAATCAAGAACATAACGAAGAGTTGACACAGTCATATCTCAGTTGTAACACATCCAGACAAGAGCTGCTGAAAAACAGGTTCATGTTACAGAGCAGAGTGAACGACAAGCAGATAACAACGCGAACCAATGTCCTCACAGGAGAAGATGAGGATGCCGACGGTTTATCATCAATGCCATATTTCTTTCAGGAACGAAACACTACATTGATTGTTATCCCGTACTATAGCTCAACCGACCATCGATGGGGTATAATGGACTTAAACTGTTATGATATTTCTGAGTATCCAGATTCATACATTGACTATGTCACTGCTGCAGTATTCATGTCTAAACAGAGGAAACTGTTGATGGGGCTGCAGTACAGAAAGTTCGTCGTATCCAATTTGAATGGAACAGATTTGAAGGTAATAAAGACCGGAATTGAAAGTCGCGGAATGGCCCTCGATGAAGATGAAGAGACTGTTTACATGAGCACCCACACACCACGTCACAGAATTGCCAAGATGTCAACTGATGGAAGTCATTACATCGAAATCGCTAAATTGATAGACGTTAGTTGGCTTGAGGACGTTGTACTCGACAAACGGGAAAGGAAGCTGTACGTCAGTGATGGGTACTACATCATCGGGATGACATTTGAAGGTCAGAACATTACTAAGATAGTTGGTGAAAGAAGTCTTACAGGAATAACCCTTGATGAATTTGGAAATCTCTTCTATGTGGCCAGTGGTACTTTAAAGAAATATTCTTTTGTAAAGAATGCAACATTATCTCTCAGTCATATTGGATATGCTGTAAAGAGTTTTGTATTTTACAATGATAAAATTTATTTTAGTGAACAATTATTGGTACGACAACGCAATTCTGGAAGAATCGGAATTATTGAACCGAAAGAGGGTTTCCTTGCCTTTACCATTCTTAACATTCAAAAGTCGATTATCTATGGATTTCTTCTTCTCCTTAATTGAATTTAGGTTGTTAACACTAACACAGTGGCGTAATGGTTAGCATGCCTGCCTCTCATGCCAACTGCTGTTCGAATCCCGGTCGAGTCAGCAAACGCTTGTGACCTGGGTCTTTTACTGTGTTGGGCAGGCACATCATCCACAATGAACTCAGTTCTTCCAGTTGTACAAATGGCTACCTAGACACTGGAATGTATGGACCTTTACAGTTGCACGAATCGCTAAATAGGCGCCACCGAAAGTCAATTCTTTCAGGGTAATAATTGTGTAGCGCCTTGAGCATGCATTGAGCATAGATACGTTTGCAATCTAAATATACCATTATTATTATTATTATTATAACCTAACATATTGTGCTGGAATCCAAGACAATTAATAATAATCAATATTCTTGAGAAACTATTTATTTATTAAATGAACTATAATTTATCATTATTGAACATGTTTGTTTAGCTTATCCTATCTGTTTTAATAAAATCGTATGGTTTTAAGTGTTTTCATGTTGATTGGCATTTAAAAAATAATTAGTTACAAGTGCACTTATATATCATCGTATATTTTGCAATAAAAATAGACACACTGGCTCTGTAGCTTATCAGGCTTTATAAACATTGACAAATTTTAATTGTTAAACTTCTAGTTGAGTGGTACAATAAATAGGAAGCACTTTAAGTGGAGAAGATGAAATAGCTCTTAATGTCCTAAACCCTTTTGACCTATCTTTGAGGCCAGATATAAAATCCCCTATAAAGACACACTTGAAGATTTAATTCATCACATCCTTTAAATTACCCCCCTTTGAAGAGCAAATAAGATCTCAAGATGAAAGAAGCTTTTCAGATCATGACCTCTGTGACCTATATTTGGGGTCGCAGGATCACGAAATCCACAATTTAGAATCCCAATTGGTCAAGGAGTCTAAACCTTCTAGACCTTTTGGTATTGGAAAAGAAGATGAAATTAGGTTTTTAAGGTCGTGACCCCTGTGACCCTATTTGGGGTCACAAGGTCACCAAATTTACAATTTAGAATCCCCATTGGCCAAGGAGTATGAACACAAAATTTCAACTCCCTAGACCAAGTGGTTCTGGAGAAGAAGATGAAAATGCGAAAAGTTTTCAGACAGACGGACGGACGCCGGACACCATGCCATGCCATAAGCCCATCGGGCATTTCAGGCCAGATGAGCTAAAAAGTCTACAAGTTCCGTCATTTATAACTACAGGTTTAACTCGCTTTTTATTATAAGCCAGGGAACAAGCATTATGAAATGTCTTTTTTAAACTGTTATGTCATGACAAGTTATTGAGATGGAAGCAAATATTTAGTGAGTGAGTTACTGTTTAACGCCTCTACGGAAGTATCACAGCGGTTAGCGCCGATGCAAATATTTAGAAACAATCCGAGAATCTAGAAAATTAAAATATAATGATTTTAACAGTACATAGTTTTCTTGGTTTGTACAGCTTGCATTTCCGTTCAGTTTACATGTAGTAGGTATCATATGCATGTATCAAAGCATATCTCGATAAACGGGAATATCCTATCGACTTTCATTTGCACAAACATACCCCGTAAGTTATTTTACATTGAGCCTATTTGGCCTTATCAATTGAAATCAAGAAATCTGCAAATCACTCATTTATAACTATAAAATTTGTGTAGGATGTACATGGACATGTACATTTACGTGTATAAACATATGGTTTATACTATTTAATGAATAATCAATAGACATCCAATGATAATCTTCTGGTTGAAGTATGTCTATACAAGATGTTATTATGGTGCTCAGATTTAAGGGAGTTATATCTGTGATCCACAAAAATTGCCACAACTTCTCATTTATTTCTGCTCAAACTTCATATCTTGTGACTGTGAAATTGACAAGCTTGCAGCCTCTAACATCCTTGTTAATGTGTTTTACATTATAAATTAAATCAGAGGAGAGGGAAAATCTGTTTAATGGCATCACAATCAAAGCTGCGTGCTTATCAAAAGTGTAGATGTCTTTGAAACCAAATAACATTCATGTAGCCTTGTCTTGATATTAACATTATTTCTCATATGTATGCTAAAGATGATGATTTTTTTCTAGCAATTGATACCATTTATATGTGTCGTCAAAATAAGTTTGTATTCGAAATGTAAATGTTGTCCCTTAAATTAAAACCAGAGATCAAATTTGAAATGAATCTTTTATCTGTTTCTTGTATACAAAATTTCAAAATATATCTCATTCACACCAACACCATAAAAGGGGCAGTGGCACGCTTTTTCGCTAAAAAAGGGGATGAAATGTATTTGAAAAATAATGTCAGCAATAATAAAACATCCTTATTACTTCGGAAAATCAAGTATAAAATGAGTGTACATGGTTCAGTAAAGCCATGGGAATCTTTTTTGTCATTCAAAATAATAAAATGTGTTCACAATAAAATGGCCGCCATGCAATTTTTGCTTTAAACGCAACACAGTTATACCACTACGGATAATTGGTTTGTGTAATAAAATGCTTTACCCTCTAAAGTAAATATAAATGACATAAACTACCATTATAAATGGGAAATTTGAAAAAATAAATTTTCAAAAAAAACGTGCTTCTGCCCCTTTAAGATATAAATATATCAGTAATAAACCATGTATCTACTGCAAAGCCATATTAACTAACACTACAAAACCATATGAAAGCAAGTTTGAGAATGACATAATGGCTTATAGGCTCATCATAGCCAATCATTTCATGATTAGAAATGAACACACTTTGTGATAGGTACTTCTCCCCACAAAACAATTTCAGCTTTTGGGATGCAGCGGTTTAATGGAGGTGATATCGAAAATGTGAAAAGTTTAAAGTCGACGGACAAAGCCCTAGGACAACCCACGACATAAGCCCTTTTAGGCCTGATGAGATAAAAATGTTCAATTAAAGATTGTAGACAACAATTATTGACACAAATGGATGACCAATATCAGATTATTCCAGAAGCCTATCAGGCATTTAAAGAGCTATCGAGAATGTTGATATACATACCGAAATATTACAAAAAATATATGGCATTGAAATATATACACTTAATTTTGGGCAGAGTTTTTCAACTCAAAATAACAAAGAAATAGCACTAATTAGCAAAAGTGTTTTCCAGTCTAAATATAGATCATTTTGGTCTCACTCACACACTGTAAACAAATATACAGTTTTTGGCGTTTATTTATTTACCATTCCGTTCAATTATGTAGTTCCTACAGATATTGTATTGGAAGTTTTAGATCTCAAGATCTAAAGGGATTGTCATTGCGAGTAAAGAGTCAATGAGAAGATATTGTTTTTTTTATGCACTCGTAAAAATGACAAATGATACAAGCAGATGTCACACAAGGCTGAGTCCCTTCTTATTTTCCTTCTTCATAAAAGAATTGGCCACTCATATTGAACTACATTGTGCGCACTGTATACAATTACACCCAGCTATTCCTTTTGCTTTTGCTGATGATATTGTCTTGATATCAAGTGCTATTATTGATCTACAAAAGCAAATATACGAACTTATGTGAGAAGACAAAATTAACAATTAATCTGAATTAAAAAAAGGTAGTCGTATTAAAAAATGGTGGAAAACTAGCAAAAAATGAAAACTGGTATTATAAGGAATGAAAACTTGAAATTACAAATTCTTACAAATACCTTAAGCTTGGTGTATATTTCACAAACCAATCATTTATCCTGGCTATTACATGCAAATTATGCAGCAGTGCAGGCACAGAAAGGTTTGGTAGGAATCCTAAGGCGAATACACATTCTTGGTGATCTTCACAATATTTGATGCAAATATATATCCTATTCTTTTTATATAGGGCAGAAATTTGGGGAATAAAAACATTTGCGAAATTAGAAATGGTAGATTTGTATGCTTGTAAAAAGTTGTTGGGTGTTAAACAAAGTACTTCAAATGTCATATTATATGGAGAATGTGCCAGGTTTCCTGTATACATATACTCATATTGTAAAGTAATTCGGTATTGGATACAGTTATTATTCATGCAATTTCATCGTATACCAAAGAAATGCTACAATGTGATACTTTAACATTATAATGGCCATATAAACTGGGTAAAAGACGTAAAACAACTTTTATTTACGACCGGATTTGAAAATATTTTGCACAATCAAGAACATGGAATATATCCGGAATTCATGAAATCCTTTACCCAAAGACTAAAAGATATCTTTTTGCAACATTGGCATACGAAATTATTTCCCTCAGGCAAATGTGACATTTACCTACAATGTAATGTTCAAAAGCGATATACATACCGAATTATATCTATGTTGTTTAAATGGTAAAAAGTACAGAATAAGTCTAGCACGATTTCGATGCTCATGAACTTATTTTTTTTGCAAAATCTTCTTACATAATCAAAGCTTTAACATCATCAAGTAAATGGCATCACAAAGCTTAAAACTCATCAACTATATGGCATCACAAAACGTTAACATAATCAACTATGTAACATCACAAAGCTTCAACATAACCAACTATATGGCATCACAAAGCTTCAATATATCGAACTATATGGCATCACAAAACTTTAACATCATCAACTATGTGGCAACACAAAACTTTACCATCATCAACTATATGGCATCACACAGCTCAACATCATCAACTATGTGGCAACACAAAACTTTAACATCATAAACTATATGGCATCACAGAGCTTTATCATCATCTATATATATATATATATATATATATATGGCATCACAAAGCTTTAAAATAATAATAACAATGAGGATACTTATACTACGCTAGACTCCACGCCACGAAGGGTCATGCTCAAAGCACACACACATTATTACCCTGGTACAAGGACAAACATCATCCCTTTTTTCATTCTCACTTCACTTGGAGTATACAACCTAGCTGCCAATTAAGGTTTTACTTTCACTTCCACACCAGGTACTCAATTGTACCGCTGAGAGAACAGAGGCACACTTTGAATAAAGTCACCTGCCCAAGTCTTCACAACTCATGACCTAATGTCATAACATTTTTGACAGCACAGTGGAAAGACCATACAACACTACAGTTATTTCCCACAGAGGTAACTTCCTTTAGATTGTATACCATAACGTGTGGAGAGTATGATTTGTTGAAGGAACATGTGCAGCACTGTGTTAAATAAAAACATGAGAGATGCTTTTGGATGATGAATAGAATCTGATCCTAATCTTCTGGTATCAAATGTACATGTATCTAAACTCGTAGCAAACTAACTTATGCAATTTCTATTAATTCGTGATTACATTTTCGTGAGATTGTTTATTTCATGCTCGATTGACACACAAATTCACTCTCGTTATAAAGTAATATGATACATGTGGTGATAGGATACTCTCTAAGAGATACAAGCACTATCACCCTATGTAAGTAAGACAATATCATAATAATATAAGCCAAGAGTTAAGAAGATTAGAATGTATTGTCTGATCAGCGCAAGGGTCAACAACTGCTCCAACATGATTTGATACCGGATAGGATGTATGTACAGGACGATAGTGTTGACTAAAGGACAGGTATATCTAAGTTTGTGTTGATCCATGTCAAGAATGAAGTTTTCAACTCTGATCGTGTTGTATGTTTTCCTAACTTGCACAGTCAAAGCTTTCGACATGGGTATAATGACAGAGAAAATTAAACACGTTGATCATAGGATATATGAGAAGATGTCAAAGTTAGAAATATTTGAAGTCAAGCTGAGAAACAAACTTCATGATGTGAGAGAAGAACTGACTGAACAGGTGAACGAGGCAGTAAATATGATTGTTGACGGAGAAGGTGATATCGGAAATGTTGATCAGATGGAAGCTGAAGTGAGATTGATTCGTGAGGATTACAACGAATTGGGGGACACTATTCACAGCCTGAATACTGTACTTTCAGCATGCAGCAACATCAGTCAAGGCGTTGGGAACATGTCGAATACCAGTAACTCTCAAATGTGTAATGTTTATAAGGGAAACGTTGAAAACCTTACCAAAGCTGTTAATGACTGTAATGATCTCAGATTGCAGAGAACGAAATATAACGAAGCTTTGAGAAACAGCACTGGACGCATGCAAGGGCCAGCAAAAATGAATTTTGAATCAACTACAAGACAAAAGCCTTCATGGTATCAAACCACAGTCGAACCTGCAAACAAGGACAAAACGTTAATCGTTATACCATACAGAAGTTCATCATATCAAAGCTGGAGCTACATGGACTTGAACTGTTTTACTGTAAGAGACTTTCCTGATTCCCATATGGGTTACATAGTTTCAGCTGTCTATCTTCGTAAACAGGACAAGTTGATGATGGGACTATCAGGGAATAAGATAATAACAATCAATGTAAATGGGACGGATGAAACAGTAATCCGATATGGAGTTGAAACAAAGGGAATGGCCCTTCATGAAGAAGAAGATGTGGTGTATATGAGTACTCATAGTAACACGATTGCCAGAATGTCAACTGATGGAACTAACTTTAAACAAATAGCATCGCTTCCTAAATACAGTTGGCTTTATGACGTTGTTATTGATAAACAAGCAAGGCTTTTGTATATTCGAGATGCCTTCAAAATTACCCGGATGTCATTTGATGGACACAATATCACCAATATAATTCAAGGGTCTTGGATCACTACGATGGTTTTGGATGGTGTGGGGCATCTCTTCTACGTCGACAGTGGTTCGTTGATGAAATTTTCCCTTGAGAAGAATGCAACATTTCCTTTGAATCGTTTTGGATTTCACATCAAGGATATGGTTTTCCATGATGACAAGATATACTTTAGTGAAAGGATACCTAGCAAACAGGGCCAATCTGCAAGATTTGGAATTATTGAACCAAAAGAAAACTATCTTGCTTACACGACACGCCGTCTCAAGAAGAGCTATATTTTTGGGTTCCTTCTTCTCTTCATGTAAAATGTAAATTTGCGAGAACATTGTACAAGATTCGAACCCAGGAGCATTGAGTGAGAGTACGACGTTCTGCCACTTGAGCCGTTGGGATGTTGCTTTAGTTCTTATGGTAGGGCAGAGGTCTCGTCCTATATTCGAATCCCTTTTAGAATAAATATGCTTTTTATCTCTTGCTTCATGTGAAGAATAGTATACTTCGCTTGAAGAATATGAATATTAATCAATTTATCACGCCAAAAGTATTTTTCGATAGACCCTTTATTCATAGCAGAAACGTTTTTTATTTTATTTACATCTACAACAATCATGCTCATCGAATTTGTTATTTTCATATTCACATTGTTTACACAACATTGTTATCTTGTTATTTGCTCAATTTGTACAGGTGTACGTTCAAATAAATAACGATATATATGTTTCCTGTATTATATGAGTCAACCTTAATTACCAGTTTCATTATTTAAACAATTGAATATGCGATACACAATTCATTTAATTCTCAAGTTCAGTATCGTTATATTCTGATTGCATCATTGATATTGATGATGTTGTAACAGTTCTGCCACCAAACACTGTGTATTCATGCAAGGGGAATATAGGTTTGAACTCCGACCATCGGTCAGTCCCGAATAGGGTACCTGGACGTTTTTGATTAATCTATCCATCGGATAGTATGTGTGTGTGTTTTGTGAACGATCGAAATGTTATATGCGGAGCTATGGCCCTTGAATAAAAGTGCTTGACTGTCCTAATTTCGGTCTGATAGTACACGTGTAAAACACGATCTAAATTTATTTAGACTGGAATTTCCCTCGACCTTGATGAAAGAAAAACATTGTTGGAACCCTTAACCTTGGACATAACTTTTAATTCGTCACCAGGCCTTTGAAAATGACATATTACCCGTGTCACCAACTGAGGAGAAAACCTTTGACCTCGTCAACTTGACCTTAGTGTAGGATGCATTTTTTGAAAATAATTAACCATGGCCTAAATTTTCTTATTGGTTAGTTATAGGCCTAAGGCTTCGATATTATTTATTCGCCGCATATAGGTCATTCAGTCGATCGAAGGCCAACCCATTTTAATGCAGATCTGGATGATAAGATCAGATCTTTCATAAAATAACATACATACACTACTTATTTTGAGATGAGTACCAATAGGAACACACCTGGGGATTCTTGTACTCGCTGAGCACTCTTGATATGAAATGCGATATATTACAATATGTTGGTTGTCCTACTTATTGCAGTTGAAAATAACACTTGATTTATATCTGTCAGCTAGTTTTAAGTTAAATTCTAACACGTGAAAGCATAATAATGAAACATAAAGGATGGTATATGTAATTACTTTATCCAATTAGCTCTGATTGGATGTTGTATGAACATGAAACCAAACCAAATGATTCATAGAGTAACAGTTAATAAAAACAACTTAGTATTATACATCAAATGCTTAATCCAAGAATATTTCAATAAGAATGATCAACATGACCATTTAAAAAATCTTTCTTTGCCAAGTCAGAAATGTTTTTAAAGGGAACGTGTCCAAACAATGCCATGTTCAAGTTGAACCAGAGCTGAAAATCACATAGCCAATGTCTGAAAATCCAAAACCTGTTATAATTTCATCTTTTTATTTGGAAAAAGATAAATAAATAAACATATAAAATGACATGACTCATGATTCAGTAGACGCACAGTGGTTTTGATTATGCCTCGTTAAAAAGTATATAAATATGCATCAGTTATTAGATTCAGTCAAAGTCCACTTGCATACAGAACAATGATAAACCTGAGTTAGCCTTGTTGACATATATGGAGTCAACATGTTAAGCATGGATCTCTCATTGTTGATGATATTATGGGTGTTCTTTATCAGTGGTGGCAGTACCTCCGACACTGGTTTAGTTCATCAGAAGATGAGACACGTGAACTGGAACATGCAGCAGAGAATACTCAGGCTGGAGGAATCTTTGACACGGCGACTGGACAGGAAGATACATGATTTGGGTGAGGACCTGACAAGGCAAATAAAGGAAGCTTCAGACGACATTGTACTGCAAGGGATGGGCGAAGGAGTCATCAGTAAACTGGAACCAGAATTGAACCGCATTAATCGGGGATTTGAAGGAATTGTAAGAAAGGTCCAAATCACTTTATTAAGCTGTCGAGCTGACTCTCAAGATATACCTATAGAATTATTCGGAAATATCGATGATATGTGTCCGAAACACCAAGAAAAAAGGGAATCTCTGGCAAAATATGTTGATAAATGTGAGAGTGAGAAACAACAGCTGATGGATTACAATGGTGATCTGAAGGAGAAGCATAGAAGCAACACGTCATCAATGTATCAACAAGATGACAACAAGGTGATCTTTTTGCCATTCTATACAAAAGCATCCCAGCCTTGGGGTCAGATGGATTTGGACTGCTATACTGTACAGAAAGAACCAAGGTCTTACGTTGGTGTTATAAGAGCAGCAGCGTACATCAAGAAAGAGGAGAGGTTTATGATGAGCTTCACGGGAAATACGATTGTAACAATAAACTATGATGGTTCAGGTAAAAGGGTCATCAGGAAAGGTATCGAAACATACGGAATGGCTTTGGATGAGGAAGATAATGCTGTGTCGTGAGCACTAACACACCTCTTCATAGGATCCTCAAACTCTCCACAGATGGAGCAACCTTAACTACTGAAGCCTATTTTGATGTTGTTATTGACACCAGTGAGAGAAAACTTTATGTACACAATGATATATCATGATGACACTGGAAGGAGAGGACATTGAGGTCGTCGCTCAGAAAGAGGTTATTACAGCAATGACTCTGGAGCATTCTGGGAATCTGTTCTATGTTGTCAGTGGAACTTTGATGGTATGGTCTTCGGAAACGAGGGTAAATCTTGTTCTGGCTCAAATTGGTTTTAATGTACAAAGTTTGATATTGCCCAACAACAAACTATATTTTAGTGAAAGGATGTCTAATCCCTGGGGTTTAACAAAGGTAATAGGAGTCATTGAACCACAAGAAGATTGTATTACTTACACAGTTCCTCTTTAAAAGAAATATAGTCATACTTATCTGATAATGTAAATAAATCCCTTGATGAGAGAATTACTACATGTACATTTATGAAGACTTGTTGTTCAATACGTGACCGAATATTATGGTGTCTTTATCATAGATTGTTCTGAAATTATTTCGAATTTGGATTTATGGTCAGTCCTAAATGCATGTCGACAAGAAACGGAGATTTCCATAAGCGATAAGGCATAATATTTTTACTGTATGAGCGAAACAATAGGGTGTAAAGTTTCTTTTGTTCCTCAGTTCATGTTATGCGGAGCCGTTATAGAATCTGTACTGCTCGCTGTACTTCCTTGATAGCATAGTTTTAATCCTATGTCACTTCAAAGAGAAAGTACAGTGAAACTTCAATTGAATAAACTTTGTGTCACTTTTGCAATCTTTTTATTGGTACAAGCAACTCTCCAGCGGAGACTGCCAAGGGAGGTAATAAAGCTATTGGGCCGAATTGTGCAAGAATTCAGATTATACTCTGTAGATTTCTCGGAACGTATACTTTGGATTATCGTGGAGGGATAAAATGTGGAACTGATTAAATAATAATAATAATAATAATAATAATAATAATTACACTTTATTGTCCTCATTACAATGTAAATTTTGGAAATTCGGGTTGTGTCAATGGCACCCGGCAGCCACAGTGCAGCGCCAGTTCATGCGTTGTTCTATCCTTATAATGCTGAGTGCCAAGCAAGGAAGCAGCAACTCCCATCTTTTAACGTCTTTTGGTATGCCGGGAATCGAACCCCGACCTTCCGGGTGATGAGCGGACACTTTACCAACTGAGCTACATCAAAAGTTGTAAGAGTAGGAATTATAGTCAACAGTTGGATATATCCTCGAAGTCAAAGTTTGAAGTAGATGATGCTCGCCTGTGAACGAACTTTCTCAAAATAATAATGCATGACAACATGACACTTTGCTGAAAATTTATCTTCAATCCTCTGGCAGAGAATTCAGACATATTCCGAATATCATGCCAAACCAAAGATTTATATTTTATTTTCAGACTGAACTAGGATTAATATTAGTTTTTCCAATCATACATTAATCAATGCTCTTGAAACAGTATATAAGTAAATGTTCATTGAGTCAACAACTATTTGAATGTTCCCATAACATTCATAAAATGCCTAGAATTAATCAGATTTTTCTGTTTCGTGATGGACAGTGTTTTATATATACACATATTTATTTAAGATACCATTACATAGGCATGTTATGTAAAGGCACCTTTCGTCTTCTTTGTCAGAACATTCAGAGATAGAGGGAAAATTAATCAGTGCATCAGATCAAGCAATAATTATAATAACATGATGGACATTGTAATTGATGTACCTGGCTTTTTATTGGTTTTTACAACGAGAGCCGCCAAGGTTACTTGTAGTTCCGCAGGAAAGAATCAAGAAATACCTGATTGGCACAAACTACCCTGTGACATTATTTCAGTCCAAAAAGGACATTCAATACAGGAGTATTTTCAAACAATGTTTGAGATTATATAAAATCACAGGTGAGTCAGTTACAAAGTCCGTCATGTTATAACTGTTTCTCGAGATCATGCAGTTGACAGTCGGTTAGGAATTCACATCTTGGCATTACATAGAATACGTTTGGCAGCGAGAACACAATTCTATGTAGCTGTTATATTAGCTCTATAAAACATTTTACCTTGTAGAAATTTACATCGTGAGTATTGGGTTTAAGAACTTTGAATGGCTATGAAGGTCGATATTACAATAAACAATAGAGCCAAGAGCTCTGTAGCTCATCAGGGTTCCTATTGTTTAATGATGAAGACTGAAATAAATGTTTAGATCATGGCCCGTGAGGCCCATATTTGGGACCATGAGGTCACCATATCTACAATTAAGAATATCAAATGGCCAAAGCGTCTACAAACAATACCACAGCCTTCTAAGTCTTATGGAGGAAAAGACGAAATAGGTTTTTCGGTCATGGCATGTGAGGCCCTAATTTGGAGCCACAGGTCACCCAATCTACAATTTAGAATCTTCATTTGCTAAAGAACCTGTACACAATAGTACACCCTTCTAAATCTTTCTATATGGAGAAAAGTACGAAAATAGGTGTTTCGGCCATGGCCTGTGAGGCCCTTATTAGGGGCCACAGGGTCACCAATACTTGACTTGATTTCTTGATAAACATGGATTTAACGACAACACTTCAAACTGAAATACATGGCAGTGTCCTGCATCATTGATGAATTTCTGCAGAATTTTGTTTCAGAATTAGTGGTTACGAGGGAAACATTAATGTTTATATTTCTGCTTATCAATTATCAATTACATATGAGGTCAACTTGGACTACAGCTTCCCGTCTTAATTGTAACTTGTACTGAACAGAAATATTCTTGTATTTATATCTTATTTGCAGTTGATACAAATCAAAGGGTTCTCATGTCATGACGTTGAGGATCCGGAAATTCTTGTACATGAAGAGTAAAATTTTGTCTTTTGGGATTATTTTTTGTGATAAGTTACATACTCAAACATTTTCAATATTTTAGATATTGTACAATGTCCTAACACATTTACTATTTTACACGAGCAGAAGAATGAACCCAAATATATACCTCTTCTTGAGATGATGCGTCGTGTAGATAAGATAGTTTTCTTTTGGTTCAATAATTCCAAATCGTGCGGATTGGCTCTGTTGGTTAGGAATCTCTTCACTAAAGTATATCTTGTCATCGTGGAAAACTAAATCGTTGACGTGAAACCCAAAACGATTCAAAGGAAACGTTGCATTCTTCTCAAAGGAAAATTTCATCAATGTACATCTGTCAACGTAGAAGAGATGCCCCATACCATCCAAAACCATCGTAGTGATCCAAGACCCTTGAATTATATTGGTGATATTGTGCCCATCAAATGTCATCTGTGTAATTTTGAATGTATCTTCAACGTACAGAAGCCTTGATTGTTTATCAATAACAACGTCATAAAGCCAACTGTATTTCGGGAGCGATGCTATTTGTGTAAATTTAGTTCCATCAGTTGACATCCTGGCTATAGTGTGACGTGGAGTTTGTGTACTCATATACACCACATCTTCTTCTTCATGAAGGGCCATTCCATGTGTTTCAACTCCATATCGGAAAACTGTTTCATCCGTTCCATTGATATTGATCATTACTATTTTATTTCCTGTTTGTCCCATCATCAACTTGTCCTGTTTACGAAGATAGACAGCTGAAAATATGTAGCCCATATGGGAATCAGGAAAGTCTCTTACAGTAAAACAATCCAAGTCCATGTAGCTCCAACTTTTATATGATGAACTTCTGTATGGTATTACGATTAACGTTTTGTCCGTTTCGTCTGGTTTAACTGATGTTGGATACCATGAAGGCATTTGTCCCATTCTAGTTGATTCAAATGTCATTTCCTTAGCTCCTTGCATGCTCCGTCCAGTGCTGTTTCTCAAAGCTTCGTTATATTTCGTTCTCTGTAACCTGAGATCATTACAGTCAGTAACAGCTTTAGTCAGGTTTTCAACGTTTTCTTTATAAACATTACACATTTGAGAGTTACTGGTATTCAACATGTTCCTAACGCCTTGACTGATGTTGCTGCATGCTGAAAGTACAGTACTCAGACTGTCAATAGTGTTCCTCCATTCGTTGTAATCACCATGAATCAATCGAATTTCAGCTTCCATCTGATCAACGCTTCTGATATCACTGTCTCCATCAACAATCATATTTACTGCCTCGTTCACCTGTTCAGTCAGTTGTTCTTTCACATCCTGAAGCTTGTTTCTTAGCTTGACTTCAAATATTTCTCTCAACGTTGACATCTTGTTATGTGCCCTATTATCAAGGTGTTTAATTTTCTCTGTCATTAGACCCATGTCTAAAGCTTTGACTGTGCAAGTTAATAAAACACATAGCACGATCAGCGCTGAAACATCCATTCCTGACACGAATACACTCAAACTTACAATTCCCTTTACTTAGACTACAATATCGTCACGTATCCGGTATCACATCATGTTTGAACAGACAATGACCTACCCATGATCAGGCAATCACTTCTATTCCTCTCAGCTCGTGTCATATCATTATGATATTGTGTTACTTACATAGGGTAATGTTGCTAGTTCATAGAGAGTCTCCTGTCACCATATGAATTACATTCATATTTTAACGTAATTTGTGTGTCACCCCAGCAAACCGACAATCTCACACAGTTGCATACACCCCTGTTTTCAAACGAGTTAAGATACATTTGATATCAGAAGACATGAGAATTAAGTTCTATTTATTGTATATTGTATATTTTTGTGTGAACACGTACAGTACCGCAGGCCTGTGTAGTCGTATCATTGTAATGCCATAAATAGATGACATCATGTCTTTGATCTCAAATTGAAATAGCGTAGTTGATGATGTGCAAAATCTACTCTCAACATGATATCCCATTGTAACTTCCGCTTGATCTCACAGAAATCTCATTTTGGTACCAGTTTATTTGATAACCTGTATGTTAGGTCAACATCAAACTTTATTTTTTCCGTTGAATATTTATAAAAGATGTCAAGAGCATGGTTTATATTCTACTTTACATATAGGTGAACTGACTAGGAGTACAATTATATAATAAGCTATACTACCATATTTGTCATTAGCTTGCTTCCGTGAATAGCTTCAACATTATATTACATCACAGGAATACAAAGGTATCGCTACGACTACGCAGTTATATGAGAATATAAGAAGACATGGTCATCAACATGGGTGGTGGTGACAAATACTTACTTGAGAGGAACCTAAGTGGGTTGATTGAATCAACCTGTTGTTCCAACCTCCAGAACCTTGCTCAACAAAACAAAGTTCAATCACCCTTTAACTTGATATGTATATTCATTCAAATCACCTGTCTGAATAATACCGCCCATCTCACATTCTATGATTCTTAATTCTGATTCACACAGGTGTTATATTGCCATTATTGGATCTGATGTCCATGTAAATGAATGCATAATTTGATATTTCATGCTGTGACATCGGATCTGGCGACTCACCAACACAGTCTCGGGTATTATCAATGTAGCTTATATATGGATTACATGACATATGCAGTTGTGAATGAAAAACTTCTTAGCGCATATCACCATCTTCTAAATGCCTTTTAAACAATTCTAAGCACATGTTCAGCATATCAGCATTTTGAATGTACTGGAAGACTCCAGTACATGTAATACTAGATTTGTTTCGCCGTCTTACTATATTTGCCTTCTACATGTTGTATCCTACACTTAGTAATCGCTTTTTATAGTTTAATGTTATCAGCTTATGTGCTGTCATATATCATCCAATCAGAGCTCACTTGTAAATAGGTCACCCGCTATTGCAGTCACGCTGCTAACATTGTGACGTAAACCAAAAACGACTATGACATCACGCGCCGATTATGACGCTCCGGCAGCACGCGGTGGTTTCACACATGTGTGTAACCACCTCATTGTTATCTAATGACTGATCTCACCACGGTTGAGTAATGAATATAGAATACTAAACGATGTCCCGTTTGATAACATGTTTATGAAACGAGAGAATGGTTTAGTATTTTAACGAGGGAAAGCGAGTTAAATACCCATGCCATTCACGAGTTTCATAAACATGTTATCAAACGGGAACGAGTTTAGTATTTAATTATTACTCAATGATCTATATGGCGCTGAATTGCACGAAAATCGTTGTTAGCGACGCTCATTTGTAAAAGGTCACCAGCTATTGATGTCACGTTGCTAACATTGTGACGTCAACCAAAAACGACTATGACGTCATACGTCGATTAGGACGTTAAGGCAGCACGCGGTGGTATCACACATGTGTGTAACCAACTCATTGTTATCTTATGAGTGATCTCACCACGGTTGAGTAATAATTTATTATACATCACAGGAATACAAAGTATCGCTAGTTATAACGCAGTTATTGTTAATATAACTTATATAAGATCACCAATGACGATGATGCAATGAGATTAAAAGAAGACATAGTCATCAACAATGGTGGTGACAAATACTTACTTTGAGAGGAACCTAAGTGGGTTGATTGAATCAACCTGTTGTTCCAACCTCCAGAACCTTGCTCAACAAAACTAAGTTCAATCTACCTTTAACTTGATATGTATATTCATTCAAATCATCTGTCTGAATAATACCGCCCATCTCACATTCTATGATTCTTTATTCTCAGTCACACAGGTGTTATATTGCCATTATTGGATCTGATGTCCATGTAAATGAATGCATAATTTGATATTTCATGCTGTGACATCGGATCTGGCGACTCACCAACAGTCTCGGATATTATCAATGTAGCTCATATAGCAATGGATTACATGACATAAGTAGTTGTGAATGAAAAACTTCTTAGCCCATTTCACCAACTTCTAAATGCCTTTTAAAGAGTTCTTAGCACATGTTCAGCATATCAGCATTTTGAATGTACTGGAAGACTCAAATGCATGTAATACTAGATTTGTTGTGCCGTCTTACTATATTTGCCTTCTACATGTTTTATCCTACACTTAGTAACTGCTTTTTACAGTTTAATGTTATCAGCTTATGTCCTATCATATATCATCCAATCAGAGCTTTTTGGATAAAGTAATTACACCTACCATCCCCTATGGTATAACATCATGCTTTCATATGTTAGAAATGAACATAAATGTGGATGGCAGTGTTATTTTGAACTGCAAGGAGCACAACCAATTATTTTTTTTAATACATCACAATTTATAAAGAAGGTTATATATAATCATCTTATTTAAAAATAAAATGATGTAAAGCATATTTGTGACGAAAGTGTATTGGTTCACATATTTGATTATAATTGCTATTGAAGTAGAACACGACCATGTTCGAAAAATAAATATTTTGAAATCGTGATGCAAACGATGTTAACTTCCAGTGCTAGTTTTCATTATGAAAACCATATATATATATATCTGAATTATAACAGAAGAAGAACGAGACGAAAACAAATTTATTCAGAGATACAGGGTTGACAGAACACATACACGATACAATCGCAATGGTCAATTTCAGCATATTAGACACCAATGTCATTACTCATTACAAAATGTGATAAAAGTACTGAAATAAGTGCGGAAATAAGGTGTAGGCAAATATTAATGGAGATGGGAGTGAATAATTTATCCAGTTTATACAGTTTAGAAATTAGCGCAGCTACAGTAATAAATCGTCGGACAGCCTGATAAATGTAGTTTGATCTTAAATAGATAGTTGACTAAAATACGAACGTTTTGCATGAACGAAATTCAAAGGTGAGCTTCATAAATAAAAAAAAATGAACTACAATCTACAAGTCCTTATCATTAGTTCTGCCGCTAAAATGAGTATCCTTGATTTAATTTTTGCTAAATAATTGATTACATTTGCAATACAAATGGACTATGAAATGTTCTCAGATTTTAGATGTTATTCCATTCAGTTAATTACGTTACGTGCTACCTTTTCCCTGTGAGGCTTTGAAAATTATAATTCCTTGAATAAGTTTCATGTGAACTTTTGTAACATTACGCAACATAACATTCCGTCCAACATCAAGGGTCCCCATCCACCCTACATTGACTCTCGTCCAGGATCTGCTGCTAAAGTAGATCTGGTCCTTGTAACTCACCAGATTGTTTATAGTTACACCAATGTCTAGCAGAGGAGAGGAGGAGTAGCTGGAGAGAGACATCTTCATCAGGGTCTTCCTGGAGCCATAGTACAAACTGCCCATCGCGTCCAGTGTGAGTCCATAGATGAAGCGACCTTTTGCAACACTCTTCACACTGTCTCCATTCCAACTGACGATGATGACATTGGTGGAATCACATGTGTATATCTTCTTGTTAGCCTTGTCGATGGCTATTGAGTACAACTTCTTGAACTATTTAAGATCTGCAACGGTAGTGAAGTCTTCCCCCTTGACAGACATTTGACTGATGGAACGTTTCGGTGCCTGGGTGGACAAGAAGACAGTGTTCGTGTCCTCATCAACCATCATCCCGTGAGTCCCTACACCCCTCTTAATGATCTTGGAATCGAAGCCACTGAGACTTGAGAACAGAATCCTTCGACTTGTTGTTACCGCCATCAGCATCTTCCTGATATGAGGCATGTAAACTATAACCGTGATGCGAGTCATGGTGATGTTCTGAAAGTCGTAGATCATGTCACATCTTATGTTTAGTTGACGGAACTGATTCTGAAGATGGGATCTGTATGGAGCAATGACGATTCTATCTTGGTTCAGCACTCTTCCAGAAGGTGAAGGCAATGTTGGTGACATTCTTGCTGCCTCAGATGTTGCTGATGATGTCTTTGCACTTTCAGTAGAAGATGGTTGGTACAAGATTGCCCGCAGCTGGTCATTTTCTTCCATTATTTTTCTAGAGTCATTCTCACACACATCTAAGTCATTCTGTAGTTACTGTGTGTCCGATATAATGCTTGAACAATTCTGAGCATCATAACTCTTTTCATTATCTAGGAATTCAGTACAGTTCGTTGGACAACCACTCTCTGACACTTTCGTGAGTTCCTGTCTCAGCAACTGATGATGCCATCTCAGTGCCTTCACGTCGGATGCGATACCTTCAGCCTGGGCTTTGTTTCCACGAGTCTTCTGCAGTGCATCCCTCACCTGCTTGTCTATATTTTGCTTCATTTCTGTCTTCAAACGGTTCACAGCTTGGTTTAGTTTTTCATCAAAAATCTTCTCGACATGAGATATGTTGTCAGCAATGTTGTCTTTCAATTCATCCAGCAATTCCATGATTACGTTTGTGTTTTCGTTTGATGTAACACAGTTACTTCTATAATGATATGTTCCTTTTGCATACTGGCTTCAAACAAACTGTCGGCATATAATGGATATTATAGCCGCAGAACTGCAGAACATAACCTCTTCTTAACAAAATACTGTGTCTCAATGGATTTATCAAAGATCCTGTTGTGGGAAAACAACAGTCAGTAGGTGAAGATCTATGTTATTGATACCGATACCCTATTTCACTGTCACACACTTAGAAGTATATTCTGTGAACAGATGCTTATTAATATTCTCTGTGTACTTTTCTCATTTATTGGTTATTATCTCGTATGTGATATCACTTAATGATACTATCGCCGCTAATGGTTGTTATACTACCAAAGCGGCGTTAAACAATAACCCACTCACTCACTTAATGATACTAAACAGATACTATTCATGACACAAGCGTAATTACATTGACAAACATGAATTAATATCCTAGCTGCATCATATTTCAAAGAGGTCATTTGAGGATCAGTCCATGATACAGACTTTGTACCCCAGTCAGCCTATTGTGTTAGGTTATTGTCTGCATCAGAAATATTATATCGAACATTTTTAAGTGCAGATAAACATGTGGGGGATAAAGGTGTCGCTGATGATAGCATGTGCTCTTATACTAGGTATTGTCAGATGCTTTGATGTTGATCTTATCAAGCAAAAAATAAGACACATCGATATCATTACCCACGAAAGAACATCCAGTTTGGAAGGGAAGATTGCGCTGCATCTGCAAAGGAAGATTACAAATCTAAACAATGAAATATCAAGTCAAGTCAACGATTTTGTGAGAAAGGCTGTTGTTGAAGAATCGGGTACTGGAAGTGTGGAGCTGCTGGTGACTGAACTGAAGATGTTAAACCAAGAGCAGAATGAGTTGAACACGACTGTTGAAAGAGTTGGTGCGGTATTCACAGACTGTCCTGGTAATGCTTCCGACGCTGTGACCAATAGCTGCAGGGAGAGTCAAGAACATAACGAAGAGTTGACACAGTCATATCTCAGTTGTAAAACATCCAGACAAGAGCTGCTGAAAAACAGGTTCATGTTACAGAGCAGAGTGAACGACAAGCAGGTAACAACACGAACCAATGTCCTCAAAGCAGAAGATGAGGATGCTGACGGTATATCATCAATGCCATATTTCTTTCAGGAACGATACACTACATTGATTGTTATCCCGTACTATAGCTCAACCGACCATCGATGGGGTATAATGGACTTAAACTGTTATGACATTTCTGAGTATCCAGATTCACACATTGACTATGTCACTGCTGCAGTATTCATGTCTAAACAGAGGAAATTGTTGATGGGGCTGCAGTACAGAAAGTTCGTTGTATCTAATTTGAATGGAACAGATTTGAAGGTAATAAAGACCGGAATTGAAAGTCGCGGAATGGCCCTCGATGAAGATGAAGAGACTGTTTACATGAGTACCACCACACCACGTCACAGAATTGCCAAGATGTCAACTGATGGAAGTCATTACATCGAAATCGCAAAATTGAAAGACGTTAGTTGGCTTGAGGACGTTGCACTCGACAAACAGCAAAGGAAGCTGTACGTCTGTGATGGGTACTACATCATCGGGATGACATTTGAAGGTCAGAACATTACTAAGATAGTTGGTGAAAGAAGTCTTACAGGAATAACCCTCGATGAATTTGGAAATCTCTTCTATGTAGCCAGTGGTACTTTAAAGAAATATTATTTTGTAAAGAATGCAACTTTATCTCTCAGTCACATTGGATATGCTGTAAAGAGTTTGGTATTTAACAATGATAAAATTTATTTTAGTGAACAATTATTGGTACGACAACGCAATTCCGGAAGAATCGGAATTATTGAACCGAAAGAGGGTTTTCTTGCTTTTACCATTCTTAACACAGTCGATTATCTATGGATTTCTTCTTCTCCTTAATTGAATATAGGTTGTCAACACTAACACAGTGACGTAATGGTTAGCATGCCTGCCTCTCATGCCAACTGCTGTTCGAATCCCAACCAAACGCTTGTGACCTGGGTCTTTTACTGTGTTGTGTCCTTGGGCAGGCACTTCATCCACAATGCACTCAGTTCACCCAGTTGTACAAATGGGTACCTAGACACTGGAATGTATGGACCTTTACAGTCGCACGAATCGCTAAATAGGCGCCACCGAAAGTCAATTCTTTCAGGGTAATAATTGTGTAGCGCCTTGAGCATGCATTGAGCATAGATACGTTTGCATTCTAGATATACCATTATTATTATTATTATAACCTAACATATTGTGCTGGAGTCCAAGACAATTAATAATGATCAATATTCTTGAGAAAATATTTATTTATTGAATGATCTATAATTTATCATTATTGAATATGTTTGTTTAGCTTATCGTATCTGTTTTAATAAAATCGTATGGTTTTAAGTGTTTTCATGTTGATTGACATTTAAAAAATAATTAGTTACAAGTGCACTTATATATCATCGTATATTTTGCAATAAAAATAGACACACTGGCTCTGTAGCTCATCAGGCTTTATATACATTGACAAATTTAAAATGTTAAACTTCTAGGTGAGTGGTACAATAAATAGGAAGCACTTTAAGTGGAGAAGATGAAATAGCTCTTAATGTCCTAAACCCTTTTGACCTATCGTTGAGGCCAGATATAAAATCCCATTTAAAGACACACTTGAAGATTTGATTCAGCACATCCTTTAAATTACTCCCATTTGAAGAGCAAATAAGATCTCAAGATGAAAAAAGCTTTTCAGATCATGACCTCTGTGACTTATATTTGGGGTCGCAGGATCACGAAATCCACAATTTAGAATCCCAATTGGTCAAGGAGTCCGTACGTGAAATTTCAAGTCTCTAGGGTCAGTGGTTCTTGGGAAGAAGATAAAATAGGAAAAATGTATTTTAGTGAACAATCACAATTGGACCTATATTTGGGGTCGTAGGTCACCAAATTTACAATTTAGAATCCCCATTGTTCAAGGAGTATGTACACAACATTTCAACTCCCTAGACCAAGTGGTTCTGGAGAAGAAGATGAACATGCAAAACGTTTACAGACGGACGGACGAACGGACGCCGGACACCATGCCATGCCATAAGCCCATCGGGCCTTTCAGGCCAGATGAGCTAAAAAGTCTACAAGCTCCGTCATTTATAACTACAGGTTTAACTCGCTTTTTATTATAAGCCAGGGAACAAACATTATAAAATGTTTTTTTAAAACTGTTATGTCATGACAAGTTATTGAGATGGAAGTAAATATTTAGTGAGTGAGTTACTGTTTAACGCCGCTACGGAAGTATCACAGCGGTTAGCGCCGATGCAAACATTTAGAAATAATCCGAGAATCTAGAAAATTAAAATACAATGATTTTAACAGTCCATAGTTTTCTTGGTTTGTAGAGCTTGCATTTCCATTCAGTTTACATGTAGTAGGTATTATATGCATGTATTAAAGCACATCTTCATAAACGGGAAGATCCTCTCGACTTTCATTTGCACAAACATACCCCGTTAGTTATTTTACATTGAGCCTATTTGGCCTTATCAATTGAAATCAAGAAATCTGCAAATCACTCATTTATAACTATAAAATGTGTGTAGGATGTACATGGGCATGTACATTTACGTGTATAAACATATGGTTTATACTATTTAATGAATACTCAATAAACATCCGATGATAATCTTCTGGTTGAAGTATGTCTATACAAGATATTATTATGGTGCTTAGATTTAAGGGAGTTATATCTGTGATCCACAAACATTGCCACAACTTCTCCTTTATTTCTGCAGTTTCTTGTATACAAAATTTCAAAAGATATCTCATTCACACCAACACCATAAAAGGGGCAGTGGCACGTTTTTTCGCTAAAAAAGGGGATGAAATGTATTTGAAAAATAATGTCAGCAATGATAAAACATCCTTATTACTTCGGAAAATCAAGTAAAAAATGAGTGTACATGGTTCCGTAAAGCCATGGGAATCCTTTTTGTCATTCAAAATAATAAAATGTGTTCACAATAAAATGGCCGCCGTGCAATTTTTGCTTTAAACGCAACACAGTTATTACCACTACGGATACTTGGTTTGTGTAATAAGATGTTTTACCCTCTAAAGTAAATATGAATGACATAAACTACCATTATAAATGGGAAATTTAAAAAAAAAAAAAAACAAAAAAAAAACGTGCTTCTGCCCCTTTAAGATATAAATATATCAGTAATAAACCATGTATCTACTGCAAAGCCATATTAACTAACACTACAAAACCATATGAAAGCAAGTTTGAGAATGACATAATGGCTTATAGGCTCATCATAGCCAATCATTTCATGATTAGAAATGAACACACTTTGTGATAGGTACTTCTCCCCACAAAACAATTTCAGCTTTTGGGATGCAGCGGTTTAATGGAGGTGATATCGAAAATGTGAAAAGTTTAAAGTCGACGGACAAAGCCCTAGGACAACCCACGACATAAGCCCTTTTAGGCCTGATGAGATAAAAATGTTCAATTAAAGATTGTAGACAACAATTATTGACACAAATGGATGACCAATATCAGATTATTCCAGAAGCCTATCAGGCATTTAAAGAACTATCGAGTATGTTGATAAACATACCGAAATATTACAAAAAATATATGGCATTGAAATATATACACTTAATTTTGGGCAGAGTTTTTCAACTCAAAATAAACAAAGAAATAGCACTAATTAGCAAACGTGTTTTCCAGTCTAAATATAGATCATTTTGGTCTCACTCACACACTGTTAACATATATACAGTTTTTGGCGTTTATTTATTTACCATTCCGTTCAATTATGTAGTCCTACAGATATTGTATTGGAAGTTTTAGATCTCAAGATCTAAAGGGATTGTCATTGCGAGTAAAGAGTCAATGAGAAGATATTGTTTTTTTATGCACTCGTAAAAATGACAAATGATACAAGTAGGTGTCACACAAGGCTGTGTTTTGAGTCCCTTCTTATTTTCCTTCTTCAAAAAAGAATTGGCCACTCATATTGAACTAAATTGTGCTCACTGTATACAATTACACCCAGCTATTCCCTTTGCTTTTGCTGATGATATTGTCTTGATATCAAGTGATATTATTGATCTACAAAAGCAGATATACGAACTTCTGTGAGAAGACAAAATTAACAATTAATCTGAATAAAAAAGGTAGTCGTATTCAAAAATGGTGGAAAACTAGCAAAAAATGAAAACTGGTATTATAAGGAATGAAAACTTGAAATTACAAATTCTTACAAATACCTTAAGCTTGGTGTATATTTCACAAACCAATCGTTTATCCTCGCTATGACATGCAAATTATGCAGCAGTGCAGGCACAGACAGTTTTGGTAGGAATCCTAAGGCACATACACATTCTTGGTGATCTTCACAATATTTGATGCAAATATATATCCTATTCTTTTTATATAGGGCAGAAATTTGGGGAATAAATACATTTGCGAAATTAGAAATAGTAGATTTGTATGCTTGTAAAAAGTTGTTGGGTGTTAAACAAAGTACTTCAAATGTCATATTATATGGAGAATGTGCCAGGTTTCCTTTATACATATACTCATATTGTAAAGTAATTCGGTATTGGATACAGTTATTATTCACGCAATTTCATCGTATACCAAAGAAATGCTACAATGTGATACTTTAACATTATAATGGCCATATAAACTGGGTAAAAGACGTAAAACAACTTTTATTTACGACCGGATTTGAAAATATTTTGCACAATCAAGAACATGGAATATATCCGGAATTCATGAAATCCTTTACCCAAAGACTAAAAGATATCTTTTTGCAACATTGGCATGCGAAATTATCTCCCTCAAGCAAATGTGACATTTACCTACAATGTAATGTTCAAAAGCGATATATATATATACCGAATAATATCTATGTTGTTTAAATTTTAAAAAGTACAGAATAAGTCTAGCAAGATTTCGATGCTCATGAACTTATTTCTTTTGCACAATCTTTTTACATAATCAAAGCTTTAACATCATCAACTAAATGGCATTACAAAGCTTAAAACTCATCAACTATATTGCATCAAAAAACTTTAACATAATCAACTATGTAACATCACAAAGCTTCAACATAACCAACTATATGGCATCACAAAGCTTCAATATATCCAACTATATGGCATCACAAAACTTTAACATCATCATCTATGTGGCAACACAAAACTTTACCATCAACAACTATATGGCATCACACAGCTCAACATCATCAACTATGTGGCAACACAAAACTCTAACATCATCAACTATATGGCATCACAGAGCTTTATCATCATCTTTATATATATATATGGCATCACAAAACTTTAACATAATAACAACAATGAGGATACTTATACCACGCTAGACTCCACGCCACGAAGGGTCATGCTCAAAGCACACACACATTATTACCCTGGTACAAGGACAAACATCATCCCTTTTTTAATTCTCAGCTCACTTGGAATATACAACCTAGCTGCCAATTAAGGTTTTGCCTTCACTTCCACACCAGGTACCCAATTGTACCGCTGAGAGAACAGAGGCACACTTTGAATACAGTCACTTGCCCAAGTCTTCACAACTCATGACCTAATGTCATAACATTTTTGACAGCACAGTGGAAAGACCATACAACACTACAGTTATTTCCCACAGAGGTAACTTCCTTTAGATTGTATACCATAACGTGTGGATAGTAAGTTGAAGGAACATGTGCAGCACTGTGTTAAATAAAAGCATGAGAGATGCTTTTGGTTGATGAATAGAATCTGATCCTTATCTTCTGGTATCAAATGTAGATGTATCTAAACTCGTAGCAAACTAACTTATGCAATTTCTATTAATTCGTGATTACATTTTCGTGAGATTGTTTATATCATGCTCGATTGACACACAAATTCACTCTCGTTATAAATTTATATGATACATGTGGTGATAAGATACTCTCTAAGAGACACAAGCACTATCAGCCTATGTAAGTAAGATAATATCATAATGATATAAGCCAAGAGTTATTAGAGAGAAGATTAGAATGTATTGTCTGATCAGCGCAAGGGTCAACGACTGCTCCAACATGATTTGATACCAGATAGGATGTATGTACAGAAAGATATTGTAGTCTAAAGGACAGGTATATCTAAGTTTGTGTTGATCCATGTCAAGAATGAAGTTTTCAACTCTGATCGTGTTGTGTGTTTTCCTAACTCGCACAGTCAAAGCTTTCGACATGGGTCTAATGACAGAGAAAATTAAACAGGTTGATCATAGGATATATGAGAAGATGTCAAAGTTAGAAATATTTGAAGTCAAGCTGAGAAACAAACTTCATGATGTGAGAGAAGAACTGACTGAACAGGTGAACGAGGCAGTAAATATGACTGTTGACGGAGAAGGTGATATCGGAAATGTTGATCAGATGGAGGCTGAAGTGAGATTGATTCGTGAGGATTACAACGAATTGGGGGACACTATTCAAAGCCTAAATACTGTACTTTCAGCATGCAGCAACATCAGTCAAGACGTTGGGAACATGTCAAATACCAGTAACTCTCAAATGTGTAACGTTTATAAGGGAAACGTTGAAAACCTTACCAAAGCTGTTAATGACTGTAATGATCTCAGATTGCAGAGAACAAAATATAACGAAGCTTTGAGAAACAGCACTGGACGCATGCAAGGGCCAGCAAAAATGAATTTTGAATCAACTACAAGACAAAACCCTTCATGGTATCAAACCACAGTAAAACCTGCCACTAAGGACAAAACCTTAATCGTTATACCATACGAAAGTTCCTCATATCAAAGCTGGAGCTACATGAACTTGGATTGTTTTACTGTAAGAGACTTTCCTGATTCCCATATGGGTTACATAGTTTCAACTGTCTATCTTCGTAAACAGGACAAGTTGATGATGGGACTGTCAGGGAATAAGATAATAACGATCAATGTAAATGGGACGGATGAAACAGTAATCCGATATGGAGTTGAAACAAAGGGAATGGCACTTCATGAAGAAGAAGATGTGGTGTATATGAGTACTCATAGTAATACGATTGCCAGAATGTCAACTGATGGAACTAACTTTAAACAAATAGCATCGCTTCCTAAATACAGTTGGCTTTATGACGTTGCTATTGATAAACAAGCACGGCTTTTGTATATTCGAGATGCCTTCAAAATTACCCGGATGTCATTCGATGGACACAATATCACCAATGTAATTCAAGGGTCTTGGATCACTACAATGGTTTTGGATCGTGTGGGGCATCTCTTCTACGTTGACAGTGGTTCGTTGATGAAATTTTCCCTTGAGAAGAACGCAACATTTCCTTTGAATCGTTTTGGATTTCACATCAAGGATATGGTTTTTCATGATGGTAAGATATATTTTAGTGAAAGGATACCTGGCAAACAGGGCCAATCTGCAAGATTTGGAATTATTGAACCAAAAGAAAACTATCTTGCTTACACGACACGTCGTCTCAAGAAGAGCTATATTTTTGGGTTCCTTCTTCTCTTCGTGTAAAAAGTAAATTTGCGAGAACAGTGTACAAGATTCGAACCCAGGAGCATTGAGTGAGAGTACGACGTTCTGTCACTTGAGCCGTTGGGATGTTGCTTTAGTTCCTATGGTAGGGCTATATTCGAATCCCTTTTAGAATAAATATGCTTTTTATCTCTTGCTTCATGTAAAGTATAGTATAATTCGTTTGCTCATCAAATTTGTTATTTTCATTTTCACATTGTTTACACAACATTGTTGTCTTGTTATTTGCTCAACTTGTACAGGTGTACGTTCAAATAAATAATGATATATATGTTTCTTGTATTTTATGAGTCAACCTTAATTACCAGTTTTATTATTTAAACAATCGAATTTGCGATACTCAATTCATTTAATTCTCAAGTTCAGTATCGTTATATTCTGATTGTATCATTGATATTGATGATGTTGTAACAGTTCTGCCACCAAACAATGTGTATTCGTGCAAGGGGAATATAGGTTTGAACTCCGACCATCGGTCAGTCCCGAATAGGGTACCTGGACGTTTTTGATTAATCTATCCATCGGTAGTACGTGTGTGTTTTTGTGAACGATCGAAATGTTCTTTGCTGAGCTAAAAATGTATGGCCCTTGACTTATAGGGCTTGACTGTCCTAATTTTAGTCTGATAGTACACGTGTAAAACACGATCTAAATGTATTTAGACTGGAATTTCCCTCGACCTTGATGAAAGACAAAAAATTTTTGAACCCTTAACCTTGGACATAACTTTTAATTCGTCAGTCAGAAAATGGCATGTTTCCCGTTTCACCAACTGAGGAGAAAACCTTTGACCTCGTCAACTTGACCTTAGTGTAGGATGCATTTTTGAAAATAATTAACCATGGCCTAAATTTTCTTATGGTTAGTCATAGGCCTAAGGCTTCGATATTATTTATTCGCCGCATTAGGTCATTTGCTTGATCAAAGGCCATCTCATGTTAATGCAGATCTGGATGATAAGATCAGAAATCATAAATTAACATAAATACACTACTCATTTACAGATGAGTACCAATCGGAACACCCGGGGAATGTCTGAAAATCCAAAACCTGTTATACTTTCATCTTTTTATTTATAATATTTGGGAAAATGATAAATAAATAAACATAAAAAATTACATAGCTCATGATTCAGTAGACGCACAGTGGTTTCGCTTATGAATCGTTAATTAAAAATTTGTGTAACAAAATATTGCGTTGCAGGGCTCAGTATTAAATTCAGTCAAAGTCCACTTGCATACAGAACAATGATAAACCTGAGTTAGCCTAGTTGACATATATGAAGTCAACATGTTAAACATGGATCTCTCATCGCTGATGATATTATGGGTGTTCTTTATCAGATGTGGCAGTACCTCCGACACTGGTTTTGTTCATCAGAAGATGAGACAAGTGAACTGGAACATGCAGCAGAGAATACTCAGGTTGGAGGAATCTTTGACACGGCGACTGGACAGGAAGATACATGATTTGGGTGAGGACCTGACAAGGCAAATAAAGGAAGCTACAGACGACATTGTACTGCAAGGGATGGGCGAAGGAGTCATCAGTAAACTTGAACCTGAATTGATCCGCTTAAATAGGGGACTTGAAGGAATTGTAAGAAAGGTCCAAATGCTTGGTATCACTTTATTAAGCTGTCGAGCTGATTCTCAAGATATACCTAAAGAATTATTCGGAAATATCGATGATATGTGTCCGAAACACCAAGAAAAAAGGGAATCTCTGGCAAAATATGTTGATAAATGTGAGAGTGAGAAACAACAACTGATGGATTACAATGGTGATCTTAAGGAGAAGCATAGAAGCAACACGTCATCAATGTATCAACGAGATGACAACAAGGTGATCATTTTGCCATTCTATACAAAAGCATCTCAGCTTTGGGGTCAGATGGATTTGGACTGCTATACTGTACAGAAAGAACCAAGATCTCACGTTGGTGTTATAAGAGCAGCAGCGTACATCAAGAAAGAGGAGAGGTTTATGATGAGCTTCACGGGAAATACGATTGTAACAATAAACTATGATGGTTCAGGTAAAAGGGTCATCAGGAAAGGTATCGAAACATACGGAATGGCTTTGGATGAGGAAGATAATACTGTGTACATGAGTACTCACACACCTCTTCATAGGATCCTCAAACTCTCCACAGATGGAGCAACCTTAACTACTGTGGCGTATCTTGAAATGTACAGTTGGCTCTTTGATGTTGTTATTGACACCAGTGAGAGAAAACTTTATGTACACAATGGTTGGCAGATTATCATGATGACACTGGAAGGAGAGGACATTGAGGTCATCGCTCAGAAAGAGGTTGTTACAGCAATGACTCTGGAGCATTCTGGGAATCTGTTCTATGTTGTTAGTGGAACTTTGATGGTTTGGTCTTCGGAAACGAAAGTAAACCTGGTTCTGGCTCAAATTGGTTTTAATGTACAAAGTTTGATATTGCGCAACAACAAACTATATTTTAGTGAAAGGATGTCGAATCCCTGGGGTTTTACAAAGGTAATAGGAGTCATTGAACCACAAGAAGGTTTTATTACTTATACAGTTCCTCTTTTAAAGAAATATAGTCATACTTATGTTATAATGTAAAACAATTCCATGCTGAGGTAATTACTATATGTACATTTATGAAGACTTGTTGTTCTATACCTGACAGAATATTATGGTGTCTTTATCATAGTTTGTTCTGAAATTATTTCGAATTTGGATTTATGGTCAGTCCTAAATGCATGTCGACAAGAAACGGAGATTTCCATAAGCAATAAGCCATAATATTTTTACTGTATGAGTGAAACAATAGGGTGTAAAGTTTCTTTTGTACCTCAGTTTATGTTATGCGGAGCCGTTATAGAATCTGTACTGTTCGCTGTACTACCTTGATAGCATAGTTTTAATCCTATGTCAATTCAAAGAGAAAGTACAGTGTAACTTCAATTGAATAAACTTTGTGTCACTTTTGCAATCTTTTGATTGGTACACGTTACTCTACAGCGGAGACTGCCAAGGGAGGTAATAAAGATATCGGTCCGAATTGATCAAGAATTCAGATTATACTCTGTAGATTTATTGGAGCACATACTTTGGCTAATCGAGGATTGATAAAATTTGGAATTGATTAAATAAACAAAAGTTGTAAGAGTAGGAATTATAGTAAACATTTGGATATATCCTCGAAGTCAAACTTTGAAGTAGATGATGCTCGCCTGTGAACGAACTGTATCAAAATAATAATGCATGACAACACGACACTTTGCTGAAAATGTATCTTCAATCCTATGGCAGAGAATTCAGACATATTCAGAATATCATGCCAAACCAAAGATTTATATTTTATTTTTAGACTGAACTAGGATTAATATTAGTTTTTCCAATCATACAACAATCAATGCTCTTGAAACAGCATATCTGTAGAGTATAAGTAAATGTTCATTGAGTCATCAACTATTTGAATGTTCCCATAACATTCATAAAATCCCTAGAATTAATAAGATTTTTCTGTTTCGTGATGGACAGTGTTTTATATATACATATATTTATTTAAGATACCATTACATAGGCATGTTATGTAAAGGCACCTTTTGTCTTCTTCGACAGAACATTCAGAGACAGAGGGACAATTAATCAGTGCATCAGATCAAGCAATAATTATAATAACATGATGGACATTGTAATTGATTTACCTGGCTTTTTATTGATTTTAACAACGAGAGCCGTCAAGGTTACTTTTAGTTCCGCAGTAAAGAACCCAGAAATACCTGATTGGCACAAACTACCCTGTGACATCATTTCGTTCCCAAAAGGTCATTCAATAAAGAAGACAAATTTCAAACGATGTTTGAGATTATATAAAATCACAGGTGAGTTAGTTACAACGTCTGTCATGTTATAACTGTTTCTCGAGATGATGCAGTTGACAGTGCGCTAGGAAATGAGAAGAACCTCCGAATAGGATAATGTTGCCGAATTCACATCTTGATATTACATAGAATACGTTTCGTAGCATCGGAAAAGAACACAATACTATGTAGCTGTTATATTAGCTATATAAAACCTTTTACCTAGTAGAAATTTACATAGTGAGTATTGGGTTTAAGAACGGCTATGAAGGTCGATATTGCAATAAACAATAGAGCCAAGGGCTCTGTTGCTCATCAGGGTTGATGAAGACTGAAATAAATGTTTAGATTATGGCCCGTGAGGTCCTTATTTGGGACCATGAGGTCACCATATCTACAATTAAGAATATGCAATGGCTAAAGTCTCTACACACAATACCACAGCCTTCTAAGCCTTATGGAGAAACAAAAAGAAATAGTTTTTTTGGTCATGGCATGTGAGGCCCTTATTTGGAGCCACAGTTCACCCAATCTACAATTTAGAATCTCCATTTGCTAAAGCGTCAGTACATAATAGTACACCCTTCTAAGTCTTTCTTTACGGAGAAAAATACGAAAATATGTGTTTCCGTCATGGCCTGTGAGGCCCTTATTAGGGGCCAAAGGGTCACCAAATCTTTAATTTAGCAATTGGCCAAGGAGTCAGTACTTGACTTGATTTCTTTATCAACATGGATTTCATGACAAAACTTCAAACAGATATACATGGCAGCGTCCTGCATCATTGATTAATTTCTGCAGAATTTTGTTTCAGAATTAGGGGTTACAAGGTAAACAATAATGTTAATATTTATGCTTAACAATAATCAATGTGAGGTCAACTTAGACTACAGCTTCCCGTCTAAATTGTTACTTGTACTGAACAGAAATATTATTGTATTCATATCTTATTTGCAGTTGATACAAATCAAAGGGTTCTCATGTCATGACGTTGAGGATCCAGAAATTCTTGTACATGAAGAGTAAAATTTTGTCTTTTGGGATTATTTTTAGTGATTAGTTACATCCTCAAACATTTTCAATATTTTAGATATTGTACAATGTCCTAACACATTTACTGTTTTACACGAGTAGAAGAATGAACCCAAATATATACCTCTTCTTGAGATGATGCGTCGTGTAGATAAGATAGTTTTCTTTTGGTTCAATAATTCTAAATCGTGCGGATTGGCCCTGTTGGTTAGGAATCTCTTCACTAAAGTATATCTTGTCATCGTGGAAAACTAAATCGTTGACGTGAAACCCAAAACGATTCAAAGGAAACGTTGCATTCTTCTCAAGGGAAAATTTCATCAATGTACATCTGTCGACGTAGAAGAGATGCCCCATACCATCCAAAACCATCGTAGTGATCCAAGACCCTTGAATTATATTGGTGATATTGTGCCCATCAAATGTCATCTGGGTAATTTTGAATGTATCTTCAACGTACAGAAACCTTGATTGTTTATCAATAACAACGTCATAAAGCCAACTGTATTTCGGGAGCGATGCTATTTGTGTAAATTTAGTTCCATCAGTTGACATTCTGGCTATAGTGTGACGTGGAGTTTGTGTACTCATGTACACCACATCTTCTTCTTCATGAAGGGCCATTCCATGTGTTTCAACTCTATATCGGATTACTGTTTCATCCGTTCCATTGATATTGATCCTTACTATTTTATTTCCAGTCAGTCCCATCAGCAGCTTGTCCTGTTTACGAAGATAGACAGCTGAAGATATGAACCCCATATGGGAAGCAGGAAAGTCTCTTACAGTAAAACAATCCAAGTCCATGTAGCTCCAGCTTTGATATGATGAACTTCTGTATGGTATTATGATTAACGTTTTGTCCGTTTCGTCTGGTTTAACTGATGTTGGATACCATGAAGACATTTGACCCATTGTAGTTGATTCAAATGTCCTTTCAATATCTCCTCGCATGCTCCGTCCAGTGCTGTTTCTCAAAGCTTCGTTATATTTCGTTCTCTGCAATCTGAGATCATTACAGTCAGTAACAGCTTTAGTCAGGTTTTCAACGTTTTCTTTATAAACATTACACATTTGAGAGGTACTGGTATTTGACATGTTCCCTTCGCCTTGACTGATGTTGCTGCATGCAAGAAGTACAGTGCTCAGACTGTCATTAGAGCACAGTCAAATGCTTTCGTCCAATCATATGAGTGTATTGTGGACACGTGGAATACATTTATATCCCGATAGATGTACGGTTGTCTGGTTGCGTTCGGGTATCATGCTCATAAACTGGTTCACAGATTTTCATAAAAACAACAAACACTGTCAACTGATTGTTTTATTTATGGAGATAACACACAGTTAAACACGTATTACATTGACAAATGACCTGCTGTGTTCCCTTTCCGAAAGGAAACAGTCGCTTCTGTTGATGGGGGTCTTCTATATTAAGGAGCTTGATATTCCTAAAAGAAGAATAAAAGCATGTAAATAAAGAAAGTAATGTGAGTTCAATTGGGATTTTTCAAGTGTATTTCATTTATATTATGAGTAAGTGAAACAATGACAAGCATCAAACCATGTTACCAATGTTTTATATATTTTCAACCACGATATAAAAAATAATATCAAAATTTATATAGAACGACATCAAAATGAGAAATAAGAAAGTGATAAAAAATTACCTTCTTGGAGTGTTAGAGGATGGAGACTGCATTGTCGTCACTGAAACTCCTGTATCGTCACACAGCGTCCGAGCGATGTCCAGTACGACGTTACATTCTTTCCTACAGACAGTTCCTTTGCTACAGTAACCTGAAATAATTTATATGCAATAAAGACGGGATGCACACTAGCATATGCAACAATAGATATAACAACTCGCATATTGATAAATACAGCTCAACAACCAACTTAACGTGTTGGTAAAAAAATTGAAATACAAAAAAACAATAACTGTTATTAAATAAACCAATTTAATGAAAATTAGTTTGAATTTTTAAATTACAGAGTTTGAAAAGTAAGGAGTAAAAAAGTAAAGTTACCTTTCCTGAATGAATAGTGTACTTATCCTTGGACTGTCCATGATGAAGCCATTGTATGAAATGATTCATTCCACAAACCACTCAGTCTTTATAGGCAATGAAATGTATTACTGCTCAATGTTGCTGAATAAAAATGTGCTTAAATCATGCATGTGCGTGATTCAAGCACGACGCTTATGCTGTAGCACGACTCGTACGCTTTATATAAAATGTACGCATCATGCACCTCGCACAATTTCAGAAATTCAGTGCTCACAGTGCCGAAGATGACGTCAATGTCCCTAACATTTGCATATGAAAATGAGAAATGTCAATGTTTTGCATGTTGCGTTCGAGAGAATGTTTCCCAAATTTGTTGACAAAATATTTGAAATAAATTCATTTTAAGACATTTTCTTGACGACTCAAGCATTTGACTGTGCTCTAAGATAGATAGAGAACTCGCAGCAGTACATTATCGGGATATAAATGTACGGGTTTGAGAGGGTTGGGCGAGGCGTCAGCCGAGCCTAACCCTCTCAAACCCGTACATTTATATCCCGATAATGTACTGCTACTCGTCCTCTATCTATTACATAGTGTTCCCCCATTCGTTGTAATCACCATGAATCAATCTCATTTCAGCTTCCATCTGATCAACGCTTCTGATATCACTGTCTCCATGAACAATCATATTTACTGCCTCGTTCACCTGTTCAGTCAGTTCTTCTCTCACATCATGAAGTTTGTTTCTCAGCTTGACTTCAAATATTTCTCTCAACTTTGACATCTTTCTATATGCCCTCTTATCAACGTGTTTAATTTTCTCTGTCATTATACCTATGTCTAAAGCTTTGACTGTGCAAGTTAATAAAACACATAGCACGATCAGCATTGAAGCATCCATTCTTGACACGAATACACTCAAACTTACAATTCTCTTTACTTAGACTACAATATCGTCATGTATCCGGTATCACATCATGTTTGAACAGAAAATGACCTACCCATGATCAGGCAATCACATCATCCTCTCAGCTCGTGTCATATCATTATGATATTGTGTTACTTACATAGGGTAATGCTGCTAGTTCATAGAGAGTCTCCTGTCACCATATGATTCATATTCATATTTTAACGTAATGAGTCTGAATTTGTGTGTAACCCGAGCAAAACGACAATATCACACAGTTGCATACACCTCTGTTTTCAAACGAGTTAAGATACATTTGATATCAGAAGACATGAGAATTAAGTTCTATTTATTGTATATTGTATATGTTTTTGTGAAAACGTACAGTACCGCAGGCCTGTGTAGTCGTATCATTGTAATGTCATAAATATATGACATCATGTCATTGATCTCAGATTGAAAGTAGCGTAGTTGATGATGTTCAAAATCTACTCTAAAAAAACATGATATCCCATTGTAACTTTCGCTTGATCTCACAAAAATCTCATGTTGGTACCAGTTGATTTGATAGCCTGTATGTTAGGTCAACATCAAACTTTATTTTTGAGTTGAATATTTATAAAAGATGTCAAGAGCATGGTTTATATTCTACTATACATATAGTTGAACTGACTACGAGTTGCCTAACGTACAATTGTATAATACGCTATACTACTATATTTGTAATTAGCTTGCTTCCATGAATAGCTTCAACATATAGAATACTAAACGATGTCCCGTTTGATAACATGTTTATTAAACAAGTGAATGGTTTGGTATTTTAAGGAGCGAAAGCGAGTGAAATACCGATGCCATTCACGAGTTTTATAACCATGTTATCAAACGGGACCGAGTTTAGTATTTTCTTTATTACTCAATGATGTAAATAGCGCTGAATAGCAAGAAAATCGTTGTTAGCGACGCTCACTTGTAAATAGGTCACCCGCTATTGCAGTCAAAGTCAAAGTCAAAGAAGTTTATTGTACTTAAGGCCTCTGGCCCATATACAATGGTATGCACATATATATATATATATATATATATATATATATATATATATATATATATATAAACAATATACATCTTTACAGACATGCGCGTGGATATAACAATGGAATACAATGTAAGGATTCGCAGAAATATAGGATTAGACAAAGGATAGTTTAAGTATATACAGGCAAAGCATAGATTACTAGTTTCTATTTAACAGGTCTTGTCTAAGATCCATGCCATGTTTTATGAACAGAGATAATTTCAATATGACATCTTCATCATTTGATGACAAAATTGATGTAAATGCTATACCACTCCTCATTGAGAAGAGACGTTTTGGTAAATATTTCATCCTCAGTTTAGTATAATACGGACAATCAAATGTAAAATGTATTTCGTCTTCTATCGCAGCTTTACATAATGGACATAGTATTTGTGATCTCTCAAGCGAGCTATACCTCCCATAGTTAATCATAAGTTTTAACAAACCAAGTCTATATTTGATATATAACTTTCTTAAAAGAGTATTCGTTAAGACTGACAGATATTTTTCTGGTTCTAATAAGGTCTTAAACTTTCTATACAAATCATACCGTGAACTGTTTTCAATATTGGAATGCCATCCTCGATAGAACATATTAATTGCAACGTTACGAAAATCTTTTAAAAGCATCTGTTGCTGACAAACATTTTGGCTGAGCCAAATAAAACCATATCCATGAGAAAATAATAATTGTCTTATGTGTGATACCCATGTAATTTTGCCGATGCTATCAAGGTGAAACATCATGTTATAAGCTACTTTTGGAAGGCGGTGTTCTGGCATTCTTAGAATCTTAAACCAGTATTTTAGACATCTTATTTGTGAATTTATATAAAGTGGATTCCTTCAGCATTCACCGTAAACCATACAACTTGGAGTAGACATTCCAACACATAAAAACTTTTTACAGGCAAGTAAGTGAATCCTTTCCAAACATTCATATCTTTGATAACCCCACACTTCAGATCCATACATCAGGATTGGTTGAATCTGAGTATCAAATAACTTAAAACATACATTTGGTGACAGAACTCCAAGTTTATGAGAAACAGACATGATATGCAATAATGCTCGTTTGCCACGCAATGACAAATCTAATACACATTTTTCCATGTTCAAATTAAAGTTAAACATTATACCAAGATATTTATAACCGTTTACTATATTCAGTACATCTCCATTAAAATACCACTTTTCTTTACAGCTTAAAGGTCCGCCCTTTCTAAAAACTATAATGTCTGTTTTAGCTAAATTTACTGACAGTTTCCATTCTTTAGAGTATTTATATAATATTTTTAGCTGGTTTTGTAAACCAATCACAGTATCAGACATTAGAATAACATCATCCGCAAAGAGAAGCATAAGGATTTCCATGATATCAGGAAACATCTGTATACCATGTTTACCGTTATTTGCAATATCATAGTATAGTTCACTAATGAAAAATGAGAATAACAAAGGACTCAGTATACAACCCTGGCGCAACCCAGAAGGACAATCAAAAGAATCAGTAATTCCATAATCACTACGTACACATGACTTAACATTTGAATATATTGATTTTAACATGTTAAACATCTTCCCTCGTAGTCCAGCTTTTTTGAGGCAGTACCATAGTTTACAACGATCAACAGTATCGAAAGCTTTTTTGAAGTCGATAAAAGCTACATAAACTTTGTGTTTTCGACGTGATAGACATTTTTGAATAACAGCATATAAAGTGAAAATATGATCTGTAGTAGAATAATTATTTCTAAATCCAGCTTGTACCTCGGGAATTGTGTCTCTCATATTTGCCCAATTAGTGAGTCTTTGATTTAAAATGGAAGTAAAGACCTTCCCTATAACACTCATTAATGATATTCCCCTGTAGTTATCAGGGTTTCTGGGATCGCCTTTCTTATGTAAAGGGACTATTTCAGATCGAGACCAGCTGCTTGGAAATATGTTACTGTCAAAAAGTGTGTTGAAACATTTGAGAAGAAATGGCATGATTTCAAATTGAGAGCACTTAATCATTTCAATTACCACTTGATCAGGACCAGCAGATTTTCCATTTTTTTGCTTATTTATAGATGACATAATTTCCTGTTCCGTTATATGGGAGTCAAGTACGAGTGCATCAATATCGTTATACGTCTCGGAGTACATGTAAGTTACATTGTAATCATTATCCAGATGCTGTCTAAATACAGTGTCATTGGAAAATACATCTAGCTTTACAATATTGCATTTTGTGGTGACATTGTTGTAATATGAGGATCCAGACGGCGGAATATAGGTACATAACAAATTTATATCTTTATCAATTTTAAACAAATTTCTAGATATGGATAAACCGATAAGGTTGTCCATATCGGTCTGAATGACGGTACAGAAATTGCTAAAATATTTGAAATAAATTCATTTTAAGACATTTTCTTGACGACTCAAGCATTTGACTGTGCTCTAAGATAGATAGAGAACTCGCAGCAGTACATTATCGGGATATAAATGTACGGGTTTGAGAGGGTTAGGCTCGGCTGACGCCTCGCCCAACCCTCTCAAACCCGTACATTTATATCCCGATAATGTACTGCTACTCGTCCTCTATCTATTACATAGTGTTCCCCCATTCGTTGTAATCACCATGAATCAATCTCATTTCAGCTTCCATCTGATCAACGCTTCTGATATCACTGTCTCCATGAACAATCATATTTACTGCCTCGTTCACCTGTTCAGTCAGTTCTTCTCTCACATCATGAAGTTTGTTTCTCAGCTTGACTTCAAATATTTCTCTCAACTTTAACATCTTTCTATATGCCCTTTTATCAACGTGTTTAATTTTCTCTGTCATTATACCCATGTCTAAAGCTTTGACTGTGCAAGTTAATAAAACACATAGCACGATCAGCATTGAAGCATCCATTCTTGACACGAATACACTCAAACTTACAATTCTCTTTACTTAGACTACAATATCGTCACGTATCCGGTATCACATCATGTTTGAACAGAAAATGACCTACCCATGATCAGGCAATCACTTCTAATCCTCTCAGCTCGTGTCATATCATTATGATATTGTGTTACTTACATAGGGTAATGCTGCTAGTTCATAGAGAGTCTCCTGTCACCATATGATTCATATTCATATTTTAACGTAATGAGTCTGAATTTGTGTGTAACCCGAGCAAAACGACAATATCACACAGTTGCATACACCTCTGTTTTCAAACGAGTTAAGATACATTTGATATCAGAAGACATGAGAATTAAGTTCTATTTATTGTATATTGTATATGTTTTTGTGAAAACGTACAGTACCGCAGGCCTGTGTAGTCGTATCATTGTAATGCCATAAATAGATGACATCATGTCATTGATCTCAGATTGAAAGTAGCGTAGTTGATGATGTTCAAAATCTACTCTAAAAAAACATGATATCCCATTGTAACTTTCGCTTGATCTCACAGAAATCTCATGTTGGTACCAGTTGATTTGATAACCTGTATGTTAGGTCAACATCAAACTTTATTTTTGAGTTGAATATTTATAAAAGATGTCAAGAGCATGGTTTATATTCTACTATACATATAGTTGAACTGACTACGAGTTGCCTAACGTACAATTGTATAATACGCTATACTACTATATTTGTAATTAGCTTGCTTCCATGAATAGCTTCAACATATAGAATACTAAACGATGTCCCGTTTGATAACATGTTTCTTAAACAAGTGAATGGTTTGGTATTTTAAGGAGCGAAAGCGAGTGAAATACCGATGCCATTCACGAGTTTTATAATCATGTTATCAAACGGGACCGAGTTTAGTATTTTCTTTATTACTCAATGATGTAAATAGCGCTGAATAGCAAGAAAATCGTTGTTAGCGACGCTCACTTGTAAATAGGTCACCCGCTATTGCAGTCACGCTGCTAACATTGTGATGTCAACCAAAAACGACTATGACATCACGCACCGATTATGACGCTATGGCAGCACGCCGTGGTTTCAAACATGTGTGTAACCAACTCATTGTTATCTAATGACTGATCTCACTACGGTAGAGTAATAAATATAGAATACTAAACGATGTCCCGTTTGATAACATGTTTATGAAACGAGAGAATGGTTTAGTATTTTAACGAGGGAAAGCGAGTTAAATACCCATGCCATTCACGAGTTTCATAAACATGTTATCAAACGGGAACGAGTTTAGTATTTAATTATTACTCAATGATCTAAATAGCGCTGAATTGCACGAAAATCGTTGTTAGCGACGCTCATTTGTAAATAGGTCACCCGCTATTGCAGTCATGTTGCTAACATTGTGACGTCAACCAAAAACGACTATGACGTCACACGTCGATTATGACGTTAAGGCAGCATGTGGTGGTATCACACATGTGTGTAACCAACTCATTGTTATCTTATGAGTGATCTCACCACGGTTGAGTAATTAATTATATTACATCACAGGAATACAAAGGTATCGCTAGTTATAACGCAGTTATTGTTAATATAATATTGTGGATATAACAATGGAATACAATGTAAGGATTCGCAGAAATATAGGATTAAACAAAGGATAGTTTAAGTATATACAGGCAAAGCATAGATTACTAGTTTCTATTTAACAGGTCTTGTCTAAGATCCATGCCATGTTTTATGAACAGAGATAATTTCAATATGACATCTTCATCATTTGATGACAAAATTGATGTAAATGCTATACCACTCCTCATTGAGAAGAGACGTTTTGGTAAATATTTCATCCTCAGTTTAGTATAATACGGACAATCAAATGTAAAATGTATTTCGTCTTCTATCGCAGCTTTACATAATGGACATAGTATTTGTGATCTCTCAAGCGAGCTATACCTCCCATAGTTAATCATAAGTTTTAACAAACCAAGTCTATATTTGATATATAACTTTCTTAAAAGAGTATTCGTTAAGACTGACAGATATTTTTCTGGTTCTAATAAGGTCTTAAACTTTCTATACAAATCATACCGTGAACTGTTTTCAATATTGGAATGCCATCCTCGATAGAACATATTAATTGCAACGTTACGAAAATCTTTTAAAAGCATCTGTTGCTGACAAACATTTTGGCTGAGCCAAATAAAACCATATCCATGAGAAAATAATAATTGTCTTATGTGTGATACCCATGTAATTTTGCCGATGCTATCAAGGTGAAACATCATGTTATAAGCTACTTTTGGAAGGCGGTGTTCTGGCATTCTTAGAATCTTAAACCAGTATTTTAGACATCTTATTTGTGAATTTATATAAAGTGGATTCCTTCAGCATTCACCGTAAACCATACAACTTGGAGTAGACATTCCAACACATAAAAACTTTTTACAGGCAAGTAAGTGAATCCTTTCCAAACATTCATATCTTTGATAACCCCACACTTCAGATCCATACATCAGGATTGGTTGAATCTGAGTATCAAATAACTTAAAACATACATTTGGTGACAGAACTCAAAGTTTGTGAGAAACAGACATGATATGCAATAATGCTCGTTTGCCACGCAATGACAAATCTAATACACATTTTTCCATGTTCAAATTAAAGTTAAACATTATACCAAGATATTTATAACCGTTTACTATATTCAGTACATCTCCATTAAAATACCACTTTTCTTTACAGCTTAAAGGTCCGCCCTTTCTAAAAACTATAATGTCTGTTTTAGCTAAATTTACTGACAGTTTCCATTCTTTAGAGTATTTATATAATATTTTTAGCTGGTTTTGTAAACCAATCACAGTATCAGACATTAGAATAACATCATCCGCAAAGAGAAGCATAAGGATTTCCATGATATCAGGAAACATCTGTATACCATGTTTACCGTTATTTGCAATATCATAGTATAGTTCACTAATGAAAAATGAGAATAACAAAGGACTCAGTATACAACCCTGGCGCAACCCAGAAGGACAATCAAAAGAATCAGTAATTCCATAATCACTACGTACACATGACTTAACATTTGAATATATTGATTTTAACATGTTAAACATCTTCCCTCGTAGTCCAGCTTTTTTGAGGCAGTACCATAGTTTACAACGATCAACAGTATCGAAAGCTTTTTTGAAGTCGATAAAAGCTACATAAACTTTGTGTTTTCGACGTGATAGACATTTTTGAATAACAGCATATAAAGTGAAAATATGATCTGTGGTAGAATAATTATTTCTAAATCCAGCTTGTACCTCGGGAATTTTGTCTCTCATATTTGCCCAATTAGTGAGTCTTTGATTTAAAATGGAAGTAAAGACCTTCCCTATAACACTCATTAATGATATTCCCCTGTAGTTATCAGGGTTTCTGGGATCGCCTTTCTTATGTAAAGGGACTATTTCAGATCGAGACCAGCTGCTTGGAAATATGTTACTGTCAAAAAGTGTGTTGAAACATTTGAGAAGAAATGGCATGATTTCAAATTGAGAGCACTTAATCATTTCAATTACCACTTGATCAGGACCAGCAGATTTTCCATTTTTTTGCTTATTTATAGATGACATAATTTCCTGTTCCGTTATATGGGAGTCAAGTACGAGTGCATCAATATCGTTATACGTCTCGGAGTACATGTAAGTTACATTGTAATCATTATCCAGATGCTGTCTAAATACAGTGTCATTGGAAAATACATCTAGCTTTACAATATTGCATTTTGTGGTGACATTGTTGTAATATGAGGATCCAGACGGCGGAATATAGGTACATAACAAATTTATATCTTTATCAATTTTAAACAAATTTCTAGATATGGATAAACCGATAAGGTTGTCCATATCGGTCTGAATGACGGTACAGAAATTGCTAAAATATTTGAAATAAATTCATTTTAAGACATTTTCTTGACGACTCAAGCATTTGACTGTGCTCTAAGATAGATAGAGAACTCGCAGCAGTACATTATCGGGATATAAATGTACGGGTTTGAGAGGGTTAGGCTCGGCTGACGCCTCGCCCAACCCTCTCAAACCCGTACATTTATATCCCGATAATGTACTGCTACTCGTCCTCTATCTATTACATAGTGTTCCCCCATTCGTTGTAATCACCATGAATCAATCTCATTTCAGCTTCCATCTGATCAACGCTTCTGATATCACTGTCTCCATGAACAATCATATTTACTGCCTCGTTCACCTGTTCAGTCAGTTCTTCTCTCACATCATGAAGTTTGTTTCTCAGCTTGACTTCAAATATTTCTCTCAACTTTAACATCTTTCTATATGCCCTTTTATCAACGTGTTTAATTTTCTCTGTCATTATACCCATGTCTAAAGCTTTGACTGTGCAAGTTAATAAAACACATAGCACGATCAGCATTGAAGCATCCATTCTTGACACGAATACACTCAAACTTACAATTCTCTTTACTTAGACTACAATATCGTCACGTATCCGGTATCACATCATGTTTGAACAGAAAATGACCTACCCATGATCAGGCAATCACTTCTAATCCTCTCAGCTCGTGTCATATCATTATGATATTGTGTTACTTACATAGGGTAATGCTGCTAGTTCATAGAGAGTCTCCTGTCACCATATGATTCATATTCATATTTTAACGTAATGAGTCTGAATTTGTGTGTAACCCGAGCAAAACGACAATATCACACAGTTGCATACACCTCTGTTTTCAAACGAGTTAAGATACATTTGATATCAGAAGACATGAGAATTAAGTTCTATTTATTGTATATTGTATATGTTTTTGTGAAAACGTACAGTACCGCAGGCCTGTGTAGTCGTATCATTGTAATGTCATAAATATATGACATCATGTCATTGATCTCAGATTGAAAGTAGCGTAGTTGATGATGTTCAAAATCTACTCTAAAAAAACATGATATCCCATTGTAACTTTCGCTTGATCTCACAGAAATCTCATGTTGGTACCAGTTGATTTGATAACCTGTATGTTAGGTCAACATCAAACTTTATTTTTGAGTTGAATATTTATAAAAGATGTCAAGAGCATGGTTTATATTCTACTATACATATAGTTGAACTGACTACGAGTTGCCTAACGTACAATTGTATAATACGCTATACTACTATATTTGTAATTAGCTTGCTTCCATGAATAGCTTCAACATATAGAATACTAAACGATGTCCCGTTTGATAACATGTTTCTTAAACAAGTGAATGGTTTGGTATTTTAAGGAGCGAAAGCGAGTGAAATACCGATGCCATTCACGAGTTTTATAATCATGTTATCAAACGGGACCGAGTTTAGTATTTTCTTTATTACTCAATGATGTAAATAGCGCTGAATAGCAAGAAAATCGTTGTTAGCGACGCTCACTTGTAAATAGGTCACCCGCTATTGCAGTCACGCTGCTAACATTGTGATGTCAACCAAAAACGACTATGACATCACGCACCGATTATGACGCTATGGCAGCACGCCGTGGTTTCAAACATGTGTGTAACCAACTCATTGTTATCTAATGACTGATCTCACTACGGTAGAGTAATAAATATAGAATACTAAACGATGTCCCGTTTGATAACATGTTTATGAAACGAGAGAATGGTTTAGTATTTTAACGAGGGAAAGCGAGTTAAATACCCATGCCATTCACGAGTTTCATAAACATGTTATCAAACGGGAACGAGTTTAGTATTTAATTATTACTCAATGATCTAAATAGCGCTGAATTGCACGAAAATCGTTGTTAGCGACGCTCATTTGTAAATAGGTCACCCGCTATTGCAGTCATGTTGCTAACATTGTGACGTCAACCAAAAACGACTATGACGTCACACGTCGATTATGACGTTAAGGCAGCATGTGGTGGTATCACACATGTGTGTAACCAACTCATTGTTATCTTATGAGTGATCTCACCACGGTTGAGTAATTAATTATATTACATCACAGGAATACAAAGGTATCGCTAGTTATAACGCAGTTATTGTTAATATAACTTATATAAGATCACAAATGACGATGATGCAATGAGATTAAAAGAAGACATAGTCATCAACATGAGTGGTGACAAATACTTACTTTGAGAGGAACCTAAGTGGGTTGATTGAATCAACCTGTTGTTCCAACCTTCAGAACCTTGCTCAACAAAACTAGGTTCAATCTACCTTTAACTTGACATGTATATTCATTCAAATCACCTGTCTGAATAATACCGACCATTTCACATTCTATGATTCTTTATTCTGATTCACACAGATGTTATATTGCCATTATATGATCTGATGTCCGTGTAAATGAGTGCATAATTTGATATGTCATGCTGTGACATCGGATCTGGCGACTCACCAACACAGTCTCGGGTATTATCAATGTAGCTCATACAGCAATGGATTACATGACATATGCAGTTGTGAATGAAAATTCAAAACTTCTTAGCGCATATCACCAACTTCTAAATGCCTTTTAAAGAATTCTTAACACATGTTCAGCATATCAGCATTTTGAATGTACTGGAAGACTTAAGTGCTTGTAATACCAGATTTGTTGTGCCGTCTTACTATATTTGCCTGTCACATGTTTTATCCTACACAAAGTAACTGCTTTTTAAGGTGGATAAAACTTGATCCGTTGGTATTATTTTAAATACATCCACCATTTGGAAAGAGTTCGTATCCCCGTAGAGGCGATATATTGAAACTTTTATTTAACGGAAAGGGTTCATTAGAATGAGTATTATTATTTAAGATATGTATTCCGTTTGGTAAAGAAGGGGTTCGTATCCCAGGGTTGATTAAAATGAGTTCAATGTCCTTTGTAGGGTCGATAAATTTTAAAATATTGTCACTTATTACTAATAATTGGATATTATATTTCGTAAGCTTTATAAAATCTTCCTACTCTTCTTATATCGTGTTATAATTGCAAAAAGCTATCTCCGTTTAGACATAGATCTTCATCTCAGTTTCTTTTTCGACATACAAAGGAATGCGTATAACCAAAAAAAAATGTTTCACAAATAATACTTTAAAACAATCTATGATTTGTGTTATGAAGACAAAACCTCATAAACGATACAACTACGATAATACATTTGCCACAATCAGAACAACAAGGTTCCTTATACATATTGCAAATCTCCCACAATGAGGTTATTTTATATCAGTGCATAGGTAGAGCTATATAATTCCTTAAAAGAGGAACTGTGTAAATAATAAAAAAAACTTTCTTGTGGTTCAATAACTCCTATTGTTTTTGTGATACTCCATGGCTTTGACATTTTTTCACTCAAATATATGTTGTTGTTGAGCAATATCAAGTTTTGCCCCAGCGCCATTGCTGTAATAACCTCTTTCTGAGCGATGACCTCAATGTCCAACGTCATCATGATGGTGTCTCTCTGGTGTCAATAACAAGATAAAAAAAGCTAACTGTACATTTCAAGATACGCCACAGTAGTAAGGTTGCTCCATCTGTGGAGAGTTTGAGGATCCTATGAAGAGGCGTGTGAATGCTCATGTACACATCATTATCTTCCTCATCCAAAACTATTCCGTATGTTTCAATACCTTTCCTGATGACCCTTTTCTCTGAACCATTATAGTTTAATGTTATCAGCTTATGTCCTATGAAGCCCATCATACATTTCTTCTCGTTCTTGATATACACTGCTGCCTTTATAACACCAACGTGCGATCCTGGTTCTTCCTGTACAGTATAGCAGTCCTAAAGGCTGGGATGCTTTTGTATAGAATGGCAAAATGATTACCTTGTTGTTCCTTTGTTCTTCAATCCTTGGTGTTTGAGTTTCGTGTTGCATGGAGATGTCTTAACAATATATCTGTATGTAAGACACTGCTTAAAGATATTCTAACCTCAGGGGGTAGGCTTCGCGGAAATGATTCTAACAACAGTAAAGAATAACGACACAAAAGTATTGGATTACAAATCCACCCGAAAATAGTAGAAAAAAACGTTTTTAAAAAATACTTCATTTTTACAGCCGCCAAACGTTTCATTAGCCAATCAGCTGCTAGCAGAGGTGTGACGTGTTACTCAGGAGTCCTGCTCAACGAGTAGCTGGCTTATGTTAGTGTTTACATTATACACTCGTATAGCCGTCACATATATTTCACTGATCTCACTTGTCAAAACAGCCTAAACGTGATCAAAGCTATTAGAAACAATGTCGGCATATTCTGTTCAGTCGTTAATTAACTTTGGTTGTTGTACACATTTGTTTAGATTGTTTAGTCTTCGATAATGCCGAGTGGATATTTCAGCTTAAATCTTCCTCCATTCTCTTTTCTTTGTGTCATTTTGAAGTGTCAGTTCTATAGAGTTACTACGTGAATGTCCATCACTGACCATTTCCGTTATGTCAGACTCTTATTCTAGCAATGAGGTCTCACTTTGAACAACGTAAGTCCAGCGATAACAAATATTTGAATGAAGAACAAGCGAATGAACCAAATGGTCGGGATACATATCTCGTTACTATGTCTCACGTTTACCTATTCCATTATTTAACAGTTGAAATGAAATAACATCACATATGTAGGATACTATCTCAAAGTATTTTGATTCAATATAACAATTCATTAAACAATGTGTTTCCACAATTATACAAAACTGGATCGGCAAACAAAGCAGAATTCATGCTAATCCTACTCAACGAAAAACGAGACTTCTGCGACGTATATATCTATATCATTTTACAAATTAAAAGAAATACATATCAATTGCTGCACTACATTGTGATGATTTTCTAACTAGTTCGCATGTAAACAACACTGAACGATGTCCTTATTGATTTAAATAACTAACCTGTTGTCACCATATGATTGCTAATCCATGTTCATCGGTGTGCATCATACATAATAGTGAATGACCAGCTGCTATCACCGACGAAACAACAGAACATATTATTCTTAAATTTCGTTGGCTGAATATAACATTCCTAATTTTGATTTTCTCACTATGTCCAGACTGAATGTCGCCTATATGTGTATCTAACGACCAGTTCAGTTTCACCAGTTACGTCATATGACAGGACGTTGGCAATATCTTGACGCGCCACCTCTTATATAATTGAACCGGTCCAGTCACCGATATCTGGCATCAAAGCAAAGGTGTTAATGTATTAAGTGCAATTAGTGAGTGTTGATTACATGACTAACTTCTGAACAATATAGAATTAATATAGAAAGCTAGATTTTCAGCATTCCCATTAACATTTCATCGATTTTATCAAAATAACATGATATTGATGGAACAGAATCTGAAAGAAAATGTGTACCGAAAAAAAAACCTGCCCTTTTCATTTCGATTTGAAATTAATCATGATTCCTTAACATAGATACATCATTGTGGGCTTTAAAATCTTTTGACATTTTCACCCGCCACATTTCTTTACAGTTGTATTACACTGAATAAAATAACTGTCTCAATGTAAGTAATTGTAAATGTACAAGATTATAAATTTAACGATAGCTCGATTTTTTCCCCTCTAAAAACTGTTAACCAGTAACAATGTTGATAATTTCTAAGTTATAATGCAATTATTCTAATATGAATAAAAAGTCACCATGAGAAATATTGACTCAGTAGACCTCAAACTATACAACTAGGCCTCTTGAAACTTAAAATCAAGCACACAAAAAATAAAATAATAGTGACGTTTACAATTGAAATTATTCATTTCAAAGCATATTGTAGCCTATAAAATAACCCAAATTTCCGCTCGATTGGTAAAAGAACCACAACTGAACATCGAAAAATCCTTCAAAAACTCCTAACTTACTTCCTACAGACGCACAAATACCCATTCCATCGGAAACTTACAATGTCAAAAGTTGTTATTGTGTTTTAAACGAATCATCGACGAAAATCGACAAATCGCCTAAGGATTTCATTGTAGAAACTCGTCACATCGCTTCCGAAGGTTATACTACACTGAGGGGCCGCGGAAAACTGTTTGAAGAATGAGATAATGAGCAGGCCGAATTTACTCACTTTGAACCGCGATATCTGGCTAAGTAGGTGACTCTTCGAAATAATAGTTTGTGTTTTGTTTACTTGAAAGTATTTTCTATATGAATAAACGAATTAACATCGAACAAAACTGGGAGGTTCTATTATCTTTAAATAAACCAGTTGTTCCCTCGTTGACGGTTTGCTCCTATGATTCTCCTTCAAATGATCATTGTAATCCAGCAGCTATTGCTTTTCACTCTCACATTTATCCACAGACATTGCCAGAGATTCCCCTTTTTCTTGGTGTTTCGGGCACATCTCATCAATATTTCCTAATAATTCTTTAGGTATCTTTGGAGAGGCAGCTCGACAGCTTAATAAAGTGACACCAAGCATTTGAACAATTCCTGCAAGTCCTTGATTGAAGATCAATTTTGGTTCCAGTTGAACGATGACTCTGCAGTCCATGCATTGTAAAATGTCACCTGTAGCTTCCTTTATTTGCCTTGCCAGGTCCTTACCCAGATTATATCTTCCTGTCCAGTCGCTGTGTCAAAGATTCCTCCAACCTGAATATTCTCTGATGCATGTTCTAGTTCACGTGTCTCAACTTTCGATGAACTAAATCATGATCAGAGGGACTGACACCACTGATAAACACCCATGTTGTCATTAACAACGAGAGTGCCACACTTAACATGACTGTTAACGAGGCAAACCCAGTTTCTTCGAACTTTGTTCTGTACACAAACGGAGAAACTAGACTAGAATCAGGTTACTGTGCATGTGTATCTAGATCATCGAGCACATCAAAGCAATATTATGTTACACACGGCTGATTGAATAAACAAACATAATAGCAACCACTACATATTTGCATCAACTAACTTCCTCATAAGTGTTGCAATTGTATATGTTTTATTTTCCCAAATATTGAAACTACAGACATGAAATTAAAACAAGTTTTGATCCTTTCATGCATTGTCTCTGTTTGAACTTGAACATGGTAATGTTGCTTGTACACAAGTCATGTTGCATTTAAAGGAACATGGCCGTTTTGACAGGGAATCATTTTTGAAATGGTCATTTTGATCTTTCTTATTGAAATATTCTTCGAAAGACCATCTGATGTGTTAACATATTATGCAAGATATTGCTTTAGGTTTTTTAACTGTGACTGTGAATCATTTGGTTTGACCTGATGTTCATATATCATCAAATCAGAGCTTATTGGATAAAGTAATTACACCTACCATCCCCTATGGTATAACATCATGCTTTCATATGTTAGAAATGAACATAAATGTGGATTCCAGTGTTATTTGAACTGCAAGGAGCACAACCAATTATTGTTTTAATACATCACAATTTATAAAGAAGGTTATATATTTTCAAAATTGGCAAAAATAATCCTCTTATTTTCAAATTAAATGATGTAAAGCATATTTGTGACGAAAGTGTATTGGTTCACATATTTGATTTTAATCGACATTTGAGGTAGAACACGACCATGTTTGAAAAATAAATATTTTGAAATCGTGATGCAAACGATGTTAACTTCCAGTGCTAATTTTCATAATGAAAACCATATATATATATATCTGAATTATAACAGAAGAAGAACGAGACGAAAATAAATTTATTCAGCGATACAGGGTTGACAGAACACATACAAGATACAATCGCAATGGTCAATTTCAGCATATTAGACACCAAAGTCAATACTCATTACAAAATGTGATAAGAGTTCTAAAATAAGTACTGAAATAAGGTGTAGATAAATAATAATGGAGATAGGAGTGAATAATTTAGGTTTATACATTTTAGAAAGTAGCGCAGCTACAGTATTCGATAAATCGTCGGACTGCCTGATAAATGTAGTTTGATCTTAAATAGATAGTTGACTAAAATACGAATGTTAATCATGAACGAAATTCAAAGGTGAGATTCACAATTAGATAATGAACTACAATCTGCCGCTAAAATGAGTATCCTTGATTTAATTTTTGCTAAATAATTGATTACATTTGCAATACAAATGGACTATGAAATGTTCTCAGATTTCAGATGTTATTTCATTCAGCTAGTTACGTTACGTGCTACCTTTCCCCTGTTAGGCTTTGAAAATTATAATTCCTTGAATAAAGTTCATGTGAACTTTTCTAACTTTACGCAACATAACATTCTGTCAAACATCAAGGGTCCCCATCCGTCCTACATTGACTCTCGTCCAGGATCTGCTGCTGAAGTAGATCTGGTCCTTGTAACTAAGCAGATTATTTATAGTTACACCAACGTCTAACAGAGGTGAGGAGGAGTAGCTGGAGAGAGACATCTTCATCAGGGTCTTCCTGGAGCCATAGTACAAACTGCCCATCCCATCCAGTGTGAGTCCATAGATGAAGCGACCTTTTGCAACACTCTTCACACTGTCTCCATTCCAACTGACCATGATGACATTGGTGGAATCACATGTGTATATCTTCTTGTTAGCCTTGTCGATGGCTATTGAGTACAACTTCTTGAACTTCTTAAGATCTGCAACGGTAATGAAGTCTTCCCCCTTGACAGACATTTGACTGATGGAACGTTTCGGTGCCTGGGTGGACAAGAAAACAGTGTTTGTGTCCTCATCAACCACCATCCCGTGAGTCGCTACACCCCTCTTGATGATCTTGGAATCGAAGCCACTAAGACTTGAGAACAGAATCCTTCGACTTTTTGTTACCGCCATCAGCATCTTCCTGATATGAGGCATGTAAACTATAGCCTTGATGCGAGTCATGGTGATGTTCTGAAAGTCGTAGATCATGTCACATCTTATGTTTAGTTGACGGAACTGATGCTGAAGATGGGATCTGTATGGAGCCATGACGATCCTATCGTTGTTCAGTATTCTTCCAGGAGGTGAAGGTTGTGTTGGTGACATTCTTGCTGCCTCAGATGTTGCTGATGATGTCTTTGCACTTTCAGTAGAAGATGGTTGGTACAAGCTTGCCCGCAGCTGGTCATTTTCTTCCATTATTTTTCTAGAATCATTCTCACACACATCTAAGTCATTCTGTAGTAACTGTGTGTCCGATATAATGCTTGAACAATTCTGAGCATCATAACTCTTTTCATTATCTAGGAATTCAGTACAGTTCGTTGGACAACCATTCTCTGATAATTTTGTGAGTTCCTGTCTCAACAACTGATGACGCCGTCTCAATGCCTTCATGTCAGATGCGATACCCTCAGTCTGGGCTTTGTTTCCACGAGTCTTCTGCAGTGCATCCCCCACCTACTTGTCTATATTTTGCTTCATTTCTGTCTTCAAACTGTTCACTGCTTGGTTTAGTTTTTCAACAAAACTCTCCTCGACATGAGATATGATGTCAGCAATGTTGTATTCCAATTCATCCAGCAATTCCATGATTACGTTTGTGTTTTCGTTTGATGTAACTTTCCTTAAATGTGATTCCAACAATCAGAAATATCAACAGAGACTTCATGGTGGACCTCAGATTGTGTGCAGTGTTCACACTCGCCTCTCACTGAGAGTGGATCAAACTCTATGCATCCCCGACCAACAATGTGATACTTCTTAGCATTCACAGACTTTAACCTCTATTGTGTCTACATGACGTCGTATTGTGTAGTTGTATTGTATTACCTATAATGAAATACTTGACTGTATCATATTGTGTTACCTTTATCCATACACTCTTCGAGTTTCTTAAGTTTTCTCGAGTATTAATAATCAATAAACATATTCTATAAATATGTAACGTATTTGAAATTAAATGACTGCAAACATTACTCAAATTTACTTCCATTATGATAGGTGTTAACAGCACACTGAATACTGGCTTCAAGTAAAATGTTGACTGATAATCGAAAGTGGTAGCTGCAGAACTCCAGACTTTGGAACATAACCTATCTCCAACAGAATACTGTGTCTCTATAGATATACCAATACTCTACTTCACTGCTTCATACTTACAAGTATATTCTCTGATCAGATACTTTCGAATGTTGTATGTGTACCTTTACCATTTATTTGAGACTATCTCGTATGTATTGACCCTTAGTGATACAATACAGTTATCCTATCAAATGATACTCTTCATGGCACAAGCTTAATTACATTGACAAACATGAATTGATAGCCTAGCTGCATCAGATTTTAAGGAGGTCATTTGAGGATCAGTCCATGATTAAGACTTTGTAACCCAGTCAGCCTATTGTGTTAGGTTATTGTCTACATCAGAAATATTATATCGAAAATTGTTAAGTGCAGATAAACATGTGGGGGATAAAGGTGTCGCTGGTGATAGCATGTGCTATAATACTAGGTATTGCCAGATGCTTTGATGTTGATCTTATCAAGCAAAAAATAGGACACATCGATGATATTACCCACAAAAGAACATCTAATTTGGAAGGAAAATTTACACTGAATCTAAAAAGGAGGATAAGCCGTCTAAACAATGAACTATCAGCACAGGTCAACGACCTAGTGAGAAAGGTTGTTGATGAAGAATCGGGCAATGGAAGTGTGGAGCTGCTGGTGACTGAACTGAAGATGTTCAACCAAGGGCAGAATGAGTGGAACACGATTGTTGAAAGAGTTGGTGCGGTATTCACAGACTGTCCTGGTAATGCTTCCGAAGCTGTGATCAGTAGCTGCAGGGAGAGTCAAGAACATAACAAAGCCTTGACACAATCATATCTCAGTTGTAACTCATCCAGACAAGAGCTGATGAAACATATGTTCTTGTTACAGAGCAGAGTGGACGACAAGCAGGTTACAACACGAACCAATGATGAGGATACCGATGGTATGACATCAACACCACCTTTCCTTCAGGAACGAAATGCTACAATTTTTGTTATCCCGTACTATAGCTCAACCTACCATCGATGGGGTATAATGGACTTGTACTGTTATGACATTTCTGAGTATCCAGATTCACACATTGACTATGTCACTGTTGCAGTATTCATGTCTAAACAGAGGAAATTGTTAATGGGGCTGCAGTACAGAAAGTTCGTTGTATCCAATTTGAATGGAACAGATTTGAAGGTAATAAAGACCGGAATTGAAAGTCGCGGAATGGCCCTTGATGAAGATGAAGAGACTGTTTACATGAGTACCACCACACCACGTCACAGAATTGCCAAGATGTCAACTGATGGAAGTCATTACATCGAAATCGCAAAATTGATAGACGTTAGTTGGCTTGAGGACGTTGTACTCGACAAACGGGAGAGGAAGCTGTACGTCTGTGACGGGTACTACATCATCGGGATGACATTTGAAGGTCAGGACATTACTAAGATAATTGGTGAAAGAAGTCTTACAGGAATAACCCTCGATGAATTTGGAAATCTCTTCTATGTGGCCAGTGGTATATATTCTTTTGTAAAGAATGCAACTTTATCTCTCAGTCATATTGGATATGCTGTAAAGAGTTTGGTATTTCACAATGATAAAATTTATTTTAGTGAACAATTATTGGTACGACAACGCAATTCCGGAAGAATTGGAATTATTGAACCGAAAGAGGGTTTTCTTGCCTTTACCATTCTTAACATTCAAAAGTCGATTATCTATGGATTTCTTCTTCTCCTTAATTGAATATAGGTTGTTAACACTAACACAGTGAGGTAATGGTTAGCATGCCTGCCTCTCATGCCAACTGCTGTTCGAATCCCGGTCGAGTCAGCAAATGCTTGTGACCTTGGTCTTTTACTGTGTTGTGTCCTTGGGTAGGCACTTCATCCACAATGTACTCAGTTCACCCAGTTGTACAAATGGGTACCTAGACACTGGAATGTATGGACGTTTACAGTCGCATGGATCGCTAAATAGGCAGCACCGAAAGTCAGTTCTTTCAGGGTAATACTTTTGTAGCGCCATGAGCATGCATTGAGCATGGATACGTGTGCATTATGAATATATCATTATTATTATTGTTATCATAATCTTACATATTGTGCTGGAGTCCAAGACAATGAATAATGATCAATATTCCTGAGAAACTATTTCTTTATTAAATAAAATGTTAATACATTTATCATTATTGTATATGTTTGTTAAGCTTATCATATCTCTTTTAAATAAAATCGTATGGTATATGGTGTTTTAATGTTTGATGACATCTTAAAAATAATTAGTTACAGGTGCATTTATATATCATTGTATATTTTGCAATAGAAATAGAGACACTGGCTCTGTAGATCATCAGGCTTTATATACATTAACAAATTTAAAACGTCAACTTCTAGGTGAGTGGTACAATAAATAGGAAGCACTTTAAATGGAGAAGATGAAATAGGTCTTAATGTCTTAAATCCTTTTGACCTATCTTTCAGGCCAGAGATAAAATCCCCTACAAAGACACACTTGAAGATTTAATCCATCACTCTTGTTTTCTTTAAATTACCTCCCTTTGAAGAGCACATAAAATCTCAAGATGAAAATAGCTTTTCAGATCATGACCTCTGTGACCTATATTTGGGGTCGCAGGATCGCGAAATCTACAATTTAGAATCCCAATTGATCAAGGAATCTGTACTTGAAATTTCAAGTCTCTAGACCTTTGGTACTGGAGATCGAAGAAGATAAAAATAGGTTTTTAAGCTCGTGACCCCTGTGACCGTATTTGGGGTCACAAGGTCACCACATTTACAATTTAGAATCCCCATGGCCAAGGAGTCTGTATATAAAATTTCAAATCCCTAGACCAAGTGGTTCTGGAGAAGAAGATGAAAATGCGAAAAGTTTACAGACGGACGGACCGACAGTTGGCGCCAGGCACCATGTCTTGCCATAAGCCTATGGGGCCTTTCAGGCCAGATGAGCTAAAAAGTCTACAAGCTTATGTCATTAATAACTACAGGTTTAAGTCGCTTTTTTCAAGCCATTTATAAGCCAGGGAACAAACATTATGAAATGGTTTTTTAAAACTGGTATGTTATGGCAAGTTATTGAGATGGAAGCAAATATTTAGTGAGTGAGTTACTGTTTAATGCCGCTACGACAGTATCACAGCGTTTAGCGCCGATGCTAATATTTAGAAATAATCCGAGAATCTAGAAAATTTAGATACAATGATTTCAACAGTAGATAGTTTTCTTGGTTTGTAGAGCTTGCATTTCCGTTCAGTTTACATGTAGAAGGTATCATATGCATGTATTAAAGCACATCTCCATAAACGGGAATATCCTCTTTAATTTCATTGCACAAACATACCCCGTTAGTTATTTTACATTGAGCCTATCATGAAAGCTGCAAATGACTAATTTATAAATATAAAATTTTTGTAGGTTGTACATGGGCATGTACATTTACGTGTATAAACATATGGTTTATACTATTTAATGAATAATCAATAAACATCCAATGATAATCTTCTGGTTGAAGTATGTCTATACAAGATGTTTTTATGGTGCTTTGATTTAAGGGAGTTATATATGTGATCCACAACTTCTCATTTAATTCTTCTTAAACTTCATATCTTGTGACTTTGAAATTGACAAGCTTGCAGCCTCTAACGTCCTTGTTAATGTGTTTTACATTATAAATTAAGTAAGAGGAGAGGGGACATATGTTTACTGGCATCACAATCAAAGTTGCGTGCTTCTCAATAGTGTAGATGTCTTTGAAACCAAATAACATTCATGTAGCCTTGTCTGGATATGAACATTATATCTCAAAAGTTATCCTAAAGATTAATATTCTTCGAGCAATTGATACCATGTCTATGTGTCGACAAAATAAGTTTGTATTCAAAATGTAAATCATGTCCCTTAAATGAAAACCAGAGATCAAATTTGAAATGTATCTTTTATCTGTTTCTTGTATGAAACATTTCAAAAACATATCTCATTCACACCAACACCATTAAGATATAAATATATCAGTAATAAACAATGTATTTACTGCAAAGGCATATTAATTAACAATACAAAACCATATGAAACAAGTTTGGGAATGACATAACGACTTATAGGCTCATGATAGCCAATCACTTCACGATTAGAAAAAAACCCACTTTGGGATATCGAAAATGTGAAGATTTTAAAGTCGACGGACAATACCCTAGGACAACCCATGACATAAGCCCGTTCAGACCTGATGAGATAAACATGTTCAATTAAAGATTGTAGACAACAAGAATTGACACAAATGGATGACCAATATCCGATTATTCCAGAAGCCTATCAGGCATTTAAAGAGCTATCGAGTATGTTGATAGACATACCGTAATATTTAAAAAAAATATATGGCATTGAAATATATACACTTAATTTGGGGTTAAAAAGAAATATCACTCATTAGGAAAGTGTTTTCCAGTCTTAATATAGATCATTTTGGTCTCACTCACACACTATCAACAAATAAAAAGTTTTTGGCGTTTATTTATTTACATTCCGTTCAATTATGTAGTTCCAACATATATTGAATTGGAAGTTTTAGATCTCAAGATCTGAGGGATTGTCATTTCAAGTAAAGCGTCAATGAGGAAATATTGTTTTCGTATGCACGCGTTAAAATGACAACTTAAGTTCCTCTTTGTAATGGTGATAAGAGGACGATCCAATGAAGTGACATTCCTTTCCGTTAGTTTTATATTTTTAATATAAAAAAAATTGTGAAAGGATGTCTATGAAATCAAAATGAACACTCACTTAATGAAACGTTATGACAAGAAGAATGAACTACATGATGAAAGTCTTTATTGCTTCAGTTCCTTCGAGAAGATAATAACGATTCTACCAAAATATGAAAGTGAGAAGGCCAAATATGGTTCCACTGAAAAAAGCCCATGTTGAGGGTTTGAGGACTGTATGAACTGTGTTGAGTATATACATATTGTTGACATTATGGCTGTATGTTGCACCATTTTGTTGCCTAATATATTCAGTTATATGACTTGATGACCATCCTGCTCCCTCAGTGTATTTGTATATAAGCAGTACCCCTATCAGAGGACCGATGAACGATCATCGACTCTAAACATCACGACAAACATGCCATATATGGTGATGAGTAACAGATCTACAGTGAAACGACTGTTAAAGGACTCAGGAAATCAGTGTATTGTGGTAGGGTAAGAGGATACAAAACCCTGATGGAACATGAAGCATTTTGTTGCCTATGATAATGGCAAGTTTTAGTAATTTCCCATATTTGTACTGTAAAAGGTAACTCATACTCTATGACAGGAAAAGGAAATATTACCAATGAACTAACAGAGCATGCAGATACTGTATTCTCCGATATCTAGAGAGGAAATACTAGACATAGATAAATCATATTCTTGAAATGGTAGATTTGTAAAAAGTTGTTGGATGTTAAACAAAGTAATTCAAATGTCATGATACTGGGAGAATGTGCCAGGTTTCCTTTATACATATACTCACATTGTAAAGTAATTCGGTATTGGATAAAGTTAGTTTTCATACCAAAGAAAATCTACAATATGATTATACATTATAAAAATGGACATATAAACTGGGTAAAAGACGTAAAACAACTTTTATTTACGACCGGATTTGGAAATATTTTGTACAATCAAGAACATGGAATATATCCGGAATTCATGAAATCCTTTACTCAAAGACTAAAAGATATATTTTTGCAACACTGGCATGCGAAATTATCTCTCTCCATCAAATGTGACACTAACCTAATGTTCAAAAGCGATATACATACCGAATTATATATGTTGTTTAAATGTACAGAATAAGTCTAGCATGATACCGATGTTCATGAACTTATTATTTTTGTACAATCTTCTTACATAATCAAAGCTTTAACATCATCAACTATATGGCATCACAAAGCTTCAACATCATCAACTATATGGCATCACAAAGCTTTAACATCATCAACTATAAGGCATCACAAAGCTTTAATATCATCAACTATATGTGACATCACAAAGCTTTAACATCATCAGCTATAAGGCATCAAAACGCTTTAATATAATAACAACAATGAGGATACTTATACCACGCTGGACTTCACGCCACAAAGGGTCATGTTCAAAGCACACACAAATTATTACCCTGGTACAAGGACAAACATCATCCCTTTTTTCATTCTCACTTCACTTGGAGTATACAACCTAGCTGCCAATTAAGGTTTTGCCTTCACTTCCACACCAGGTACTCACTTGTACCGCTGAGAGAACAGAGGCACACTTTGAATACAGTCACTTGCCCAAGTCTTCACAACTCATGACCTAATGTCATAACATTTTTGACAGCACAGTGGAAAGACCATACAACACTACAGTATTTCCCATAGAGATTACCTTCTTCATATTGTATACCATAATGTGTGGAGAGTAAGATTTGTTGAAGGAACATGTGCAGCACTGTGTTAAATAAAAACATGAGAAATGCTTTTGGATGATGAATAGAAACTGATCCTAATCTTCTGATATCAAATGTACATGTATCTAAACTCGTAGCAAACTAACTTATGCAATTTCTATTAATTCATGATTACATTTTCGTGAGATTGTCTATTTCATGCTCGATTGACACACAAATTCACTCTCATTATAAAAAAGTAATATGATACATGTGGTGATAAGATACTCTCTAAGAAATACAAGCACTATCAGCCTATGTTAGTAAGATAATATCATAATGGAAAACGCCAAGATTAGAAGGTATTGTCTGAACAGAGCAAGGGTCAACGACTGCTCTAACATGATTTGATACCGGATAGGATGTATGTACAGGACGATAGTGTTGACTAAAGGACATGTATAGGTAAGTTTGTGTTGCTCCATGTCAAGAATGAAGTTTTCAACTCTGATCGTGTTGTGTGTTTTCCTAACTTGCACAGTCAAAGCATTCGACATGGGTCTAATGACAGAGAAAATTAAACACGTTGATCATAGGATATATGAGAAGATGTCAAAGTTGAGAGAAATATTTGAAGTCAAGCTAAGAAACAAACTTCATGATGTGAGAGAAGGACTGACTGAACAGGTGAACGAGGCAGTAAATATGATCGTTGACGCAGACCGTGATATTGGAAATGTTGATCAGATGGAAGCTGAAGTTAGATTGATTCGTGAGGATTACAACGAATTGGGGGACACTATTGACAGTCTGAGTACTGTACTTTCAGCGTGCAGCAACATCAGTCAAGACGTTGGGAACAGGTTAAATACCAGCATCTCTCATGTGTGTAATGTTTATAACGAAAATGTTGAAAACCTTACCAAAGCTGTTACTGACTGTAATGATCTCAGATTGCAGAGAACGAAATATAATGAAGCTTTGAGAAACAGCACTGGACGCATGCAAGGAGCCAAGGAAATGAATTTTGAATCAACTACAAGACAAAAGCCTTCATGGTATCAAACCACAGTCAAACCTGCCGACAAGGACAACACGTTAATCGTAATACCATACAGAAGTTCATCATATCAAAGCTGGAGCTACATGGACTTGAACTGTTTTACTGTAAGAGACTTTCCTGATTCCCATATGGGGTTCATATCTTCAGCTGTCTATCTTCGTAAACAGGACAAGCTGCTGATGGGACTGACAGGAAATAAGATAATAATGGTCAATGTAAATGGGACGGATGAAACAGTAATCCGATATGGAGTTGAAACACATGGAATGGCCCTTCATGAGGAAGAAGATGTGGTGTACATGAGTACACATACGCCTCGTGACACGATTGCCAGAATGTCAACTGATGGATCTAACTTTACAGAAATAGCATTGATCCCAAAATACAGTTGGCTTTATGACGTTGTTATTGATAAACAAGCAAGGCTTCTGTATATTCGAGATGGCTTCAAAATTATCCGGATGTCATTTGATTGACACAATATCACCAATATAATTCAAGGGTCTTGGATCACTACGATGGTTTTGGATGGTGTGGGGCATCTCTTCTACGTCGACAGTGGTTCGTTGATGAAATTTTCCATTGAAAAGAACGCAACATTTCCTTTGAATCGTTTTGGATTTCACATCAAGGATATGGTTTTTCATGATGACAAGATATACTTTAGTGAAAGGATACCTAACAGACAGGGCCAATCTGCAAGATTTGGAATTATTGAACCAAAAGAAAACTATTTTGCTTACACGACACGTCGTCTGGAAAAGAGGGTTATTTTTGGGTTCCTTCTTCTCTTCGTGTAAAAAGTAAATTTGCGAGAACATTGTACAAGATTCGAACCCAGGAGCATTGAGTGAGAGTACGACGTTCTGCCACTTGAGTCGTTGGGATGTTGCTTTAGTTCTTATGGTAGGGCTGAGGTCTCGTCCTATATTCGAATCCCTTTTAGAATAAATATGCTTTTTATCTCTTGCTTCATGTAAAGCATAGTATAATTCGTTTGAAGAATATGAATATTAATCAATTTATCACGCCAATAGTATGTTTCGATAGGCCCTTTATTCATAGCAGAAACTTTTTCATTTTATTCAAATCTACAACAATTTGTTATTTTCATATTCACATTGTTTACACAACATTGTTATCTTGTTATTTGCCTTACTTGTATAGGTGTACGTTCAAATAAATAGCGATATATATGTTTCTTGTATTTTATGAGTCAACCTTAATTACCAGTTTCATTATTGAAACAATCGAATATGCGATACTCAATTCATTTAATTCTCAAGTTCACTATCGTTATATTCTGATTGCATCATTGATATTGATGATGTTGTATCAGTTCTGCCACCAAACACTGTGTATTCGTGCAAGGTGTATATAGGTTTGAACTCCGACCATCGGTCAGTCCCGAATGGGGTACCTGGCCTGGACGTTTTTGATTAATCTATCCATCGGTAGTACGTGTGTGTCTTTTGGGAACGATCGAAATGTTCTTTGCGAAGCTATGGCCCTTGACTAAGAGGGCTTGACTGTCCAAAATTTCAGTCTGATAGTACACATGTTCTGAAATCAATCTCACACATGAATATATTCAAAATTATGGCACTTAAATTTCCTCTTTTAGATTTAGAGTTAAACAAAACCTTGCTTGGTTAAAATGTTCGATTGATGATAGGTCTTTGAAACTTTATATGTATTTCCTCAATCTAAATAAATGTAATGTTCTGTATTATAATAAAAATACGTTGATCTAAAGTTTTTGAGACTGGAATTTCCCTCGACCTTGTTGGAACCCTTAACCTTGGACATAACTTTTAATTCGTCAGAAGGCCTTTGAAAATGACATGTTTCCCGTTTCACCAACTGAGGAGAAAACCTTTGACATCGTCAACTTGACCTTGGCGTAGGATGCATTTAAAAAAAAAAATTTATTGGTTAGTAATATGCCTAAGGCTTCGATAATATTATTATTCGCCGCATTAGGTCATTCAGTCGATAAAAGACCATCTCATGTTAATGCAGATCTGGATGATAAGATCAGATCTTTCATAAATTAACATACATACACTACTTATTTACAGAAGAGTACCAATAGGAACACCTGGGGATTCTTGTACTCGCTGAGCACTCTTGTTATGAAATGCGATATATTACAATATGTTGGTTGTCCTACTTAATGCAGTTGGAAATATATAGATTTATATCTGTCAGCTAGTTTTAAGTTTTATTCTAACACATGAAAGCATAATATTGAAACATATAGGATGGTATATGTAATTACTTTATCCAATTAGCTCTGATTGGATGTTGTATGAACATGAAACCAAACCAAATGATTCACAGAGTAACAGTTAATAAAAACAACTTTGTATTATACATCAGATGCTTAATCGAAGAATGGTTCAATAAGAAAGATCAACAGGACCATTTAAAAAATCTTTCTTTGCCAATACGGCCATGTTTTTAAAAGGGAACGTGTACAGACAATGTCATGTTTTAGTTGAACCAGAGCTTAACATCACATAGCCAATGTCTGAAAATCCAAAACCTATTATAATTTCATCTTTTTATTTATAATATTTGGGAAAATGATCAATAAATAAACATATAAAATGACATGACTCAGGATTCAGTAGACGCAGTGGTTTCGATTATACATCGTTAATTAATTATCTGTGTAACATAATATTGCTTCACAGTGATCAGCAAAATACAGTAAGTATATAAATATGCATAAGATATTAGATTCAGTCAAAGTCCACTTGCATACAGAACAATGATAAACCTGAGTTAGCCTTGTTGACATATATAAAGTCAACATGTTAAGCATGGATCTCTCATCGCTGATGATATTGTGGGTGTTCTTTATCAGTGGTGGCAGTACCTCCACATTGGTTTAGTTCATCACAAGATGAGACACGTGAACTGGAACATGCAGCAGAGAATACTCAGGCTGGAGGAATCTTTGACACGGCGACTGGACAGAAAGATACATGATTTGGGTGAGGACCTGACAAGGCAAATAAAGGAAGCTACAGACGACATTGTACTGCAAGGGATGGGCGAAGGAGTTATTAGTAAACTGGAACCAGAATTGAACCGCTTAAATCGTGGACTTGAAGGAATTGTAAGAAAGGTTCAAATGCTTGGAATCACTTTAATAAGCTATCGAGCTAACTCTCAAGAGATTCCTAAACGATTATTCAGAAATATCGATGATATGTGTCCGAAACACCAAGAAAAGAGGAAATCTCTGGCAAAGTCTGTTGATAAATGTGAGAGTGAGAAACAACAGCTGATGGATTACAATGGTGATCTGAAGGAGAAGCATAGAAGCAACACGTCATCAATGTATCAACAAGATGACAACAAGGTGATCATTTTGCCATTCTATACAAAAGCATCCCAGCCTTGGGGTCAGATGGATTTGGACTGCTATACTGTACAGAAAGAACCAAGATCTCACGTTGGTGTTATAGGAACAGCAGTGTACATCAGGAAAGAGGAGAGGTTTATGATGAGCTTCACGGGAAATACGATTGTAATAATAAACTATGATGGTTCAGGTAAAAGGGTCATCAGGAAAGGTATTGAAACATACGGAATGGATTTGGATGAGGAAGATAATGCTGTGTACATGAGCACTCACACACCTCTTCATAGGATCCTCAAACTCTCCACAGATGGAGCAACCTTAACTAGTGTGGCGTATCTTGAAATGTACAGTTGGCTCTTTGATGTTGTTATTGACACCAGTGATAGAAAACTTTATGTACACAATGGTTGGCAGATCATCATGATGACACTGGAAGGAGAGGACATTGAGGTCATCGCTCAGAAAGAGGTTATTACAGCAATGACTCTGGAGCATTCTGGGAATCTGTTCTATGTTGTCAGTGGAACTTTGATGGTATGGTCTTCGGAAAAGAGGGTAAATCTGGTTCTGGCTCACATTGGTTTTAATGTACAAAGTTTGATATTGCGCAACAACAAAATATATTTTAGTGAAAGGATGTCGAATCCCTGGGGTTTCACAAAGGTAATAGGAGTCATTGAACCACAAGAAGGTTTTATTGCTTACACAGTTCCTCTTTTTAAGAAATATAGTCATACTTATGTTATAATGTAAAACAATTCCATGCTGAGGGAATTACTATATGTACATTTATGAAGGCTTGTTGTTCAATACGTGACAGAATATTATGGTGTCTTAATCATAGATTGTTCTGAAATTATTTCGAATTTGGATTTAGGGCCAGTCCTAAATGTATGGCGATAAGAAACGGAGATTTCAGCAAACATAACACATTACACATTGTAAGAAGAGTGGAACACATTGATAGAGCTGGCGAAACATAATATCCCCATTTCAAAGAGTTGTGCCACGATGAAAAGAACTCGCACTATTTCCTCCATTGTATATTATATAAAGCATTGTTCACAGTCTGATTAAAAAAAACAATATTCCGAGGAATAAAAAGTTTCTACATATAGTGCATTTCCTTTTCATAATGCCCATGGGTCATGGCTTATTTATCTTATTAACCGATTAATTATCAAACTTACTTCAGTATTAACTGGTTACGCATGTCATGTTCTCCCGTACCTGGAATAAATGGCAACTTTTGAAAGTATATTCTTTTCCTTGTAATAAATACGGGCAAGTACCACAATTTGGTCGTTCACACTTACTAATTTATTTATCAACCTGGTTTGGCTGATAAATTAGTTTTATCATATGTTTAAAATTCAAATTTACAAATATCTTATGTTTCCGAAGTCATACTCTCATCAGCCAAGGAATAATTCTATGTGGTTTTAATTTGTTTTGGGAAAAAAACTAAATTTGAAATTCATAAATTCTTCAAAAATTAATTTGGATGAAACACAACTGTTTATCAACATATAAGACATCTGCTAAGTGAAAATCAATAAATGTTTATCATTTACAACATTAAAAACATTGAAGGGGTCATATTGTTGTAAAAAATGATTTTATACCCCTTGGTCCTTTCAACTCTGCATGTTTTAAAAAACGAGTCGAATCAGTCGAATAAGTCAACATTGAACATTAAATAATAGCCCAGTTATTTCAATTTGTTTTGTTATTTTTACTGTATGAGTGAAACAATAGGGTGTAAAGTTTCTTTTGTACTTCAGTTTATGTTATGCGGAGCCGTTATAGAATCTGTACTGTTCGCTGATAGCAAAAATATTTTCTAAGTTTTAATCCTATGTCACTTCAAAGAGTACAGTGTAACTGCAATTGAATAAACTTTGTGTCACTTTTGCAATCTTTTGATTGGTACACGCAACTCTCCAGCGGAGACCGCCAAGGGAGGTAATAAAGTATATCAGGCCGAACTGTGCAAGAATTCAGATTATACTCTGTAGATTTATTGGAGCGTATACTTTGGATTATCGAGGATGGATAAAATGTGGAATTGATTAAATAAACAAATGTTGTAAGGGTAGGAATTATAGTAAACAGTTGGATACATCCTCGTAGTCAAACTTTGAAGTAGATGATGCTCGCCTGTGAACGAACTTTATCAAAATAAAAATGCATGACAACATGACACTTTGCTGAAAATTTATCTTTAATCCTCTGGCAATGAGTTCACACATATATCATGCCAAACCAAGGATTTATATTTTATTTTTACACTGAACAAGGATTAATTTTAGTTTTTTCAATCATACAACAATCAATGCTCTTGAAACAGCATATCTGTAGAGTATAAGTAAATGTTCATTGTGTCAGCAACTATTGGAATGTTCCAATAACATTAATACAATCCCTAGAATTAATAAGATTTATCTGTTTCGTGATGGACACGAATACACATATTTCTTTAAGATACCATTACATAGGCATGTAATGTAAAGGCACCTTTCGTCTTCTTCGACAGAACATTCAGAGACAGAGGGACAGTTAATCAGCTGTGCATCAGATCAAGCAATACTTATACTAACATGATGGACATTGTAATTGATGAACCTGGCTTTTTTATTGATTTTACAACGAGAGCTGCCAAGGTTGTATATCCTGTATATCCTGTATATCCGCAGGAAAGAACCCAGAAATACCTGATTGGCAAAAACTACCCTGTGACATCATTTCGGTCCCAAAAGGTCATTCAATAAAGGAGACAAATTTCAAACGATGTTTGACATTACATAAAATCACAGGTGAGTCAGTTACAACGTCCATCATGTTATAACTGTTTCTCGAGATGATGCAGTTGACAGTCCGTTAGGAAATGAGAAGAACCTCTGAATAGGATAATGTTGCTGAATTTACATCTTGGCATTACATAGAATACGTTTGGCAGCAGCGGAAAAGAACACAATACTATGTAGCTGTTATATTAGCTATAGTAGAAATTTACATCGTGAGTATTGGGTTTAAGAACTTTGAATGGCTATGAAGGTCGATATTACAATAAACAATAGAGCCAAGGGCTCAGTAGCTCAGTTTATATTGCTTGATGATGAAGACTGAAATAAATGTTTAGATTATGGCCCGTGAGGCCCTTATTAGGGGCCAAAGGGTGACTTGATTTCTTGATCAACATAGATTTAACGACAAAACTTCAAACTGAAATACATGGCAGGGTCCTATATCATTGATTACTTTCTGCAGAATTTTGTTTCAGAATAAGGGGTTACGAGGGAAACAATAATGTTAATATTTATGCTTAGCAATCATCAATTTGAAGTCAACTTGGACTACAGCTTCCCGTCTTAATTGTATCTTGTACTGAACAGAAATATCCTTGTATTCATATCTTATTTGCAGTTGATACAAATCAAAGGATTCTCATGTCATGACGTTGAGGAAATTCTTGTACACGAAGAGTAAAATTTTGTCTTTTCGGATTATTTTTAGTGCTTAGTAACATCCTCAAAAAATTTCAATATTTTAGATATTGTACAATGTCCTAACACATTTACTGTTTTACACGAGAAGAAGAATGAACCCAAATATATACCTCTTCTTGAGATGATGCGTCCTGTAGATAAGATAGTTTTCATTTGGTTCAATAATTCCAAATCTTGCGGATTGGCCCTGTTGGTTAGGAATCTCTTCAGTAAAGTATATCTTGTCATCGTGGAAAACTAAATCGTTGACGTGAAACCCAAAGTTCATCAATGTACCTCTGTCGACGTAGAAGAGATACCCCACACCATCCAAAACCATCGTAGTGATCCAAGACCCTTGAATTATATTGGTGATATTGTGCCCATCAAATGTCATCTGGGTAATTTTGAATGTATCTTCAACGTACAGGAGCCTTGATTGTTTATCAATAACAATGTCATAAAGCCAACTGTATTTCGAGAGCGATGCTATTTGTGTAAATTTAGTTCCATCAGTTGACATTCTGGCTATAGTGTGACGTGGAGTTTGTGTACTCATGTACACCACATCCTCTTCTTCATGAAGGGCCATTCCATGTGTTTCAACTTCATATCGGATTACTGTTTCATCCGTCCCATTTACATTGACCATTATTACCTTATTCCCTGTCAGTCCCATCAGCAACTTGTCCTGTTTACGAAGATAGATAGCTGAAGATATGTAGCCCATATGGGAATCAGGAAAGTCTCTTACAGTAAAACAATCCAAGTCCATGTAGCTCCAGCTTTGATATGATGAACTTCAGCTTCCATCTGATCAACGCTTCTGATATCAATGTCTCCATCAACAATCATAGTTATTGCCTCGTTCACCTGTTCAGTCAGTTCTTCTCTCACATCATGAAGTTTGTTTCTCAGCTTGACTTCAAATATTTCTCTCAACTTTGACATCTTGTTATATGCCCTATTATCAACGTGTTTAATTTTCTCTGTCATTATACCCATGTCATAAGCTTTGACTGTGCAAGTTAATAAAACACATAGCTCAATTAGCATTGAAGCATCCATTCTTGACACAAAAACACTCAAACTTACAATTCTCTTTACTTAGACTACAATATCGTCACGTATCCGGTATCACATCATGTTTGAACAGACAATGACCTACCCATGATCAGGCAATCACTTCTAATCCTCTCAGCTCGTGTCATATCATTATGATATTATGTTACTTACACAGGGTAATGTTGCTAGTTCATAGAGAGTCTCCTGTCACCATATTCATATTTTAACGTAATGAGTTGGAATTTGTGTGTCACCTTAGCAAAACGACAATCTCACACAGTTGCATACACCCCTGTTTTCAAACGAGTTTTATATTTGATATCATAAGACATGAAAATTAAGTTCTATTTATTGTAAATTGTATACTGAGCGTAACTAGAAACCTGATACTGTTCAAATTTGACCTCACAAATTGAATATCTAGTGCATGGCTATAAACTTGGTATGTAAGGATAGGGAAATCATTTGAGAAGAAATACAGATGGTCACGAGTAGATTTCTCGATCACTTTATTGAGTAATACCGCTAGATGTCACGTGACCCTACAAAACGAACTTCACATCATCAGATCATGGCACATTCTGAAGTCAATAACGCGTGTGACCGCCTCGTACAGCCACCACAGCCACACAATGTCGTCTCATCGACCGCAGAACTCCCCTGAAGACCCGCCATTGGTTGACCAGTTCCTGTTCAAGAGCTTACAGAGTCTGGGGTGGGTTGATTTGCTGCCTCAATCCTCTTCCCAATTCATCCCAGATGTGTTCTATTGGATTGAGGTCTGGTGAACGAGATGGCCACTCCATGACGTCGAAAATGGCGTTACGCAAGAAATTGCGCGTCAAAATCGCTGTGTGCGGTGTGGCATTATCATGTTGAAAACTAAGCCCTGGACCATGTTGTTGCATGAACGGTATCAGGACCGGTGTCAAAACTTGGTCCCTGTATTGTGCGGCAGTAAGGTTGCCTGCACGACAATCAATCGGGAACGACCATTGGAACAGAAAGATCCCCAAACCATTATGCTGCCGCCGCCAAATATAACCTCTTCTTAACAAAATACTGTGTCTCAATGGATTTATCAAAGATCCTATTGTGGGAAAACAACAGTCAGTAGGTGAAAATATATGTTATTGATACCGATACTCTATTTCACTGCCACACACTTAGAAGTATATTCTGTGACTAGTTGCTTATTAATATTCTCTGTGTTCTTTTCTCATTTATTGGTACTTATCTCGTTTGTGATATCACTTAATGATACTATCGCCGCTAATGGCTGTGATACTGCCAAAGCGGCGTTAAACAATAACCCACTCACTCACTTAATGATACTAAACATATACTATTCATGACACAAGCGTAATTACATTGACAAACATGAATTAATATCCTAGCTGCATCAGATTTCAAAGAGGTCATTTGAGGATCAATCCATGATACAGACTTTGTACCCCAGTCAGCATATTGTGTTAGGTTATTGTCTGCATCAGAAACATTCTATTGAAATTGTTGTGTAGATAGTCATGTGGGGGATAAAGGTGTCGCTGGTATGTGCTCTTATACTAGGTATTGCTAGATGCTTCGATGTTGTTCTTATCAAGCAAAAAATAAGACACATCGATATCATTACCCACAGAAGAACATCCGGTTTGGAAGGGAAGATTGCGCTGAATCTGCAAAGGAAGATAAGCGGTCTAAACAATGAAATATCAAGTCAAGTCAACGACCTTGTGGGAAAGGCTGTTGTTGAAGAATCAGGCACTGGAGGTGTGGAGGTGCTGGTGAGTGAACTGAAGATGTTCAACCAAGGGCAGAATGAGTGGAACACGACTGTTGAAAGAGTTGGGGCAGTATTCACAGACTGTCCTGGTAATGCTTCCGAAGCTGTGATCAATAGCTGCAGGGAGAATCAAGAACATAACGAAGAGTTGACACAGTCATATCTCAGTTGTAACACATCCAGACAAGAGCTGCTGAAAAACAGGTTCATGTTACAGAGCAGAGTGAACGACAAGCAGATAACAACGCGAACCAATGTCCTCACAGGAGAAGATGAGGATGCCGACGGTATATCATCAATGCCATATTTCTTTCAGGAACGAAACACTACATTGATTGTTATCCCGTACTATACACATTTATATTTCACGCGACGATTAGAGTTATCTTCCTTGCTCGGTAGAGGCGTTGACGTCGGCCGCCATTGAGGTGCTGATTACTGTTATCGTAACGTCATGCCGTACTCAAAGAGTGGAGGCAGACAGTGTGTTGTGTTTAACTGTAATAACAACCAAAAGAAGTTATACGAGTGGAAGAAATCGGTTTGTGATGTACACAACCAGGTTCATGAAGAATGTCCGTGCCTTTTCCCCTACAAGTTCCACAACATCCCACTGACAGCTGAAAAACGTCAACGTTGGTTGAAAGCAATCAACCGGAAAGATTATCAGCCTGGGAAAAGTGACCAGGTATTTCAACAACATCAGTTCATATTGAGATAAAATTATTAGAAGTTCTCGAAGTATATTCACTCCAGAAAACAAATAAATTAAAAAATAGCTGGAGACAAGATAATCAACTAATTTACTGTGACAGTTATAAACAATACAGTACAGTGCGTCAGGCAGTTCCGGATCACTAACGAAATAAACGCTGCATGCGCTTATGCGAAAGGATGTTTTAATTAACTAAGGACATTTTCTGTATCAGCAATCTTTCATGTTACCCGTACCGAAATATGAAATTAATAAAATTCTCATTAGTTAGAGAAAATTGCCAAAAGAATCACGACGTCATCACGGCAGTTCCGAATCATTTCCGGGTATTCCGGATCACGTGACAAAACGATGCCGTGTTCGGCTGCTATTTAAACACATTTTCGATAACGAGGGCTGTGTCAGATAGGAACATGTGTTAAAGTCAACAGATGCATCGAAAAATATCATTAATTTATCCATAGATTAAAAGTACACAAAATATTCTTGTTGATGACAGTAAAATAGATTGAGTACGATACAGCCAATATGAAGCGAGTTATACTATTTAGGGGCACCAAGTTCAGCGAACTACTTTCTGTAAATCGCATCCTTTAAAAATCGTGGAGTATTTTTTCTTTAGGCCTAATTAATCCAACGTATTGTCATGAAAATATTTTGTGATTTTAACAATTAATATTTTTTTTGTAGACGGTTAAAGTTTTGAGACAATCCCCATATTCTAGTGATCAGGAACTACCTGACGTCGTCCAACAAATTGCTTATTTCTCAGCAATTATTTTAGATTTTAAAACAATTGTTGTTGCTATTTATAGAAAAAATGTTTCTTTTTACAGTGGATTGTTGACATTGAATAACTTTATTCTATTATTAATTGTGAAGAGCTCAGTATATTCTTCAACGTTCAAATTTGGCCCACTGTAGCTAGTGTATTGCTGTGCTTAACATAATATAAATAGCCTTAATATTGTTGTATGAATTTCAGGTTTGCTCAGTCCATTTCGTGGATGGCCGACCAACGACACGGAACCCAGACCCACAACTCAGCTTAGGATATGATAAGCCAGTAGGTATATAGCTGGAAATATATACATTGCGCCATTTTGTAATTTATTAGACATTCAGCAGATCCTTGGGGGGGGGGGGGGGGGTTTTAAATACAAAAGGTAATGCTCTGATTGTGTTGATCTTTTTCCTGACATTTATTATTCTTGTTGACAGGCTAAGTTTGGAAGACGCACATTGGAACGCAAGGTTGGAGGCGAGGCAGCTGCTGTTGAGGAGGTGGAGGAGCCCCCTGTGTGTGAGGAGGCCTCCCAGCCATCGGTCCAGTCGGCATCCAACTCTACCCTGACCACTACATCAGCACAGACCAGACCTGTTGTCATCCATGATGTTGGAGACACATGCATAACCTATAAACCTTGTGCCAATATTTCGACCCAAACACAAAACTTAAATGATCATCACTATTCTGTAACACACCATGTCATATCAAGAAACATTAGTACTCAAACAGATTTTTCTCCATTTTCCGTCTCAACTAACAAAGATTGCCTTTTCTATACAGGTGTCACACTTCATGTTTTTAAGACATTGTTAGAAATCATGAAAAGTCATAGCGACTCACTGCCATATTCTATGAATATAGAAGACCAACTACTGTTGACTTTAGTACGCCTTCGGCTTGCTTTGCCTTTTCAGGACCTTGGGAGACGATTTGGTATTTCATGTCAACTTGCGAATAAGGTTTTTCATTCTTGGATTGATGTACTGTCAGTCGTTCTCAGGGACATAATCATATGGTTACCAAGGGAAACTATTCAGCGTTCAATGCCAGAATCTTTCAAAGATAGTTATCCCAAAACAACATGTATCATTGATTGCACCGAAGTGTATATTCAGCGTCCCCTCAATGTGAAAGCTAGGACTGCCACCTACAGCAACTACAAGTCTCACAACTCGGCCAAGATCTTAGTAGCCATAGCCCCCAATGGGTATATCATGTTTCTATCAAAGTGTTATGGAGGCCGGGCCAGTGACAGATATATCACTAAAACTTCGGGATTTTTAAATTACCTTAAACCAAATGATGAAGTTATGGCAGATAGAGGGTTTACGATAGGAGGGGAGCTCTTTGCTATGAGGGTCAAGTTAAACATGCCATCATTTCTACGAGGGAGAAAACAACTTTCAGAGAGAGAGGTAACAGAGTCGAGACGCATTGCTTCTGTCCGAATTCATGTGGAAAGGGCCATTCGTTGCATGAAAACGTACAAAATATTGAATATGACAGTACCAGTACGTTCTTTGAAGAAAATGAATAAAATAGTTAAGGTTGTAGGTGCTTTGTGCAATTTGAGACGACCCCTTATTAATGATATGTGAACTCACAGGGAAGTGAAAAGACCTTCAATTAGAAAATTGAAGAAAGTGCATGAGTTAGATTGTCAATAATTGAATTTTAGTTCAGCAATTAACATTAACGACTGGACCTTCATCCCTATTACAGTTGGTATGAGGAATGTATTTTTGCATATAGTATCTGGCATATGAATTATGAATCTATAATACTGTTTTTGCTTTGAAATTCCACACAAATGATTTCAACAGATCTTATTTGTAAATACTGACAATAAAATAATGTAATGTTGAAACATGTGGAACATTAAAAAACAATAAACTATTTGAACTGTCACACTATTTTCATTGTTTTATTGTTATTATATTAGCTGGTACCAAATATGATTTCGAGTTATGGTGATACAATTACTAAACTCGAGGTCATGTTGAATAACTAATGAATAGCATCCGTGCAAAATTTGATATATTCATTGCTGAGTTTCAGCCGATCTTGCTGAAATTCGTCGACAATCCTGACGAGCATGTGTTTGAAGTAGAAGGCCCTGAGTCTGGGGAGGTTGTCCTGGACGAACTGCTCGTTGTATGGGACATCTACACACACACAGTCCCTCCCCTTGTCCGTCCACACATACAGCTTGCACACCTGTTTGTCTGCACAAAACATTTGGCTTTGAATCTGGTAAAAATACCCGTTTTTACCCTTGATGCTAACACTGTAATCATTCTCACTTTTCAAAACATCATAATATTTTGTGTGAACGAGGTCAGAAAAAGATTTTGTTGGGCATTTAATTTCGAGCAGAGTGCTTTCATTTACTACACCATCGGGACTGGCAGACAGAAACGGTTCAGACTTGCTAATGTAAGAGCCACATCGGCTTACATTACATGCATGCTCCGACTCGAACTGAGCGCGAGCTATTGGTTCACATATATTGCCATGTAATGTTGCAGAGGAACCTTTAAATCTCGTGTGAAGGTGTTCATTAATGAACACTTCAGGATTTGCCCTCGCTGTTTTAGGTACACTTTTCAATTTTGAAGCTGGAATACGTACAAGACGACTATCTTTCCACAAGGGTGTATTTTGCAACTTTGTTTGTTCACACAATTCTTCAATTTTTTCACTTGGAATATTCACATAAGTTTGATAAAACGTGTCACATGAAATACAATCGAGTTTGGTGACAGGGCGGGAATAATCCATGTCATGATTACCGTGGGCAATTGACTCGTGAGTGTTGGAGGGTGTAACAGGGGGCGCAGAAAGGGTTTTGAAAGCCAAGGTGCCATTACAGTCCCATAACTTGGCCAGAGGGGAGGATTTTACAAATTGCTGGAGTTCACAGTGAGAATCAAAACGCTGGAAACGAAACTCTTTTTGCAACTGAATATTCTCAACTGGATGTTGTTCACTGTGTAAAGGTGTAGTTTTGCTGGGTCTACTGAAGTTAATATCCTTAAGTATTTCCTGATGGTCGGATTTACTTGCTGATGCACCTCTGCCCCAGGTGACAGGTAAATCGGTGCAACTTGTGCCAGCTAACCCCTGAGACCAGGCCATTACAACAGCGTATGCTATAGCAGATATGTGCGAACACGCCCGCCCCAAACCTGCGGGGCACGTGCATCCTGCGGTCTCGATGTTACACTGGGAATCACAATTTTTAACAACACACAACCAGGCGTCATAATCTGATTTGCCTACTCCGGGCTGGGATGGCGACACAGAACACTTGAGGAAAATATGATCACCTATTGTTACATGAAATATATCACACATCCAATTTGATGTAACATAATTATGACCCCATAGGGCTCGAAAAGCACGCATTTCCTTTCCATCATAAGACTTTGAGAGAATTAGATAATCAACCAGGTCTTCATAGACCAAGTGAGGCCAGTCTTTGTACTCGTTCTTTGACCACGCTGCGTTGGAATCAGGAAGCGTACCTAGCGTAAATTTGATAAAAATAACTTTAATAATCCATTAAGATTTCGATAAATATAACTATTATATACTATCAAAAATATTTAAAAAAACAAAGGATTTGTTTGATAGCATACTTCTAGCAACTGCAGACAAAAAAAACGTAAGATATATATTTATTCATGAAACTTTTCCAGTGAAATTTCATGTATCTGGTTATAGCCTATATACTATTACCTTTTCTCATTTGCACTTGCTAGTAGTATTCTATTTCAATTGGAATAGGAATATCCCCTATTTTAGATTAATAGTTAATATGTTCTTTCAGCTCAATCACGGGTATATAAATAGACGTTTGATAGATTTATGACTTAAATTGACGCATTGCTAGTCTACAGTAGGCGTATTCTCTGAAGGAAATGAAGAGGAATTTGTCATTATTAGTTCATCACAGGGCCTAATATTTAGTGTTTATATAGGCTTTTGACAATGCAAAATTATTTTTATTCTGTTATGATGTGTTATCCGAGCTTTATTCGTGGAAAGAGGAATAAGTCTTTGTATCAGTATTTTGGTCGTGAAGAGCATCCCTATGTATCTATTAGGCCTATATACATGGAGACTTATAGAAAATTGCACTGCCGTCAAAGAGACGCATTTAATCGCTGAAAAAACCAGTTAAACATGATATATTCAGTTTAAGCTGTCATTTATATCATATACATACACGTTTTAGTGGATTTATCTTCTGAAGACATCTTAGAAAGCTTAACGATCGATTATTGATGAACGGAGTCAGAAAATCAGGTTGACCTCTAACGTAACGTCACTAGCATCTTCAGCACCTTAATGGCGGACGGTCACGTGATACCAAGATGGCGGCGCCCATGACTTTGGGAATAGAAACGTGTATAGCTCAACCGACCATCGATGGGGTATAATGGACTTAAACTGTTATGATATTTCTGAGTATCCAGATTCATACATTGACTATGTCACTGCTGCAGTATTCATGTCTAAACAGAGGAAACTGTTGATGGGGCTGCAGTACAGAAAGTTCGTCGTATCCAATTTGAATGGAACAGATTTGAAGGTAATAAAGACCGGAATTGAAAGTCGCGGAATGGCCCTCGATGAAGATGAAGACACTGTTTACATGAGCACCCACACACCACGTCACAGAATTGCCAAGATGTCAACTGATGGAAGTCATTACATCGAAATCGCTAAATTGATAGACGTTAGTTGGCTTGAGGACGTTGTACTCGACAAACGGGAAAGGAAGCTGTACGTCAGTGATGGGTACTACATCATCGGGATGACATTTGAAGGTCAGAACATTACTAAGATAGTTGGTGAAAGAAGTCTTACAGGAATAACCCTTGATGAATTTGGAAATCTCTTCTATGTGGCCAGTGGTACTTTAATGAAATATTCTTTTGTAAAGAATGCAACATTATCTCTCAGTCATATTGGATATGCTGTAAAGAGTTTGGTATTTTACAATGATAAAATTTATTTTAGTGAACAATTATTGGTACGACAACGCAATTCCGGAAGAATCGGAATTATTGAACCGAAAGAGGGTTTCATTGCCTTTACCATTCTTAACATTCAAAAGTCGATTATCTATGGATTTCTTCTTCTCCTTAATTGAATATAGGTTGTTAACACTAACACAGTGACGTAATGGTTAGCATGCCTGCCTCTCATGCCAACTGCTGTTCGAATCCAGGTCAAGTCACCAAACGCTTGTGACCTGGGTCTTTTACTGTTTTGTGTCCTTGGGCAGGCACTTCATCCACAATGCACTCAGTTCACCCAGTTGTACAAATGGGTACCTAGACACTGGAATGTATGGACCTTTACAGTCACACGGATCGCTAAATAGGCGGCACCAAAAGTCAATTCTTTCAGGGTAATATTTGTGTAGCGCCTTGAGCATGCATTGAGCATAGATACGTGTTCATTCTAAATATACCATTATTATTATTATAACCTAACATATTGTGCTGGAGTCCAAGACAATGAATAATGATCAATATTCCTCAGAAACTATTTCTTTATTAAATGATCTATAATTTTAATACATTTATCATTATTGAATATGTTTGTTAAGCTTATCATATCTTTTTAAATAAAATCATATGGTTTTAAGTGTTTTCATGTTTATTGACATTTAAAATAATTAGTAACAAGTGCACTTATATATCATCGTATATTTTGCAATAAAAATAGACACACTGACTCTGTAGCTCATCAGGCTTTATATACATTAACAAATTTAAAATGTCAACTTCTAGGTGAGTGTTACAATAAATAGGAAGCACTTTAAATTGAGAAGATGAAATAGGTCTTAATGTCCCAAACCCTTTTGACCTATCGTTGAGGCCAGATATAAAATCCCCTATAAAGACACACTTGAAGATTTAATTCATCACATCCTTTAAATTACCCCCCCTTTGAAGAGAAAATAAGATCTCAAGATGAAAAAAGCTTTTCAGATCATGACCTCTGTGACCTTTATTTGGGGTCGCAGGATTAGTGGGGCGGATAACAGTAATTTTTCACAAGAATCGTGCAAAATGTGATATAAGCACCAAATGGTGTTTCTCTGTCCTTGAAGTGCCTGTGGACTTGAGACCCAACTTTATATCTGGCAAAAGAAATTGAACTGTAGGAGCTGTGCCATAGCATTATCAGACTTTGAAGCACCAAGCTGTAGCTGTGATTTGATATCTGCTTCATGTTCAATCATGCAGACAAATTAAAGCAGTGATAGTGGAACTGCATCTTCTGGACATCCATGTTGGAAAGCTCAAGTCTCTGCCTGTAGAGCATGCAGAGATCACTAAGTCGAAAGGTTGTGTTTAAAATTGATTGTTGTTGATTAAAAGATATATTGTTTGAAAACCCGATTTTTGTAATTTTTGTTCTTAAAATTATCAATATCTGCAATATGCAATGTTCCAAAACCCCTGAAAGTGTGGAAAATGAATCTAGCATACTTTGAAACATATAATTAGACACCAAGATCACTAAAATCCGTCAATAACTTACATTTATACGGAGAAAATGACTTCACAAGAGCTTTTTGGCGGCCATCTTGTATTTTCACGTGGCCCATCGGACAAATTTATTCAGTACACCTTTTGTAACCATTATACCAAGTTTGGTGCTTATATCACATTTTGCACGATTTTTCTGTTATCCGCCCCACTAGATCACGAAATCCACAATTTAGAATCCCCTTTGGTCAAGGAGTCTGTACACAACATTTAAACTTTCTAGACCTTTTGGACAAAAAGATGAAATTACGTTTTTAAGGGGTCACAAGGTCCCCAAATTTTCAATTTAGAATCCCAAGGAGTCTGTACACAAATTTCAACTCCCTAGACCAAGTGGTTCTAGAGAAGAAGATGAAAATGAGAAAAGTTTACTGACGGACGGTCGGACAGACAGACAGATGGACGGACGGGCGGATGGACGGACGCCGGACCTCATGCCATGCCAAAAGCCCACCGGGCCTTTCAGGCCAGATGAGCTAACAAGTCTACAAGCTCCGTCATTTATAACTACAGGTTTAACTCGCTTTTTTCAAACCATTTATAAGCCAGGGAACAAACATTATGTAATGTTTTTTTTAAACTGTTATGTTTTGGCAAGTTATTGAGATGGAAGCAAACATTTAGTGAGTGAGTTACTGTTTAACGCCGCTACGGCAGTATCACAGCGGTTAGCGCCGATGCAAATATTTAGAAATAATCCGAGAATCTAGAAAATTAAGATACAATGATCTTAACAGTACATAGTTTTTTTGGTTTGTAGAGCTTGCATTTCCGTTCAGTTTACATGTAGAAGGTATCATATGCATGTATTAAAGCATATCTCGATAAACGGGAATATCCTATCGACTTTCATTTGCACAAACATACCCCGTTAGTTATTTTACATTGAGCCTATTTGGCCTTATCAATTGAAATCAAGAAATCTGCAAATCACTCATTTATAACTATAAAATTTGTGTAGCTTGTACATGGGCATGTACATTTACGTGTATAAACATATGGTTTATACTATTTAATGAATACTCAATAAACATCCGATGATAGTCTTCTGGTTGAAGTATGTCTATACAAGATGTTATTATGGTGCTTAGATTTAAGGGAGTAATATCTGTGATCCACAAACATTGCCACAACTTCTCATTTATTTCTGCTCAAACTTCATATCTTGTGACTGTGAAATTGACAAGCTTGCAACCTCTAACAACCTTGTTAATGTGTTCTACATTATAAATTAAATCAGAGGAGAGGGAAAATCTGTTTAATGGCATCACAATCAAAGCTGCGTGCTTATAATAATAATTATAATGAGGATACTTATATCGCGCTGAACTCCACAACACAAAGGGCCATGCTCAAAGCGCTACACACATTATTACCCTGGTGTAAGGACCAACATCATTCCTTTTTCATTCTCAACTCCCTTTGGAGTATGCAACCTGGGCTGCCAATTAAGGCGCTCGAAGGTTATCTGTCACATTGCCTGCACTTCCAAACCAGGTACTCAATTCTACTGCTGAGTGAACAGAGGCACATTTCGAATAAAGTCCCTTGCCCAAGCTTAAGGTGACACCACGAGCCTCTCAACTCATGTCTCAGTGTGGGGCAGGGAATCACCCTTCAAACTCTCAGTTTTCATTCAGCAATGAGGCGGGTAACCCACCCATCTAGCGAGCCACGCCCGCTGATGCTGAACTTAACTGATAGCGGTCGACTGAGCTATGCACAGGACCACGTGCCATCACAAGTGTAAATGTATTTGAAACCAAATAACATTCATGTAGCCTTGTCTGGATATTAACATTATTTCTCATATGTTATGCTAAAGATGATGATTTTTTTACTAGCAATTGATACCATTTATATGTGTCGACAAAATAAGTTTGTATTCGAAATGTAAATTTTGTCCCTTAAATGAAAACCAGAGATCAAATTTGAAATGTATCTTTTATCTGTGTCTTGTATAAAAAATTTCAAATGATATCTCATTCACACCAACACCATAAAAGGGGCAGTGGCACGCTTTTTCGCTAAAAAAGGGGATGAAATGTATTTGAAAAATAATGTCAGCAATGATAAAACATCCTTATTACTTCGGAAAATCAAGTAAAAAATGAGTGTACATGGTTCCGTAAAGCCATTGGAATCTTTTTTGTCATTCAAAATAATAAAATGTGTTCACAATAAAATGGTCGCCATGCAATTTTTGCTTTAAACCCAACACAGTTATTACCACTACGAATAATTGGTTTGTGTTATAAGATGTTTTACCCGCTAAAGTAAATATAAATGACATAAACTACCATTATAAATGGGAAATTTGAAAAAATAAATTTTTAAAAAAAAACGTGCTTCTGCCCCTTTAAGATATAAATATATCAGTGATAAACCATGTATCTACTGCAAAGCCATATTAACTAACACTACAAAACCATATGAAAGCAAGTTTGAGAATGACATAATGGCTTATAGGCTCATCATAGCCAATCATTTCATGATAAGAAATGAACACACTTTGTGATAGGTACTTCTCCCCACAAAACAATTTCAGCTTTTGGGATGCAGCGGTTTAATGGAGGTGATATCGAAAATGTGAAAAGTTTAAAGTCGACGGACAAAGCCCTAGGACAATCCACGACATAAGCCCATTTAGGCCTGATGAGATAAAAATGTTCAATTAAAGATTGTAGACAACAATTATTGACACAAATGGATGACCAATATCAGATTATTCCAGAAGCCTATCAGGCATTTAAAGAGCTATCGAGTATGTTGGTATACATACCGAAATAATAAAAAAATATATGTCATTGAAATATATACAGTTAATTTTGGGCAGAGTTTTTTAACTCAAAATAAACAAAGAAATAGCACTAATTAGCAAAAGTGTTTTCCAGTCTAAATATAGATCATTTTGGTCTCACTCACACACTGTAAACAAATATACAGTTTTTGGCGTTTATTTATTTACCATTCCGTTCAATTATGTAGTTCCTACAGATATTGTTTTGGAAGTTTTAGATCTCAAGATCTAAAGGGATTGTCATTGCGAGTAAAGAGTCAATGAGAAGATATTGTTTTTTATGCACTCGTAAAAATGACAAATGATACAAGTAGGTGTCACACAAGGCTGTGTTTTGAGTCCCTTCTTATTTTCCTTCTTCATAAAAGAATTGGCCACTCACATTGAACTAAATTGTGCTCACTGTATACAATTACACCCAGCTATTCCTTTTGCTTTTGCTGATGATATTGTCTTGATATCAAGTGCTATTATTGATCTACAAAAGCAAATATACGAACTTCTGTGAGAAGACAAAATGAACAATTAATCTGAATAAAAAAAGGTAGTCGTATTCAAAAATGTGGAAAACTAGCAAAAAAATGAAAACTGATATTATAAGGAATGAAAACTTGAAATTACAAATTCTTACAAATACCTTAAGCTTGGTGTATATTTCACAAACCAATCATTTATCCTCGCTATTTACATGCAAATTATGCAGCAGTGCAGGCACAGAAAGTTTTGGTAGGAATCCTAAGGCAAATACACATTTATTACAAATATATATCCTATTCTTTTTATATAGGGCAGAAATTTGGGGAATAAATACATTTGCGAAATTAGAAATGGTAGATTTGTATGCTTGTAAAAAGTTGTTGGGTGTTACACAAAGTACTTCAAATGTCATATTATATGGAGAATGTGCCAGGTTTCCTTTATACATATACTCATATTGTAAAGTAATTCGGTACTGGATACAGTTATTATTCATGCAATTTCATCGTATACCAAAGAATTTGCTACAATGTGATACTTTAACATTATAATGGCAATATAAACTGGGTAAAAGACGTAAAACAACTTTAATTTACGACCGGATTAGAAAATATTTTGCACAATCAAGAACATGGAATATATCCGGAATTCATGAAATCCTCTACCCAAAGACTAAAATATATCTTTTTGCAACATTGGCATGCGAAATTATCTCCCTCAAGCTAATGTGACATTTACCTACAATGTACTGTTCAAAAGCGATATACATACCGAATTATATCTATGTTGTTTAAATGTTAAAAAGTACAGAATAAGTCTAGCACGATTTCGATGCTCATGAACTTATTTTTTTTGCACAATTTTCTTACATAATCAAAGCTTTAACATCATCAACTAAATGGCATCACAAAGCTTAAAACTCATCAACTATATGGCATCACAAAACTTTAACATAATCAACTATGTTATATCACAAAGCTTCAACATAACCAACTATATGGCATCACAAAGCTTCAATATATCCAACTATATGGCATCACAAAACTTTAACATCAACTATGTGGCAACACAAAACTTTACCATCATCAACTATATGGCATCACACAGCTCAACATCATTAACTATGTGGCAACACAAAACTTTAACATCATCAACTTTATGGCATCACAAAGCTTTATCATCATCTATATATATATATATATATATGGCATCACAAAGCTTTAATATAATAACAACAATGAGGATACTTATACCACGCTGGACTTCACGCCACAAAGGGTCATGTTCAAAGTACACACAAATTATTACCCTGGTACAAGGACAAACATCGTCCCTTTTTTCATTCTCACTTCACTTGGAGTATACAACCTAGCTGCCAATTAAGGTTTTGCCTTCACTTCCACACCAGGTGCTCAATTGTACCGCTGAGAGAACAGAGGCACACTTTGAATACAGTCACCTGCCCAAGTCTTCACAACTCATGACCTAATGTCATAACATTTTTGACAGCACATTGGAAAGACCATATAACACTACAGTTATTTCACACAGAGGTTACTTCCTTCATCTTACCCATATGGGAAGAAAGACACAGGGTAATATATTTTCTGTAAGTCACACGGGAGTTACACCTTTTCCTGGCTTTTGATTGGCTGCTACAGAAAATAAACTTTTTCATTGGTTGCCGGAACTACTTCATTCATCTTTTCAGTTCATTCACTATTTTTTACACTCAAACTCTCTTCTACACGAGAACAAGGAAAACGTAACCAAATGTACATTTATTTTTTATTAGCGATAAAGACGTTTCTATTATATCTACACACTTGTTGATAATATTTTAGAAAAACAAAAAAATACTTTGTTTAATGAGGTAAGATAATTCGTCTGCTAATGAGTTGCCGATGTAAACAAACATGGCGTCATCCGCGGTATCGCCGATAAAAGTGAATGACCTCGTAAAGGTTGATGGAAGCATATTGGGAAGAGTGGTCAGAAGCGACGACGCATTCTAGATATCAAGCTCTGATTCTGATTAATAAACTGCTTGAGAACGTTCCAGTTTGAAAGATACTTAACTTTGACAAATATCCTGTCATGCAGAAGGCCTACTGCATACACGACTTCCGGTCGATTTCACTGAACAATATTCAAATGTTCGCGGTGTTCTTCACCTTGTGTTTCTTGTCAAAAAGTTGACAGTCAAATAAAACCACTGTCTGAGTTGATTTTAAAAAATTGTTGTAGATAAAGAAAGAGTAGTTCGTTGTCTAGTCCTATATTTTCAATCTTGACGAAGTTGATGGTCTCGCAATGTGATGCGACTGTCACACGTAACGTCTCGCCTTCAAATTGAACACCCGACTGTACCCCTCACATGGTTCGACAAATTACGTTTTAATTGCAATTATGAGTAAAAAAAGGCAAGAAGTTAGGTTCAGTAAACCGATTTAATGTACAATTACATGAATACATAATCTAACAATAATCTAAGGATAAGAATAACACATTATACTAAGGAACTTTTTGTTCTCGCGTAATGCATTTGTTTAAAAAGGTAGTGACGCGATGAAATTCCTGGAAATTTAGTCTCATCACACGCGAAGGGATACGGGGATTCCCCAACTACGGGTTTCCTTATAGAGGAACAGCTGATTTCTTTTTACGGATTTTTAGAATGAAAACGGATTTGGGTAAGATAAACAATAACCAACTCGTGACGGGGAATGACAGATTATCTTTCCCTCGTCATATCAATAAAGTAATTGCCTCGCGCAAGGCTCGGCAATTACGTAATTGATATGACTCGGGAAAGATAATCTGTCATTCCCCGTCACTCGTTAGTTATTGTCTGAATATTGTATACCATAACGTGTGGAGAGTAAGAGTTGTTGAAGGAACATGTGCAGCACTGTGTTAAATAAAAACATGAGAAATGCTTTTGGATGATGAATAGAAACTGATCCTAATCTTCTGATATCAAATGTAAATGTATCTAAACTCGTAGCAAACTAACTTATGCAATTTCTATTAATTCGTGATTACATTTTCCTCAGATTGTTTATTTCATGCTCGATTGACACAGAAATTCACTCTCGTTATAAAGTAAAATGATACATGTGGTAATAACATACTCTCTAAGAGATACAAGCACTATCACCTTTGTAAGTAAGATAATATCATAATGATATAAGCCAAGAGTTAAGAAGATTAGAATGTATTGTCTGATCAGCGTAAGGGTCAACGACTGCTCCAACATGATTTGATACCGGATAGGATGTATGTACAGGACGATAGTGTTGACTAAAGGACATGTATATGTAAGTTTATGTTGCTCCATGTCAAGAATGAAGTTTTCAACTCTGATCGTGTTGTGTGTTTTCCTAACTTGCACAGTCAAAGCTTTCGACATGGGTATAATGACAGAGAAAATTAAACACGTTGATCATAGGATATATGAGAAGATGTCAAAGTTAGAAATATTTGAAGTCAAGCTGAGAAACAAACTTCATGATGTGAGAGAAGAACTGACTGAACAGGTGAACGAGGCAGTAAATATGACTGTCGACGGAGAAGGTGATATTGGAAATGTTGATCAGATGGAAGCTGAAATTCGATTGATTCGTGAGGATTACAACGAATTGGGGGACACTATTCACAGCCTGAATACTGTCCTTTCAGCATGCAGCAACATCAGTCAAGGCGTTGGGAACATGTCGAATACCAGTAACTCTCAAATGTGTAATGTTTATAAGGGAAACGTTGAAACCCTTACCAAAGCTGTTAATGACTGTAATGATCTCAGACTGCAGAGAACGAAATATAACGAAGCTTTGAGAAACAGCACTGGACGCATGCAAGGGCCAGCAGAAATGAATTTTGAATCAACTACAAGACAAAAGCCTTCATGGTATCAAACCACAGTAAAACCTGCCACCAAGGACAAAACCTTAATCGTTATGCCATACGAAAGTTCCTCATATCAAAGCTGGAGCTACATGAACTTGGATTGTTTTACTGTAAGAGACTTTCCTGATTCTCATATGGGTTACATAGTTTCAGCTGTCTATCTTCGTAAACAGGACAAGTTGATGGTGGGACTATCAGGGAATAAGATAATAACGATCAATGTAAATGGGACGGATGAAACAGTAATCCGATATGGAGTTGAAACATATGGAATGGCACTTCATGGTGAAGAAGACGGGTGTACATGAGTACACATAGGCCTCGTAACACGATTGCCAGAATGTCAACTGATGGAACAAACTTTAAACAAATAGCATCGCTTCCGAAATACAGTTGGCTTTATGACGTTGTTATTGACAAACAAGCAAGACTTTTGTATATTCGAGATGCCTTCAAAATTACCCGGATGTCATTTGATGGACACAATATCACCAATATAATTCAAGGGCCTTGGATCACTACGATGGTTTTGGATGGTGAGGGGCATCTCTTCTACGTCGACAGTGGTTCGTTGATGAAATTTTCCCTTGAGAAGAATGCAACATTTCCTTTGAATCGTTTTGGATTTCACATCAAGGATATGGTTTTTCATGATGATAAGATATATTTTAGTGAAAGGATACCTGGCAAACAGGGCCAATCTGCAAGATTTAGAATTATTGAACCAAAAGAAAACCATCTTGCTTACACGACACGTGGTGTCAAGAAGAGCTTTATTTTTGGGTTCCTTCTTCTGTTCGTGTAAAAAGTAAATTTGCGAGAACATTGTACAAGATTCGAACCCAGGAGCATTGAGTGAGAGTACGACGTTCTGTCACTTGAGCCGTTGGGATGTTGCTTTAGTTCTTATGGTAGGGCTGAGGGCTCGACCCGATGTCCTATATTCGAATCCCTTTTAGAATAAATATGCTTTTTATCTCTTGCTTCATGTAAAGCATAGTATAATTCGTTTGAAGAATATGAATATTAATCAACTCATCACACCAATAGTATGTTTCGATAGACCCTTTATTCATAGCAGAAACGTTTTTGATTTTATTTAAATCTACAACAATCATGCTCATCGAATTTGTTATTTTCATATTCACATTGTTTACACAACATTTATCTTGTTATTTGTTCAAATTGTACAGATGTATGTTCAAATAAATAACGATATATATGTTTCTTGTATTTTACGAGTCAACCTTAATTACCAGTTTAATTATTTAAACAATCGAACATGCAATACTCAATTCATTTAATTCTCAAGTTCAGTATCGTTATATTCTGATTGCATCATTGATATAGATGATGTTGTAACAGTTCTGCCAACCAACACTGTGTATTCGTGCAAGAGAAATATAGGTTTGAACCCGAATAGGGTACCTTGACGTTTTTGATTAATCTATCCATCGGAAGTATGTGTGTGTTTTTTGTGAACGATCGAAATGTCCTAATTTCAGTCTGATAGTACACGTGTAAAACCGATCTAAATTTATCAAGACTGGAATTTCCCTCGACCTTGATGAAAGACAAAAATTGTTGGAACCCTTAACCTTGGACATAACTTTTAATTCGTCAGCAGGCCTTTGAAAATGACCTGTTACCAGTGTCACCAACTGAGGAGAAAACCTTTGGCCTCGTCAACTTGACCTTAGTGTAGGATGCATTTTTTGAAAATAATTAACCATGCCCTAAATTTTCTTATTGGTTAATCATAGGCCTTAGGCTTCGATATTATTCATTCGCCGCATTAGGTCATTCAGTTGACCAAAGGCCATCTCATGTTAATGCAGATCTGGATGATAAGATCAGATCTTTCATAAATTAACATACATACACTACTCATTTACAGAAGAGTACCAATAGGAACACCTGGGGATTCTTGTACTCGCTGAGCACTCTTGCTATGAAATGCGATATATTACAATATGTTGGTTGTCCTACTTAATGCAGTTGAAAATATATAGATTTATATCTGTCAGCTAGTTTTAAGTTAAATACTAACACATGAAAGCATAATATTGAAACATAAAGGATGGTATATGTAATTTCTTATCCAATTAGCTATGATTGGATGTTGTATGAACATGAAACCAAACCAAATGATTCACAGAGTAACAGTTAATAAAAACAAATTTGTATTATACATAAGATGCTTAATCGAAGAAAGTTTCAATAAGAAAGATCAACATGACCATTTAAAAATTCTTTCTTTGCCAAGACGGCCATGTTTTGAAAAGGGAACGTGTACAGAAAACGTCATGTTTAAGTTGAACCAGAGCTGAAAATCACATAGCCAATGTCTGAAAATCCAAAACCTATTATAATTTCATCTTTTTATTTACAATATTTTGGAAAATGATAAATAAATAAACATATTAAATGACATGACTGATGATTCAGTTGATGCACAGTGGTATCGATTATGCATCGTTAATTAATTATCTGTGAAACATAACATTGCGTCATCGTGATCACTTGCATACAGAACAATGATAAACCTGAGTTAGCCTAGTTGACACATATGGCTTCAACATGTAAAGCATGGATCTCTCACCGCTGATGATATTATGGGTGTTCTTTATCAGTGGTGGCAGTACCTCCGACACTGGTTTAGTTCATCAGAAGATGAGACACGTGACCTGGAACATGAAGCAGAGAAAACTCAGGTTGGAGGAATTCTTGACACGGCGACTGGACAGAAAGATACATGATTTGGGTGAGGACCTGACAAGGCAAATAAAGGAAGCTACAGACGACATTGTACTGCAAGGGATGGGCGAAGGAGTCATAGGTAAACTGGAACCAGAATTGAACTGCTTAAATCGGGGACTTGAAGGAATTGTAAGAAAGGTCCAAATGCTTGGAATCACTTTAATAAGCTGTTGGGCTGACCCTCAAGATATACCTAAATAGTTATTCGGAAATATCGATGATATGTGTCCGAAACACCAAGAAAAAAGGGAATCTCTGGCAAAATATGTTGATAAATGTGAGAATGAGAAACAACAGCTGATGGATTACAATGGTGAACTTAGGGAGAAGCATAGAAGCAACACGTCATCAATGTATCAACGAGATGACAACAAGGTGATCATTTTGCCATTCTATACAAAAGCATCCAAGCCTTGGGGTCAGATGGATTTGGACTGCTATACTGTACAGAAAGAACCAAGATCTCACGTTGGTATTATGAGAACAGCAGTGTACATCAAGAAAGAGGAGAGGTTTATGATGAGCTTATGGGGAAATACGATTGTAACAATAAACTATGATGGTTCAGGTAAAAGGGTCATCAGGAAAGGTATCGAAACATACGGAATGGCTTTGGATGAGGTAGATAATGCTGTGCACATGCGCACTCACACACCACTTCATAGGATCCTCAAACTCTCCACAGATGGAGCAACCTTAACTACTGTGGCGTATCTTGAAATGTACAGTTGGCTCTTTGATGTTGTTATTGACACTAATGATAGAAAACTTAATGTACACAATGGTTGGCAGCTCATCATGATGACGGGTGCAGGTTTATTCGTAGATGAAACAGGTTCGTAGATGGGATTGTTTACGGTTTCGTAGAGACAGGTTCGTAGAGAGTAAAAACAGGTTCGTAGAGAGTAAAAAAATAGTTAATAAATAGTAATTAAAGTTCATTTGAGATAAATAAGGAAAACAGGTAAGTATGATTATATTGCAGGATTACAATTGCCGATGATAAATCGATGCGGAGAAGATGAAACGGGTAAGTCGCCGACAGAGTAATGTGCAATCAAAACATCTCACTACCAGCTTATTGCTTAAAATCTCTTCCGGTGTTGAGTAGACAAAATAAAGTAATCCACAACAGTAGCCTACTGTTATATATAAACCACAAGTTGACCACATACATATTAATATCAATATTAATACTATACAAATCCCTAATTAAATCAAAACTGCACTATGGCGCAGAAGCATGGTGTGCCACCAATGCCACTAATATAAACAAACTTAAAGTTATACAACATAAAGCCTATAAAACCATAACAGGATGTTTACCAGGCACACCAATGGAACTAGTCCGACACGAATCAACCATGAATACACGATTACTGGTTGATTTAATTAATCAACACGGCCAATTGCTAATGCCTCGTTAGTAGCTAATTAATGTAAACAATAACCGGATTAATTGATAATTGCTTGTGTAAACATTGGTCGCAACTGCCCACATGTTGATTTCTCCAATACAGCACACAATACATGACAAACTATGTCTTTAAATGTACTTTTTACAAGTCTCTACGAAACTAGTATCTACGAACCTGTGGCGTCTACGAATAATCGGTCTCCACGAACCGGTTTCCTCTACGAAACCACTGGCACCCATGATGACACTGGAAGGAGAGGACATTGAGGTCATCGCTCAGAAAGAGGTTATTACAGCAATGACTCTGGAGCATTCTGGGAATCTGTTCTATGTTGTCAGTGGAACTTTGATGGTATGGTCTTCGGAAAAGGGGGTAAATCTGGTTCTGGCTCACATTGGTTTTAATGTACAAAGTTTGATATTGCGCAACAACAAAATATATTTTAGTGAAAGGGTGTCGAATCCCTGGGGTTTTACAAAGGTAATAGGAGTCATTGAACCACAAGAAGGTTTTATTGCTTACACAGTTCCTCTTTTAAAGAAATATAGTCATACTTACCTGATAATGTAAAACAATCCCATGCTGAGGGAATAACTATATGTACATTTATGAAGACTTGTTGTTCAATACGTGACAGAATATTATGGTGTCTTCATCATAGATTGTTCTGAAATTATTTCGAATTTGGATTTAGGGTCACATTACACATTGTAAGAAGAGTGGAACACATTGATAGAGCTGGCGAAACAAAATATCCCAATTTCAAAGAGTTGTGCCATGATGAAAAGAACTGGAACTATTTCCTTCATTGTATATTATATAAAGCATTGATCACAGTCTGATTAAAAACAAACAATGTTCCGAGGAATAAAAAGTTTCTACATATTGGCTCTACTTAGAAACTCGTTCTTGGTTTAACAAAAAGTGCATTTCCTTTTCATAATGCCCATGGGTCATGGCTTATTTATTTATTCACCTATTTATTATCAAACTTACTTCAGTATTAACTGATTACACTTCAAGAAAATGTGGGGTATCCTGATTCAGGATACCTCAGGAAACCCTAAGAGTTTCATGAGGTATCCTGATCAGGATACCCTAAGGGTTTCATGAGGTATCCTGGTCAGTTTACGTGGAATTTCCTGAGCACAAGATACTTCAGGAAACTCAGGGAAATTCCAGTATACGGACGGAAATTATCAGCGCTTTAACATAATGAGGATTTTGTATTTATTTACGAAATATAAATAGTCATGTTACATTTCATTGTTAAAAATTGAAATAAGTGTGTTAAATGTGCCCATTGTGATCTGTAAGTATAATGCTTGAGGAGGGGGGGGGGGGGGGGGGGGGGGGGGGATGTTTTAAACGATTATTCAACTGAAAAGGGAATTATTTATACATAAAAACGCAGTTTTCAAAATGTTTAAATCATATTTCTAAGAAACAAAATGAAAACGTTGTTTTTAACATTATTCTTAAAAGATTTGATACACAAATGAAGAGGGGGATTTTCCAACATGTCTTGGAAACTTAACAAATAATGATTTAAACATATTTTATTCCGTGTAAATTACATACGGCTGGATTGGGAAACAATACATTTCTTAACTTATATAAAATTACAATAACGTATTACATCAACATAAAGATCTTGGTCCGAGTAGGAATAACATTTGCAAAAAAGTTATTTAATTAATACTGTAACATTCATGAGCATAATGATACTGCCAAGCAAAATGATGGTATTCTAGATTTTAAAAGAGAATCTGTTTGAATCCTTAATAAAAAGATGAACAGATATCAAAATATTCATATTTGAGTTTGATGAACAGTTAGAGTTTCCATACATTATAGATTTTAGATCAAATCCATTAGTAAAATAGAACAAGTTCTGTCGGATATGCTGATATTTTGGACAAATGAATAAGTAATGCAATGTAGTTTCAGGGCCAAATCCACAAGGACAGTATGGGGAATCAATTAAATGTCTATCATATTTATGTGCATTAAGGTCACTACATCCCAGTCGAAGTCTAGAGTGTATGATTTGCAAGGTTCGTGGTCCATAATAAATGTCAAAATAGAAATTATTTTCGTTTTCTTTGATATCAATGTTTTGCTTAAAGTTACTCAGAGTGTCAGCCCCAGTTACCCGATCTGGAAGAGAATTCCAGATACGTACAGAATCCGGAAGGAATGATTTGTAATAATTGGTAGATTTGCACGGAATTTATTGTAATTTGGATGAGTTTCTTAGATTGTAGTTAGATGTGTCTGATACTATAGGGGGTACAAGTTCACAAAGATATTCCGCTGAAAGGTTATTGTTCATTTTGTAAGAAAGCATTATTTTTTGGTATATCGTCTTTCACTCAGAGGCTTCAGCCTTGTTTCACTGTATAGCTTTGCATGACTAGTGCCACGCACAGCCCCGCATATCGTTCTAATTGCGTCAAGGTTCAAAGCTTCAAGTAATGTTGATTGTTCGTTTGTACAATTGTCCCATTTATGGCTACAATAATCGAAAAGTGGTAGAATATATGATTTATAGACAATTTCAAATGTTTTCCTATTTAACCTGTATTTAAAGCTACGTAGGCAATTGATCATTGGACTTGCTTTTTTAATAATATTCTCAACGTGTTGGTCCCAATTACAGTTAGATTGCAGGGTCAAACCAAGGTGTTTATGAGAATCTACTTCTTTAACAGGTGTATTATCAAGTTTTAAGGTTGGTTTGTTAGGCATATTATGTTTCCTAGTGAAGAGGATGGATTCAGTTTTAGTAGGATTAAAATCTACTTGCCACGTTTCAGCCCAGTTTGCTATTTTATCTAAATTATGATTGAGAGTACAAGCTGATATATTATGATCTTCTACTATTACATACAGAGATGTATCATCAGCAAACAGTCGTATATAACAATCAATCTCATCTACAATGTCATTTATAAAGAGAATGAATAGCATTGGTCCCATAACTGATCCTTGAGGCACACCAGCAAGAACAGGCTTAAACTCAGATTTTTGGCCATCAATGATAACAAGCTGCTTTCTGTCTTTAAGATAACTTTCAAACCAATTTAATAGGGAGCCATTTATTCCATAAGATCTTAGTTTGTGGATAATCCCTTTGTGCCAAACCCTATCAAAGGCCTTACTCACATCACAGAATACTGCTCGAACTTCTTTACCCTTATCGAGCTCTCTAGCGATGAAATTATATAGATATGTAAGTTGATTTTCAGTTGAATCACCCGGAATGAAGCCTGACTGGAGATTAGTAATCAGATTATTATCCCTCATATAATTAAAGACATGTTTGAAAACAGCTTTCTCGAAAACCTTTGCTAAGCAACACGTTAAAGCAATAGGGCGATAATTAGCATAATCATGAATATCTCCTTTTTTGTGGATAGGCATAATGAAAGCTTGTTTCCAATTTTCTGGAAAAATGGAAAGTTGTAAGGACATGTTAAAAAGTTCAGTCAGTGGTTTAGCAATTTCTCTAGATATCAACTTTAGAATTCTATTTCCAATACCATCTGGTAAACAAATAATGATTACCTTCACTGGTTTTACATTCTTTAGTCTAAAATTTTATTTAATTCAACTATTTCTGCATTAACTATATACAATAATCGTTATGAATATTGAACGATAATGTTACAATTAAGAATTTATTTATTTTCTCAACGATAACATTAAATCACATTTCAGATGGTAGCAAGATCACGATAAACAAAAGCATATCACTTATTTACTTTGTCAGTATTTATGATAAGGTTTAAGAATATTCGGTTCAGAAAACACAATATATGGACAAACAAGTTTATTATAAATATAAATGACGCTCAAATTACAGTCGACAATTTCATTGATTTCAATATGGTTTGCTGTTACTTAAGAGCTTGATTGTTGTTTGACTGTCGTCCTTTCAGAATAATGTTTTCATTGAATAATATTTGGTAATGAAATCAAATATTAAGAATTAATGAAAGAAACTTACCGTAAGTCACCGTATCCAAGCCAACAATATGAATATTCAAATACACAAGAACACAAATTGGAAACTTATAAATCCATCAATGTAAGAACTTTGAACCACAAGATTGCGAAACTTGTCCTACTTCAACAAAAGTCTTTTCGCAACTGGCAAAGTTTGCAAACAAATTGTTCTGACGATTTCATACTTAATTTAATGTCATTGGTTCCTTGGTTTACCCATTAATTGTCATTGGACAACTAGATTGAGGAAAAATAGTGTTCATGACGTTACAACCAACTCATAACAGAGAGACAGACAATTGTCTCAGTGCCATCTGCACTTGTTTATTCAAGTGACACTAACACTATCTCGTCAGGTATACCGGGAATAAACATCCTTTGATGCTTGAGAAATGACGGCTTGTGTTGTTATAACGGATTAACTTTCTTGGTTATACTAATGCTGAACTACTTAACGAAATAGGCCGGTCACTACAGTGGCTTAATTGCATTGTCTTAAAGACAGAGCAACACACAGACAAGTAAAAACATGTCATAGAATGAAAATTACATTTTTATAGCAATACAACATATTCCGATGTAATCAATAAAGCATACTCAACCCCTTTTGATAAAATTAGGTATAGGTTTATATTAGATGGACATGAGTGAAATATCTTGTGTACAATATATTAAAGAAAATATCACTGTATAATATCTACATCACTTGTTCAAGGTATTTATTTGTGTGTCCAATAAATAAACATACCCCGAATCTAGAAACTTTCTAGTGCGTATCTAGAAACTTTCTAGTGCGTATCTAGAAACTTTCTATCAATCACTTTCTATGTACCATGTGCCATCTGGACATATTTTTTCAAATCACTAAGCACACTTCATCCTTGGAAACATGACAAAACATTTTTTCATAACCCCAAGAGACAACAGTAGGACCCGATGTTGCATGAACAGTTTTACTACATTTAATCATCCGTAAAATCATGGTGACACCTGAATGAAATAAAACATTTTGTGTCATTTATAACTTCGGAAAGTTCGTCACCAAAACGTGAAATACGATCATTATTGATAATAAAAACATTATAATAGGCTGTGTTTGTTGTACATTCATGCACAACACGTCACTATATAAAACTGATATCAATATCAGGTATAAAAAGGGCGTACTTACTAAATCCTGCGTACCAATGTTCTTGGTGTTTACAATGGAAAACACTGATTCACTGCGTTGTTTGTTGTTATGCTATCTTTTTAATGATTTGTATTGAACTAAAGAAGTGTCTCTGGGATTAAGGTTGTCTGCTTAGTTGAATTCGAGAAATATAAAAAGTTTGCCATATTTGAATCCTTATTTGTAAGTATATTTTTCAAATGAACAATAAATGTGTCATTTGAATGATGATAACAGTATGCATGTAAGTATAGGTAGCAGAGTATCTATAGTAAGGCGTCTCAACGAATATGAATGTATTTGTTCCTAAACTGATTGGAATACCAAATCAAGTGACTGATTTTAATTCATTTGTTTTTACATACTACATATGAACAGAAACAATATTAATAAATCCGGAGAGACTCACTAATGCAAGACGATTTATAGAAGGAATGGTAGCTGAAAGAGGGCATTTTGCCATAAGCCACTTAAATGCATTTTGAAAATGAAGTTATACATTTTCAGTAAGATGTCATCTTGCGTATTGGTTAAAATGTGTATGTGTTTATTTCTAGAGATTAAGTAATGAATGGGTTGAGTGATCCATGTCAGACATAGGGGCAAGAATGAGCTAAGAAACTTCGTATTGTAAGTGGTTAAGAAACTATAATCCATATCACACGTTGTAAAACCTACCGAATTCTAAATGCCCTTCACTCATTTAATAAGAACCATTTTACCATTACCCGTTTCCCGGTTTTTCCTAGCCTAACAATATTGATACAAGTAATGAGCCTACATAAGATGTGTATTTAGATCAAAGGTTAATTGCCTTTTCAGGTTATTAAACATAAGTTCTGATAATATCACTGAGTCACACATACATTTTCATACTTAATTATTTTATCACCTTTAAACTTGTGTTCAACTTTAATCGGGACATTTTGATAGTACCATTTTGATTTTTGTCCTGTAAACCAGAGATTATTAGAGCGTAAAATTAACCTTGCGTAACTGACAGTTACTAATGAACTGGTTGTCGGCGGTCAGCTCGTTAAGAGAGATAAAACACAGAGGCCGCCAAAGAGTTTTAAGAGACACGCGCATGAACAGCAATGGTGCAATGTATTTCATGTATACGTGTATATCTCTAATTAAACAGTCATGGCTGGTGTATATGACCAGACAGTCTCCTGTGATCCCGGGTTTTGGGGACACCTGTTCAGCAACTCAAACGTGGTTAGTTATGGACCCGCCGTTGTGTCATTCATTCAATGGCACGATTACATCATGAAGTATACAAGATGATTGAAAGAAGGAAATGGTGTATATTTGAAAGATGGTGTTTTGTCAGCCATTTATTTATGTATTTAGGAAAGAAGTTTTATGTCTTCAATAAGCTGATATCTTGATTATCTCATGTAACGCCGATGGATGGAATTAACATTTGAATTTGAACTGAAAATCACATATTCTAAATGTCCATCAATCATCTACCATGCTTGATTACACTTATGTCTTATTAACACTGCATGTGCTTATTGCGCAATCAAGATGAAAAATATTACTGAGGGTGATATATGTATGACTTTATATTTGAGAACTTACTTGAGAGCCTACATAAGTTGTAGTCGTTGAACCAAAGTTACATGTAATAATCATGTGAGGTTAGAAAAGTAAAAGTTCTTATCACTGAGTAGGAATTCGTTTGTTCGACTAAAATACATTACATTGATTGTGGTATTAGTATTTGGCATCTCTCTCAACCACAATTAACTATCAATGAACGTAAACCCCCCACAAAACAATACATCCACACATTTGTATTTGATTAAAGTTATTTGAATGAGTAGACCTTTGGTCATTTGCTCATATTACATTGTTCTTTTATGATAAAACACAGTAAGTATTGGATCCGTTTAATGAGTAGAATTCAGTTGTTTATGGGTATTTAAGAAAGTAGTTTGATATAAATATCCAACAATGAACCCATACACTTAACCAAGGCAATAATATTGTATTTGTGGCGTTTGTCAAGAATCATACACAAATAAAACGTAAGAAATGTAAATTTAGTACTATACCGTAACATGTTTGAAGGGGTATTGAAACACCCAAAAAAACTAAAATACCAAAGTAAAAATAAACATTTTGAAATACCTTTCCATACTCAATTATTATCCCTTTAAACTGTTTTCAACTAAGTTTTGTAACGCCATCGGAAACTTTGTCTTGAAACCACTAGGTCAGTAGCGCGGAACAATAAGCTTGAGTAACTCACGTTCGTTCACACTGTTGTCAATTATTCTAAAGTATATGAACTGGTTGTTGATGGTCCTTTGCATGAACTGATAAAATACAATCACAGAGGCCGCACAAGAGCTACATAAGAGACAGACGTGTGTACATCAGTGTCGCAATATATTGTATATATACGTAGACGTGTATACAAAAACTTAAATCACCGGGGCTGTTGTACATGACTAGACAGAGTTCGTTCATTGGGAACCACTTGTTATACTCAGGTATCAATGATACCGGAACATGCGTGATTAGCAGTGTATTCAAAGCACTGTCGTGGAGCTTCTCTAACTTCATGATACTGCGTAATTAAACACTGGTTTTGATATCGTCAACCTAATCTTATAGTTCTTTAATTGTTACAAACATGACATATAAAAAGTTCCGTATTCATTGCGGTATAATGAAAATCAGCGTGTATATAGATTACACTATTGACCAATTGTGAGCGCACGAGTATGAAATATAAGCAAATTTGAAAACGTGCATACTATTTATTTCATTACATTTGTTTCGTATTGAGAAGTATCCACACTTATACATGAGTGTAAATACGTCTGTGACAATGCCATTAAAACCCTATTTCCACAAAGGTGAAGATTATTGTATTTAACTGTCACACACAAACTGACTTATGGGGCCCTATAAAACATAGTATACAAAAGAATAAACACATTTTTAAAAAGAAATACCATAGGATAATGTCAATAACCAAGTGAGACAGTATGAAATATACATGTACACCTATAGGCTCATTCATGTAACATTACTGGAGTTGGTATACATCCTTATATATGATTAATAATACTATATTATATTAGATATTATGAACCGTTGTGGCTACGGATTTTGTATGGTGGTTTAATGGACAGTATAGAATACAGCCTTATAGAATGAAGGTAAATGTTTCTAAATCCCCATGTGTGACTTAGGTTGAAAACTTTCAATTGGACATCAAAGGGTTATTGTTTCAAATATTACTAAACTCATGGAAATAATTAGGCTGATGATGGTGCATTCCATGTGAGACCGAAAATATAACAAAATGTTTTCTATAACCTTGACAGTTATTAGCTAGTGATAGACTTCTCATGTTCATCACATGCATACTGACATATTGAACCACTTTTCATTCGATATAAACATATTACAAGAAAAAGCATGGATTGATTGTGACAAATTAAGTTACAAAATTAATTTATTGCGACAATACAATGATTTATAACGGTCTTCGATGATATGTGATGGTGCGTAACCCTTCAGTGGCCATGGGAATTCGCCTATCTATTCAGAGGACGGGGATAACCATAAACTAATTAACTGACCCTCACTTAAGTGTTTGTGTATTAACCTTTCAACATACCACTTCTTCCAGACTATTAGGGATGGGTAAATACTATGACACCTTCAAATGTTCTTATAGATCTAACGCACAATTATTAAATAACATTTGACATTAGGAAGGCAGTAATGAAACTTCAATTGTCATGTGCAGTAACAGATTGTGAATTATAAACACTCAGTCGATAATCGTATCGATGTTTAAGTTGTAATGTATAATATCATTTAAAACCGTTGCCGTCAAACAATAAGAATCTAACCGTAAAAACATTGATTAAACATCGTATTTATCATAAAATATATATTGCCGTCATACATCCAACAAAAGCCATTCTAGTTTGTGTACATTTAGATAATTATAATCTACAATGTATATGAGAAATAAATGAATGATCAAAACAAAACGAAACTTAATTATCATATTCTATAACATGCAGACACAATTTGAAAATTGGATAGTTACTGGACGTGGATTTTGATTTCTCAGTATGGTATAATAGTACGTTTTTGATTAAACGTAATTATTTATACTTACCTGTTGACTAGACCTACTTTGCCTTACCTCCTTACCTTGCCTTACTTTTAGATTGTTGACAGCAGTGAAGAGGCGCATGCAAAATATACATTAAACATGTTCTTAATCATTTTATTTGTTTACAATTTCGGCTGCTCTCTCAAGACGATACACTGTTTTTTACAAGACGTCTTACGATTTTGTGGACAATATTTACGAATAGCATTTTGTCACACAATTGTCCTTCCCTCAGAATGATCAATTTTGAATAGGCGTTCAACCAATATGCTCTCCGATTTGCATTCAAATGAAATCAAAATAAATATATACCACTTTTTCAAAATTCTCAGAAACTTTAGGGTTTATCCATGAAGTCAGTGAACCGGTTCTCCTGAACATTCCAGTGACAACTTGAATATATCTCTGAGTCAACTACATGCGTGTAAATTTATTCAGATTGAATTAACAGTATTGGCGACAATACACATCTGTAAATTGGTTTATGGTAATAGCCGCACAGATTGCCCCCTTGCAATACACACATATCCTAGTATATCCAGGCTTGCATATTCTATTTAACTCGTTAGTAGCGCGACTTGGCTCCTCACAGGATGAGTGATGGCAATTAGATACTAAAATACTGTACTGTATACACTGATACAACTTATAAATAATACAGAATTTAATTGACTTGATTCATTTCAAATATCCCATCACAAATTACATTTATTATTTAAATACCTATCTGTTGACTAGACCTACTTTGCCTTACCTCCTATAGGTAATGCTATTTCAACCTTAACACAGACGAACTTGAAGAGTGGAGAAGGGGTGCGTAAAATCCCTTATTCAAGGGCCGGTAAGTCTAGGTGGTCTCGTGACGTCACTACCTGTTCAGGTCACTCTCCGAAAGTCCCAAAAGGCAAGACAGACCAAGTGGGGAGGATGGGAGGGCCTAGAGCGTAGGTCTAGTCAACAGGTAAGTATAAATAATTACGTTTAATCAAAAACGTACTATTATTTAAATACCTTTCTGTGGACCCAGCCTAGAGATGCCTTCAAGATCTGCTGTTGAGGCATCTCGTAGGTAATGGTTGGCGAAACCCTCTGATGAACGCCAAAAACATCCTGCCATGACATCCGAAACCGCGATGTTGCAGTGATACGACATCGTGGCTGATACTGCGCAGATCTCATGAGGGTTTGAACGCGAAGGCGGAGGCAAATCAGCGGCCTTGTACGCATCAATGACCGCCGACCTTAGATACACCCCCAACGCTCGCTTATCTAGCTCCTTGGTGCTCCACGGCGAGTGACACAAGAACAGACGACGCCTGTCATCTCTCAGCCTGCGGGTACGCTGCGTGTACACCCTCAAAGCCCTCACCGGACACAGAGAGAGATCAACCTCTCCTGAGTCAGAACCCAGAGTCGGGATAGAGAACGTACGGCCAGCTTCATCAGCTGCCTGGTTCTTACAGACAAGGTTGGGCGCCAACCCAAGAGAGGCTGATCCCCCCTCCCAGACCTCAAAACGTAGAAGGTCCGCTTGCAACGCATGGATTTCCGAAATGGTCACCAGAAAAATTACCTTGATGGTGAGAGGGAGGAGGGGTACGCAAGAGAGCGGTTCATACGTATCGGAGCGAAGATGGTTGAGCACATTTGCTAAGTCCCACTCAGGGGGACGAAGCTTCGTTCTGCCGTCCACAGAGCGGAAGGTTTTAATGAAGGCCCATGAGGACCGACACAACTAACCCTGGCGACCTCTTACCGAGGTGAGGTGAGTTAGGGTTTAACGCCGCTTACAAGAATATTTCACTTATATCGCGGCTGCTAGTATTACGACAGGGAGAAAGCCCCCAACACCATATGGCTATGCATTGCGGTGAAACCTGCGAGCAACGGCTGGACTAGCGAACCATGGGTGATACTGCTCTGAAGTTCAGTGTAGCCTGCACCCAAAACTTACTGCATTCTCTACTAGAGACAAAAATGCCGCGCCCCTGGCGGGATTCGAACCCCGGACCTCTTGATCCGAAACCGAACGCGCTAACCACTGCGCTATCCCGACCCCTCTTCCTGAGAAAGGAGAGGATAGCAGACATGTTGGTATTAAGCGATGACGCCTTAAGACGCCTGGTGTAGCGTAGGTATACTAATTACTCCGCCACCTGAGGAACTGAGGCCTCTGTCGGGATGAAATCTCTCCGAGCACAGAAGAAGGCGAAGACCTGCCACTGGAAAACATAGAGTTTCCTAGTGGTCTTCCTATAAGAGGTAGCTTTGGCATTGGCGAAGGACCTCGAGTATCCACTGCTGTTTAGCCCTCTTTTAACACAAGCCAAGCGTGAAGGCAGAAACCCTGAGGGTTCACGTGTAACCTTTCGCTTGGCCTGCTGAGGAGCAGATCTCTTCGCGGCTGAATTGGATACAGGTTCCTGAAGCCTTGGCTACCTACATGGGAGACATACACTACCGGCAAAAGAAACGACTCACCTCAGTTGAGAATATCATATTTATGATTTTCAATTGCAAATATCTCGAGTTTTGGGAGTTTGGGAAATTAGTCCAAAACATTAAATCAGTCAAATAATACCTCTAAGCGGTTTTAATTTTTTAAAATTAAAATTAAAAACTTAAATTTTGAATTCCCCCAAATTAATTTTGATAAAACACAACTGTTCATCGACATATAACACATACTCTGTGTGAAAATCAATAAATGTGCTTCGTCCTGCACGCATTTACAACATTATGAACATGGTAGGGGTCATGTTGGTGTAAATTTCATGTCTTACCCCTGTCTACTTTAACTAATGATATTTTAGTTAAAAAATAAAATAGTCACCAAATTAAGTCATTCAAACGTTTGCCGAGAGGTGCGGTTGTATCGTGCCATAGTCAAATACATCTGATTTCTTTTAAATATTGAATTAATCGACACAAACTTAGGCTAGTCGTTTCTTTTGCCCGGTAGTGTAGGTTGGCAATTGGAGATTGAGTCATGTCGCGAAAAGGTCTATCAGAGGGGTGCCCAACTGAAGACACACACCCCTGCAGACTGCCGGGTTCAGTTGCCACTCCAGGGGAGGGGTGCGGAAAAGGAGAAAAACCCCGACTTGACCCGAAGTAGTGCTGAACTCTTCAAAGACGAAGCAATGGACTTACGAATGACATACGCCCAGAAACCTGAAGACGATAGAGTGACACACTCGTTACACAGTTCCTTGCACTTCATACATGGCAAGTCCTAGCAGACTTCCTACCTCTGCAATTACGAAACGCAGAGTACATAGTGAAGCAAAATCGGCGGTAGTAGAGTAACTAGGTGAGTGATAGTCGAGACCGTGACGAGACCATCCAGTCACTAACAGGTGACTGACAAACGAGCCACTGACGCGTGTAAGCTAGGGGAGGTGAATGACACTCAATTCACTTAACAGGTGAGTGACAGACGAGCCACTGAAGCGAGTAAGCTAGACGATGTGAGTGACAGGTGAGAGACAGTCGAGTCACTTAGCAGGTGAGTGACAGACGAACCACTAAAGCGTGTAATCCAGACGAGGTGAGTGACACTCAAGTTACTTAACAGGTGAGCGCCAGGCGAGCCACTGACGCGTGTAATCTAGACGAGGCGAGTGACAGTCTAGTCACCTAACAGGTGAGTGACAGCCGAGCCCCTAACGCGTGTAATCTAGACGAGGTGAGTGACAGGCGGGCCCCTAACGCATGTAATCTAGACGAGGTGAGTGACAGGTGAGTGGCACTCACATCACACAAACGAGTCACTGACACGAAACACAAAATCAAAGCAGTGTTAGAACTCAGTTCCGACACTAAGACAACAACCGTTACGATACAACAACAACAACCAAGAGTGTAAACTCACAAACGTTGATAACGAGATGCTTAAGTGAGTAATACGCAAGGTTGAGACGAGGCACTCAAGTCGAGTCGAAACTCACCTAACGCGAATGATTAGTGAGTGAAAGGCGAAAAACGAGTGACTGGCGAGGCAAGCCACTGGCGAGGCGAGACACTTGCGAAGCTAATCACAGGCGAGACGAGGCGCGTCAACGCAGAGTCGGGCCTATATGGCGAGTCGAGTCTCAATGACTGGCGAGGCGAGTGACTGCCGAACCGAGTTACTGGCGAGATGATGCAAGACAAGAAGAATCGAGCCTAAGGCGAAAGGTTGGCGAAGCGAGGAACTGGCAAAGCGAGTAACTGGCAAGGCAAGTCACTGGCGAGGCAACGCGAGTCAAGTTGATTCAACTCGATGGTGAATGACTGGCGAAGCGGATGCTTGGCGAAGCGGATGCTTGGCAAAGCGAATGCATGGCGAAGCAAATGACCGGCGAAGCCTACGCCAGAGACAACCCTTCCCGCGCGGGAGCTAAGTCCCCTTCAGAACAAAAGAAAGCCTTCCTGGCTGCCTACGAACGGGGTCCCTACACGCTGACGTGACTGAGTGGTACCTCCGCGTAGAGGCCATCTCCGACAGCCTTAGGACTGAGTCGATAACCGGCGGATCCTCCGACAACCCCACACCCTCCGCATCCGACACTATATTGATGAACGGAGGGTCCGAGACATCAACGAAGCGGACGTCACGCTCCGCCGAGTCTAGCTAGGGTGGGCGACACCACCGTGATCGGACGCATTGGGGTCCGAGAAGCCCGCGAGGAGGCAGCGGACCCGAAGGCCCTTGAGGACGTGGGACGCGAACCCTGAGACACGCAGTCCGCATTGGGTTCACGATCTAGCATAGTAGCGGGGATCGTGAGACTAGGCAAAGCCAGCGGACCCAACCGAGCATCCAGCAATGAAGAGACCCTGTCCTTAACGGACGCAAGAAGGAGGTCCGGATTGACTTGGTCAAACCTATCCTTCTTGGCCTTCTTCTTCTTGCTCTTGGGTGTGGAGGGTCCGCTGACCTTAAGTCTCAAAGGCGACATACGCCTGTCTGGCGAAGGGGGAGGCGACGCACAAGTCTGCGGACGAGAATGCAAACGGGAAGGGTGAGAGAGCGAATCTCTCAACCCCTAGCGGAGTCGGAAGAACCCGGTGACTCCCTGTCGAAATCATCCGCCCGTTCGGGAAGTACAATGTCTACTGCCTCCTCGGGAGACTAGTGACGAATGGAAGAGTTGAATAACCGGTGAATCACTGACGCGATACACCTAAGTAGCGTAGCGTAAGAACAACAACCCTTCCGATAGCTAATTACCAAAAACGAAATGGCCGTGACATCCCTCCGCAATTCGTGCAAAAAGCGGAGTACATGGCGGAGCAGGCGAAACAATAAGACATGTGACGTAGACGAAGGTAGTGACATTCGGGTCACTTACGCAGGAGAGCGAAAGACGAGACACTCGCACGCGTAGCATAGACGAGGTGAATCACTAACGCGAGACACTTGAGTAGCGTAGCGTAAGAACAACAACTCCTCCGATAGTTAATCGAGAGAGTTGAAAACAAAGGCTCTGAACTCGAAGAGAACAAAGTCAATATCAAGCCCTCCGCAATTCGTGCAAAAAGCGGAGAACATGGCGGAGCCGGCGTAACACACTTGACGTAGGCAAAAGGTAGTGACAGTCGAGTCACTTACACAGGAGGGCGAACGACGAGACACATGCACGCATAGCGTAGACGAGGCGAATCACTATACGAGTAGAATCACAAACGCGAGACACTTAAGTAGTGTAGCGTAAGAACCAACAAACTCCTCCGATAGTTAACCGAGAGAGTTGAAACAAAGGCTCTGAACTTGAAGAGAACAAAGTCAATATCAAGTAATGGTTAGTCAAGATAAGTGACTGGCGAACCAGCTTACACTGATTAAGTTAACCACTTACGAGACGAGACTAATCAAATATACAACCCAAAGGCGAAAGACTAACGAAACGAATGACAAGCGAAGAAAATGAAGGCGAACCAAGTCACTGGCGAGACGATGCAAGTCAAATCGAATCGGGCATAAAGCAAGCGACGAGCCTAAGGCGATAGACTGGCGAAGCGAGTGCCTGGCTTGTGCGAGGCACTGGCGAGATGATGCGAGTCAAGTAAAATCAAACCTATGGCGGATGACTGGCGAAGTGAATGATTGGCGTAGCGAGTCACTTGCGAAACAGAGCGAGTCAAGTTGATTCGACCTAAGGCGATAGACTGGCGAAGCATGTGACTGGCGTAAGCGAGACACTGGCAGGTAGATGCGAGTCAAGTAGAATCGAGCCAAAGGGGAATACTGTCGAAGGGGGGTTCGCCGCGTAGTGAGTCAATTTGATTCAACCTAAGGCGATGGACTGGCGAAGCGAGTGACTTGCGTAACCAGACACAGGCGGGTAGATGCGAGTCAAGTAGAATCGAGCCAAAGGCGAATGGTAGGCGAAGCCAATAACTGGCGAAGCGAATCACTGGCCAGACGGAGCAAGTCAAGTTGATTTCAACCTAACTAGCGAAGCGAGTGACTGGCGTAAGCGAGACACTGGCGAGTAGATGCTAGTACAGTAGAATCAAGCCAAAGGTGAATGACTGGCGAAGGGTCCGCTCGCGTTGTGATAAGCTAGGCGAGTGACTGGCGAAACGCGTAGGTAGTTGATACGGACCGAAGGCGTATGACTTGCGGACGCGAATGACAAGCAAAGCAAGTCACAGGCGTATGGCGAAGCGAGTCAACAACCAACAGTTGAAGGTGACTGGCGGAGGGTACGCCTTACAAGGCGTGCGAATTGAAGCAGTCAATGAAGACAGGTGAGAGAAACACAAAGACACAAGCTGCACGTGCAAGGCAAGCAGCTACCTCTCGGGCAGCCACACATCCAGCACATGTCAACAAGGCCCTTGTACCCCAACACCTACTAAAACAGATTGTTAAACAATCTGCTAACGACGAATTGTAGATATAGCAGTTGAAAATATCCCTCAAAATAGGAAGAGATAGCTAGCAAGTTAGCAACAAAGTCGCTAGAAATACCCAGTCTCAGAACAAAACAAACACGTCTGTCTTGCTCTGCAACTAATAGGAGAGTGACCTGAACAGGTAGTGACGTCACGAGACCACCTAGACTTACCGGCCCTTGAATAAGGGATTTTACGCACCCCTTCTCCACTCTTCAAGTTCGTCTGTGTTAAGGTTGAAATAGCATTACCTATAGGAGGTAAGGCAAAGTAGGTCTAGTCAACAGATAGGTATTTAAATAATAAATGTAATTTGTGATGGGATATTTGAAATGAATCAAGTCAATTGAATTCTGTATTATTTATAAGTTGTATCAGTGTATACAGTACAGTATTTTAGTATCTAATTGCCATCACTCATCCTGTTAGGAGCCAAGTCGCGCTACTAACGAGTTAAATAGAATATGCAAGCCTGGATATACTAGGATATGTGTGTATTGCAAGGGGGCAATCTGTGCGGCTATTACCATAAACCAATTTACGGATGTGTTTTGTCGCCAATACTGTTAATTAAATCTGAATAAATTTACACGCTTGTAGATACGGTTCACTGACTTCATGGATAAACCCTAAAGTTTCTGAGAAGTTTGAAAAAGTGGTATATATTTATTTTGATTTCATTTGAATGCAAACCGGAGAGCATATTGGTTGAACGCCTATTCAAAATTGATCATTTTGAGGGAAGGACAATTGTGTGACAAAATGCTATTCGTAAATATATTCCATCAAAATCGTAAGACGTCTTGTATAAAACAGTGTATCGTCTTGAGAGAGCAGCCGAAATTGTAAATAAATAAGATTATTAAGAACATGTTTAATGTAGATTTTGCATGCGCCTCTTCACTGCTGTCAACAATCTAAAAGTGAGTGGGTCATCTCAAGATCTAAATTGGAGACTAATTTCAAGATTAAATAAATAGTGTTCGGATAATGCAAAATTGGTGACTCGATGTTAAAATAAAAGATTTAATATTATCTTAAATATATAATGATCGTAAATGTCTTTTATATTTTTACTTGCATCCCCGACAGTATTTTTAGTATTTATTGTTATAGGGGAATTGTTATAACAGTCGCGTAAAACGTAACGCTTTTAAATATCTATCCAGTGGTTCTTGAACATAAATATTGGTTACTAGTAGATGAAGGAGAATGAGTTCTATGGATATACAACTTCTTTATTGCAGGAGTGCGACGTTTCGATGTAGCTTCATAACAGTGTTATCAAGCTACATCGAAACGTCGCACTTCTGCAATAAAGAAGTTGTATATCCATAGAACTCGTTCTCCTTCATATATATATTGAAATTGATTTTAAAACTTTACATAATAAAGAAAACAATATGTTTTGATGACAGCATCTTAACATCTTGTTTGCAAATCCTTTTCTGTTTACTGAATAAGATATGTTAAACGCTATCCCATAATCATTGACACGGATTTGATTATCCGTGAATCGGTATTATGTTTTAAACATATTTATTCATGTTAATTATACATGAATGAGGACATGCAAACAAGCCGAAGGTTTATCTAAATGCCTGTCCTCGTCAAGATACTAGTATATACAACATAAATACGGATGGCATCATGAATACACACACGCACATTTCATACAGTGATTGCAATGTCAGAACAGTAATGAATTATTAGATCGGTATTATATAGCATAACAGATATCCACTTGTGTAACTACGTCTTACTTTTCATAAAATACATTATATACATATATGTATATGTATATGACAAAGCTAAAGTTGACTTCCCAGATAAACCGTTACCAGATGTTGATTATAGAAACCAAATTCATTAAGTGAATTTGTTTTGACACGGAATGAAGTTAAATAGACGTTCTCTTATCAGTTGACATAAATAAGGCAAGTGGCCCAGATACACTTAGTAATAAGTTCACCAAGCTAGCTGCATAATCAATTTCCTTGCCCCTTTTATATTTACATTTACATAAGTCATTGTGTGGGTATATATTTCCTTCAATATGGAAAGAAGTTTCTGTATATCATTTGCACAAGAAAGACAGTGTAAACGAATATCAAAATTATATACCTGTAGTACTTCCTTCCTGTATTTGAAAGATGAGTTTTCAAACAGTGTTCAACTTTTTTCGAGACAAACATGTCAGGGTTTATGCCAGGTGATAGTAATGCATATCAACTTACATACCTCTATGACATCATAGCAAACGCTTAGGACAATTATTATGTTAATGGATTTAATTTGAAAACCGTTTTTTAAGGTAACAATGACTTATCTTATGAGACTAACTTAATTAAAAATTGTGGATTCTGTTTGCACATATATTGACTTAAGTAAAGTGTCTAAATTAAGGGATATATATATATGGTTTAAACATATTTTATTTCCAAAAAGAAATCTGGATTGACGAACAAGCCATAGGCTTATTCCAACGCCACTCCAGTACAATGAAAGCAAAAGTTGGAAGCAGAAACATTATATATTGAATAATTTTTATGCAAAAGAACAAATCAGTTTATCCTCGAATCTGTCTATAATTTTATTCAAGAGTCACTAACATTTAAATCATCCTATTCATCCTGTGTCTTTGTAGATATTTCACAATTAGTGTTTAGCTTTTTGCCTTTGTGTAATCATTTGATCACTGATTTTGTACAATGATCTTGAATTATAAATTGTACTTTTTTATATTTTGTAGAGCGGCACTACATAAGCCAATAAGTCAAAGTATCATCCTTTCAGTGCATTACTGTTTTACCTAAATGGTTCTTTAACTAATTTCCTTGTGAAAATCAAATGTTGAATGAATGAATATGTATTATGTACTGGAGAGGTATTTATAAAGGTGTAATGTATGTGGTTTAAACATATTTATTCATGAAGACTGTGGTTTGGTAAAAAGCAAACTGTTGCTTATATTAACACACGAGAACTGGACATAAAAACAACCAGCTATAACATAATCATATGGTTTAAACGCATTATTATTCAATAAAGAATCTGTGCACATGATTGTTGTTAATGAACATTCTCTTCATGTGTAATGTATACATTCATTCTGCTTCGAATCACTACCCGCTCATACATTTTATTGCATCAACATGTATAAATTACTCTGTATGTATGACACATTAATAAACAATATATCTCTTCTCATTTTGAGTTACACGCTCAGGGTTCATTCGTCCATAACAAGGCTACTGGTCACGCATTCCCGGCTAAGAACATTTTGATCAAAGGGGATCACAACAGCAGGGCTAATTAGTGTCACAGTGTGTATCCACTGCGATGAGTGAACTGTCTATCTGCTCTAAAACAGGTTACAGCCCCACAATCACAGTCAAGTAACCATCTCATCCCCTCTTAATCCCTGTCAAAACATACAGATGTGTGACAGGGTGAGGTGTCACCATGACAGTTAATCTGTTTGTGTTTAAAGATTAAAACGAACCAAATATTTAAGAATACATTACAAAAACAACTAACAAAAATATATCATACTCTGCACCAACATAATTTAACATTTTTGAGTAAATGTCATTTTTTATACTTACCTGGTTGAAAAACCAACATTGCCCAACGCTTCCTCAACATATATCACACAAATTTAAAAAGGGACGCTACCCGGTATAGGTGGCGCTCGTGCCACGTGACATCGGTGACGTCATCATTCCCTAGTACAAGCGAGCACAAAACCCAAACCCAGGAGTGGAGGAAGGGCGGGAACTAACGAGCGTTGGTTTTTCAACCAGGTAAGTATAAAAAATGACATTTACTCAAAAATATTAAATTTTTTACATACTTATCAGGTTTGAAAAACCAACATTGCCCAGATTACCACAGCAAGGAGGTGGGCTGAACCGAGTCACGTGCGCCACCGAGACGCGTCGCTTTACCCTTAGGCTGGCACGCCGGAGCACTGGATGGTGTGAAACCATGAAAGGTGGACAATCATCCATGCTGCGTGCGGCCCAAGAGAACTCACGCGGATTCTTAAATTGAGTGTACAAAGGTCGACGCCGTCCTAAAAAAGACAAACCTACACTCAACCTCTATGTGTCCGCCCCTCACTCGTTAAGTAGGGGGGGTAGAGTAAGAATCCTGGTACTGCTGTCATGCAAATACCCCGGTTGGGTTAACAACTGCACTCATAGGCAAAAAAACAACCAACCACAAGTATAATAACAACAAGTTTTATTGTACACAACCAAGTGAATACCAAAACAAGTACATAACAGCGTGGATACGCCCACCCCCGTTAGGGGTAAGGTGCGTTCCGTCGTACGACTGAAAGAGGTGCCGCGGTCCGCTGCTGGGCGAACACCTGAGGACCCAACGTTGACACCCCTGCCAAGTCCTCTGTGGACACTTCCCGTAAGTAGTGGTCAGCAAAGACCAACCCCGACTTCCAAAAACATCCAGCCAGAATGTCTGACACGGCGATGTTGCAATGAAAAGCCATCGTAGCAGATACTGCTCTGATCACTGGGATTAGAGCGAGACGGGGGAGGGAGATCAGCCGCTTTTTTAGGCGTTGATTACTGCTGACCGCAGATACACCCCCAAAGCCCGTCTGTCAAGCTCCTTGACAGTCCGTGGTGAGTGAGGAAGAAAAAGGCGACGCCTCCCTTGTCTGATGCCCCTTGTCCGTTCTGCATAAATGCGGAGCGCGCGGACAGGGCAAAGGGAAAGGTCCGTGACCTCTGGCGAGTCGGCTTCAGGACCTAATGATGGTATAAGAAAGGTCCGACCCCTCTCGTCCGCGGCCTGGTTTTTACAGACAAAGTCTGGGGCCAGGCCCAACGTTGCGGGCGGCGCTCGAACCTTAAAAGGTCAGCGTGAAGAGCGTGGAGCTCTGATAACCTCGCAGGTGAGGCCTTTGCGACCAGGAAGGCCGTCTTGACAGTGAGACCAAGGAGGGTGGTATCCCACAGGGGTTCATAAAAATCTGAACGTAAGTGCCCAAGCACTATCGCCAGATCCCACTCAGGCGGTCTAGGCTTGCGCCGACCGTCGACCTGACGAAAGGTCTTAACCAGGCCCTTCAGAACCGAGATGTCGAGTCCCGGGGAGCGTTTGCGAACTACGGACATGATCGCCGCCAGATTGGTATTGATCGAGGAGGCTTTGAGCCCTCTCTCGTTCCTCATGTACACCAAGTACTCGGCAATCTGGGGCAGTGAGGCCGCCTCCGCTTCAAAGCCCTGCTCCTCGCAGAACGAGACGAAGTCATAGAGCTTCCTTGTGGTCGGCCGTTGAGCTGTTGCTATGGCTTTGGCCACCCGTTTAGAGTAACCGCTTCGCCTTAACCCCTTTTTGATACAAGCCAGGCATGAAGATTGAGGACCTGCGGGTTCTCGTGTACACGTCCGCTTGGGTTGCTCCGGAGCAGGTCCCCCCGGAGGGGTATCTGAACTGGCTCCTGCAGAGCTAGTCTGCGCAGAGGAACGAACCAGGCACGAGCTGGCCACCAAGGGGCTATGAGGAGGAGTCGGATCGTGAGAGTGGACTGTAGCTTCGCTACTACTTGAGAGAGGATGGCCGGCGGTGGAAAAGCATAAGCGTCGATCTCCTCCCACTCTAACAAGAGAGCGTCTAGAGCCCAGGCCCCCGGATCGGGAACTGGGGACACATACGTCGGCAGTTGGCAATTGAGCCTTGTCGCAAATAGGTCTTTCAGAGGCCTGCTGAACTGAAGACACAGAGACTGAAACACCACCGGGTTCAGCTGCCACTCCGTAGGAGGAGGGCTGTCTGGCCGAGAGAGAGCGTCTGCGAGGACGTTCTTGGCCCCTGGTATGTGTACCGCACGAATTGTCAATCCGATGCTGTCCACCAGATCGAATAGGCGGAGTGCGAGTTGAAGCAGCGAGTTTGCCCTGGTCGATCCCTGGCGATTGATCGTCCAGGCCGCCACCGAGCTGTCCGTGTGCACTAAGAGGCAGTGACCTCGCAGGTGAGCCGACCAATGGTCGGGCAAAGGGAAAGGTCCGTGACCTCTGGCGAGTCGGCTTCAGGACCTAATGACGGTATAAGAAAGGTCCGACCCCTCTCGTCCGCGGCCTGGTTTTTACAGACAAAGTCTGGGGCCAGGCCCAACGTTGCGGGCGGCGCTCGAACCTTAAAAGGTCAGCGTGAAGAGCGTGGAGCTCTGATAACCTCGCAGGTGAGGCCTTTGCGACCAGGAAGGCCGTCTTGACAGTGAGACCAAGGAGGGTGGTATCCCACAGGGGTTCATAAAAATCTGAACGTAAGTGCCCAAGCACTATCGCCAGATCCCACTCAGGCGGTCTAGGCTTGCGCCGACCGTCGACCTGACGAAAGGTCTTAACCAGGCCCTTCAGAACCGAGATGTCGAGTCCCGGGGAGCGTTTGCGAACTACGGACATGATCGCCGCCAGATTGGTATTGATCGAGGAGGCTTTGAGCCCTCTCTCGTTCCTCATGTACACCAAGTACTCGGCAATCTGGGGCAGTGAGGCCGCCTCCGCTTCAAAGCCCTGCTCCTCGCAGAACGAGACGAAGTCATAGAGCTTCCTTGTGGTCGGCCGTTGAGCTGTTGCTATGGCTTTGGCCACCCGTTTAGAGTAACCGCTTCGCCTTAACCCCTTTTTGATACAAGCCAGGCATGAAGATTGAGGACCTGCGGGTTCTCGTGTACACGTCCGCTTGGGTTGCTCCGGAGCAGGTCCCCCCGGAGGGGTATCTGAACTGGCTCCTGCAGAGCTAGTCTGCGCAGAGGAACGAACCAGGCACGAGCTGGCCACCAAGGGGCTATGAGGAGGAGTCGGATCGTGAGAGTGGACTGTAGCTTCGCTACTACTTGAGAGAGGATGGCCGGCGGTGGAAAAGCATAAGCGTCGATCTCCTCCCACTCTAACAAGAGAGCGTCTAGAGCCCAGGCCCCCGGATCGGGAACTGGGGACACATACGTCGGCAGTTGGCAATTGAGCCTTGTCGCAAATAGGTCTTTCAGAGGCCTGCTGAACTGAAGACACAGAGACTGAAACACCACCGGGTTCAGCTGCCACTCCGTAGGAGGAGGGCTGTCTGGCCGAGAGAGAGCGTCTGCGAGGACGTTCTTGGCCCCTGGTATGTGTACCGCACGAATTGTCAATCCGATGCTGTCCACCAGATCGAATAGGCGGAGTGCGAGTTGAAGCAGCGAGTTTGCCCTGGTCGATCCCTGGCGATTGATCGTCCAGGCCGCCACCGAGCTGTCCGTGTGCACTAAGAGGCAGTGACCTCGCAGGTGAGCCGACCAATGGTCTATCGCTCGACAGACTGCGTCCAACTCTAGAACATTGATGTGACAGTCCCTCTGAGCTTGTGCCCACACCCCCGCGGTCTGGTCCCAACCCAGGTGAGCCCCCCATCCCTGACTGGAAGCGTCCACAAACAGGTGCAGAGATGCGGGGGTCGGCCTCAGCGGAACGCCTGAGTAAACATGATCCTCCACTCACCACCAAGCTAGGAAGCGGCGGAGGTCCGGCGGGAGGCTGATAGCGTGAGCACATCGAGCTTCTCGGACGTGTGTGTTCAGGAACACCTGAAGGGGACGCAGATACAGTCTGCCCCTGACGGTCAGGTCCTGAGCGGACGTGAGGAGACCTAATACACGTTGCCATTGTCGCAGTGACAGTGCGGACTGTAGGCCCCTGTCCATGAGATGCGCGAGTCTCCCCATCCGCTCCCTGGGAACGAACGCTTTGAACAGGCGGGAGTCCAGAATGGCTCCGAGAAACGTGAGACGAGTTACCGGGACTAGGTCCGACTTGTCTAAGTTTATGAGCCACCCCAGACGCCTGAACAACTGGATAATGAAATCGCTTTGTACCCCGAGCGCGGAGGGCGAATGGTCGTGAGCGAACCCATCGTCTAGATACATCATGAACTGCACCTGATGGACGTGCATATAATGAACGGCTGGGTCACTCTCGTGAACAACCAAGGGCGGAGGAGATCCCGAAAGGTAGAACCTTCCATTAAAAATGCCTCCCATCCAGGATGAAACAGAGGTACTTGCGGTCCGACACAAGGATCGGAATGTGCAGGTACGCATCCTGGAGGTCGAGAGACACCATACTGTCTGAGGGCTCCAGCGACCGCATAACTGATGGAATCGTCAAGAGTCGAAAATATGGCGGCTGTACGAGGAAGGAAGTGTTGAACTCCTTCATGTCGTGTATCAGCCGCCATTTGTTCGAGTCCCATTTGGGTCTGACAAACACCGGGGAGTAGAACCCTGGGGTCAGATCTGAGAGGGGGATTTCCTCCACCTCCTCCTTGGAGAGAAGAATCTCCACCTGTTCCAACGTGAGGGTGAACCGATCCGCAGCTAGCGGCCGTTCCGTTGGAGAACAGGTTAGGGGAGGGGTTGAGGAGACTGGGATACGGAATCCCCGCTCTAAGATCTGACACACAAAAGGGTCTAGAGACAGCTGTCTCCAGTTGGGGACGAACCCCGCCAGTCGTCCCCCCACCGACCCCTCTGTGGGGGGACCACAGGAGGTGGGAGGCACGGCGGTGACCACCTGTCACTTCTTGCCGCCTCGATGACCCTTCTTCCTCTTCCCGCTGAAACGAGAGGGGGTGTCGGGCGTGGGTCTCGGGCCACGACTTCCTGTGCAAAAGCTAACTTGGCCGGTTCGGTTAGGAGCAGACTGAACAGGGATGCTCTTAGCGGGGGTCTTACGAGGCGTCACAGCCTTCTTTTTGACCTCCCCACTGGCCAACCTGTTGGTAATGTCCTGCTGCTGGGCTTCCTAACGCTGTCGGAGCGATTCAGGAATATTACCAGCGAACAGAAACTCGGCGGCACCATCCGCCGCCCTCAGCCCCTTCCTAATATCCAGTGACAGGTTAGACCTGGCGAGGAAACCATCCCTCCGCAGGTTAGTCACTCCAGCAGATATACGAGCGGCTGACAGGGTAACCTCAGCCACCCCGCTGGCTACCGCCCCAAACCCTCGATAGAGAGCTGGTGAACCCTCCTCCATACCCGCCTCCTTCGCAAAGGTGGCCATAGCCTGACAAGAGTGTGCCAGGTAATTACCAACCCCCAGAATCGAACGTGCCTCCTTGTCAAGATGCACAAGACAGGAGTCCGCCACTCTGTGAGGAATGGCGGAAGAGGCAACGCGTCCGACACCCGCGTCCAGCATAGGGGAAGCGAGAGGTATGGGAGAGTCAACCACTGGTAATGCAGCCCGTTGTCTGTCCGAAAGGACAGGAGGCAGTAGCAGTCTGCCGGGAACGGCCGACCTGACAGACTCACGCAGGTCCTGTGCCGCTGACACCAGAAACCTGTGAGGAGGTAGAGCCTTACGAGGCGGACGAGGGGCAGTGGGTTCGCAAAATGACTCACGACGAGCGCGATTGGCGGCGGACGAGTCGGGAGAGACCTCCCTTAGTTCCACCCCCGCAAACTCTGCAATTGCCTCTAACCTCGCACCTGCGTCAGGTGCTAACCCCTCGTCCTCTTCCGCGAAGAGGTCCTCATCCTCCCCCGATAGCACCCTAATGAGAGGAGGGTTGCTAGTATCAATGAACTCCCTCACTGGGGAACCCGCGGGAGAAGTCGAGGCGAGCGTAGGCGATGCGATGCGTACCACCCTGCGAACGGGGGAGGCTGACGAGAGGGCGGGAGGTTCACGAGACCCTCCTGACTCAAGAGGCCCAAGTCTCGCGTCCATAAGGGCCGACACCGTGTCCTTAATGGAAAGCAGAAGCTGCGCGGACACTGTCTGCCCATCGTCCGAGTGCGGCCGAGACACCGAGCATTTATGCTTCTTCTTCCCCCTCTTGGTCCTCTTCCTCCTCTTAGGAGAGACCGAAGGCGAAAGGGAGGGGCTGCGACTCGCCCTCTTGTTCTTAAAACGGAGGGGAGAGGAGCGGACAGGAGAACGTGACCTGCGCGAGACAGTCGACCTGACCCCAGTGGGACTAGACGCGAACCCTCACTCGTCATCATAATCTTCCCTGAACTCCCCCCCGTCTTCCTGGATAACCAGGTCCACATGAGCCGGAGAAGGGCTACGTCCCGACAGGTCACGATGACCTGAAGAGAGAGACGACCTAGTCGGAGAGTCCCTAGAGGGGGAAGGAACCACCTTCCTCTTCCTAGAGGCGGCAGAGTCTCTCTCACTCTTCCGTAAGGTCGTAACATAGCGCGCGAAGTCGTGCGTCGAGAGCGAGCCACATTCTGCAAATCTGTCTTTATCGGTACAGATGACCTTGCACATACGGCACACTGAGTGAGGGTCGTTAAGTGCCGACTTGCGGGTCCCGCATCGGCAGCAAAAAGCCGCGAAAGGTCCAGGCGGAGCCATCACTCACTGATAAGATCGTCACGAAAGCGCGTGAGTGAGACAAAAAGTGAACCCCAAAACGTAACTCAATTCACTAACCCGAGACGGCAATGAATAAACCTATTCACGGGCGAGTCCACGCTTAACGAGTGTGACTGAACACTTAATCACTTAGTACTTAATCACCTGACACGCGAACACAAGTGAGTATACCCTCACTCACTAACGTGAACACACTTAGCAAATGAACGCCTGTACAAACACCCTCGTCACCTGACAGGCACTAAAACCTGACACGCACAGGCCGGTGAGTAAACACTCACTCGCTAATGAGTTCACGCTTAGCGAACGTACGCCTGTACAAACACAGGTGAGGAGACACTCACTCGCTAGCGAACACACGCTAGGCGAATGTACGCCTTGCTAGCGAGTGAGTGCTCGTTCACCCGCTTAGCGAGTGCTCGTTTACACGCGTATGCTCGCACAGCGGAGGGCGTACCCCCACCCCGTTCACTAACCCACCAGGTGAGCGAACCAAGGTGAAAGCGAAGGCTAGCGAGAGCCTACGCCAACCGAGAGGCGAGAGACCAACCAACAGTCAGTCAAGCAATATACACGTGCACGGCCCACTCGACTAGCACGTGCAGCCCGAGCAAGACAGGCAGCCTGGCAAGGCGAAAAATGCACAAAACTGACAACTCCAAACTCGACCCAAAACTCAACTAATTGGCGAAATTTAGTTCAGCAGTTGGTCAGGAAAGGACAGAAAGGTACTTATTACAATAACTCTGAAGATAAGAGGAACTAGGAAGACTTAGAAAGCCTATAAAGTAGCGAAATAGTCAAGAGAAGAACACACGCGTGACCGTATGCTCGCTCAACAAATAAGGGAATGATGACGTCACCGATGTCACGTGGCACGAGCGCCACCTATACCGGGTAGCGTCCCTTTTTAATTCTGTGTGATATATGTTGAGGAACGCTTCAGGGGGAAGCGTTGGGCAATGTTGGTTTTTCAAACCTGATAAGTATGTAAAAAATATATACTAATATATTATATAATTTGTGACTTTTTTCTTGTAACATGTGTCCCTACATTCAACTGTACACGGCAATATTATAATTGTAATTTAGTTCCTTATTCAGACAGAAAGTAGTTAGCAAACTTTGAAACCGGTAATTTAATTTCTTTTCATATTATCAGGTCCTTGTTATAATGATTTCAGGAAAGCTTATATTCAACCTAGATATTTGAATAAAGCTATTTGTTTAAGAAGTGAAATAATTGTTAGAAATAAAATGATATTCTCTGCATTGTTCTCAACCTATCTGTTTATGATCACTTTGGTTTAAACATATAGCAGACTAGGAGAATTTAACAATAAACTAAAACAAAAAGCCACAAAACAAAACTACTTCAATATCTCACCTGGATCCAGATTCTGCAAGATAATTCATTCACCTCTTCGGCTTGGGTGTAGTGGAATGGAGAATGTAGTAAATGGAGATAGATTCACAGGATTTATTTCAAACAACTCTGCATGTAACTGCGGAAATGACAACGAATATGCGCTTCACTTTTTCCTTCACTGATATAAGGTTAAATGCACATTTCTTTTCAAAAGTGTTTAATTTCTCTTCAATTTTATATGGCAATTCTAGCTCATCAGAACATGTTAATTTAGAACTGTTAAAATCTGTACATAGTTTCATAACATCATCAAAGAGATTTTTGGAATTTACATGGGTATTGATTATCTTTTTATGTTTGTGCCGTGCCTTGTTGGCGTTACCTATATCCTGATATCTATTCTACTGACATCATACCACCTAGTTTTGTTTGGTGTTGTTGTTTCTTATAATATTCCTTGTAAATGTATATATTGATGTGTTTTTGTATTTTTTCCATGTGTACGTCACGTTTTATATGTAACTGCTTATATGTACGGGAGCGGCATTCACATAAGTGTTTGCTTGTTTGCAAATCCAGATTTCATATCATGGAAATAAAAATATGTTTAGACAAAACATATATTATTTCTTTGCTCTTGGCTGATTTTCTGTAAAGCTAAAAGGTAATATCAAATCTGCGTAATAAGATGCATATCATTATGGTTTAAACGTATTTTAATTTATAAACATGAAAATAGGATCGGCGAACAAGTCAAAATGGTTATTCAACGAATGTATGAAAACAGAGTACAGGAAAAAAGTAACAGTTTTTATATAAAGAAACAATAAGAGTATGGTATTGACTTGAATTAATATTGAAAGTCTTGTCATTGAAAACGTTTTGAAAACAACATTGATAGTACTTTTAAGGATAAATTAAGTAAAGTAAAAGTAAACTAAACTCGTTATTTGTAATAGCATAAGTAAAACAGGATTATCTTCTTGCTCCTCACCTGATCAGCTGACCGAGTACACTAATTAACTATAACAACAAACAACATTTGTCACCTTTGATCTCGAAGACTGACTTGAGTGTTTCTTAACAATGCAAGTTGGTTTAAACATATTTATTTAAAAAAGAATTGGATTGGTAAACAAGCTGCAATAGCTTATCTGAATACCGCTCCAATGCAAGTTAATATAAGGCTGTCATTAATGTATTTGAAGAAATAAGGTGCCAAATAACAAAAATATGAAGCGTGTATCGTATATAATAAACTCTTATTGTACTGTTTCAAAGACTCACAACATGTCTTAAAAGTATTGTTGTTGACTTTTATAAATTTATGATATTTTGTAAATTCACCATGACACATAATTTCCTGTATTCTGGAGCGGTATTCAAATAAACTTTTAAAGCTCGTTTACCAATCCATTTCATGAATGAAATAAATAAGTTTAATCGATATTTTAACGTATTTTATTTCATAAACATGAACAAATTATTGGCGAACAAGCAACATGTCGCTCCGGCACATATATATTTTTAAAAAGCTGGTTACAAGATGAATGAGACAGAAAAATGAAAATTAACATTTGTATAACATCAGACATGAATATTGTTATGTTGTTAGGTGTGCCTAATAATGAAGTGGGCTGCAGCTCAGAATGTAATCATTAACTACAAGACTTTCAAAGAAACCGGTTGCTTTTACTGATAAACTGATGTAGTGAGTTCAAAATATTATTGTAAGTGGTGTCCTTCAAGGAGCTGTTATCATATGATTTAAACAGTATTTATTTTCCAGATGGTACATGAAAAGGGGGATTGATAAACAGGGTTACCCCTATATAAATATCTCTCCCCGTGATCATATAATACTGTTGTTATGTCCTAGCCTTGATTGTAAAAATACATATTTGATCTTAAATGGTAGTAGCTTCAGCAAGTAAACAGATAGCGAAGTAAGTCTTCGTTATTGTGACCACATGAACATCTGGACGTTTCCGATATATGTGATTTAAACACGTTTATTCCATAAATGGATCTGGATTGGCAAACAAGTTTACACTTATGTCAATGCCGCTCTGGGATACAAAATTCATAAAATAAATGTGATGATGAATGTACAATAAATTGTATTACATGTCTGAAAAGAATAATACACCAATATATGATAAATGTCTATTATAACGGTGGGCGTTTCAATAACTACAACCGGATGATTTGACATAATTTAGTCCCTAAATTAACATTAAAAGAATACCGAGTTTCTGTTTGGTTTAACATTTAACAGTTTTGAATTGATTAAGGGTAGGAGCATTGATGACTTCGTCTGGTTTAGAATTCCACAGCCTAATGGTATTTGGCAATAAAGAGTGAGAATACCTCCGAGTTCTATAGTTAATTGCTTAAATGGAAGAACCTTTTTTTATTATAATAACTTTGCTCAAATTGTCAAGTTGTCAATTGGTCAAGATCGCTCAGATAGATTGCAGTCATAGTCTGGATATGGTACATTTTATGGATATTAATGCACATCATTATCTGTTAATGTGTCCAAATTTAACAAATGTCCGCCATTTAAGCTTCTTTCATGTAAATGGTTACGACCTAAATACTGTACTATTTGGTAACAAGACCCTGTCAAATCATATTAATACACAAATAATCCATAATCCAGGCTCTTCATTAAGCAAACGCTTCTCATGAAATATCTTTTAAAATGATGTTGTGTTTTTCTACATTAATGTATGTATGATTGTATATATTTATGATGTAATTATCCTGTTTTATGTCCTTTTCGGGAGAAACATTTATATAGGGTAAACCCTGTTTGATGATTCCCCTGAGTACATGAATAAATATTGTTAAAACCATATACAATCTGTATCAGTTTATTTCAACATTTACAGGTGAGCTGTAGTCATCTATCAAGAGTCATGAGCTTTGCCTCAAGTTGCTACCCATATTGACCATACTAATTAATCCCTCGTCTGGGTGAATCTTGTTGACACTCTGAGGTGTACAAACTAAACGGGTTCTTTGTTTGTTATTTAACATTGTGTTCATCTCCTGTGAATACCATCCGTGAAATGCAGACGTCTTTGTTAGTGTCAATTAAGCTACTCAGACAATACTAGTAATTCACTTGTGACCAGCTAAGCAGGTGTGAACTAGTCACCTGTAAAAACACACACGGGTGGCTTATGTTGCCTGTTAATAGAATCACGTCACAGCTAATGGATGATATACTGTTTTGAGTTATCCAATGAAATCAGTAACTGTTAAGTGAAACACCAATTAGATTTGAGCTGAAATCCGGGATAATCAATTGGGCAAGATGTTTACCACTTATTTCGAGTTACTACACGTGTAAACACCTAACAGTTTCATCAATGGTGGATACACATGTCGTGTCGTGTTAATACCTGCATTTGATTTGAATATTCATAGTGTTCTTTCGGATACGCTTTTTTAAAAGGTGAGTTTTAGGTTTTTTTCATAAATCTATCACGATCCAGACATAATTAGAAAAGAACTTGTATAAAGAACTTTAATGCAGGTAACTTATGCATTTGATACTGATACATATGATAGGAGAGCAACAATGACAACGAGCAACAACTTTTAAACATGTACACATGCTTCAATGTATAATTTTCTCAATAAAAAGCGTCTACATGAATTTAATGTTGTCTGACAGAAACAACTAATGCCAAAACTGTATGACAGGGTTAAACCTCGTTCGTCTGTGGTATAATTTGCAGTGTTATGTGTAGTATTTTAAATTTCTAACAAATTCCGATAGTTTAATATAGTTTCCTGAAGTATCCTGAATCATGAAACCCGGAGTATCCAGAACAGGATATTTTTGGATACCCCGAGTATCCTATGGTATACTGATACTGAAATTCGGAGTATCCTGGTCAGGAAACTTCATGAAATCCCTTATGTTTGTCCTATGTTATGCATGTAATGTTCTCCCGTACCTGGAATAATTGACCACTTTTGAAAGTATATTCTTTTCCTTGTAATAAATACGGGCAAGTACAGCAATTTGGTCGTTCACACTTACTAACTGATTTATCAACCTGGCTTGGCTGATAAATTTAGTTTAATCATATGTTTAAAATTCAAATTTACAAATATCTTATGTTTCCGATGTCATACTCTAAAACTGAGTCATCAGCCAAGGAACAATTCTATTTTGTTTTAATTTGTTTTGGAAAAAAGTAAAAATTCATAAATTCTTCCAAAATTAATTTATAAAACACAACTGTTCATACAACATATCAGAATCTGCTAAGTGAAAATCAATAAAAGTTTCTCATTCTGCACACATTTACAACATTATAAACATGGTAGGGGTCATGTTGCTGGAAAAAATGATTTTATACCCCTTGGTCCTTTCAGTGACTCTAACTCTGCATGTTTGAAAAAAAACCGAGTATGATTGTTTGCCGAATAGGTCAACATTGAACATTAAATAATATCCCAGTTATTTCAATTTGTTTTGTTATTTTTACTGAGTGAAACAATAGGGTGTAAAGTTTATTTTGTACCTCAGTTTATGTTTGCGTTGTTTTATGTTTCTGTACTGTTTGCTGTACAACCTTGATAGCAAAAATATTTTCTAAGTTTTAATCCTATGTCACTTCAAAGAGATAGTACAGTGTAACTGCAATTGAATAAACTTTGTGTCACTTTTGCAATCTTTTGATTGGTACACGCAACGCTCCAGCGGAGACTGCCAAGGGAGTTAATAAAGTTATCGGGCCGACCTGTGCAAGAATTCAGATTATACTTTGGATTATCGAGGATGGATTAAATGTGGAAATGATTAAATAAACAAAGGTTGTAAGAGTAGGAATTATAGTAAACAGTTTGATATATCATCGTAGTCAAACTTTGAAGTAGATGATGCTCGCCTGTGAACGAACTTTATCAAAATAAAAATGCATGACAACATGACACTTTGCTGAAAATTTATCTTCAATCCTCTGGCAGAGAATTCAGACATATTCAGAATATCATGGCAAACCAAAGATTTATATTTTATTTTTAGACTGAACTAGGATTAATATTAGTTTTTCCAATCATACAACAATCAATGCTCTTTAAACAGCATATCTGTAGAGTATAAGTAAATGTTCATTGTGTCAGCAACTATTGGAATGTTCCCATAACACTAATAAAATCCTTAGAATTAATAAGATTTATCTGTTTCGTGATTGACAGTGTTTTATATATACACACATATTTCTTTAAGATACCATTACATAGGCATGTAATGTAAACGCACCTTTCATCTTCTTCAACAGTACATTCAGAGACAGAGGGACAATTAATCAGTGCATCAGATCAAGCAATAATTATAATAACATGACGGACATTGTAATTGAGATACCTGGCTTTTTATTGATTTTACAACGAGAGCCGCCAAGGTTACTTTTAGTTCCTGCATGTCCGCAGGAAAGAACCCAGAAATACCTGATTGGCACAAACTACCCTGAGACAACATTTCGGTCCCAAAAGGTCATTCAATTCAGGAGACAAATTTCAAACAATGTTTGAGATTATATAATATCACAGGTGAGTCAGTTACAACGTTCGTCATGTTATAACTGTTTCTCGAGATGCAGTTGACAGTCGGTTAGGAAATGAGAAGAACCTCTGAATAGGAAACTGATGCTGAATAGAATACGTTTGGTAGCAGCGGAAAAGAACACAATACTATGTAGCTGTTATATTAGCTATATAAAACCTTTTACCTAGAAGAAATTTACATCGTGAGTATTTGGTTTAAAAACGGCTATGAAGGTCGATATTACAATAAACAATAGAGCCAAGGGCTCTGTAGCTCATCAGGGTTCATATTGTTTAATGATAAGGACTGAAATAAATGATCATGGCCCGTGAGGCCCTTATTTGTCAATGGCCAAAGCGTCTACATACAATACCACAGCCTTCTAAGGCTTATGGAGAAAAGGACGAAATAGGTTTTTCGGTCATGGCATGTGAGGCCCTTATTTGGAGCCACAGGTCCCCCAATCTACAATTTAGAATCTCCATTTGCTAAAGAGTCTGAACACAATAGTACACCCTTCTAAGTCTTTCTTTACGGAGTAAAATACGAAAATAGATGTTTCCGTCATGGCCTGTGAGGCCCTTATTAGGAGCCAAAGGGTCACCAAATCTACAATTAGGCCATTGGCCAAGGAGTCAGTACTTGACTTGATTTCTTGATCAACATGGATTTAAAGACAAAACTTTAAACTGAAAAACATGGCAGCGTCCTGCATCATTGATGAATTTCTGCAGAATTTCTTTCAGAATTAGAGGTTACAAGGGAAACAATCATGTTAATATTTATGCTTAACAATAATCAATTTGAGGTCAACATGGACTACGCTTCCCGTCTTAATTGTAACTTCTACTGAACAGAAATATTATTGTATTCATATCTTATTTGCAGTTGCTATAAATCAAAGGAATCTCATGTCATGACGTTGAGGATCCGGAAATTCTTGTACATGAAGAGTAAAATTTGGTCTTTTGGGATTATGTTTAGTGATTAGTTACATCCTAAAACATTTTCAATATTTTAGATATTGTACACTGTCCTAACACATTTACTGTTTTACACGAGTAGAAGAATGAAGCCAAATATATACCTCTTCTTGAGATGATGCGTCGTGTAGATAAGATAGTTTTCTTTTGGTTCAATAATTCCAAATCTTGCGGATTGGCCCTGTTGGTTAGGAATCTCTTCACTAAAATATATCTTGTCATCTTGGAAAACTAAATCGTTGACGTGAAACCCAAAACGATTCAAAGGAAATGTTGCTTTCTTCTCAAAGGAAAATTTCATCAACGAACCACTATCGACGTAGAAGAGATGCCCCGTACCGTCCAGCACCATCGTAGTGATCCAAGACCCTTTGATTATATTGGTGATATTGTGCCCATCAAATGTCATCTGTGTAATTTTGAATGTATGTTCAACGTACAGAAGCCTTGATTGTTTATCAATAACAACGTCATAAAGCCAACTGTATTTAGGAAGCGATGCTATTTGTGTACATTTAGTTCCATCAGTTGACATTCTGGCTATAGTGTGACGTGTACTCATGTACACCACATCTTCTTCTTCATGAAGGGCCATTCCATGTGTTTCAACTCCATATCGGATTACTGTTTCATCCGTCCCATTTACATTGATCGTTATTATCTTATTCCCTGTCAGTCCCATCAGCAACTTGTCATGTTTACGAAGATAGACAGCTGAAGATATGAAACCCATATGGGAATCAGGAAAGTCTCTTACAGTAAAACAATCCAAGTCAATGTAGCTCCAGCTTTGATATGCTGAACTTCTGTATGGTATTGCGATTAACGTTTTGTCCTTATCGGCAGGTTTGACTGTGGTTTGATACCATGAAGGCTTTTGTCCCATCGTAGTTGATTCCAAATTCATTTCCTTAGCTCCTTGCATGCTCCGTCCAGTGCTGTTTCTCAAAGCTTCGTTATATTTCGTTCTCTGTAACCTGAGATCATTACAGTCAGTAACAGCTTTGGTAAGGTTTTCAAAGTTATAAACATTACACATATGAGAGATACTGGTATTTGGCATGTTCCCAACATCTTGACTGATGTTGCTGCACGCTGAAAGTACAGTACTCAGACTGTCAATAGTGTCCCCCAATTCGTTGTAATCCTCATGAATCAATCTCATTTCAGCTTCCATCTGATCAACATTTCCAATATCATGGTCTCCGTCAACAATCATATTTACTGCCTCGTTCACCTGTTCAGTCAGTTGTTCTCTCACATCATGAAGTTTGTTTCTCAGCTTGACTTCAAATATTTCTCTCAACATTGACATCTTGTTATATGCCCTAATATCAACGTGTTTAATTTTCTCTGTCATTATACCCATGTCAAAAGCTTTGACGGTGCAAATTAGGAAAACACACAACACAATCAGAGTTGAAAATTTCATTCTTGTCACGATGCAGGCAAACGTACATATGCATAATTCCCTGTAGTTCTACAATATCGCCATATATTTATCCATCGTAGTATCTGGTATCACATCAGGTTTGAAAATTATTGACCTTACCCTATAATCCTTTTGGTTCGTGTCATATCATTATGATATTGTATTACTTACATAGGGCAACACTGCTTCTAGTTCAATGAGAGTATCTTGCCACTTATATATCATATAACTTATATAACGAGAGTGAATTTGTGTGTCACGTAAATGTTTTCTATCAGGAATTGATAGAAGTTGCATACGTCAGTTTTATCAACGAATTCATATTTGATATCAGAAGATTGGGTTATGTTTCTATTTAACATTCAAAATTATCTCTTTTACTTTTTATAACACAGTCCTACACTTTCCTCCAACAGTTCTTACTTCATAGATTTCTACCGAAACGTTACGGAATATAATATTATGGAAGTTACCTCTGGGGGAAGAGAATGCGTACTATAGTGCTGTAGGGTCCTACCACTGTCGTGTAATACATGTTATGACATTATGTCTTTGATGTCTTTGACACAGAGACATGAGTTGTGAAACGTGTGGTCTTACCTTGGGTATGTGGCTTCATTCAAAGTGTGCCTCTTTTAACTCAACAGTACAATTGACTACCTGGTAAAGAAGGCAACGTGAGAGATAACCTTAAAAGGTGCCTTAATTGGCAGCTAGGTGAGAATGAAAAAAGAGACGATGTTTTTCCTAACACCAGGGTAATAATGTATGTGTGCTTTGAGCATGACCCTTCGTGGCCTGGAGTTCAGCGAGGTTTAAATATCCTCATTATGTTAAAGCTTTGTGATACTATATAGTTCATGCTGTTGGAAGAGTGTGAATACTCCACTGTAAACATGATATCTCCCTTGATCTTGCAAAAATAGCATGTCTCAATCTCATATTCGTACCAGTTTCCTTAATAAAAGATATGTCAGGTCATTGGCAATCTTTCATTTTCCTGTAGCAGGTTGACGAAACATGTCAAAGATTGTGATTTACATTCTACAGTATATACCATTCTCTTCCCACACAGGTTATTCCCTTCAGATTTCCAATCCTAACCTCTGTTCTACATCGCTTGAAATCGAGGGCAGAAATGAAGTGTCCTGATTGGTTGCAATTGAATCTAGTCGTGCAATCAGCGACGCCGTTGTATAAATAACATTTGCCAATGACACGTCCTAATGGTAAAATAAATGTAAAATAAACGTTTTCTCGTTTAATGTTTGCCTCGAAATATGCTATTTGATTTTGTGAAAACTATTGATCATAAACATGCTTATAAATAAAGAAGACCAAATCAGAGACAATACCCAAAATTCATTGACATCAGACATATTCGAAGGACATATGCTAATGAGTAAAACCCTTAAGAGTCAATTGCCTAGATCGGTCGACATGGCCGCTAAAAGATGAGTTTTCATTGGTTACAAAGCGGGGATACAGTATGAGGTTCCCATTTTCCCCGCTAGGGAATTATGCTGTAGTATTCGATTTCAAGCGATGAAGAACATAGTTAAGGATTGTAAATCTGAAGGGAGTAGCCTCTGTGGGAAGAAAATGTACATATACGGGAGATGACTTGCCCAAACGTACAAATAGTCTGAGCACTTAAGCATGAACAATATTACTTTTGTCAATGTTTTCGATAATAAAACTGGTGTTTAAAGTTGATTCATTAAAAAAATAATATACACATTATTTGTGTGTTTTTTTATTTAAAGGACACTTGTACAAGTTGAATATAAATAACAAAATAATAATATGAATATAAGAATAACAACTTCAATGAGCATGCTTCAGCAATCTACTATGTGAGTAGGTTTCAATGATATCTAAAAAACTTTATGCTATGGATAAAGGGTCTCTCGAATAGTATTCTAGTATTGACTTGATAAGGTGATCAATATTCGTATTCTGCAAACGAGGTCTAAATGATTTACGTGAAGCAAGAGAAAAACAGTAAATTAAAGTTCTAAGGGATTCGAACACAGGATGTCTGGTTCGAGATCCCAAACAAGAACTAAATCCTGATTGCTCATTTGGTACCGGGGTGGACTCCCCTTGAATGTTTTGTTATCTCATTCAAGCTTCAAATATACATATGTATCATCATAATTGAATACCATAGGCAACACAATGTATCCTTTTCCATCAGTGTATTTGGTTTAAACATAGTTTTATTTCAGAAGACAAATCTGGATTGGCGAAAAAGCCAAAGGCTTCTTTGAACGCCGCTCCGCTACACTATCACAGAAACCCTGATTCCCTGAGCCCATAACTGTCGTTTTGCTGTGGTTACTCATCGCCGTGTATAACATGAATGTTTAACGGTCAATGGAGTGACGTGATTTTTAAAATCGATAATCGCTTATCGGTCTTCTCATCCGGGTACTGCCTATTTACAAACACACTTAAGGAACAGGGTTATCATCATGTCAGTCACTGAATTGAGCATTGGATATTAGCGCATTATAAGTAGACATATTATTTTTTTATTATTGATATAGTAGGCAACACAATGTTGTGACAAAAAGCCATGATGTAAACGATATGTATACACTCAACACAATACATTTAGTTTGGTTACAATGAACTTAGTCTTTGACCCTCAATATGGGGTTTTCAGTGGAGCCAGTTTTGGCCCTCTCACTTTCATATTTTAGAAGAATCTTTTTTATCTTCTCGAAAGAATTGAAGCAATAAAGATTGCCGTCATGTATTTCACTTGAAACCTCTTCTTGTTCTCAAGAAATATTATTTTGTCAGTGTCAAGTGAGTGTTCATTTTGATTTCATAGACATCCTTTCACAAATGATATTTTTTATTATAAATAAATACAGAAAGGATTGTCACTTGTATCGTCCTCTGATCACATTTGCAAAGAGAAAATTTACTTGTCCTTTTTCATGTGCATAAAAGAACAAAATCTTCTCATTGACTCTTTTCTCGAAATGACGATCCCTGAATTCACGTTTTCTTTTTGTACACTTGTGTTCAGTTCGGTATATATATTTGTGGTCAGTTCGGTACATATTGTGTTCAGTTCGGTACATATGTGTGGTCAGTTCAGTACTTTATTATAAGTGATCAGTTCGGTACATGTGCTGGTCAGTTCAGTACATACATATGTATGGTCAGTTTAGTACATATGGTGTTCAGTTCGGTACATATGGTGGTCAGTTCGGTACATATATTTGTGGTCAGTTTAGTACATATGGTGTTCAGTACGGTACATATGGTGGTCAGTTCGGTACATATATTTGTGGTCAGTTCAGTACATATGGTGTTCAGTTCGGTACATATGGTGGTCAGTTCGGTACATATATTTGTGGTCAGTTCAGTACATATATTTGTGGTCAGTTCAGTACATATATTTGTGGTCAGTTTAGTACATATGGTGTTCAGTTCGGTACAAATGGTGGTCAGTTCGGTACATATATTTGTGGTCAGTTCAGTACATATATTTGTGGTCAGTTCAGTACATATGGTGTTCAGTTCAGTACATATATTTGTGGTCAGTTCGGTACATAAGGTGTTCAGTTCGGTACATATGGTGGTCAGTTCAGTACATGTGGTGGTCAGTTCAGTACATATGGTGTTCAGTTCAGTACATATATTTGTGGTCAGTTCGGTACATATGGTGTTCAGTTCGGTACATATGGTGGTCAGTTCGGTACATATATGTGTGTTCAGTTCGGTACATATATGTGTGGTCAGTTCGGTACATATATTTGTGGTCAGTTCAGTACATGTGGTGGTCAGTTCGGTACATATATTTGTGGTCAGTTCAGTACTTTATTATAAGTGGTCAGTTCGGTACATGTGCTGGTCAGTTCTGTACATACATATGTATGGTCAGTTTAGTACATATGGTGTTCAGTTTGGTACATATGGTGGTCAGTTCGGTACATATATTTGTGGTCAGTTCAGTACATATATTTGTGGTCAGTTCAGTACATATATTTGTGTTCAGTTCAGTACATATATTTGTGGTCAGTTCAGTACATATTTTTGTGGTCAGTTCAGTACATATATTTGTGGTCAGTTCAGTACATATATTTGTGGTCAGTTCAGTACATATATTTGTGGTCAGTTCGGTACATATGGTGGTCAGTTCAGTACTTTATTATAGGTGGTCAGTTCGGTACATATATTTGTGGTCAGTTCAGTACTTTATTATAAGTGGTCAGTTCGGTACATGTGCTGGTCAGTTCAGTACATACATATGTATGGTCAGTTTAGTACATATGGTGTTCAGTTCGGTACATATGGTGGTCAGTTCGGTACATATATTTGTGGTCAGTTCAGTACATGTATTTGTCGTCAGTTCGGTACATATATTTGTGGTCAGTTCAGTACATATATGTGTGGTCAGTTCGGTACATATATTTGTGGTCAGTTTAGTACATATGGTGTTCAGTTCGGTACATATGGTGGTCAGTTCGGTACATATATTTGTGGTCAGTTCAGTACATATATGTGTGGTCAGTTCGGTACATATATTTGTGGTCAGTTTAGTACATATGGTGTTCAGTTCGGTACATATGGTGTTCAGTTCGGTACATATGGTGTTCAGTTCGGTACATATATTTGTGGTCAGTTCAGTACATATGGTGTTCAGTTCGGTACATATGGTGTTCAGTTCAGTACATAATTATGAGTGGTCAGTTCGGTACATATGGTGTTCAGTTCGGTACATATATGTGTGGTCAGTTCAGTACATATGGTGTTCAGTTCGGTACATATATGTGTGGTTAGTTCAGTACATATATTTGTGGTCAGTTCAGTACATATGGTGTTCAGTTCGGTACATATGGTGTTCAGTTCAGTACATATATTTGTGGTCAGTTCAGTACATATGGTGGTCATTTCAGTACATATGGTGGTCAGTTCGGTACATATATTTGTGGTCAGTTCAGTGCATATATTTGTGGTCAGTTCAGTACATATATTTGTGGTCAGTTCAGTACATATGGTGTTCAGATCAGTACATATATGTGTGGTCAGTTCAGTACATATGGTGTTCAGTTCGGTACATATATGTGTGGTCAGTTCAGTACATATGGTGTTCAGTTCAGTACATATATTTGTGGTCAGTTCAGTACATATGGTGGTCAGTTCAGTACATATATTTGTGGTCAGTTCAGTACATATGGTGTTCAGTTCGGTACATATGGTGTTCAGTTCGGTACATATGGTGGTCAGTTCGGTACATATATTTGTGGTCATTTCAGTACATATATTTGTTGTCAGTTCAGTACATATATTTGTGGTGAGTTCAGTACATATGGTGTTCAGATCAGTACATATATTTGTGGTCAGTTCAGTACATATGGTGTTCAGTTCAGTACATATATTTGTGGTCAGTTCATTACATATATTTGTGGTCAGTTCAGTACATATATTTGTGGTCAGTTCAGTACATATGGTGTTCAGATCAGTACATATATTTGTGGTCAGTTCAGTACATATGGTGTTCAGTTCAGTACATATATTTGTGGTCAGTTCAGTACATATGGTGTTCAGTTCGGTACATATATTTGTGGTCAGTTCAGTACATATGGTGTTCAGTTCGGTACATATGGTGTTCAGTTCAGTACATATATTTGTGGTCAGTTCAGTACATATGGTGGTCAGTTCAGTACATATTTTTGTGGTCAGTTCAGTACATATGGTGTTCAGTTCGGTACATATGGTGGTCAGTTCGGTACATATATTTGTGGTCAGTTCAGTACATAAATTTGTGGTCAGTTCAGTACATATATTTGTTGTCAGTTCAGTACATATGGTGTTCAGATCAGTACATATATTTGTGGTCAGTTCAGTACATATGGTGTTCAGTTCATTACATATATTTGTGGTCAGTTCAGTACATATGTTTGTGGTCAGTTCAGTACATATATTTGTGGTCAGTTCAGTACATATGGTGTTCAGATCAGTACATATATTTGTGGTCAGTTCAGTACATATGGTGTTCAGTTCGGTACATATATTTGTGGTCAGTTCAGTACATATGGTGTTCAGTTCGGTACATATATTTGTGGTCAGTTCAGTACAAATGGTGTTCAGTTCGGTACATATATGTGTAGTCAGTTCAGTACATATGGTGTTCAGTTCAGTACATATGGTGTTCAGTTCGGTACATATATTTGTGGTCAGTTCAGTACATATGGTGTTCAGTTCAGTACATATATGTGTGGTCAGTTCGGTACATATGGTGTTCAGTTCAGTACATATATTTGTGGTCAGTTCAGTACATATGGTGTTCAGTTCAGTACATATGGTGTTCAGTTCGGTACATATGGTGTTCAGTTCAGTACATATATTTGTGGTCAGTTCAGTACATATGGTGGTCAGTTCAGTACATATTTTTGTGGTCAGTTCAGTACATATGGTGTTCAGTTCGGTACATATGGTGGTCAGTTCGGTACATATATTTGTGGTCAGTTCAGTACATAAATTTGTGGTCAGTTCAGTACATATATTTGTTGTCAGTTCAGTACATATGGTGTTCAGATCAGTACATATATTTGTGGTCAGTTCAGTACATATATTTGTGGTCAGTTCAGTACATATGGTGTTCAGATCAGTACATATATTTGTGGTCAGTTCAGTACATATGGTGTTCAGTTCAGTACATATATTTGTGGTCAGTTCAGTACATATGGTGTTCAGTTCGGTACATATATTTGTGGTCAGTTCAGTACAAATGGTGTTCAGTTCGGTACATATATGTGTAGTCAGTTCAGTACATATGGTGTTCAGTTCAGTACATATGGTGTTCAGTTCGGTACATATATTTGTGGTCAGTTCAGTACATATGGTGTTCAGTTCAGTACATATATGTGTGGTCAGTTCGGTACATATGGTGTTCAGTTCAGTACATATATTTGTGGTCAGTTCAGTACATATGGTGTTCAGTTCAGTACATATGGTGTTCAGTTCGGTACATATGGTGTTCAGTTCAGTACATATATTTGTGGTCAGTTCAGTACATATGGTGTTCAGTTCAGTACATATATGTGTGGTCAGTTCAGTACATATGGTGTTCAGTTCGGTACATATGGTGTTCAGTTCGGTACATATATTTGTGGTCAGTTCAGTACATATGGTGTTCAGTTCGGTACATATGGTGGTCAGTTCGGTACATATATTTGTGGTCAGTTCAGTACATATATTTGTGGTCAGTTCAGTACATATATTTGTGGTCAGTTCAGTACATATGGTGTTCAGATCAGTACATATATTTGTGGTCAGTTCAGTACATATGGTGTTCAGTTCAGTACATATATTTGTGGTCAGTTCAGTACATATGGTGTTCAGTTCGGTACATATATTTGTGGTCAGTTCAGTACAAATGGTGTTCAGTTCGGTACATATATGTGTAGTCAGTTCAGTACATATGGTGTTCAGTTCAGTACATATGGTGTTCAGTTCGGTACATATGGTGGTCAGTTCAGTACATATGGTGTTCAGTTCGGTACATATGGTGTTCAGTTCAGTACATATGGTGTTCAGTTCGGTACATATGGTGTTCAGTTCGGTACATATATTTGTGGTCAGTTCAGTACATATGGTGTTCAGTTCGGTACATATGGTGTTCAGTGCGGTACATATATTTGTGGTCAGTTCAGTATATATGGTGTTCAGTTCGGTACATATGGTGTTCAGTTCAGTACATATATTTGTGGTCAGTTCAGTACATATGGTGTTCAGTTCGGTACATATGGTGTTCAGTTCGGTACATATATTTGTGGTCAGTTCAGTACATATATTTGTGGTCAGTTCAGTACATATGGTGTTCAGTTCGGTACATATATTTGTGGTCAGTTCAGTGCATATATTTGTGGTCAGTTCAGTACATATATTTGTGGTCAGTTCAGTACATATGGTGTTCAGATCAGTACATATATGTGTGGTCAGTTCAGTACTATATTTGTGGTCAGTTCAGTACATATATTTCTGTTCAGTTCAGTACATATATTTGTGGTCAGTTCAGTACATATATTTGTGGTCAGTTCAGTACATATATTTGTGGTCAGTTCAGTACATATATTTGTGGTCAGTTCAGTACATATATTTGCGGTCAGTTCAGTACATATGGTGTTCAGTTCAGTACATATGGTGGTCAGTTCAGTACATATATTTGTGGTCAGTTCAGTACATATGTGTGGTCAGTTCGGTACATATATGTGTGGTCAGTTCAGTACATATATTTGTGGTCAGTTCAGTACTTTATTATAAGTGGTCAGTTCGGTACATGTGCTGGTCAGTTCAGTACATACATATGTATGGTCAGTTTAGTATATGTGGAGGTCAGTTCAGTATATGCGAGTGGTCAGTATCAGAAGAATCTCTTAACTCCTTGAATCACATAGGGTTAGATATTTTTATGAAGGCAGGAACACTTGAGTGTTTTTCTTTATTGGTAATGATCGATGTAACACTGGTCAATGATCTTGTCCCCCTCACTTGCTCATCAGGTATGCTTTTGCCAGATTTTTCCGAAGTTCAAGTAACGTCTTGTAGCTGATGGTGGATTCACAGTCGTTTCTGAAACACAAACATATTTGAGTCATCACGGCAGGCTGTAAAAATACAGTAATATTAAGTTTAAATGAGTTTAATATGCGATGATTTGGCACCGAATCCCATTAATTAATAGCTAAAATATTACATTGGGTCATATTTAATATATTTAACAACAACGACGATAAGTATCCTAATGTTGTTGTCGTTGTTTTTATCGTAGTGCAATATACATTGTGCAAAACACACATTTAACATCTGACAAATTCTTAACATTTAAGTACACTGTACATTCAAAAGAGCTTGTAGCCAAATATATTAAAACCAGTTTTATAATGAGTATATTATAAAACATATCATGGTCAAACATGTGATTTCTCAAGCAAATTTTACTTACGTGCAGCGTGGGAGAATCCTGCCACAACTAACAGCTTCCGGAGGTTGGCCTCACTGAAAGCTGAGTATTTTTTAGACCATATCATTGGCACAAAGAAGGTCTTTTCTGCGTCATTCTAGGAATAGCAAGGTTAATCTCATTTATCTCTTCCTTGCTTAGTCCACATGCTTCGGCCAATCGGCGCCAGTTCTCACAAACTGTTCCCCTTCGAATGACACTGTGGAATGCCTTTATGACGACAGCATCTGAAATGTCGTACGAATATGTAATTGTGAACGCTCATATCGCACGTTAAATACAACATTTAAGTATATTTTATCAATATGCATTGTTAGGTGGTTTTGAGTTTAACGATTAGATAGCTGATTAGATCATTGGATAAATATAAATCTCATATTTGCAAATACAATGTTTATCTCATATCGTGAGGTGAAAAATAGATATCAGAACTCATGAGTCATGATGGTATATAAAGAATTTCACCCACGTGGTCTGGCTTGATGTCCTACGGGTTTTGATATATTATTGTGAGTGATTTCTTGAAGATGTACAAACAGTATGAAGTCAGGCAGTTGGCGATGACATGACAGTGTGCAAAAACTACTGTCAAAACAACTTCTCCTGGGAGATATCGCTTGATCTCAAACACGTAATCTCCTGTTGTATGATGACTTTTGGATGATGTAAACTTTATAGCTCACTGAATGAGAAACTATGATATCGTTTTAATACAAAACATTGAACTATGCGAGAGGAACACACATATATTTACCCTATTAGCTGCAACCGGAAGTTGTCTGTTCCAGCGCACCAACATGTTTCTTCCGGGGTCAGCTTGGAACAAACTTTGCATATTGGACATCATCATATAGAGATAAGGGTGCTGTATACCAAGGGTGGATGCCAGATCGGTCCACCTGTCTCCCAGCATGCTGCAGATACCATCTGACGCTAGGAAATCTGTTTGATCAAGATCGTACCATTCTGTCAGTAGCAGTATCAAATTTTCAAAATCAAACTTCAAAGAAAAGCGATTAACACTCTACAACAACGTACCAGGCGCCGCTTGGGTAATTTTTTTCATCTGTAATAAATGGTCATATTCAGATCAAGTATCGTCCTTTTCAGCATAACAACAAAAACATAGGTAAACAAATAACCTACTGACTTTCTACAAAGTCGTGATGTTAAAATAGTCATTAGAAAAATCGGTTATCATTTCATATTATATCAAATCATTTCGTTTTTATTTGATTAAGTTTGAATCGTGGATACATGTTGACATTGATGAATAATTTCATATTGGGTTGACCTCTTTCTCAGAATCAATATTGCGAAATTATCTTATTAAAGGGTATTTCAAGTACTCATTTATAGATTTATTGAGTAACATCATTTATTTATTGATAGGATACCTACCGGAGGAATTTAAGATGGTTTAACACAGAAGGACACCGCCGTACTGAAAACCAAATACAAACAATGAACAACCTATAGACATGTTTACAGCGCATCTTCAATCAATACAAATAGGTAACATAAAAAAATATACATTAACAAAAGTCTATGTCTCTCTTCTATTATCTGTCATATAATTGTTAACTTCTTTTGACGAATTCGTAATGGGGGGAGGCTTTCTCCTTAACATAAATATTTGATTCTCAGTATACGGGTCAACATCCAGAGCTTAGTGCTTACTTCTCGGGTCCAAAGCTTGCACTAAATATGACTTTCTCTTCAGCTTCAACTTGCGAAAGGACAGCCCACCATTTCTTCTTCCCCATGTTGGAGAGGACGACATATTCCGTATTTGGATCTGGTAATGAATAGAGATTGTATGAAAAGATAGGTATTTTATGTAATCCCCTAAAAGACGAAACCTCTCTTTTCCAAATATAACTTTTAAAGGCGCTGTAGCACGTTTTTTGCAAATTTTATTTTTTCAAATTTCTCATTTATAATGATAGTTTATGTCATTTATATATACTTCAGAGGGTAAAACATCTTATTACACACACCAATTATCCGTAGTGGTAATAACGGTGTTGCGTATAAAGCCAAAATTGCATGGCGGCCATTTTATTGTGAACACATTTTATTATTTCGAATGACAAAAAAAAATTCCCATGGCTTTACGGAACCATATACACTCATTTGTAACTTGATTTTCCGAAGAGAGAAGGGTGTTTTACTATTGTTGACATTATTTTTCAAATACATTTCATCGACTTATTTGAGCGAAAAAACGTGCTACAGCGCCTTTAATGTGTTGTTAAGTGTGTTATCTATCATCATCAAAGGGATTAAAATAGAAATGTTAACTAGTGTAAGTGTGATATATGACGTTTGAATTTCCAAGCGACCTTTTTTTATTCAAATCAACACGGGTAAGGTACACTTTTAAGTGTAGTACCTTCGATATTTTCCAATTTTATTCCTTTAAATGACAAAAATATTCAGACTTCTTTCTCTTTCAAAGTCACACTTTAGTGACATCACGATCAATTTCTTTATGATGTCACATGTCAAGTGTTAGGTGTTATGTGATATCCTAAAATAAGCTCATATGATAATACTAGTTGGGTTCAACATATGGACACGATCTAATGACGATAAAAACTTGTTGCTGAAAGAAAAAGATTTGCTGAATACCAAGAGGTCAACAGTAAGTACTGATAAGACCATGAGGGCCTACTTTAACGAGAAACGTCGCTGGACTTTGAAGATTTTCGAAGTTGGATAACTGGACAAAATACTCGCCAAGTTTTATCCAAAGAGAATGGGTAATGTTGCTAGTTCATAGAGAGTCTCTTGTCACCATATGAATTATATTCATATGTTAACGTAATGAGTCTGAATTTGTGTGTCACCCCAGCAAAACGACAATCTCACACAGTTGCATAAACCTCTGTTGTCAAACGAGTTAAGATACATTTGATATCAGAAGACATGGAATTAAGTTCTATTTATTGTATATTGTATATGTTTTTGTGAAAACGTACGGTACCGCAGGCCTGTGTAGTCGTATCATTGTAATGCCATAAATAGATGACATCATGTCTTTGATCTCAAATTGAAAGTAGCGTAGTTGATGGTGTTCAAAATCTACTCTAAAAAAACCATGATATCCCATTGAAACTTTCGCTTGATCTCACAGAAATCTCATGTTGGTACCAGTTTATTTGATAACCTGTATGTTAGGTCAACATCAAACTTTATTTTTTCCGTTGAATATTTATAAAAGATGTCAAGAGCATGGTTTATATTCTACTTTACATATAGGTGAACTGACTATGAGTTGCCAAAACGTACAATTGTATAATACGCTATACTACAATATTTGTAATTAGCTTGCTTCCATGAATAGCTTCAACATATAGAATACTAAACGATGTCCCGTTTGATAACATGTTTATTAAACAAGTGAACGGTTTGGTATCTTAAGGAGCGAAAGCGAGTGAAATACCGATGACATTCATGAGTTTCATAAACGTGTTATCAAACGGGACCGAGTTTAGTATTTTATTTATTACTCAATGATGTAAATAGCGCTGAATAGCAAGAAAATCGTTGTTAGCGATGCTCACTTGTCAATAGGTCACCCGCTATTGCAGTCACGCTGCTAACATTGTGACGTCAACCAAAAACGACTATGAAATCACGCGCCGATTATGACGCTACGGCAGCACGCAGTGGTTTCACACATGTGTGCAGCCAACTCATTGTTATCTTATGAGTGATCTCACCAAGGTTGAGTAATAAATTACATTACATCACAGGGACACAGATATCGCTAGTTATAACGCAGTTATTGTTATTAGAACTTATATAAGATCAACAATGTCGATGATGCAATGAGAATAAAAGAAGACATGGTCATCAACATGGGTGGTGGTGACAAATACTTACTTTGAGAGGAACCTAAGTGGGTTGATTGAATCAACCTGTTGTTCCAACCTCCAGAACCTTGCTCAACAAAACTAGGTTCAAACTACCTTTAACTTGATATGTATATTCATTCAAATCACCTGTCTGAATAATACCGCCCATCTCACATTCTATGATTCTTTATTCTGATTCACACAGGTGTTATATTGCCATTATTGGATCTGATGTCCGTGTAAATGAGTGCATAATTTGATATTTCATGCTGTGACATCGGATCTGGCGACTCACCAACACAGTCTCGGGTATTATCAATGTAGCTCATATAGCAATGAATTACATGACATATGCAGTTGTGAATAAAAAACTTCTTAGCGCATATCACCAACTTCTAAATGCCTTTTACAGAATTCTTAGCACATGTTCAACATATCAGCATTTTGAATGTACTGGAAGACTCAAGTGCATGTAATACTAGATTTGTTGTGCCGTCTTACTATATTTGCCTTACGCATGATTTATCCTACACTAAGTAACCGCTTTTTAAGGTGGATAAAACTTGATCCGTGGATATTATTTTAAATACATCCACCGTTTGGAAAGAGTTTGTATCCCCGTAGAGGCGATATATTGAAACTTTTATTTAACGGAGAGGGCTCATTAGAATGAGTATTATTATTTTAGATATGTATTCCGTTTGGTAAAGAAGGGGTTCGTATCCCAGGGTTGATTAAAATGAGTTCAATGTCCTTTGTAGGGTGGATAAATTTTAAAATATTGCCACTTATTACTAATAATGGGATATTATATTTCGTAAGCTTTATAAAATCTTCCTACTCTTCTTATATCGTGTTATGATTGCAAAAAGATATCTCCGTTTAGACATAGATCTTCATCTCAGTTTCTTTTTTGACATACAAAGGAATGAGTATAACCAAAAAAATGTTTTTCACAAATAATACTTTAAAACAATCTATGATTTGTGTTATGAAGACAAAACCTCATAACCGATACAAATACGATAATACATTTGCCACAATCTGAACAACAAGGTTCCATATACATGTTGCAATTCTCCCACTATGAGGTTATTTTATATCAGTGCATAGGTAGAGCTATATTTCCTTAAAAGAGGAACTGTTTAAATAATAAAAAAAACTTTCTTGTGGTTCAATAACTCCTATTGTTTTTGTGATACTCCATGGCTTTGACATTTTTTCACTCAAATATATGTTGTTGTTGAGCAATATCAAGTTTTGCCCCAGGGTCATTGCTGTAATAACCTCTTTCTGAGCGATGACCTCAATGTCCTCTCCCTCCAACGTCATCATGATTGTGTCTCTCTGGTGTCAATAACAAAATAAAAAAGCCAACTGTACATTTCAAGATACGCCACAGTAGTAAGGTTGCTCCATCTGTGGACAGTTTGAGGATCCTATGAAGAGGCGTGTGAATGCTCATATACACATCATTATCTTCCTCATCCAAAGCCATTCCGTATGTTTCAATACCTTTCCTGATGACCCTTTTCTCTGAACCATTATAGTTTAATGTTATCAGCTTATGTCCTATGAAGCCCATCATAAATTTCTTCTCGTTCTTGATATACACTGCTGCCTTTATAACACCAACGTGCGATCCTGGTTCTTCCTGTACAGTATAGCAGTCCTTAAGGCTGGGATGCTTTTGTATAGAATGGCAAAATGATAACCTTGTTGTTCCTTTGTTCTTCAATCCTTGGTGTTTCAGTTTCGTTCTGTTGCATGGAGATGTCTTAACAATATATCTGTATGTTAGACACTGCTTAAAGATATTCTAACCTCAGGGGGTAGGCTTCGCGGAAATGATTCTAACAACAGTAAAGAATAACGACACAAAAGTATTGGATTACAAATCCACCCCAAAATAGTATAAAAAAATGTTTTTAAACAATACTTCATTTTTACAGCCGCCAAACGTTTCATTAGCCAATCAGCTGCTAGCAGAGGTGTGACGTGTCCTGCTCAACGAGTAGCTGGCTTATGTTAGTGTTTACATTATACACTCGTATAGCCGTCACATATTTTTCACTGATCTCACTTGTCAAAACAGCCTAAACGTGATCAAAGCTATTAGAAACAATGTCGGCATATTCTGTTCAGTCGTTAATTAACTTTGGTTGATGTACGCATGTGTTTAGATTGTTTAGTCTCCGATAATGCCGAGTGGATATTTCAGCGTAAATCTACCGCCATTCTCTTTTCTTTGTGTCATTTTGAAGTGTCAGTTCTATAGAGTTACTGCGTGAACGTCCATCACTGACCATTTCCGTTATGTCAGACTCTTATTCTAGCAATGAGGTCTCACTTTGAACAACGTAAGTCCAGAGATAACAAATATTTGAATGAAGAACAAGCGAATGTACCAAATGATCGGGATACATATCTCGTTACTATGTCTCACGTTTACCTATTCCATTATTTAACAGTTGAAATGAAATAACAGCACATATGTAGGATACTATCTCAAAGTATTTTGATTCAATATAACAATTCATTAAACAATGTGTTTCCACAATTATACAAAATTGGATCGGCAAACAAAGCATAATTCATGCTAATCCTACTCAACGAAAAACGAGACTTCTGCGACGTATATATCTATATCATTTTACAAATTAAAAGAAATACATATCAATTGTTGCACTACATTGTGATGATTTTCTAACTAGTTCGCATGTAAACAACACTTTAAGATGTCCTTATTGATTTAAATAACTAACCTGTTGTCACCATATGATTGCTAATCCATGTTCATCAGTGTGCGTCATACATAATAGTGAATGACCGGCTGCTATCACCGATGAAACAACAGAACATACTATTCTTAAATTTCGTTGGCTGAATATAACATTCCTAATTTTGATTGGCTCACTATGTCTAGACTGAATGTCGCGAATGTATCTAACGACCAGTTCAGTATCACCAGTTACGTCATATGACAGGACGTTGGCAATATCTTGACGCACCACCTCTTATATAATTGAACCGGTCCAGTGACCGATATCTGGCATCAAAGCAAAGGTGTTAATGCATTAAGTGCAATTAGTGAGTGTTGATTACATGAATAACTTCTGAACAATATAGAATTAATATAGAAAGCTAGATGTTCAGCATTCTCATTAACATTTCATCAATTTATCAAAATAACATGATATTGATGGAACAGAATCTGAAAGAAAATGTGTACCAAAAAAAAAACCCGCCCTTTTCATTTCGATTTGAAATTAATCATGATTCCTTATCATAGATACATCATTGTGGGCTTTAAAATCTTTTGACATTTTCACCCGCCACATTTCTCTACAGTTGTATTACACTGAATAAAATAACTGTCTCAATGTAAGTAATTGGTAAGAAGGTTATGCTACACTGAGGGGCCGCGGAAAACTGTTTGAAGAATGAGATAATGAGCAGGCAAAATTTACTCACTTTGAACCGCGATATCTGGCTAAGTAGGTGAATCTTCGAAATAATAGTTAGTGTTTTGTTTACTTGAAAGTATTTTCTATATGAATAAACGAATTAACATCGAACAAAACTGAGAGGTTCTATTATCTTTAAATAAACCAGTTGTTCCCTCGTTGACGGTTTGCTCCTATGATTCTCCTTCAAATGATCATTGTAATCCAGCAGCTATTGCTTTTCACTCTCACATTTATCCACAGACATTGCCAGAGATTCCCCTTTTTCTTGGTGTTTCGGGCACATCTCATCAATATTTCCTAATAATTCTTTAGGTATCTTTGGAGAGGCAGCTCGACAGCTTAATAAAGTGACACCAAGCATTTGAACAATTCCTGCAAGTCCTTGATTGAAGATCAATTTTGGTTCCAGTTGACCGATGACTCTGCTGTCCATGCATTGTAAAATGTCACCTGTAGCTTCCTTTATTTGCCTTGTCAGGTCCTTACCCAGATTATATCTTCCTGTCCAGTCGCTGTGTCAAAGATTCCTCCAACCTGAATATTCTCTGATGCATGTTCTAGTTCACGTGTCTCATCTTTCGATGAACTAAATCATGATCAGAGGGACTGACACCACTGATAAACACCCATGTTGTCATTAACAACGAGAGTGCCACACTTAACATGACTGTTAACGAGGCAAACCCAGTTTCTTCGAACTTTGTTCTGTACACAAACGGAGAAACTAGACTAGAATCAAGTTACTGTGCATGTGTATCTAGATCATCGAGCACATCAAAGCAATATTATATTACACACGGCTGATTGAATAAACACACATAATAGCAACCACTACATATTTGCATCAACTAACTTCCTCATAAGTGTTGCCATTGTATATGTTTTATTTTCCAAAATATTGAAACTACAGACATGAAATTAAAACAAGTTTTGATCCTTTCATGCATTGTCTCTGTTTGAACTTGAACATGGTAATGTTGCTTGTACACAAGTCATGTTGCATTTAAAGGAACATGGTCGTTTTGACAGGGAATCATTTTTGAAATGGTCATTTTGATCTTTCTTTTTAAAATATTCTTCGAAAGACCATCTGATGTGTTAACATATTATGCAAGATATTGCATTAGGTTTTTTAACTGTGACTGTGAATCATTTAGTTTGACTTGATGTTCATATATCATCAAATCAGAGCTTATTGGATAATGTAATTACACCTACCATCCCCTATGGTATAACATCATGCTTTCATATGTTAGAAATGAACATAAATGTGGATTGCAGTGTTATTTGAACTGCAAGGAGCACAACCAATTATTGTTTTAATACATCACAATTTATAAAGAAGGTTTTATATTTTCAAAATTGGCAAAAATAATCCTCTTATTTTAAAATTAAATGATGTAAAGCATATTTGTGACGAAAGTGTATTGGTTCACATATTTGATTTTAATCGACATTTGAGGTAGAACACGACCATGTTTGAAAAATAAATATTTTGAAATCGTGATGCAAACGATGTTAACTTTTAGTGCTAATTTTAATAATGAAAACCATATATATATATCTGAATTATAACAGAAGAAGAACGAGACGAAAATAAATTTATTCAGCGATACAGGGTTGACAGAACACATACAAGATACAATCGCAATGGTCAATTTCAGCATATTAGACACCAAAGTCAATACTCATTACAAAATGTGAATAGAGTTTTAAAATAAGTACTGAAATAAGGTGTAGATAAATAATAATGGAGATAGGAGTGAATAATTTAGGTTTATACATTTTAGAAAGTAGCGCAGCTACAGTATTCGATAAATCGTCGGACTGCCTGATAAATGTAGTTTGATCTTAAATAGATAGTTGACTAAAATACGAATGTTTAGCATGAACGAAATTCAAAGGTGAGATTCACAATTAAAATAATGAACTACAATCTGCCGCTAAAATGAGTATCCTAGATTTAATTTTTGCTAAATAATTGATTACATTTGCAATACAAATGGACTATGAAATGTTCTCAGATTTCAGATGTTATTCCATTCAGCTAGTTACGTTACGTGCTACCTTTCCCCTGTTAGGCTTTGAAAATTATAATTCCTTGAATAAAGTTCATTTGAACTTTTCTAACTTTACGCAACATAACATTCTGTCAAACATCAAGGGTCCCCATCCGTCCTACATTGACTCTCGTCCAGGACCTGCTGCTGAAGTAGATCTGGTCCTTGTAACTAAGCAGATTATTTATAGTTACACCAACGTCTAGCAGAGGCGAGGAGTAGCTGGAGAGAGACATCTTCATCAGGGTCTTCCTGGAGCCATAGTACAAACTGCCCATCCCGTCCAGTGTGAGTCCATAGATGAAGCGACCTTTTGCAACACTCTTCACACTGTCTCCATTCAAACTGACCATGATGACATTGGTGGAATCACATGTGTATATCTTCTTGTTAGCCTTGTCGATGGCTATTGAGTACAACTTCTTGAACTTCTTAAGATCTGCAACGGTAGTGAAGTCTTCCCCCTTGACAGACATTTGACTGATGGAACGTTTCGGTGCCTGGGTGGACAAGAAGACAGTGTTTGTGTCTTCATCAACCACCATCCCGTGAGTCGCTACACCCCTCTTGATGATCTTGGAATCGAAGCCACTGAGACTTGAGAACAGAATCCTTCGACTTTTTGTTACCGCCATCAGCATCTTCCTGATATGAGGCATGTAAACTATAGCCTTGATGCGAGTCATGGTGATGTTCTGAAAGTCGTAGATCATGTCACATCTTATGTTTAGTTGACGGAACTGATGTTGAAGATGGGATCTGTATGGAGCCATGACGATCCTATCGTTGTTCAGTATTCTTCCAGGAGGTGAAGGTTGTGTTGGTGATATTCTTGCTGCCTCAGATGTTGCTGATGATGTCTTTGCACTTTCAGTAGAAGATGGTTGGTACAAGCTTGCCCGCAGCTGGTCATTTTCTTCCATTATTTTTCTAGAATCATTCTCACACACATCTAAGTCATTCTGTAGTAACTGTGTGTCCGATATAATGCTTGAACAATTCTGAGCATCATAACTCTTTTCATTATCTAGGAATTCAGTACAGTTCGTTGAACAACCATTCTCTGATAATTTCGTGAGTTTCTGTCTCAACAACTGATGACGCCGTCTCAATGCCTTCATGTCAGATGCGATATCCTCAGTCTGGGCTTTGTTTCCACGAGTCTTCTGCAGTGCATCCCCCACCTGCTTGTCTATATTTTGTTTCATTTCTGTCTTCAAACTGTTCACTGCTTGGTTTAGTTTTTCAACAAAACTCTTCTCGACATGAGATATGATGTCAGCAATGTTGTATTCCAATTCATCCAGCAATTCCATGATTACGTTTGTGTTTTCGTTTGATGTAACTTTCCTTAAATGTGATTCCAACAATCAGAAATATCAACAGAGACTCCATGGTGGACCTCAGATTGTGTGCAGTGTTCACACTCGCCTCTCACTGAGAGTGGATCAAACTCTATGCATCCCCGACCAACAATGTGATACTTCTTAGCATTCACAGACTTTAACCTCTACTGTGTCTACATGAAGTCGTATTGTGTAGTTGTATTGTATTACCTATAATGAAATACCTGACTGTATCATATTGTGTTACCTTTATCCATACACTCTTCGAGTTTCTTAAGTTTTCTCGAGTATTAATAATCAATACACATATTTTATAAATATATAACGTATTTGAAATTAAATGACTGCAAACATTACTCAAATTTACTTCCATTATGATAGGTGTTAACAGCACACTGAATACTGGCTTCAAGTAAAATGTTGACTGATAATCGAAAGTGGTAGCTGCAGAACTCCAGACTTTGGAACATAACCTATCTCCAACAGAATACCGTGTCTCTATAGATATACCAATACTCTACTTAACTGCTTCATACTTACAAGTATATTCTCTGATCAGATGCTTACGAATGTTGTATGTGTACCTTTACCATTTATTTGAGACTATCTCGTATGTATTGACCCTTAGTGATACAATACAGTTATCCTATCAAATGATACTCTTCATGGCACAAGCTTAATTACATTGACAAACATGAATTGATAGCCTAGCTGCATCAGATTTTAAGGAGGTCATTTGAGGATCAGTCCATGATTAAGACTTTGTAACCAAGTCAGCCTATTGTGTTAGGTTATTGTCTGCATCAGAAATATTATATCGAAAATTGTTAAGTGCAGATAAACATGTGGGGGATAAAGGTGTCGCTGGTGATAGCATGTGCTATAATACTAGGTATTGCCAGATGCTTTGATGTTGATCTTATCAAGCAAAAATTAGGACACATCGATGATATTACCCACAGAAGAACATCTGATTTGGAAGGAAAATTTACACTGAATCTAAAAAGGAGGATAAGCCGTCTAAACAATGAACTATTAGCACAGGTCAACGACCTAGTGAGAAAGGTTGTTGATGAAGAATCGGGCAATGGAAGTGTGGAGCTGCTGGTGACTGAACTGAAGATGTTCAACCAAGGGCAGAATGAGTGGAACACGATTGTTGAAAGAGTTGGTGCGGTATTCACAGACTGTCCTGGTAATGCTTCCGAAGCTGTGATCAGTAGCTGCAGGGAGAGTCAAGAACATAACAAAGTCTTGACACAATCATATCTCAGTTGTATCTCATCCAGACAAGAGCTGATGAAACATATGTTCTTGTTACAGAGCAGAGTGGACGACAAGCAGGTTACAACACGAACCAATGATGAGGATACCGATGGTATGACATCAACACCACCTTTCCTTCAGGAACGAAACGCTACATTGATTGTTATCCCGTACTATAGCTCAACCTACAATCGATGGGGTATAATGGACTTGAACTGTTATGACATTTCTGAGTATCCAGATTCACACATTGACTATGTCACTGCTGCAGTATTCATGTCTAAACAGAGGAAATTGTTGATGGGGCTGCAGTACAGAAAGTTCGTTGTATCCAATTTGAATGGAACAGATTTGAAGGTAATAAAGACCGGAATTGAAAGTCGCGGAATGGCCCTCGATGAAGATGAAGAGACTGTTTACATGAGTACCACCACATCACGTCACAGAATTGCCAAGATGTCAACTGATGGAAGTCATTACATCGAATTCGCAAAATTGATAGACGTTAGTTGGCTTGAGGACATTGTACTCGACAAACGGGAGAGCAAGCTGTACGTCTGTGACGGGTACTACATTATACGGATGACATTTGAAGGTCAGGACATTACATTACTAAGATAGTTGGTGAAAGAAGTCTTACAGGAATAACCCTCGATGAATTTGGAAATCTCTTCTATGTGGCCAGTGGTACTTTAAAGAAATATTCTTTTGTAAAGAATGCAACTTTATCTCTCAGTCATATTGGATATGCTGTAAAGAGTTTGGTATTGCACAATGATAACATTTATTTTAGTGAACAATTATTGGTACGAGAACGCAATTCCGGAAGAATCGGAATTATTGAACCGAAAGAGGGTTTTCTTGCCTTTACCATTCTTAACATTCAAAAGTCGATTATCTATGGATTTCTTCTTCTCCTTAATTGAATATAGGTTGTTAACACTAACACAGTGAGGTAATGGTTAGCATGCCTGCCTCTCATGCCAACTGCTGTTCGAATCCCGGTCGAGTCAGCAAACGCTTGTGACCTTGGTCTTTTACTGTGTTGTGTCCTTGGGTGACACTTCATCCACAATGATCTCAGTTCACCCAGTTGTACAAATGGGTACCTAGACACTGGAATGTATGGACGTTTACAGTCGCACGGATCGCTAAATAGGCAGCACCGAAAGTCAGTTCTTTCAGGGTAATAATGTTGTAGCGCCATGAGCATGCATTGAGCATGGATACGTGTGCATTATGAATATATCATTATTATTATTGTTATTATAACCTTACATATTGTGTTGGAGTCCAAGACAATGAATAATGATCAATATTGCTGAGAAACTATTTCTTTATTAAATAAAATGTTAATACATTTATCATTATTGTATATGTTTGTTAAGCTTATCATATCTCTTTTAAATAAAATCGTATGGTATATGGTGTTTTAATGTTTGATGACATCTTAAAAATAATTAGTTACAGGTGCACTTATATATCATTGTATATTTTGCAATAGAAATATAGACAGTGGCTCTGTAGATCATCAGGTTTTATATACATTAACAAATTTAAAATGTCAACTTCTATGGGGGGTGGTACAATAAATAGGAAGCACTTTAAATGGAGAAGATGAAATAGGTCTTAATGTGACCTTGTGACCCCTGTGACCGTATTTGGGGTCACAAGGTCACCATATTTACAATTTAGAATCCCCATTGGCCAAGGAGTCTGTATATAAAATTTCAAATCCCTAGACCAAGTGGTTCTTGAGAAGAAGAAGAAAATGCGAAAAGTTTACAGACGGACGGACCGACAGATGGACGTCGGGCACCATGTCATGCCATAAGCCTATCAGTTTGCGCCAGGCACCAATGTCTTGCCATAAGCCTCTGGGGCCTTTCAGGCCAGATGAGCTAAAAAGTCTACAAGCTTATGTCATTAATAACTACAGGTTTAAGTCGCTTTTTTCAAACCATTTATAAGCCAGGGAACACACATTATGAAATTGTTTTTTAAAACTGGTATGTTAGGGCAAGTTATTGAGATGGAAGCAAATATTTAGTGATTGAGTGAGTTACTGTTTAATGCCGCTACGACAGTATCACAGCGTTTAGCGCCGATGCAAATATTTAGAAATAATCCAAGAATCTAGAAAATTTAGATACAATGATTTCAACAGTAGATAGTTTTCTTGGTTTGTAGAGCTTGCATTTCCGTTCAGTTTACATGTAGAAGGTATCATCTGCATTTATTAAAGCACATCTCCATAAACGGGAATATCCTCTCGACTTTCATTTGCACAAACATACCCCGTTAGTTATTTTACATTGAGCCTATCATGAAAGCTGCAAATGACTAATTTATAACTATAAAATGTGTGTAGGTTGTACATGGGCATGTACATTTTACGTGTATAAACATATGGTTTAAACTATTTAATGAATAATCGATAAACATCCAATGATAATCTTCTGGTTGAAGTATGTCTATACAAGATGTTTTTGTGGTGCTTAGATTTAAGGGAGTTATATATGTGATCCACAACTTCTCATTTAATCCTCTCAAACTTCATATCTTGTGACTTTGAAATTGACAAGCTTGCAGCCTCTAACGTCCTTGTTAATGTGTTTTACATTATATATTAAGTCAGAGGAGAGGGGACATATGTTTCATGGTATCACAATCAAAGTTGCGTGCTTATCAATAGTGTAGATGTCTTTGAAACCAAATAACATTCATGTAGCCTTTTCTGGATATGAACATTATATCTCAAAAGTTATCCTCAAGATTAATATTCTTCGAGCAATTGATACCATGTCTATGTGTCGACAAAATAAGTTTGTATTCAAAATGTAAATCATGTCCCTTAAATGAAAACCAGAGATCAAATTTGAAATGTATCTTTTATCTGTTTCTTGTATGAAACATTTCAAAAACATATCTCATTCACACCAACACCATTAAGATATAAATATATCAGTAATAAACAATGTATTTACTGCAAAGGCATATTAATTAACAATACAAAACCATATGAAACAAGTTTGGGAATGACATAACGACTTATAGGCTCATGATAGCCAATCACTTCACGATTAGAAAAAAAACCCAACTTTGTTATAGGTACTTCCCCCCACAAAACAATTTTAGCTTTTGGGGTGCAGCGGTTTAATGGAGGGGATATCGAAAATGTGAAGAGTTTAAAGTCGACGGACAACGCCCTAGGACAACCCATGACATAAGCCCGTTCAGACCTGATGAGATAAACATGTTCAATTAAAGATTGTAGACAACAAGAATTGACACAAATGGATGACCAATGTCCGATTATTCAAGAAGCCTTTCAGGCATTTAAAGAGCTATCGAGTATGTTGATAGACATACTGTAATATTTAAAAAAATATATGGCATTGAAATATATACACTTAATTTGGGGCTAAAAAGAAATAGCACTCATTAGGAAAGTGTTTTCCAGGCTTAATATAGATCATTTTGGTCTCACTCACAACACTATAAACAAATATACAATTTTTGGCGTTTATTTATTTACCATTCCGTTCAATTATGTAGTTCCAACAGATATTGAATTGGAAGTGTTAGATCTCAAGATCTGAGGGATTGTCATTTCGTGTAAAGCGTCAATGAGGAGATATTGTTTTTTTATGCACGCGTAAAAATGACAACATAAGTTTCTCTTTGTAATGGTGATAAGAGGACGATCCAATGAATTGGCATTCCTTTCCGTTAGTTTCATATTTTAAATATAAAAAAAGTGTGAAAGGATGTCTATGAAATCAAAATGAACACTCAGTTAATGACACGTTATGATAAGAAGAATGAACTACATGATGAAAGTCTTTATTGCTTCAGTTCCTTCGAGAAGATAATAACGATTCTACCAAAATATGAAAGTGAAAAGGTCAAAAATGGTTCCACTGAAAAAGCCGATGACTAAGTTAATTGTAACCAAACTGTATGAACTGTGTTGAGTATATACATATCGTTGACATTATTGCTGTATGTTACACCATTTTGTTGCCTAATATATTCAGTTATATGACTTGATGACCATCCTGCTCCCTCAGTGTATTTGTATATAGGCAGTATCTCGATCAGAGGACCGATGAACGATCATCGACTTTAAAAATCACGACAAACATGCCATGTGTAGTGATGAGTAACAGATCTACAGCGAAACGACTGTTAAAGGACTCAGGAAATCAGTGTATTGTGGTAGGGTAGAGGATACAAAACCCTGATGGAACATGAAGCATTTTGTTGCCTATGATAATGGCAAGTTTTAATAATTTCCCATATTTGTACTGTAAAAGGTAACGCATACTCTATGAAAGGAAAAGGAAAAATTACCAATGAACTAACAGAGCATGCAGATACTATATTGTTCGATATCTAGAGAGGAAATACTATACAAGATGCACAAACTTAAACTATCCACAGATAGATAATATGACACTTGAATATTTAGACATTCGGCTGATATTTTAACTCTAGGGGGAAGCGATGGATTACTAAATGCCAGGCAGATTTTAGGCAAGGTTACACAACAACCGATAATATGTTTGTTTTACAAAGCATTGTCCAGAGATACCTAAATGTCAAAGGGGGAAATTCTATGCTTAATTTGGGGATTTTGCGAAAGTTTTTGACTCTGTGAAAAGGAATAAGTTATGGAATACCCAAAGCATACGAGGTCTTAGCCCTAAAATGAGTAATCTGTTACGACATATATATGAGGACGTAAAGCCTGTGTAAGAAATAATAATGTATTAACAGAAATCTTTCAGATACAAGTAGGTGTCACACAAGGCTGTGTTTTGAGTCCCTTCTTATTTTCCTTCTTCATAAAAGAATTGGCCACTCTGATTTAACTAATTGTGCTCACGGTATACAATCACACCCAGCTGTTCCTTTTGCTTTTGCTGATGACATTGTCTTGATATCAAGTGCTATTATTGATCTACAAAAGCAAATATACGAACTTCTGTGAGAAGACAAAATTAACAATTAATCTGATTACAACAAAGGTAGTCGTATTCAAAAATGTGGAAAACTAGCAAAAAATGAAAACTGGTATTATAAGGAATGAAAACTTTAAATTACAAATTCCTACAAATACCTTAGTGTATATTTCACTAACCAAACCATCATCCTGGCTATTTCATGCAAATTATGCAGCAGTGCAGGCACAGAAAGTTTTGGTAGGAATCCTAAGGCAAATACACATTCTTTTTGATCTCAGCATCAATTCATTTTTCAAAATATTTGATGCAAAGATATATCATATTCTTTTATATTGGGCAAAACTTTGCGGAATAAATACATTTGCAAAATTAGAAATGGTAGATTTGTAAAAAGTTGTTGGATGTTAAACAAAGTAATTCAAATGTCATGATACTGGGAGAATGTGCCAGGTTTCCTTTATACATATACTCACATTGTAAAGTAATTCGGTATTGGATAAAGTTAGTATTCATACCAAAGAAATTCTACAATATGATACTTTTACATTATAAAAATGGACATATAAACTGGGTAAAAGACGTAAAACAACTTTTATTTACGACCGGATTCGGAAATATTTTGTACAATCAAGAACATGGAATATATCCGGAATTCATGAACTCCTTTACTCAAAGACTAAAAGATATCTTTTTGCAACATTGGCATGCGAAATTATCTCTCTCCATCAAATGTGACACTAACCTAATGTTCAAAAGCGATATACATACCGAATTATATATGTTGTTTAAATGTACAGAATAAGTCTAGCATGATTTCGATGTTCATGAACTTATTATTTTTGTACAATCTTCTTACATAATCAAAGCTTTAACATCATCAACTATATGGCATCACAAAGCTTCAACATCATCAACTATATGGCATCACAAAACTTTAACATCATCAACTATATGGCATCACAAAACTTTAACATCATCAACTATATGGCATCACAAAGCTTTAATATCATCAACTATATGTGACATCACAAAGCTTTAACATCATCAACTATAAGGCATCAAAACGCTTTAATATAATAACAACAATGAGGATACTTATACCACGCTAGACTTTACGCCACGAAGGGTCATGCTCAAAGCACACACACATTATTACCCTGGTACAAGGACAAACATTGTCCCCTTTTTCATTCTCAGCTCACTTGGAGTATACAACCTAGCTGCCAATTAAGGTTATCTATCACATTGCCTTCACTTCCACACCAGGTGCTCAATTGTACCGCTGAGAGAACAGAGGCACACTTTGAATAAAGTCACCTGCCCAAGTCTTCACAACTCATGACCTAATGTCATAACATTTTTGACAGCACAGTGGAAAGAGCATACAACACTACAGTTATTTCCCATAGAGATTACCTTCTTCATATTGTATACCATAACGTGTGGAGAGTAAGATTTGTTGAAGGAACATGTGCAGCACTGTGTTAAATAAAAACATAGTGATGCTTTTGAATGATGAATAGAATCTGATCCTAATCTTCTGGTATCAAATGTACATGTATCTAAACTCGTAGCAAACTAACTTATGCAATTTCTATTAATTCAAGATTACATTTTCGTGAGATTGTCTATTTCATGCTCGATTGACACACAAATTCACTCTCATTATAAAAAAGTAATATGATACATGTGGTGATAAGATACTCTCTAAGAAATACAAGCACTATCAGCCTATGTTAGTAAGATAATATCATAATGAAAAACGCCAAGATTAGAATGTATTGTCTGAACAGAGCAAGGGTCAACGACTGCTCTAACATGATTTGATACCGGATAGGATGTATGTACAGGACGATAGTGTTGACTAAAGGACATGTATATGTAAGTTTGTGTTGCTCCATGTCAAGAATGAAGTTTTCAACTCTGATCGTGTTGTGTGTTTTCCTAACTTGCACAGTCAAAGCATTCGACATGGGTCTAATGACAGAGAAAATTAAACACGTTGATCATAGGATATATGAGAAGATGTCAAAGTTGAGAGAAATATTTGAAGTCAAGCTAAGAAACAAACTTCATGATGTGAGAGAAGGACTGACTGAACAGGTGAACGAGGCAGTAAATATGATCGTTGACGCAGACCGTGATATTGGAAATGTTGATCAGATGGAAGCTGAAGTTAGATTGATTCGTGAGGATTACAACGAATTGGGGGACACTATTGACAGTCTGAGTACTGTACTTTCAGCGTGCAGCAACATCAGTCAAGACGTTGGGAACATGTCAAATACCAGCATCTCTCATGCGTGTAATGTTTATAACGAAAATGTTGAAAACCTTACCAAAGCTGTTACTGACTGTAATGATCTCAGATTGCAGAGAACGAAATGTAACGAAGCTTTGAGAAACAGCACTGGACGCATGCAAGGAGCCAAGGAAATGAATTTTGAATCAACTACAAGACAAGAGCCTTCATGGTATCAAACCACAGTCAAACCTGCCGACAAGGACAAAACGTTAATCGTAATACCATACAGAAGTTCATCATATCAAAGCTGGAGCTACATGGACTTGAATTGTTTTACTGTAAGAGACTTTCCTGATTCCCATATGGGGTTCATATCTTCAGCTGTCTATCTTCGTAAACAGGACAAGCTGCTGATGGGACTGACAGGAAATAAGATAATAATGGTCAATGTAAATGGGACGGATGAAACAGTAATCCGATATGGAGTTGAAACACATGGAATGGCCCTTCATGAGGAAGAAGATGTGGTGTACATGAGTACACATACGCCTCGTGACACGATTGCCAGAATGTCAACTGATGGATCTAACTTTACAGAAATAGCATTGATCCCAAAATACAGTTGGCTTTATGACGTTGTTATTGATAAACAAGCAAGGCTTCTGTATATTCGAGATGGCTTCAAAATTACCCGGATGTCATTTGATGGACACAATATCACCAATATAATTCAAGGGTCTTGGATCACTACGATGGTTTTGGATGGTGTGGGGCATCTCTTCTACGTCGACAGTGGTTCGTTGATGAAATTTTCCATTGAGAAGAACGCAACATTTCCTTTGAATCGTTTTGGATTTCACATCAAGGATATGGTTTTTCATGATGACAAGATATACTTTAGTGAAAGGATACCTAACAGACAGGGCCAATCTGCAAGATTTGGAATTATTGAACCAAAAGAAAACTATCTTGCTTACACGACACGTCGTCTGGAAAAGAGGGTTATTTTTGGGTTCCTTCTTCTCTTCGTGTAAAAAGTAAATTTGCGAGAACATTGTACAAGATTCGAACCCAGGAGCATTGAGTGAGAGTACGACGTTCTGCAACTTGAGCCGTTGGGATGTTGCTTTAGTTCTTATGGCAGAGGTCTCGTCCTATATTCGAATCCCTTTTTGAATAAATATGCTTTTTATCTCTTGCTTCATGTAAAGCATAGTATAATTCGTTTGAAGAATATGAATATTAATCAATTTATCACGCCAATAGTATGTTTCGATAGGCCCTTTATTCATAGCAGAAACTTTTTCATTTTATTCAAATCTACAACAATCATGCTTATCGAATTTGTTATTTTCATATTCACATTGTTTACACAACATTGTTATCTTGTTATTTGCCTTACTTGTACAGGTGTACGTTCAAATAAATAACGATATATATGTTTCTTGTATTTTATGAGTCAACCTTAATTACTAGTTTCATTATTGAAACAATCGAATATGCGATACTCAATTCATTTAATCCTCAAGTTCACTATCGTTATATTCTGATTGCATCATTGATATTGATGATGTTGTATCAGTTCTGCCACCAAACACTGTGTATTCGTGCAAGGGGTATATAGGTTTGAACTCCGACCATCGGTCAGTCCCGAATAGGGTACCTGGCCTGGACGTTTTTGATTAGTCTATCCATCGGTAGTACGTGTGTGGTTTTTTGGGAACGATCGAAATGTTCTTTGCGAAGCTATGGCCCTTGACTAAGAGGGCTTGACTGTCCTAATTTCAGTCTGATAGTACACATGTTCTGAAATCAATCTCACACATGAATATATTCAAAATTATGGCACTTAAATTTCCTCTTTTAGATTGAGAGTTAAACAAAACCTTGCTTGGTTAAAATGTTCGATTGATGATAGGTCTTTGAAACTTTATATGTATTTCCTCAATCTAAATAAATGTAATGTTCTGTATTATGATAAAAATACGTTGATCTAAAGTTATTGAGACTGGAATTTCCCTCGACCTTGTTGGAACCCTTAACCTTGGACATAACTTTTAATTCGTCAGCAGGCCTTTGAAAACGACATGTTTCCCGTTTCACCAACTGAGGAGAAAACCTTTGACATCGTCAACTTGACCTTGGCGTAGGATGCATTTAAAAAAAAATTGGTTAGTAATATGCCTAAGGCTTCGATAATATTATTATTCGCCGCATTAGGTCATTCAGTCGATAAAAGACCATCTCATGTTAATGCAGATCAGAATGATAAGATCAGATCTTTCATGAATTAACATACATACACTACTTATTTACAGAAGAGTACCAATAGGAACACCCGGGGATTCTTGTACTCACTGAGCACTCTTGTTTTGAAATGTGATATATTACAATATGTTGGTTGTCCTACTTAATGCAGTTGAAAATATATAGATTTACATCTGTCAGCTAGTTTTAAGTTTTATTCTAACACATGAAAGCATAATATTGAAACATAAAGGATGGTATATGTAATTACTTTATCCAATTAGCTCTGATTGGATGTTGTATGAACATGAAACCAAACCAAATGATTCACAGAGTAACAGTTAATAAAAACAACTTTGTATTATACATCAGATGCTTAATCGAAGAATGTTTCAATAAGATAGATCAACATGACCATTTAAAAAATCTTTCTTTGCCAAGACGGCCATGTTTTTAAAAGGAAACGTGTACAGACAATGTCATGTTTAAGTTGAACCAGAGCTTAACATCACATAGCCAATGTCTGAAAATCCAAAACCTATTATAATTTCATCTTTTTACTTATAATATTTGGGAAAATGATAAATAAATAAACATATAAAATGACATGACTCAGGATTCAGTAGACGCAGTGGTTTCGATTATGCATCGTTAATTAATTATCTGTGCAACATAATATTGCTTCACAGTGATCAGCAAAATAGAGTAAGTATATAAATATGCATAAGATATTAGATTCAGTCAAAGTCCACTTGCATACAGAACAATGATAAACCTGAGTTAGCCTTGTTGACATATATGAAGTCAACATGTTAAGCATGGATCTCTCATCGCTGATGATATTGTGGATGTTCTTTATCAGTGGTGGCAGTACCTCCCACATTGGTTTAGTTCATCACAAGATGAGACACGTGAACTGGAACATGTAGCAGAGAATACTCAGGCTGAAGGAATCTTTGACACGGCGACTGGACAGAAAGATACATGATTTGGGTGAGGACCTGACAAGGCAAATAAAGGAAGCTACAGACGACATTGTACTGCAAGGGATGGGCGAAGGAGTTATTAGTAAACTGGAACCAGAATTGAACCGCTTAAATCGTGGACTTGAAGGAATTGTAAGAAAGGTTCAAATGCTTGGAATCACTTTAATAAGCTATCGAGCTAACTCTCAAGAGATTCCTAAAGGATTATTCAGAAATATCGATGATATGTGTCCGAAACACCAAGAAAAAAGGGAATCTCTGGCAAAATATGTTGATAAATGTGAGAGTGAGAAACAACAACTGATGGATTACAATGGTGATCTGAAGGAGAAGCATATAAGCAACACGTCATCAATGTATCAACAAGATGACAACAAGGTGATAATTTTGCCATTCTATACAAAAGCATCCCAGCCTTGGGGTCAGATGGATTTGGACTGCTATACTGTACAGAAAGAACCAAGATCTCACGTTGGTGTTAGAAGAACAGCAGTGTACATCAGGAAAGAGGAGAGGTTTATGATGAGCTTCACGGGAAATACGATTGTAACAATAAACTATGATGGTTCAGGTAAAAGGGTCATCAGGAAAGGTATTGAAACATACAGAATGGATTTGGATGAGGAAGATAATGCTGTGTACATGAGCACTCACACACCTCTTCATAGGATCCTCAAACTCTCCACAGATGGAGCAACCTTAACTACTGTGGCGTATCTTGAAATGTACAGTTGGCTCTTTGATGTTGTTATTGACACCAGTGATAGAAAACTTTATGTACACAATGGTTGGCAGATCATCATGATGACACTGGAAGGAGAGGACATTGAGGTCATCGCTCAGAAAGAGGTTATTACAGCAATGACTCTGGAGCATTCTGGGAATCTGTTCTATGTTGTCAGTGGAACTTTGATGGTATGGTCTTCGGAAAAGAGGGTAAATCTGGTTCTGGCTCACATTGGTTTTAATGTACAAAGTTTGATATTGCGCAACAACAAAATATATTTTAGTGAAAGGATGTCGAATCCCTGGGGTTTCACAAAGGTAATAGGAGTCATTGAACCACAAGAAGGTTTTATTACTTACACAGTTCCTCTTTTAAAGAAATATAGTCATACTTATGTTATAATGTAAAACAATTCCAAGCTGAGGGAATTACTATATGTACATTTATGAAGGCTTGTTGTTCAATACGTGACAGAATATAATGCTGTCTTAATCATAGATTGTTCTGAAATTATTTCGAATTTGGATTTAGGGCCAGTCCTAAATGTATGGCGATAAGAAACGGAGATTTCCATAAGCAAACATAACACATTACACATTGTAAGAAGAGTGGAACACATTGATAGAGCTGGCGAAACATAATATCCCCATTTCAAAGAGTTGTGCCACGATGAAAAGAACTCGAACTATTTCCTACATTGTATATTATATAAAGCATTGTTCACAGTCTGATTAAAAAAAACAATATTCCGAGGAATAAAAAGTTTCTACATATAGTGCATTTCCTTTTCATAATGCCCATGGGTCATGGCTTATTTATCTTATTAACCGATTAATTATCAAACTTTCTTCAGTATTAACTGGTTACGCATGTCATGTTCTCCCGTACCTGGAATAAATGGCAACTTTTGAAAGTATATTCTTTTCCTTGTAATAAATACGGGCAAGTACCACAATTTGGTCGTTCACGATAATTGATTTATCAACCTGGTTTGGCTGATAAATTAGTTTTATGATATGTTTAAAATTCAAATTTACAAATATCTTAAGTTTCCGAAGTCATACTCTCATCAGCCAAGGAATAATTCTATGTGGTTTTAATTTGTTTTGGGAAAAAAACTAAATTTGAAATTCATAAATTCTTCAAATATTAATTTGGATGAAACACAACTGTTCATCAACATATAAGACATCTGCTAAGTGAAAATCAATAAATGTTTATCATTTACAACATTAAAAACATTGAAGGGGTCATATTGGTGTAAAAAAATGATTTTATACCCCTTGGTCCTTTCAACTCTGCATGTTTTAAAAAACGAGTCGAATAAGTCGAATAAGTCAACATTGAACATTAAATAATAGCCCAGTTATTTCAATTTGTTTTGTTATTTTTACTGTATGAGTGAAACAATAGGGTGTAAAGTTTCTTTTGTACCTCAGTTTATGTTATGCGGAGCCGTTATAGAATCTGTACTGTTCGCTGTACTACCTTGATAGCATAGTTTTAATCCTATGTCACTTCAAAGAGAAAGTACAGTGTAACTTCAATTGAATAAACTTTGTGTCACTTTTGCAATCTTTTGATTGGTACACGTAACTCTACAGCGGAGACTGCCAAGGGAGGTAATAAAGCTATCGGTCCGAATTGATCAAGAATTCAGATTATACTCTGTAGATTTATTGGAGCGTATACTTTGGATTATCGAGGATGGATAAAATGTGGAATTGATTAAATAAACAAATGTTGTAAGGGTAGGAATTATAGTAAACAGTTGGATACATCCTCGTAGTCAAACTTTGAAGTAGATGATGCTCGCCTGTGAACGAACTTTATCAAAATAAAAATGCATGAGAACATGACACTTTGCTGAAAATTTTTCTTCAATCCTCTGGCAATGAGTTCAAACAATTATCATGCCAAACCAAGGATTTATATTTTATTTTTACACTGAACTAGGATTAATATTAGTTTTTCCAATCATACAACAATCAATGCTCTTGAAACAGCATATCTGTAGAGTATAAGTAAATGTTCATTGTGTCAGCAACTATTGGAATGTTCCAATAACATTAATACAATCCCTAGAATTAATAAGATTTATCTGTTTCGTGATGGACACGAATACACATATTTCTTTAAGATACCATTAGAAGGCATGTAATGTAAAGGCACCTTTCGTCTTCTTCGACAGAACATTCAGAGACAGAGGGACAGTTAATCAGCTGTGCATCAGATCAAGCAATAATTATACTAACATGATGGACATTGTAATTGATGAACCTGGCTTTTTTTTATTGATTTTACAACGAGAGCCGCCAAGGTTGTATATCCTGTATACACCACGTGGTGTGGTTATCAGGTCAATATCAGAGGTAGTTTTTTTTAGATAACCACCATGGTCGGTTATGAGATATTCAACCTACGTAACAGATGGACTTGTAAAATTTGGGAAATTTTGTCAAATTAGAAATGAAAATTTTGTAAGTAGCGAAAGTGGGATTCGAACCCTGGATCTCCTTATCGTTAGAGTAGCGCCTTTACCAATGTAGCTACCGAGGATCCATGCAGATGACTGTTCATTCTTTTGTGTCTTGGCTGTATTTATATATTTTCTAGTATTATATATACATATTTATATATGGGTACCAATTTATGTCTACTTTGTGTATGGAATGAATGATAACCATGTGGTGTATGTGAAATAATGACCTCCACCTCGTGAATATCTGTGACAACCATCTCGCGTACCGCTCGATGGTTATCACAGATATTCACTCGGTCAGCGGTCATTATTTCAACCATATCCTGTATATCCGCAGGAAAGAACCCAGAAATACCTGATTGGCAAAAACTACCCTGTGACATCATTTCGGTCCCAAAAGGTCATTCAATAAAGGAGACAAATTTCAAACGATGTTTGAGATTATATAAAATCACAGGTGAGTCAGTTACAACGTCCATCATGTTATAACTGTTTCTCGAGATGATGCAGTTGACAGTCCGTTAGGAAATGAGAAGAACCTCTGATTAGGATAATGATGCTGAATTTACATCTTGGCATTACATAGAAATAGAAAAGAACACAATACTATGTAGCTGTTATATTAGCTATAGTAGAAATTTACATCATGAGTATTGGGTTTAAGAACTTTGAATGGCTATGAAGGTCGATATTACAATAAACAATAGAGCCAAGGGCTCTGTAGCTCAGTTTATATTGCTTGATGATGAAGACTGAAATAAATGTTTAGATTATGGCCCGTGAGGCCCTTATTTGGGACCATGAGATCACCATATCTACAATTTAGCCATTGGCCAAGGAGTCAGTACTTGACTTGATTTCTTGATTAACATGGATTTCACGACAAAACTTCAAACTGAAATACATGGCAGCGTCCTGCATCATTGATTAATTTCTGCAGAATTTTGTTTCAGAATAAGGGGTTACGAGGGAAACAATAATGTTAATATTTATGCTTAGCAATTATCAATTTGAGGTCAACTTGGACTACAGGTTCCCGTCTTAATTGTAACTTGTACTGAACAGAAATATTCTTGTATTCATATCTTATTTGCAGTTGATACAAATCAAAGGATTCTCATGTCATGACGTTGAGGAAATTCTTGTACACGAAGAGTACAATTTTGTCTTTACGGATTATTTTTAGTGATTAGTTACATCCTCAAACATTTTCAATATTTTAGATATTGTACAATGTCCTAACACATTTACTGTTTTACACGAGAAGAAGAATGAACCCAAATATATACCTCTTCTTGAGATGATGCGTCCTGTGGATAAGATAGTTTTCATTTGGTTCAATAATTCCAAATCTTGCGGATTGGCCCTGTTGGTTGGGAATCTCTTCACTAAAGTATATCTTGTCATCGTGGAAAACTAAATCGTTGACGTGAAACCCCAAACGATTCAAAGGAAACGTTGCATTCTTCTCAAAGGAAAATTTCATCAATGTACCTCTGTCGACGTAGAAGAGATACCCCATACCATCCAAAACCATCGTAGTGATCCAAGACCCTTGAATTATATTGGTGATATTGTGCCCATCAAATGTCATCTGGGTAATTTTGAATGTATCTTCAACGTACAGAAGCCTTGATTGTTTATCAATAACAATGTCATAAAGCCAACTGTATTTCGAGGGCGATGCTATTTGTGTAAATTTAGTTCCATCAGTTGACATTCTGGCTATAGTGTGACGTGGAGTTTGTGTACTCATGTACACCACATCCTCTTCTTCATGAAGGGCCATTCCATGTGTTTCAACTTCATATCGGATTACTGTTTCATCCGTCCTATTTACATTGACCATTATTACCTTATTCCCTGTCAGTCCCATCAGCAACTTGTCCTGTTTACGAAGATAGACAGCTGAAGATATGTAGCCCATATGGGAATCAGGAAAGTCTCTTACAGTAAAACAATCCAAGTCCATGTAGCTCCAGCTTTGATATGATGAACTTCTGTATGGTATTACGATTAACGTTTTGTCCGTTTCGTCTGGTTTAACTGATGTTGGATACCATGAAGACATTTGTCCCATTGTAGTTGATTCAAATGTCATTTCCATAGCTCCTTGCTTGCTCCGTCCAGTGCTGTTTCTCAAAGCGTCGTTATATTTCGTTCTCTGTAACCTGAGATCATTACAGTCAGTAACAGCTTTAGTCAGGTTTTCAACGTTTTCTTTATAAACATTACACATTTGAGAGATACTGGTATTTGACATGTTCCCTTCGCCTTGACTGATGTTGCTGCATGCTGAAAGTACAGTACTCAGACTGTCAATAGTGTTCCCCCATTCGTTGTAATCACCATGAATCAATCTAATTTCAGCTTCCATCTGATCAACGCTTCTGATATCCCTGTCTCCATCAACAATCATAGTTATTGCCTCGTTCACCTGTTCAGTCAGTTCTTCTCTCACATCATGAAGTTTGTTTCTCAGCTTGACTTCAAATATTTCTCTCAACTTTGACATCTTGTTATATGCCCTATTATCAACGTGTTTAATTTTCTCTGTCATTATACCCATGTCTAAAGCTTTGACTGTGCAAGTTAATAAAACACATAGCACGATCAGCATTGAAGCATCCATTCTTGACACGAATACACTCAAACTTACAATTCTCTTTACTTAGACTACAATATCGTCACGTATCCGGTATCACATCATGTTGGAACAGACAATGACCTACCCATGATCAGGCAATCACTTCTAATCCTCTCAGCTCGTGTCAAATCATTATGATATTATGTTACTTACATAGGGTAATGTTGCTAGTTCATAGAGAGTCTCCTGTCACCATATGATTCATATTCATATTTTAACGTAATGAGTTGGAATTTGTGTGTCACCTCAGCAAAACGACAATCTCACACAGTTGCATACACCCCTGTTTTCAAACGAGTTTTATATTTGATATCATAAGACATGAAAATTAAGTTCTATTTATTGTAAATTGAATACTGAGCGTAACTTGAAACCTGATACTGTTCAAATTTGACCTCACAAATTGAATATCGACTGCATGGCTATAAACCTGGTATGTAAGGATAGGGAAATCATTTGAGAAGTAATACAGATGGTCACGAGTAGATTTCTGGATCACTTTATTGAGTAATACCGCTTGATGTCACGTGACCCCACAAAACGAACTTCACATCATCAGATCATGGCACATTCTGAAGTCAATAACGCGTGTGACCGCCTCGTACAGCCACCACAGCCACACAACGTCGTCTCATCGACTGCAGAACTCCCCTGAAGACCCGCACCTGAAGTCGCCGCCATTGGTTGACCAGTTCCTGTTCAAGAGCTTACAGAGTCTGGAGTGGGTTGATTTGCTGCCTCAATCCTCTTCCCAATTCATCCCAGATGTGTTCTATTGGATTGAGGTCTGGTGAACGAGATGGCCACTCCATGACGTCGATAATGGCGTTACGCAAGAAATTGCTGTGTGCGGTGTGGCATTATCATGTTGAAAACTCAGCCCTGGACCATGTTGTTGCATGAACGGTATCAGGACAAAAACTTGGTCCCTGTATTGTGCGGCAGTAAGGTCGCCTGCACGACAATCAATCGGGAACGACCATTGGAACAGAAAGATCCCCAAACCATTATGCTGCCGCCGCCAAATATAACCTCTTCTTAACAAAATACTGTGTCTCAATGGATTTATCAAAGATCCTATTGTGGGAAAACAACAGTCAGTAGGTGAAAATATATGTTATTGATACCGATACTCTATTTCACTGCCACACACTTAGAAGTTTATTCTGTGACTAGTTGCTTATTAATATTCTCTGTGTACTTTTCTCATTTATTGGTTATTATCTCGTTTGTGATATCACTTAATCATACTATCGCCGCTAATGGCTGTGATACTGCCAAAGCGGCGTTAAACAATAACCCACTCACTCACTTAATGATACTAAACATATACTATTCATGACACAAGCGTAATTACATTGACAAACATGAATTAATATCCTAGCTGCATCAGATTTCAAAGAGGTCATTTGAGGATCAATCCATGATACAGACTTTGTACCCCAGTCAGCATATTGTGTTAGGTTATTGTCTGCATCAGAAACATTCTATTGAAATTGTTGTGTAGATAGTCATGTGGGGGATAAAGGTGTCGCTGGTATGTGCTCTTATACTAGGTATTGCTAGATGCTTCGATGTTGTTCTTATCAAGCAAAAAATAAGACACATCGATATCATTACCCACAGAAGAACATCCGGTTTGGAAGGGAAGATTGCGCTCAATCTGCAAAGGAAGATAAGCGGTCTAAACAATGAAATATCAAGTCAAGTCAACGACCTTGTGGGAAAGGCTGTTGTTGAAGAATCAGGCACTGGAGGTGTGGAGGTGCTGGTGACTGAACTGAAGATGTTTAACCAAGGGCAGAATGAGTGGAACACGACTGTTGAAAGAGTTTGGGCGGTATTCACAGACTGTCCTGGTAATGCTTCCGAAGCTGTGATCAATAGCTGCAGGGAGAATCAAGAACATAACGAAGAGTTGACACAGTCATATCTCAGTTGTAACACATCCAGACAAGAGCTGCTGAAAAACAGGTTCATGTTACAGAGCAGAGTGAACGACAAGCAGATAACAACGCGAACCAATGTCCTCACAGGAGAAGATGAGGATGCCGACGGTATATCATCAATGCCATATTTCTTTCAGGAACGAAACACTACATTGATTGTTATCCCGTACTATAGCTCAACCGACCATTGATGGGGTATAATGGACTTAAACTGTTTTGATATTTCTGAGTATCCAGATTCACACATTGACTATGTCACTGCTGCAGTATTCATGTCTAAACAGAGGAAATTGTTGATGGGGCTGCAGTACAGAAAGTTCGTCGTATCCAATTTGAATGGAACAGATTTGAAGGTAATAAAGACCGGAATTGAAAGTCGCGGAATGGCCCTCGATGAAGATGAAGAGACTGTTTACATGAGCACCCACACACCACGTCACAGAATTGCCAAGATGTCAGCTGATGGAAGTCATTACATCGAAATCGCTAAATTGATAGACGTTAGTTAGCTTGAGGACGTTGCACTCGACAAGCGGGAAAGGAAGCTGTACGTCAGTGATGGGTACTACATCATCGGGATGACATTTGAAGGTCAGAACATTACTAAGATAGTTGGTGAAAGAAGTCTTACAGGAATAACCCTCGATGAAATCTCTTCTATGTGGCCAGTGGTACTTTAAAGAAATATTCTTTTGTAAAGAATGCAACATTATCTCTCAGTGATATTGGATATGCTGTAAAGAGTTTGGTATTTTACAATGATAAAATTTATTTTAGTGAACAGTTATTGGTATGACAACGCAATTCCGGAAGAATCGGAATTATTGAACCAAAAGAGGGTTTCCTTGGTTTCTTCTCCTTAATTGAATATAGGTTGTTAACACTAACACAGTGACGTAATGGTTAGCATGCCTGCCTCTCATACCAACTGCTGTTCGAATCCCGGTCGAGTCACCAAACGCTTGTGACCTGGGTCTTTTACTGTGTTGTGTCCTTGGGCAGGCACTTCATCCACAATGCACTCAGTTCACCCAGTTGTACAAATGGGTACCTAGACACTGGAATGTATGGACCTTTACAGTTTATAATAATATTGTTATTATTATTATTATAACCTTACATATTGTGCTGGAGTCCAAGACAATGAATAATGATCAATATTCCTCAGAAACTATTTCTTTATTAAATGATCTATAATTTTAATACATTTATCATTATTGAATATGTTTGTTAAGCTTATCATATCTTTTTAAATAAAATCATATGGTTTTAAGTGTTTTCATGTTTATTGACATTTAAAAAATAATTAGTAACAAGTGCACTTATATATCATCGTATATTTTGCAATAAAAATAGACACACTGGCTCTGTAGCTCATCAGGCTTTATATACATTAACAAATTTAAAATGTCAACTTCTAGGTGAGTGGTACAATAAATAGGAAGCACTTTAAATGGAGAAGATGAAATAGGTCTTAATGTCCTAAACCCTTTTGACCTATCTTTGAGGCCAGATATAAAATTCCCTATAAAGACACACTCGAAGATTTAATTCATCACATCCTTTAAATTACCCCCCTTTGAAGAGCAAATAAGATCTCAAGATGAAAAAAGCTTTTCAGATCATGACCTCTGTGACCTATATTTGGGGTCGCAGGATTAGTGGGGCGGATAACAGTAATTTTTCACAAGAATCGTGCAAAATGTGATATAAGCACCAAATGGTGTTTCTCTGTCCTTGAAGTGCCTGTGGACTTGAGACCCAACTTTATATCTGGCAAAAGAATTGTACTGTAGGAGCTGTGCCATAGCATTATCAGACTTTGAAGCACCAAGCTGTAGATGTGATTTGATATCTGCTTCATGTTCAATCATGCAGACAAATTGAAGCAGTGATAGTGGAACTGCATCTTCTGGACATCCATGTTGGAAAGCTCAAGTCTCTGCCTGTAGAGCATGCAGAGATCACTAAGTCGAAAGATTGTGTTTAAAATTGATTGTTGTTGATTAAAAGATATATTTTTGAAAACCCGATTTTTGTAATTTTTGTTCTTAAAATTATCAATATCTGCAATATGCAATGTTCCAAAACCCCTGAAAGTGTGGGAAATGAATCTAGCATACTTTGAAACATATAATTAGACACCAAGATCACTAAAATCCGTCAATAACTTACATTTATACGGAGAAAATGACTTCACAAGAGCTTTTTGGTGGCCATCTTGGATTTTCACGTGGCCCATCGGACAAATTTATTCAGTACACCTTTGGTAACCATCATACCAAGTTTGGTGCTTATATCACATTTTGCACGATTTTTCTGTTATCCGCCCCACTAGATCACGAAATCCACAATTTAGAATCCCCTTTGGTCAAGGAGTCTGTACACAACATTTAAACTTTCTAGACCTTTTGGACAAAAAGATGAAATTACGTTTTTAAGGGGTCACAAGGTCACCAAATTTACAATTTAGAATCCCAAGGAGTCTGTACACAAATTTCAACTCCCTAGACCAAGTGGTTCTGGAGAAGAAGATGAAAATGAGAAAAGTTTACTGACGGACGGGCGGACAGACAGACAGATGGACGGACGGACGGACGGACGGACGGACGCCGGACCTCATGCCATGCCAAAAGCCAACCGGGCCTTTCAGGCCAGATGAGCTAACACGTCTACAAGCTCAGTCATTTATAACTACAGGTTTAACTCGCTTTTTTCAAACCATTTATAAGCCAGGGAACAAACATTATGAAATGTTTTTTTTTAAACTGTTATGTTTTGGCAAGTTTTTTAGATTGAAGCAAACATTTAGTGAGTGAGTTACTGTTTAACACCGCTACGGCAGTATCACAGCGGTTAGCGCCGATGCAAATATTTAGAAATAATCCGAGAATCTAGAAAATTAAGATACAATGTTCTTAACAGTACATAGTTTTCTTGGTTTGTAGAGCTTGCATTTCCGTTCAGTTTACATGTAGAAGGTATCATATGCATGTATTAAAGCATATCTCGATAAACGGGAATATCCTATCGACTTTCATTTGCACAAACATACCCCGTTAGTTATTTTGCATTGAGCCTATTTGGCCTTATCAATTGAAATCAAGAAATCTGCAAATCACTCATTTATAACTATAAAATTTGTGTAGGATGTACATGGGCATGTACATTTACGTGTATAAACATATGGTTTATACTATTTAATGAATAATCAATAAACATCCAATGATAATCTTCTGGTTGAAGTATGTCTATACAAGATGTCATTATGGTGCTTAGATTTAAGGGAGTAATATCTGTGATCCACAAACATTGCCACAACTTCTCATTTATTTCTGCTCAAACTTCATATCTTGTGACTGTGAAATTGACAAGCTTGCAACCTCTAACATCCTTGTTAATGTGTTCTACGTTATAAATTGAATCAGAGGAGAGGGAAAATCTGTTTAATGGCATCACAATCAAAGCTGCGTGCTTATAATAATAATAATGAGGATACTTATATCGCGCTGAACTCCACAACACAAAGGCCCATGCTCAAAGCGCTACACACATTATTACCCTGGTGTAAGGACCAACATCGTTCCTTTTTCATTCTCAACTCCCTTTGGAGTATGCAACCTGGGCTGCCAATTAAGGCGCTCGAAGGTTATCTGTCACATTGCCTGCACTTCCAAACCAGGTACTCAATTCTACTGCTGAGTGAACAGAGGCACATTTCGAATAAAGTCCCTTGCCCAAGGTGACACCACGAGCCTCTCAACTCATGTCTCAGTGTGGGCCAGGGAACCCCCCCTTCAAACTCTCAGTTTTCATTCAGCAATGAGGCGGGTAACCCACCCATCCAGCGAGCCACGCCCGCTGTTGCTGAACTTAACTGATAGCGGTCGACTGAGCTAGCACAGGACCACGTGCCATCAAAAGTGTAAATGTCTTTGAAACCAAATAACATTCATGTAGCCTTGTCTGGATATTAACATTATTTCTCATATGTTATGCTAAAGATGATGATTTTTTTACTAGCAGTTGATACCATTTATATGTGTCGACAAAATAAGTTTGTATTCGAAATGTAAATTTTGTCCCTTAAATGAAAACCAGAGATCAAATTTGAAATGTATCTTTTATCTGTTTCTTGTATACAAAATTTCAAAAGATATCTCATTGACACCAACACCATATAAGGGGCAGTGGCACGCTTTTTCGCTAAAAAAGGGGATGAAATGTATTTGAAAAATAATGTCAGCAATAATAAAACATCCTTATTACTTCGGAAAATCAAGTAAAAAATGCGTGTAGAGCCGTAAAGCCATGGGAATCTTTTTTGTCATTCAAAATAATAAAATGTGTTCACAATAAAATGGTCGCCATGCAGTTTTTGCTTTAAACGCAACACAGTTATTACCACTACGGATAATTGGTTTGTGTAATAAGATGTTTTACCCTTTAAAGTACATATAAATGACATAAACTACCATTATAAATGGGAAATTTGAAAAAATAAATTTTCAAAAAGAAAGTGACAACCCACGACATAAGCCCTTTTAGGCCTGATGAGATAAAAATGTTCAATTAAAGATTGTAGACAACAATTATTGACACAAATGGATGACCAATATCAGATTATTCCAGAAGCCTATCAGGCCTTTTAAAGAGCTATCGAGTATGTTGATATACATACCGAAATATTAAAAAAAATATATGGCATTGAAATATATACACTTAATTTTGGGCAGAGTTTTTCAACTCAAAATAAACAAAGAAATAGCACTAATTAGCAAAAGTGTTTTCCAGTCTAAATATAGATAATTTTGGTCTCACTCACACACTGTAAACAAATATACAGTTTTTGGCGTTTATTTATTTACCATTCCGTTCAATTATGTAGTTCCTACAGATATTGTATTGGAAGTTTTAGATCTCAAGATCTAAAGTGATTGTCATTGCGAGTAAAGAGTCAATGAGAAGATATTGTTTTGTATGCACTCGTAAAAATGACAAATGATACAAGTAGGTGTCACACAAGGCTGTGTTTTGAGTCCCTTCTTATTTTCCTTCTTCATAAAAGAATTGGCCACTCACATTGAACTAAATTGTGCTCACTGTATACAATCACACCCAGCTGTTCCTTTTGCTTTTGCTGATGATATTGTCTTGATATCAAGTGCTATTATTGATCTACAAACAAAATATACGAACTTCTGTGAGAAGACAAAATTAACAATTAATCTGAATAATAAAAAAGGTAGTCGTATTCAAAAATGTGGAAAACTAGCAAAAAATTAAAACTGGTATTATAAGGAATGAAAACTTGAAATTACAAATTCTTACAAATACCTTAAGCTTGGTGTATATTTCACAAACCAATCATTTATCCTCGCTATTACATGCAAGTTATGCAGCAGTGCAGGCACAGAAAGTTTTGGTAGGAATCCTAAGGCAAATACACATTCTTGGTGATCTTCACAATATTTGATGCAAATATATATCCTATTCTTTTTATATAGGGCAGAAATTTGGGGAATAAATACATTTGCGAAATTAGAAATGGTAGATTTGTATGCTTGTAAAAAGTTGTTGGGTGTTACACAAAGTACTTCAAATGTCATATTATATGGAGAATGTGCCAGGTTTCCTTTATACATATACTCATATTGTAAAGTAATTCGGTATTGGATACAGTTATTATTCATGCAATTTCATCGTATACCAAAGAAATGCTACAATGTGATACTTTTACATTATAATGGCCGTATAAACTGGGTAAAAGACGTAAAACAACTTTAATTTACGACCGGATTAGAAAATATTTTGCACAATCAAGAACATTGAATATATCCGGAATTCATGAAATCCTCTACCCAAAGACTAAAAGATATCTTTTTGCAACATTGGCATGCGAAATTATCTCCCTCAAGCAAATGTGACATTTACCTACAATGTAATGTTCAAAAGCGATATACATACCGAATTATATCTATGTTGTTTAAATGTTAAAAAGTACAGAATAAGTCTAGCACGATTTCGATGCTCATGAACTTATTTTTTTTGCACAATCTTCTTACGTAATCAAAGCTTTAACATCATCAAGTAAATGGCATCACAAAGCTTAAAACTCATCAACTATATGGCATCACAAAACTTTAACATAATCAACTATGTAACATCACAAAGCTTCAACATAACCAACTATATGGCATCACAAAGCTTCCATATATCCAACTATATGGCATCACAAAACTTTAACATCATCAACTATGTGGCAACACAAAACTTTACCATCATCAACTATATGGCATCACACAGCTCAACATCATCAACTATGTGGCAACACAAAACTTTAACATCATCAACTATATGGCATTATAAAGCTTTATCATCATCTATATATATATATGGCATCACAAAGCTTTAAAATAATAATAACAATGAGGATACTTATACTACGCTAGACTCCACGCCACGAAGGGTCATGCTCAAAGCACACACACATTATAACCCTGGTACAAGGACAAACATCATCCCTTTTTTCATTCTCACTTCACTTGGAGTATACAACCTAGCTGCCAATTAAAGTTATCTATCACATTGCCTTCACTTCCACACCAGGTACTCAATTGTACCGCTGAGAGAACAGAGGCACTTTGAATACAGTCACTTGCCCAAGTCTTCACAACTCATGACCTAATGTCATAACATTTTTGACAGCACAGTGGAAAGACCATACAACACTACAGTTATTTCCCACAGAGGTAACTTCCTTTAGATTGTATACCATAACGTGTGGAGGGTAAGATTTGTTGAAGGAACATGTGCAGCACTGTGTTAAATAAAAACATGAGAGATGCTTTTGGATGATGAATAGAATCTGATCCTAATCTTCTGGTATCAAATGTACATGTATCTAAACTCGTAGCAAACTAACTTATGCAATTTCTATTAATTCGTGATTACATTTTCGTGAGATTGTTTATTTCATGCTCGATTGACACACAAATTCACTCTCGTTATAAAGTAATATGATACATGTGGTGATAGGATACTCTCTAAGAGATACAAGCACTATCACCCTATGTAAGTAAGATAATATCATAATAATATAAGCCAAGAGTTAAGAAGATTAGAATGTGTTGTCTGATCAGCGCAAGGGTCAACGACTGCTCCAACATGATTTGATACCGGATAGGATGTATGTACAGGACAATAGTGTTGACTAAAGGACAGGTATATCTAAGTTTGTGTTGATCCATGTCAAGAATGAAGTTTTCAACTCTGATCGTGTTGTGTGTTTTCCTAACGTGCACAGTCAAAGCTTTCGACATGGGTATAATGACAGAGAAAATTAAACACGTTGATCATAGGATATATGAGAAGATGTCAAAGTTAGAAATATTTGAAGTCAAGCTGAGAAACAAACTTCATGATGTGAGAGAAGAACTGACTGAACAGGTGAACGAGGCAGTAAATATAACTGTTGACGGAGAAGGTGATATCGGAAATGTTGATCAGATGGAAGCTGAAGTGAGATTGATTCGTGAGGATTACAACGAATTGGGAGACACTATTCACAGCCTGAATACTGTACTTTCAGCATGCAGCAACATCAGTCAAGGCGTTGGGAACATGTTGAATACCAGTAACTCTCAAATGTGTAATGTTTATAAGGGAAACGTTGAAAACCTTACCAAAGCTGTTACTGGCTGTAATGATCTCAGATTACAGAGAACGAAATATAACGAAGCTTTGAGAAACAGCACTGGACGCATGCAAGGGCCAGCAGAAATGAATTTTGAATCAACTACAAGACAAAAGCCTTCATGGTATCAAACCACAGTCAAACCTGCAAACAAGGACAAAACGTTAATCGTTATACCATACGAAAGTTCCTCATATCAAAGCTGGAGCTACATGAACTTGGATTGTTTTACTGTAAGAGACTTTCCTGATTCCCATATGGGTTACATAGTTTCAGCTGTCTATCTTCGTAAACAGGACAAGTTGATGATGGGACTGTCAGGGAATAAGATAATAACGATCAATGTAAATGGGACGGATGAAACAGTAATCCGATATGGAGTTGAAACAAAGGGAATGGCACTTCATGAAGAAGAAGATGTGGTGTATATGAGTACTCAAGGTAACACGATTGCTAGAATGTCAACTGATGGAACTAACTTTAAACAAATAGCATCGCTTCCTAAATACAGTTGGCTTTATGACGTTGTTATTGATAAACAAGCACGGCTTTTGTATATTCGAGATGCCTTCAAAATTACCCGAATGTCATTCGATGGACACAATATCACCAATATAATTCAAGGGTCTTGGATCACTACGATGGTTTTGGATGGTGTTGGGCATCTCTTCTACGTTGACAGTGGTTCGTTGATGAAGTTTTCCATTGAGAAGAACGCAACATTTCCTTTGAATCGTTTTGGATTTCACATCAAGGATATGGTTTTCCATGATGACAAGATATACTTCAGTGAAAGGATACCTAGCAGACAGGGCCAATCTGCAAGATTTGGAATTATTGAACCAAAAGAAAACTATCTTGCTTACACGACACGCCGTCTCAAGAAGAGCTATATTTTTGGGTTCCTTCTTCTCTTCGTGTAAAAAGTAAATTTGCGAGAACATTGTATAAGATTCGAACCCAGGAGCATTGAGTGAGAGTACGACGTTCTGCCACTTGAGCCGTTGGGATGTTGTTTTAGTTCTTACGGTAGGGCAGAGGTCTCGTCCTATATTCGAATCCCTTTTAGAATAAATATGCTTTTTATCTCTTGCTTCATGTAAAGCATAGTATAATTCGTTTGAAGAATATGAATATTAATCAATTTATCACGCCAATAGTATGTTTCGATAGACCCTTTATTCATAGCAGAAACTTTTTTATTTTATTTAAATCTACAACAATCATGCTCATCGAATTTGTTATTTTCATATTCACATTGTTTACACAACATTGTTATCTTGTTATTTGCTCAACTTGTATAGGTGTACGTTCAAATAAATAACGATATATATGTCTCTTGTATTTTACGAGTCAACCTTAATTACCAGTGTCATTATTGAAACAATCGAATATCCGATACTCAATTCATTTAATTCTCAAGTTCACTATCGTTATATTCTGATTGCATCATTGATATTGATGATGTTGTATCAGTTCTGCCACCAAACACTGTGTATTCGTGCAAGGGGTATATAGGTTTGAACTCCGACCATCGGTCAGTCCCGTATAGGGTACCTGGCCTGGACGTTTTTGATTAGTCTATCCATCGGTAGTACGTGTGTGTGTTTTGTGAACGATCGAAATGTTCTTTGCGAAGCTATGGCCCTTGACTAAGAGAGCTTGACTGTCCTAAATTTCAGTCTGATAGTACACGTGTTCTGAAATCAATCTCACACATGAATATATTCAAAATTATGGCACTTAAATTTCCTCTTTTAGATTGAGAGTTAAACAAAACCTTGCTTGGTTAAAATATTCGATTGATGATAGGTATTTGAAACTTTATATGTATTTCCTCAATCTAAATAAATGTAATGTTCTGTATTATGATAAAAATACGTTGATCTAAAGTTATTTAGACTGGAATTTCCCTCGACCTTGTTGGAACCCTTAACCTTGGACATAACTTTTAATTCGTCAGCAGGCCTTTGAAAATGACATGTTTCCCGTTTCACCAACTGAGGAGAAAACCTTTGACATCGTCAACTTGACCTTGGAGTAGGATGCATTTAAAAAAAAATTGTTTATGGGTTAGTAATATGCCTAAGGCTTCGATATTATTTATTCGCCGGATTAGGTCATTCAGTCGATAAAAGACCATCTCATGTTTATGCAGATCTGGATGATAAGATCAGATCTTTTATAAATTAACATACATACACTACTTATTTACAGAAGAGTACCAATAGGAACACATTGGGATTCTTGTACTCGCTGAGCACTCTTGTTATGAAATGCGATATATTACAATATGTTGGTTGTCGTACTTAATGCAGTTGGAAATATATAGCTTTATATCTGTCAGCTACTTTTAAGTTTTATTCTAACACATGAAAGCATAATATTGAAACATAAAGGATGGTATATGTAATTACTTTATCCAATTAGCTCTGATTGGATGTTGTATGAACATGAAACCAAACCAAATGATTCACAGAGTAACAGTTAATAAAAACAACTTTGTATTATACATCAGATGCTTAATCGAAAAATGGTTCAATAAGAAAGATCAACATGACCATTTAAAAAATCTTTCTTTGCCAAGACGGCCATGTTTTTAAAAGGGAACGTGTACAGACAATGTCATGTTTAAGTTGAACCAGAGCTGAAAATCACATAGCCAATGTCTGAAAATCCAAAACCTGTTATAATTTCATCTTTTTATGTATAATATTTGGGAAAATGATAAATAAATAAACATATAAAATGACATGACTCATGATTCAGTAGACGCACAGTGGTTTCGATTATGCATCGTTAATTAATTACTGTGTAACATAATATTGCGTCGCAGTGATCAGCGATCTAGAGTAAGTATATAAATATGCATCAGATATTAGATTCAGTCAAAGTCCACTTGCATACAGAACAATGATAAACCTGAGTTAGCCTTGTTGACATATATAAAGTAAGCATGTTAAGCATGGATCTCTCATTGCTGATGATATTATGGGTGTTCTTTATCAGTGGTGGCAGTACCTCCGACATTGGTTTAGTTCATCACAAGATGAGACACGTGAACTGGAACATGCAGCAGAGAATACTCAGGCTGGAGGAATCTTTGACACGGCGACTGGACAGGAAGATACATGATTTGGGTGAGGACCTGACAAGGCAAATAAAGGAAGCTACAGACGACATTGTACTGCAAGGGATGGGCGAAGGAGTCATCAGTAAACTGGAACCAGAAATGAACCGCATAAATCGGGGATTTGAAGGAATTGTAAGAAAGGTCAAAATGCTTGGTATCACTTTATTAAGCTGTCGAGCTGACTCTCAAGATATACCTAAAGAATTATTCGGAAATATCGATGATATGTGTCCGAAACACCAAGAAAAAAGGGAATCTCTGGCAAAATATGTTGATAAATGTGAGAGTGAGAAACAACAGCTGATGGATTACAATGGTGATCTGAAGGAGAAGCATAGAAGCAACACGTCATCAATGTATCAACGAGATGACAACAAGGTGATCATTTTGCCATTCTATACAAAAACATCCCAGCCTTGGGGTCAGATGGATTTGGACTGCTATACTGTACAGAAAGAACCAAGATCTTACGTTGGTGTTATAAGAGCAGCAGCGTACATCAAGAAAGAGGAGAGGTTTATGATGAGCTTCACGGGAAATACGATTGTAATAATAAACTATGATGGTTCAGGTAAAAGGGTAATCAGGAAAGGTATCGAAACATACGGAATGGCTTTGGATGAGGAAGATAATGCTGTGTACATGAGCACTCACACACCTCTTCATAGGATCCTCAAACTCTCCACAGATGGAGCAACATTAACTACTGTGGCGTATCTTGAAATGTACAGTTGGCTCTTTGATGTTGTTATTGACACCAATGAGAGAAAACTTTATGTACACAATGGTTGGCAGATTATCATGATGACAATGGAAGGAGAGGACATTGAGGTCATCGCTCAGAAAGAGGTTGTTACAGCAATGACTCTGGAGCATTCTGGGAATCTGTTCTATGTTGTCAGTGGAACTCTGATGGTATGGTCTTCGGAAACGAGGGTAAACCTGGTTCTGGCTCAAATTGGTTTTAATGTACAAAGTTTGATATTGCGCAACAACAAAATATATTTTAGTGAAAGGATGTCGAATCCCTGGGGTTTTACAAAGGTAATAGGAGTCATTGAACCACAAGAAGGTTTTATTACTTACACAGTTCCTCTTTTAAAGAAATATAGTCATACTTATCTGATAATGTAAAACAAGCCTATCCTGAGAGAATTACTACATGTACATTTATGAAGACTTGTTGTTCAATACGTGACAGAATATTATGATGTCTTAACCATAGATTGTTCTGAAATTATTTCGAATTTGGATTTAGGGTCAGTCCTAAATGTATGTCGATAAGGAACTGAGATTTCCATAAGCAAACATTACACATTGTAAGAAGAGTGGAACACGTTGATAGAGCTGGCGAAACATAATATCCCAATTTCAAAGAGTTGTGCCATGATGAAAAGAACTGGAACTATTTCCTTCATTGTATATTATATAAAGCATTGATCCCAGTCTGATTAAAAACAAACAATGTTCCGAGGAGTAAAAAGTTTCTACATATTGGCCCTACTTAGATACTCGTTCTTGGTTTAACAAAAGGTGCATTTCCTTTTCATAATGCCCATGGGTCATGGCTTATTTATCTTATTAACCGATTAATTATCAAACTTTCTTCAGTATTAACTGATTACGCATGTCATGTTCTCCCGTACCTGAAATAAATGGCCACTTTTGAAAGTATATTCTTTTCCTTGTAATAAATAAGTAACTACCGTATTCGCCGTAATAGAAGCCCTGGGCGTTTAAAAAATTGGGAAAAGGGGGCGTTTATTAAAATGACTTTAAACATCGTAAAAAGGGGGCGTTTATTTAAAAAATGTCTGTTGATGTCAAAAAGAAAAAGAAACATCGATCTTATTTAAGAGTTTTAATCAAAATAAGTGTATGAAATAAATGTAAAGAAGAGTTAGAGGTTGATAACAAGATTGAAAACTCTTCTTCAGTGAAACATCAGTAAGGTAAGTCCATACAAAAGGGGGGCGTTTATAAGGGGTCATTTTCTGTGAGTTTAAAATGGCTTAGGGGGGCGTTTATTAGGAGAGGGCGTTTATTAGGATGAATACGGTAATTGATTTATCAACCTGGCTTGGCTGATAAATTTAGTTTTATCATATGTTTAAAATTCACATTTACAAATATCCGAAGTCATACTCTAAAACTGAGTCATCAGCCAAGGAATAATTCTATGTGGTTTTAATTTGTTTTTGAAAATTTTAAATTTAAATACCCCTTGGTCCTTTCAGTGACTCTAACTCCGCATGTTTGAAAAAAACGAGAATGATTGTTTGTCGAATAAGTCAACATTGAACATTAAATAATATCCCAGTTATTTCAATTTGTTTTGTTATTTTTACTGTATGACTGAAACAATAGGGTGTAAAGTTTCTTTTGCACCTCAGTTTATGTTACGCGGAGTCGTTATAGAATCTGTACTGTTCGCTGTACTACCTTGATAGCAAAACTATTTTCTAAGTTTTAATCCTATGTCACTTCAAAGAGATAACGAACTTTATCAAAATAAAAATGCATGACAACATGACACTTTGCTGAAAATTTATCTTCAATCCTCTGGCAGAGAATTCAGACATATTCAGAATATCATGCCAAACCAAAGATTTATATTTTATTTTTAGACTGAACTAGGATTAATATTAGTTTTTCCAATCATACAACAATCAATGCTCTTGAAACAGCATATCTGTAGAGTATAAGTAAATGTTCATTGAGTCATCAACTATTTGAATGTTCCCATAACATTCATAAAATCCCTAGAATTAATAAGATTTTTCTGTTTCGTGATGGACAGTGTTTTATATATACACATATTTCTTTAAGATACCATTACATAGGCATGTTATGTAAAGGCACCTTTCGTCTTCTTCGACAGAACATTCAGAGACAGAGGGACAATTAATCAGTGCATCAGATCAAGCAATAATTATAATAACATGATGGACATTGTAATTGATTTACCTGGCTTTTTATTGATTTTAACAACGAGAGCCGTCATGGTTACTTTTAGTTCCTGTATATCCGCAGGAAAGAACCCAGAAATACCTGATTGACAAAAACTACCCTGTGACATCATTTCGGTCCCAAAAGGTCATTCACTAAAGGAGACAAATTTCAAACGATGTTTGAGATTATATAAAATCACAGGTGAGTCAGTTACAACGTCCGTCATGTTATAACTGTTTCTCGAGATGATGCAGTTGACAGTCCGTTAGGAAATGAGAAGAACCTCTGAATAGGATACTGTTGCTGAATTCACATCTTGGCAATACATAGAATACGTTTGGTAGCAGAGGAGAAGAACAAAATACTATGTAGCTGTTATATTAGCTTTATAAAACCTTTTACCTAGTAGAAATTTACATCGTGAGTATTGGGTTTAAGAACGGCTATGAAGGTCGATATTACAATAAACAATAGCGCCAAGGGCTCTGTTGCTCATCAGGGTTCATATTGTTTAATGATGAAGACTGAAATAAACGTTTAGATCATGGCCCGTGAGGCCCTTATTTGGGACCATGAGGTCACCATATCTACAATTAAGAATATACAATGGCCAAAGCATCTACACACAATACCACAGCCTTCTAAGGCTTATGGAGAAAAAGACGAAATAGGTTTTTAGGTCATGGCATGTGAGGCCCTTATATGGAGCCACAGGTCACCCAATCTACAATTTATAATCTTCATTTGCTAAAGAGCCTGTACACAATAGTACACTCTTCTAAGTATTTCTTTACAGGGAAAAATACGAAAATAGTTGTTTCGGTCAAACCCTGTGAGGCCACAGGGTCACCAAATCTACAATTTAGTTATTGGCCAAGGCGTCAATACTTGACTTCATTTCTTCATCAACATGGATTGAACGACAAAGCTTCAAACTGAAATACATGGCAGCGTCCTGCATCATTGATGAATTTCTGCAGAATTTTGTTTCAGAATTAGGGGTTACAAGGGTAACAATAATGTTAATATTTATGCTTAGCAATTATCGATTTGAGGTCAACTTGGCTACGGCTTCCCGTCTAAATTGTAACTTGTACTGAACAGAAATATTCTTGTATTCATATCTTATTTGCAGTTGATACAAATCAAAGGATTCTCATGTCATTGACGTTGAGGAAATTCTTGTACATGAAGAGTAAAATTTTGTATTTTGAGATAATCTTTAGAGATTAGTTACATCCTCAAACATTTTCAATATTTTAGATATTGTACAATGTCCTAACACATTTACTGTTTTACACGAGTAGAAGAATGAAGCCAAATATATACCTCTTCTTGAGATGATGCGTCGTGTAGGTAAGATAGTTTTCTTTTGGTTCAATAATTCCAAATCTTGCGGATTGGACCTGTTGGTTAGGAATTTCTTCACTAAAGTATATCTTGTCATCGTGGAAAACTATATCGTTGACGTGAAACCCAAAACGATTCAAAGGAAATCTTGCAATCTTCTGAAAAGGAAAATTTCATCAATGTACCTTTGTCGACGTAGAAAAGATGCCCCATACCATCCAGCACCATCGTGCAAGACCCTTGAATTATATTGGTGATATTGTGTCCATCAAATGTCATCTGGGTAATTTTGAATGTATCTTCAACGTACAGAAGCCTTGATTGTTTATCAATAACAACGTCATAAAGCCAACTGTATTTCGGGAGCGATGTTATTTGAGTAAATTTAGTTCCATCAGTTGACATTCTGGCTATAGTGTGACGTGGAGTTTGTGTACTCATGTACACCACATCTTCTTCTTCATGAAGGGCCATTCAATGTGTTTCAACTCCATATCGGATTACTAGTCCACCAGCCAGGTGAGGAGAATGGAAAATATGCTCTCCCCAAAAGCTAGAAAATATCTAAGTGGATAAAATGTTTCTTTTTACATTCAGGTACATGAAAAAAATGGATGTCAAGTTTGGAAGTGGTGCATTATTTTTTTTTTTACCTTCAAAGTTTTCTATGTGAAGTCCTCACACCATACTGAGGAATGCAATTAGTTGTAAGGAAGCACTTCCCAAAAGTCCCATTAGAGTTACCTCCCCTATATGCAATTGACCTTTGTTTACAATATGGCGGTTTGCCAAGTCCAAGGACAAATGTTTAATCAGCTGTATTATGCATATTCTGGATATGTTTGCAATAACCATAGATGGAGCAGCTTAATCCATTCAACATCAGCAGTGGAAAAGGTGAGTGATTGTTTTTTCTCAGTTAACTATCATTGAAAACATGTTTGAAATTTCTACTGGTTGAGTCAATAGGATAACCAGAAAATTAGATCTGTCAATTTTAGAGGAATATTCATATGTTTCCTATGCTAGAATAAAGCAATATAGATATATGACATGATACACAGGGTTTATATCAACTTCCAAACTCAAATATTTACTAAACAATTGCATAATTGTTATCAATGGGGAAAATGCACCTTGGGCCCATTTTGGGATGGATATTTAAAAATGTTTTATCTATTCTAAGTGAAATAAAGTTCCAACTTTTCTCACATTTAAAAAAAAAACAAAACCTAATCTTATTGTTTTTAAAACTATTTCTATAAGTATTTGAATTGTTTGGTTGGATATTTAATACCCTATATTCATGAAACCCTAAAATTGCCCCACCATTACTTTCCAGAGATTATTGGCACATGCTATTTGCCAACAACTATTTTTAAATTAGCTGAATTCATGAGCTGAACAGCACCCAAAGTAATGATTTAGAGTCAATGATGATATGATTTTAAAAAATAAATAAAAACATAATGTTATTCATTAATGTTATTAGTTAATAAATCATTATTACTGCATTATCAAATGAATTTTTTAGTTGAACAATTAGCTTATAGTTTAGAATTGATAATCAACATTTGTGATTATCAGTTTTTATTTTATTATATGTATTATTATAATTATTTAATATTATTATTATTATTGCTGCTGATTGTAAAGGAAGTACTTTTTCAATAGTTTTGAGCATTTCATATCATATTCTCACTGTATTAATAGGTTTAGCTTATTCTTTATTGAAGTATGTGTATTATGTATTATGTATTAAGTATTATGTAAGGCACATGTCAGTTTCAACATCTGTACTTGATGTTTATCTTTGTGATAATACTCCTAGGTTTATTTAAGATTGTAATAAACAAATATATTTCTTTATTATATGTCTGTATAAAATAATTATGGTACAATGATAACATTCATTGATTAACCTAAATGATTTTTTTGATTTTCATTATACTTTTATTTATTTGTTAAAATAAGTTTTTGAAAATAATATAAAAATAAAATACTTATGAAAAATACACCTTTGTAATGATAAATATTGAATCAAAAATTCTTCATAGTTTTGTTGTATTAATGTCAATTATTTTATTTTTTCAAATGAATTCAGTTTACCCTGCTGAGCCCCAGAAGAACCAGCCCTCACTGAAGCTGGAAGACTGTTTGATATGTCAAACCGAATCGAAAAGCAAGAAACTCTAAGAAGTCCATATGTTGAGGGTAAAACATCATTTCTAAGAGCACTGAAAGAGAGATATGATGCAGGAGATAGACTCATATACAACCAAGTAACAGCTGTTCTTCAGGAGGTGAACTACCAGTCATCATTTGAACTAAAAGATTATATCAATGTTCTTTGGCACAAGAGTTGTTTTTCAACATTTACAAGTTCAACAAATATTTCTCGCCTTTCATCTAAAACTGCTTCTGATGATGTGTCCACACCAGCCAGAAAAAGAAGACATTCTTTCGACTGGAAAACACTTTGTATGTTTTGTAGTCAGAAATCTTTCATGAAGGACAAGAAACTAATAAAAGTCTCAACCTTTGATTTTTGCGAGACACTTGAGCAGAAAAGCCAAGGCCAAAAAAGATCATGACCTCATGTGTCAGGTTGGAGACTTTTCAAAACTAATGAGCCAATAGGCAAGATACCACAAGGCATGTCACAGCCGATACATTGTTTGTGGAAAACAAAAGTCATCTATTGATAACTATCATCAAGTTGCTTTTAAACAATTGATGGAAATACTGTTACCAGAACTGGCACAAGGGAGGGCTTTTGATATGAATGAACTACTACAAAGATATCAAACCTATCTAATCAAACATCTTCCAGAAGACACAACATCATCATTCTCAAAACATAAACTGAAGGCAAAGATTGAAGCTCAGTATGGTGATTCAGTTGTTTTCATTCAGAATTCTACGACAAGACCCGAGCTTGTCATAAGTCATACAGTGCAGGTACAAGACATAATCATCAGGCTGTTGAAGTTGGAAAAGGAAGAATGATGAACGTTCCAGAGTTGGCTTCTGATCACGAGGAAGCAGATTCACGGATGTTTTTACACGTGAGCCATGCTATCAAAAAGCTCAACGTCAAAAGAGTTGTCGTCTGGAGCATAGATTCTGATGTTGTTGCCATTTGTCCAAGAATATGTGTCAAGCTGGATATCAGAGACTTTTTCTTCAAAACAGGTGTTGGCCAGAGGAAACGTTTCATTCCAATGCACACTGTGGCAAATACAATTGGAAAAGATATGTCAGCGATATTGCCAGCTGTAAATGCTCTCACTGGCTGTGACTCCACAAGTGCTTTCTGTGGCATAGGAAAAGGAAAATGGATGAAGTGCATAGCAAGTAATCCTGAATTGATGAAAGGGTTGATGGAGCTAGGAGACAATGAATCTAAAATCACTGATGAAGCTATCAATTCATGTGTGGCACTCACCAATATTGTATACAGTAAAAAGAAGGGGAATAATCTAGACACACTCAGGTATGAGCTCTTCTGCAACAAGAAAATCAACAGTGAAAAGCTTCCACCAACTATGGATGCTTTTATGCTTCATCTGAAGCGTGTGAACTTCCAAACATTCATTTGGACCCATACTGAAGAGTCCACTCTGAACCTACCAAACCCTCTCCAATGTGGCTGGACAACAAGTCCAACAGGACAGGTAGTTCCACACATGATGTCGAGAAGTCCTGCCCCAGATGCGCTGCTTATCTTCATTGACTGTGGGTGCAAAGGCATTTGTGACAGCAGACGATGCAGGTGCAGAAAGGAGGAAATGACATGCAGCGACCTATGTGCATGTAGCAGCGTGGAATGCACAAACAGAGTAGCTGAACAAGGGGAAGATTCAGAGGATGATATTGAGTGAACTGTGTATAACCTTCCTTAACTATGTATTGACAAAGAGATTGTGACATTCTTTAAATGACTGTGAATTATTGTAATGTCAATCATCATCAACTTTGAACACAGTTACACTTTGAGTTGTGAATCATCAATTACTGTGAGTTTGATACGAAGCATATAAGTAGACACTCTTACTTACTGTGACTGATGTCGACATTTAGCTCAATATTGAAGCAATGAAGGTCATTGCCCTCAGTGTTAATTCATTATTTCTAAAGAAAATCAATTACGTTTCTTGTTTTATGTTTAATAATGCCACAATTACTCTTTAGCTGGCAAATATTTTCACTAAGAAGTTCATTGCGTTTACTGAGTTTTACTGAACTCATATTCTGAAGACTGACTGACCTTCCCCGGAATATAACCAAATTTTAATTGTTATATAAGTAAATATAACCAAAGCATATTATAGATGCAAAGAATCTACAAATGACAACTTAATATCTTAAGTGATGTATCATTTTAGTGCAAAAGAACTACTCTGAAAGCATAAACAAAAAAATTAATGAAAACATACAATTTTCTTCCTTTTTAAAACGTTTTTACCCCAAAAACAGCACTTTGATGGTAACAAATGATATGAATATATGATATGCATGTATACTCTAAAGTTCTTTATGCAAAAACAATTAATTGTGCAATAAATATCTAATTTATGAAAAAAACACACACTATTTCCTTCATTTTTAGAGGTTTTCCCCCAAAAATCGCGTTTTCCAAGAAATTGCACCACTACAAAACTTGACATCCCCCTGGATTATAACATGGAGGTGTTGTAGAAGCTAAAAATGCATTCATAGTTTTTCTAGCCGATGGGGAGAGCAAACTCCTTAATTAGAGCCCTTTTTTAGTCTGGCTGGTGGACTATACTGTTTCATCCGTCCCATTTACATTGATCATTACTATTTTATTTCCTGTCAGTCCCATCAGCAACTTGTCCTGTTTACGAAAATAGGCAGCTGGAGATATGAACCCCATATGGGAATCAGGAAAGTCTCTTACAGTAAAACAATCAAAGTCCATGTAGCTCCAGCTTTGATATGATGAACTTCTGTATGGTATAACGATTAACGTTTTGTCCGTTTCGTCTGTTTTAACTGATGTTGGATACCATGAAGGCATTTGTCCCATTGTAGTTGATTCAAATGTCATTTCCTTAGCTCCTTGCATGCTCCGTCCAGTGCTGTTTCTCAAAGCTTCGTTATATTTCGTTCTCTGTAACCTGAGATCATTACAGTCAGTAACAGCTTTGGTCAGGTTTTCAAGGTTTTCTTTATAAACATTACACATTTGAGAGGTACTGGTATTTGACATGTTCCCAACGTCTTGACTGATGTTGCTGCATACTGAAAGTACAGTACTCAGACTGTCAATAGTGTTCCCCCATTCGTTGTTATCACCATGAATCAATCGAATTTCAGCTTCCATCTGATCAACGCTTCTGATATCACTGTCTCCATCAACAATCATATTTACTGCCTCGTTCACCTCTTCAGTCAGTTGTTCTCTCACATCATGAAGCTTGTTTCTCAGCTTGACTTTAAATATTTCTCTCAACTTTGACATCTTGTTATATGCCCTATTATCAACGTGTTTAATTTTCTCTGTCATTAGACCCATGTCTAAAGCTTTGACTGTGCAAGTTCATAAAACACATAGCAGGATCAGCTTTGAAACATCCATTCTTGACACGAATACACTCAAACTTACAATTCCCTTTACTTAGACTACAATATCGTCACGTATCCGGTATCACATCATGTTTGAACAGACAATTATCTTCCCATGATCAGGTAATTACTACTAATCCTCTCAGCTGGTGTCATATCATTATGATACTGTGTTACTTACATAGGGTAATGTTGCTAGATCATAGATAGTCTCCATATGATTCATATTCATATTTTAATGTAATTAGTCTGAGTGTGTGTGTCACCCCAGCAAAACGACACTCTGACACAGTTGCATACACCCCTGTTTTCAAACGAATTAAGATATATTTGATATCAGAAGACATGAGAATTAAGTTTTATTGTATATTGTATATGTTTTTTGTGTGAACACCTACAGTACCGCAGTGCTGTGTAGTCGTATCATTGTAATGCCATAACATTGTAATGCCATAAATATATGACATCATGTCTTTGATCTCTAATTGAAAGTAGCGTAGTTGATGATGTGCAAAATCTACTCTCAACATGATGTCCCATTGTAACTTTCGCTTGATCTCACAGAAATCTCATGTTGGTACCAGTTAATTTGATAACCTGTATGTTAGGTCAACAATCAAACTTTATACTTTCCGTTGAATATTTATGAAGATGTCAAGCATTGTTTATATTCTACTTAACATATAGGTGAACTGACTAGGAGTACAATAGTATAATACGCTATAATACTTTATTTGTCATTAGCTTGCTTCCGTGAATTGCTTCAACATGGTATTACATCACAGGAATACAAAGGTATCGTTACGACTACGCAGTTATTGTTTATGGAACTAATATAAGATCACCAATGTCGATGATGCAATGGGAATAAAAGAAGACATGGCCATCAACATTAACATTACTTTGAGAGGAACCTAAGTGGGTTGATTGAATCAACCTGTTGTTCCAAGCTCCAGAACCTTGCTCAACAAAACTAAGTTCAATCTACCTTTAACTTGATATGTATATTCATTCAAATCATCTGTCTGAATAATACCGCCCATCTCACATTCTATGATTCTTTATTCTGATTCACACATGTGTTATATTGCCATTATTGGATCTGATGTCCGTGTAAATGAGTGCATAATTTGATATTTCATGCTGTGACATCGGATCTGGCGACTCACCAACACAGTCTCGGGTATTATCAATGTAGCTCATATAGCAATGGATTACATGACATATTCAGTTGTGAATGAAAACTTTTTAGCGCACATCACCAACTTGTAAATGCCTTTTAAAGAATTCTTTTGAATCTACTTGAAGACTCAAGTGCATGTAATACTAAATTTGTTGTGCCGTCTTACTATATTTGCCGTACACATATCACAGACTTCTAAATGCCTTTTAAAGAATTCTCAGCATATGTTCAGCATATCAGCAGAAGACTCCAGTGCTTGTAATAATAGATTTGTTTTGCCGTCTTACTATATTTGCCTTCCACATGTTTTATCCTACACTATGTAACCGCTTTTTAAGGTGGATAAAACTTGATCCGTGGGTATTATTTTGAATACATCCACCGTTTGGAAAGAGTTTGTATCCCCTTCGAGGCGATATATTGAAACTTTTATTTAACGGAAAGGGTTCATTAAAATGAGTATTATTATTTTAGATTTGTATTCCGTTTGGTAAAGAAGGGGTTCGTATCCCAGGGTTGATTAAAATGAGTTCAATGTCGTATGTACGGTGGATAAATTTTAAAATATTGCCACTTATACTAATAATGGGATATTATATTTCGTAAGCTTTATACAAAATCTTCCTACTCTTCTTATATCGTGTTATGATTGCAAATATAAATCTCCGTTTAGACATAGATCTTCATCTCAGTTTCTTTTTTGACATACAAAGGAATGAGTATAACCAAAAACATTTTTTTCAGAACTAATATTTTAAAACAATCTATGATTTGTGTTATGAATACAAAATCTCATAAACGATACAAATACGATAATACATTTGCCACAATCTGAACAACAAGATTACATATACATGTTGCAGTTCTCCCACTATGAGGTTATTTTAAATCAGTGCATAGGTAGAGCTATATTTCCTTAAAAGAGGAACTGTGTATGTAATAAAACCCTCTTGTGGTTCAATAACTCCTATTGTTTTTGTGATACTCCATGGCTTTGACATTTTTTCACTCAAATATATGTTGGTGTTGCGCAATATCAAGTTTTACCCCAGAGTCTTTGCTGTAACAACCTCTTTCAGAGTGATGACCTCAATGTCCTCTCCTTCCAGTGTAATCATGATGATCTGCCAACCATTGTGTACATAAACTTTTTTATCACTGGTGTCAATAACAACATGAAAGAGCCAACTGTACATTTCAAGATACGCCGCAGTAGTAAGGTTGCTCCATCTGTGGAGAGTTTGAGGATCCTATGAAGAGTAGTGTGAGTGCTCATGTACACAGCAGCATTATCTTCCTCATCCAAATCCATTCCGTATGTTTCGATAACATTCCTGATGACCCTTTTATCTGAACCATCATAGTTTATTGTTACAATCGTATTTACCGTGAAGCTCATCATAAACCTCTCCTCTTCCTTGATGTAAGCTGCTGCTCTTATAACACCAACGTGAGATATTGGTTCTTTCTGTACAGTATAGCAGTCCAAATCCATCTGACCCCAAGGCTTGGATGCTTTTGTATAGAATGACAAAATGATCACCTTGTTGTCATCTTGTTGATACATTGATGACGTGTTGCTTCTATGCTTCTCCTTCAGATCACCATTGTAATCCATCAGCTGTTGTTTCTCACTCTCGCATTTATCAACAGATTTTGCCAGAGATTCCCTTTTTTCTTGGAGTGTCGGACACATATCATCGATATTTCCGAATAATTCTTTAGTTATATCTTGAGAGTCAGCTCAACAGCTTATTAAAGTGATTCCAAGCATTTGGTCCATTCTTACAATTCCTTCAAGTCCCCGATTTAAGCGATTCAATTCTGGTTCCAGTTTACCGATGACTTCTTCGCCCATCCCTTGCAGTACAATGTCGTCTGTAGCTTCCTTTATTTGCCTTGTCAGGTCCTCACCCAAATCATGTATCTTTCTGTCCAGTCGCCATATCAAGATTCCTCCAGCCTGAGTATTTTTTGCTTCATGTTCAAGTTCACGTGTCTCATCTTGTGATGAACTAAACCAATGTGGGAGGTACTGCCACCACTGATAAAGAACACCCACAATATCATCAGCAATGAGAGATCCATGCTTAACATGCTTACTTTATATATGTCGACAAGGCTAACTCAGGTTTATCATTGTTCTGTATGCAAGTGGACTTTGACTGAATCTAATAACTGAAGCATATTTATATACTTACTCTAGATCGCTGATCACTGCGACGCAATATTATGTTACACAGATAATTTATTTAACGATGCATAATCGAAACCACTGTGCGTCTACTGAATCACGAGTCATGTCATTTTATATGTTTACTTATTTATCATTTTCCCAAACATTATAAATAAAAAGATGAAATTATAACAGGTTTTGGAATTTCAGACGTTGACTGTTTGGTTTTCAGCTCTAGTTCAACTTAAACATGACATTGTTTGTACACGTACCCTTTTAAAAAACATGGCCTTCTTGGCAAAGAAAGATTTTTTAAATGGTCACGTTGATCTTTCTTATTGAAATATTCTTCGATTAAGCATCCGATGTTTAATACGAAGTTGTTTTTATTACCTGTTACTCTGTGAATCATTTGGTTTGGTTTCATGTCCATACAACATCAAATCAGAGCTAATTGGATAAAGTAATTACATGTACCATCCTTTATGTTTCAATATCATGCTTTCATGTGCTCAGCGCGTACAAGAATCCCCAGGTGTGTTCCTATTGGTACTCTTCTGTAAAAAAGTAGTGTATGAAAGATCTGATCTTATCATCCAGATCTGCATTAACATGAGATGGCCTTTGATCGACTGAATGACCTAATGCGGCGAATAAATAATATCGAAGCCTTAGGCCTATGATTAACCATTAAGAAAATTTAGGCCATAGTTAATTATTTTTTAAAAATGCAACCTACACTAAGGTCAAGTTGACGAGGTCAAAGGTTTTCTCCTCAGTTGGTGACACGGGTAACATGTCATTTTCAAAGGTAAGCTGCTGACGAATTAAAAGTTATGTCCAAGGTTAAGGGTGCCAAAAATTTTTTTTTTCATCAAGGTCGAGGGAAATTCCAGTCTAAATGAATTTAGATCGTGTTTTACACGTGTACTATCAGACTGAAATTAGGACAGTCAAGCCCTCTTAGTCAAGGGCCATAGCTCCGCAAAGAACATTTCGATCGTTCACAACAGACACACACGTACTACCGATGGATAGATTAATCAAAAAAGTCCAAGGACCCTATTTGGCTGACTGACCGATGGTCTGAGTTCAAACCTATTTTCCCCTTGCACGAATACACAATGTTTGGTTGCAAAACTGTTACAATATCAATGATGCAATCAGAATATAACGATACTGAACTTGAGAATTAAATTACTTGAGTATCGCGTATTCAATTGTTTAAATAATAAAACTGGTAATTAAGGTTGACTCGTAAAATACAAGAAACATATATATCGTTATTTATTTGAACGTACACCTGTACAAGTTGAGCATATAACAAGATAACTATGTTGTGTAAACAATGTGAACATGAAAATAACAAATTTGATGAGCATGATTGTTGTAGATTTAAATAAAATCAAAAACTTTTCTGCTATGAATAAAGGGTCTATCCAAACATACTATTGGCGTGATAAGTTGATTAATATTCATATTCTTCAAACGAATTATACTATGCTTGACATGAAGCAAGAGATAAAAAGCATATTTATTCTAAAAGGGATTCGAATATAGGACATCCGGGTCGAGACCTCAGCCCTACCATAAGAACTAAAGCAACATCCCAACGGCTCAAGTGGCAGAACGGTGTACTCTCACTCAATGCTCCTGGGTTCGAATCTTGTACAATGTTCTCGCAAATTTACTTTTTACACGAAGAGAAGAAGGAACCCAAAAATATTGCCCTTCCTGAGACGGCGTGTCGTGTAAGCAAGATAGTTTTCTTTTGGTTCAATAATTCCAAATCTTGCAGATTGGCCCTGTTTGCCAGGTTTCCTTTCACTAAAGTATATCTTGTCATCATGAAAAACCATATCCTTGATGTGAAATCCAAAACGATTCAAAGGAAATGTTGCGTTCTTCTCAAGGGAAAATTTCATCAACGAACCACTGTCGATGTAGAAGAGATGCCCCACACCATCCAGCACCATCGTAGTGATCCAAGACCCTTGAATTATATTGGTGATATTGTGTCCATCAAATGACATCCGGGTAATTTTGAAGGCATCTCGAATATACAGAAGCCTTGCTTGTTTATCAATAACAACGTCATAAAGCAAACCGTATTTTGGGATTAATGCTATTTCTGTAAAGTTGGATCCATCAGTTGACATTCTGGCAATCGTGTCACGAGGAGTATGTGTACTCATGTACACCACATCTTCTTCCTCATGAAGGGCCATTCCATGTGTTTCAACTCCATATCGGATAACTGTTTCATCCGTTCCATTTACATTGATCGTTATTATCCTATTCCCTGTCAGTCCCATCAGCAACTTGTCCTGTTTACGAAGATAGACAGCTGAAGATATGCACCCCATATGGGAATCAGGAAAGTCTCTTACAGTAAAACAATCCAAGTCCATGTAGCTCCAGCCTTCATATGATGAACTTCTGTATGGTATAACGATTAACGTTTTGTCCTTGTCGGCAGGTTTGACTGTGGTTTGATACCATGAAGGCTTTTGTCCCATCGTAGTTGATTCCAAATTCATTTCCTTAGCTCCTTGCATGCTCCGTCCAGTGCTGTTTCTCAAAGCTTCGTTATATTTCGTTCTCTGTAACCTGAGATCATTACAGTCAGTAACAGCTTTGGTAAGGTTTTCAAGGTTTTCTTTATAAACATTACACATATGAGAGATACTGGTATTTGGCATGTTGCCAACGTCTTGACTGATGTTGCTGCACGCTGAAAGTACAGTACTCAGACTGTCAATAGTGTCCCTCAATTCGTTGTAATCCTCACGAATCAATCTCATTTCAGCTTCCATCTGATCAACATTTCCAATATCACGGTCTCCGTCAACAATCATATTTACTGCCTCGTTCACCTGTTCAGTCAGTTCTTCTCTCACATCATGAAGTTTGTTTCTCAGCTTGACTTCAAATATTTCTCTCAACATTGACATCTTGTTATATGCCCTATTAGCAACGTGTTTAATTTTCTCTGTCATTATACCCATGTCGAAAGCTTTGACGGTGCAAGTTAGGAAAACACACAACACGATCAGAGTTGAAAATTTCATTCTTGTCACGATGCAGGCAAAAGTACATATGCATAATTCCCTGTAGTTCTACAATATCGCCATCTATTTATCCATCGGAGTATCCGGTATCACATCAGGTTTGAAAAGTATTGACCTTACCCTATAATCATTTTGGTTCGTGTCATATCATTATGATATTGTATTACTTACATAGGGCAACACTGCTTCTAGTTCAATAAGAGTATCTTGCCACTTATATATCATATAACTTTATATAACGAGAGTGAATTTGTGTGTCACGTAAATGTTTTCTATCAGGAATTGATAGAAGTTGCATACGTCAGTTTTATCAACGAATTCACATTTGATATCAGAAGATTGGGATATGTTTATATTTAACATTCAAAATTATCTCTTTTACCTTTTAGAACACAGTCCTGCACACTTTCCTCCTACAGTTCTTACTTCATAGATTTCTACCGAAACGTTACGGAATATATTATTATGGAAGTTACCTCTGGGGGAAGAGAATGCGTACTATAGTGCTGAAGCGTCCTACCACTGTTGTGTAATACATGTTATGGCATTATGTCTTTGATGTCTTTGACACAGAGACATGAGTTGTGAAACGTGTGGTCTTACCTTGGGTATGTGACTTCATTCAAAGTGTGCCTCTTTTAACTCAACAGTACAATTGACTACCTGGTATAGAAGGCAACGTGAGAGATAACCTTAAAAGGTGCCTAATTGGCAGCTAGGTGAGAATGAAAAAAGAAACGATGTTTTTCCTAACACCAGGGTAATAATGTATGTGTGCTTTGAGCATGACCCTTCGTGGCCTGGAGTTCAACGCGATATAAGTATCCTCATTATGTTAAAGCTTTGTGATACTATATAATTAATGCTGTTGGAAGATTGTGAAAACTCCACTGTAAACATGATATGTCCCTTGATCTTGCGAAAATAGCATGTCTCAATCTCATACTGGTACCAGTTTCTTTGATAAGAGGTATGTCAGGTCATTGGCAATCTTTCATTTTCCTGTAGCAGATTGACGAAACATGTCAAAGATTGTGATTTATATTCTACAGTATATACCATTCTCTTCTCACACAGGTTATTCCCTTCAGATTTCCAATCCTAACGTCTGTTCTACATCGCTTGAAATCGAGGGCAGAAATGAAGTGTCCTGATTGGTTGCAATTGAATCTAGTCGTGCAATCAGCGACGCCGTTGTATAAATAACATTTGCCAATGACACGTCATAATGGTAAAATAAATGTAAGATAAACGTTTTCTCGTTTAATGTGTTTGCCTCGAAATATGCTTTTTGATTTTGTGAAACTATTGATCATAAACATGCTTATAAATAAAGAAGACCAAATCAGAGACAATACCCAAAATTCATTGACATCAGACATATTCGAATGACATATGCTAATGAGTAAAACCCTTAAGAGTCAAATGCCTAGATCGGTCGACATGGCCGCTAAAAGATGAGTTTTCATTGGTTACAAAGCGGGGATACAGTATGAGGTTCCCATTTTCCCCGCTAGGGAATTATGCTGGAGTATTCGATTTCAAGCGATGAAGAACATAGTTTAGGATCGGAAATCTGAAGGGAGTAGCCTCTGTGGGAAGAAAATGTACATATACGGGAGATGACTTGCCCAAACGTACAAATAGTCTGAGCACTTAAGCATGAACAATATTACTTTTGTCAATGTTTTCGATAATAAAACTGGTGTTTAAAGTTGATTCATAAAAAAATAATATACACATTATTTGTGTGTTTTTTTTATTTAAAGGACACTTGTACAAGTTGAATATAAATAACAAAATAATAATATGAATATAAGAATAAAAACTTCAATGAGCATGCTTCAGCAATCTACTAAGTGAGTAGGTTTCAATGATATCTAAAAAGCTTTATGCTATGGATAAAGGGTCTCTCGAATAGTATTCTAGTATTGACTTGATAAGGTGATCAATATTCGTATTCTGCAAACGAGGTCTAAATGCTTTACATGAAGCAAGAGCAAAACAGTAAATTAAAGTTCTAAGGGATTCGAACACAGGATGTCTGGTTCGAGATATCAAACCAGAACTAAATCCCGTTTGCTCATTTGGTACCGGGTTCGACTCCACTTGAATGTTATGTTATCTCATTCAAGCTTCCAATGTATATATGTATCATCATAATTGAATACCATAGGCAACACAATGCATCCTTTTCCATCAGTGTATTTGGTTTAAACATAGTTTTATTTCAGAAGACAAATCTGGATTGGCGAACAAGCCAAAGGCTTCTTTGAACGTCGCTCCGCTACACTACCACAGAAACCCTGATTTCCCTGAGCCCATAACTGTCGTTTTGCTGTGGTTACTCATCGCCGTGTATAACATGAATGTTTAACGGTCAATGGAGTGACGTGATTTTTAAAATCGATAATCGCTAACGTTCCTTTCATCCGGGTACTGCCTATATACAAACACACTGATAAAGCAGGGTGATCATCATGTCAATCACTGAATTAAGCATTGAACATAAACATGTGTTTGATATTAGCGCATTATAAGTAGACATATTATTTTATTATTATTGATATAGTAGGCAACACAATGTTTTGACAAATAGTCATGATGTAAACGATATGTATACACTCAACACAATACATATAGTTTGGTTACAATTAACTTAGTCTTTGACCCTCAATATGGGGTTTTCAGTGGAGCCAGTTTTGGCCCTCTCACTTTCATATTTTAGAATAATCTTTTTCATCTTCTCGAAAGAATTGAAGAAATAAAGATTTCCGTCATGTATTTCACTTGAAACCTCTTCTTGTTCTCAAGAAATATTATTTTGTCAGTGTCAAGTGAGTGTTCATTTTGATTTCATAGACATCCTTTCACAAATGATATTTTTTATTATAAATAACAACAGAAAGGATTGTCACTTGTAACCTCCTCTGATCACCTTTGCAAAGAGAAAATTTACTTGTGCTTTTTCATGTGCATAAAAGAACAAAATCTTCTCATTGACTCTTTACTCGAAAATGACGATCCCTGAATTCATGTTTTCTGTTTGTACACTTGTGGTCAGTTCGGTACATTTATTTGTGGTCAGTTCAGTACTTTATTATAAGTGGTCAGTTCGGTACATATGTGTGGTCAGTTCGGTACATGTGCTGGTCAGTTCTGTACATATATGAGTGGTCAGTTCTGTACTTATATGTGTGGTCAGTTCTGTACATATATGTGTGGTCAGTTCAGTACATACATGTGTGGTCAGTTCGGTACATATATCAGTGGTCAGTTCGGTACTTATGTACGGTGAGTTCGGTACATATGAGTGGTCAGTTCAGTACTTATATGTGTGGTCAGTTCAGTAGATACATGTGTGGTCAGTTCGGTACATATGAGTGGTCAGTTCGGTACATATGTACGGTGAGTTCGGTACATATGTACGGTGAGTTCGGTACATATATCAGTGGTCAGTTCGGTACATATGAGTGGTCAGTTCGGTACATATGTATGGTCACTTCAGTACAAGCGAGTGATCAGTATCAGAAGAATCTCTTAACTCCTTGAATCACATAGGGATAGATATTTTCTATGAGAAGTGAAGTGAAGGCAGGAACACTTGAGTGTTTTTCTTTATTGGTAATGATCGATGTAACACTGGTCAATGACCTCTCCCCCTCACTTGTTCATCAGGTATGCTTTTGCCAGATTTTTCCGAAGTTCAATGTAACGTCTTGTAGCTGATGGTGGATTCTCAGTCGTTTCTGTAACACAAACATGATATGAGTCATCACGGCAGGCTGTAAGAACACAGTAATACTAAGTTTAAATGAGTTTAATATGCGATGATTTGGCACCGAATCCCATTAATTAATAGCTAAAATATTACATTGGGTCAAATTTCATATATTTAAAGGACACGCGTATTGCCACTGCAACAACAATGACGATAAGTATCCTAATGTTGTTGTCGTTGTTTTTATCGTAGTGCAATATATTCATATTTTTGGATCCTATCAAATTCACACATTTAACATCTGACAAATTGTTAACATTTAAGTACACTGTACATTCAAAAGAGCTTGTAGCCAAATATATATAAAACCAGTTTTATAATGAGTATATTATAAAACATAATTATCATGGTCAAACATGTCATTTCTCAAGCAAATTTTACTTACGTGCAGCGTGGGAGAATCCTGCCACAACTAACAGCTTCCGGAGGTTGGCCTCACTGAAAGCTGAGTATTTAGACCATATCATTAGCACAAAGAAGATATTTTCTGCGTCATTCTAGGAATAGCAAGGTTAATCTTATTTATCTCTTCCTTGCTTAGTCCACATGCTTCGGCCAATCGGCGCCAGTTCTCACAAACTATTCCCCTTCGAATGACACCGTGGAATGCCTTTATGACGACAGCATCTGAAATGTCGTACGAATATGTCATTGTGAACGCTCTTATCGCATGTTAAATACAACATTTAAGTATATTTTATCAATTTGCATTGTAAGGTGGTTTTGAGTTTAACGATTAGATAGCTGATTAGATCATTGGATAAATATAAATCTCATATTTGCAAATACAATGTTTATCTCATATCGTGAGGTGAAAAATAGATATCAGAACTCCTGAGTCATGATGGTATATAAAGAATTTCACCCACGTGGTCTGGCTTGATGTCCTACGGGTTTTGATATATTATTGTGAGTGATTTCTTGAAGATGTACAAACAGTGTGAAGTCAGGCAGTTGACGATGACATGACAGTGTGCAAAAACTACTTTCAAAACAACATCTCCTGGGAGATATCGCTTGATCTCAAACACGTAATCTCCTGTTGTATGATGACTTTTGGATGATGTAAACTTTATACCTCACTGAATGAGAAACTATGATATCTTTTTAACACAAAACATTGAACTATGCGAGAGGAACACACATATATTTACCCTATTAGCTGCAACCGGAAGTTGTCTGTTCCAGCGCACCAACATGTTTCTTCCGGGGTCAGCTTGGAACATACTTTGCATATTGGACATCATCATATAGAGATTAGGGTGCTATATACCCATGGTGGATTCCAGATCGGTCCACCTGTCTCCCAGCATGCTGCAGATACCATCCAGTGCTCCAGACGCAAGGAAATCTGATGGATCAAGATCGTATCATTCTTTCAGTAGCAGTATCAAATTTTCAAAATCAAACTTCAAAGAAAAGAGATAAACACGCTACAACAACGTACCAGGCGCCGCTTGGGTAATTTTTTTCATCTGTAATAAATGGTCATATTCAGATCAAGTATCGTCCTTTTCAGCATAACAACAAAAACATAGGTAAACAAATAACCTACTGACCTCCTACAAAGTCGTGAAAAATTGGTTATCATTTCATATTATATCAAATCATTTCGTTTTTATTTGATTAAGTTTGAATCGTGGATAAATGATGACATTGATGAATAATTTCATATTGGGTTGACCTCTTTCTCAGAATCAATATTGCGAAATTATCTTATTAAAGGGTATTTCAAGTACTCATTTATAGATTTATTGAGTAACATCATTTATTTATTGATAGGATACCTACCGGAGGAATTTAAGATGGTTTAACACAGAAGGACACCGCCGTACTGAAACCAAATACAAACAATGAACAACCTGTAGACATGTTTACAGCGCATCTTCAATCAATACAAATAGGTAACATAAAAAAATATACATTAACAAAAGTCTATGTCTCTCTTCTATTATCTGTCAAATAATTGTTAACTTTTTTTGACGAATTCGTAATGGGGGGAGGCTTTCTCCTTAACATAAATATTGGATTCTCAGTATACGGGTGAACATCCAGAGCTTAGTGCTTACTTCTCGGGTCCAAAGCTTGCACTAAATATGACTTTCTCTTCAGCTTCAACTTGCGAAAGGACAGCCCACCATTTCTTCTTCCCCATGTTGGAGAGGACGACATATTCCGTATTTGGATCTGGTGATGAATAGAGATTGTATGAAAAGATAGGTATTTTATGTAATCCCCTAAAAGACGAAACCTCTCTTTTCCAAATATAACTATCATCATCAAAGGGATTAAAATAGAAATGTTAACTAGTGTAAGTGTGATATATGACGTTTGAATTTCCAAGCGACCTTTTTTTTATTAAAATCAACACGGGTAAGGTACACTTTTAAGTGTAGTACCTTCGATATTTTATTTTATTCCTTTAAATGACAAAAATATTCAGACTTCTTTCTCTTTCAAAGTCACACTTTAGTGACATCACGATCAATTTCTTTATGATGTCACATTTCAAGTGTTAGGTGTTATGTGATATCCACACATAAGCTCATATGATAATACTAGTTGGGTTCAACATATGGACACGATCTAATGACGATAAAAACTTGTTGCTGAAAGAAAAAGATGTGCTGAATACCAAGAGGTCAACAGTAAGTACTGATAAGACCATGAGGGCCTACTTTAACGAGAAACGTCGCTGGACTTTGAAGATGTTCGAAGTTGGATAACTGGACAAAATACTCGCCAAGTTTTATCCCAAGAGAATGGGTAATGTTGCTAGTTCATAGAGAGTCTCCTGTCACCATATGAATTATATTCATATGTTAACGTAATGAGTCTGAATTTGTGTGTCACCCCAGCAAAACGACAATCTCACACAGTTGCATAAACCTCTGTTGTCAAACGAGTTAAGATACATTTGATATCAGAAGACATGAGAATTAAGTTATATTTATTGTATATTGTATATGTTTTATGAACACGTACAGTACCGCAGTGCTGTGTAGTCGTATCATTGTAATGCCATAAATATATGACATCATGTCTTTGATCTCTAATTGAAAGTAGCGTAGTTGATGGTGTTCAAAATCTACTCTAAAAAAACCATGATATCCCATTGAAACTTTCGCTTGATCTCACAGAAATCTTATGTTGGTACCAGTTTATTTGATAACCTGTATGTTAGGTCAACATCAAACTTTATTTTTTCCGTTGAATATTTATAAAAGATGTGAAGAGCATGGTTTATATTCTACTTTACATATAGGTGAACTGACTATGAGTTGCCAAAACGTACAATTGTATAATACGCTATACTACTATATTTGTAATTAGCTTGCTTCCATGAATAGCTTCAACATATAGAATACTAAACGATGTCCCGTTTGATAACATGTTTATTAAACAAGTGAATGGTTTGGTATCTTAAGGAGCGAAAGCGAGTGAAATACCGATGACATTCACGAGTTTCATAAACATGTTATCAAACGGGACCGAGTTTAGTATTTTATTTATTACTCAATGATGTAATTAGCGCTGAATAGCAAGAAAATCGTTGTTAGCGACGCTCACTTGTCAATAGGTCACTCGCTATTGCAGTCACGCTGCTAACATTGTGACGTCAACCAAAAACGACTATGACATCACGCGCCGATTATGACGCTACGGTAGCACGCGGTGGTTTCACACATGTGTGTAGCCAACTCATTGTTATCTTATGGGTGATCTCACCACGGTTGAGTAATAAATTACATTACATCACAGGAATACAAAGGTATCGCTAGTTATAACGCAGTTATTGTTAATAGAACTAATATAAGATCACCAATGACGATGATGCAATGAGAATAAAAGAAGACATGGTCATCAACATGGGTGGTGACAAATACTTACTTTGAGAGGAACCTAAGTGGGTTGTTTGAATCAACCTGTTGTTCCAACCTCAGATCTTGCTCAACAAAACTAAGTTCAATCTATCTTTAACTAGATATGTATATTCATTCAAATCACCTGTCTGAGTAAAACCGCCTATCTCACATTCAATGATTCTTAATTCTGATTCACACAGGTGTTATATTGCCATTATTGGATCTGATGTTCCTGTAAATGAGTGCATAATTTGAAATTTCATGCTGTGACATCGGATCTGGCGACTCACCAACACAGTCTCGGGTATTATCAATGTAACTCATACAGCAATGGATTACATGACATATGCAGTTGTGAATGAAAAACTTCTTAGCGCATATCACCAACTTCTAAATGCCTTTTACAGAATTCTGAGCACATGTTCAACATATCAGCATTTTGAATCTACTTGAAGACTCAAGTGCATGTAATAATAGATTTGTTTTGCCGTCTTACTATATTTGCCTTCCACATGTTTTATCCTACACTAAGTAACCGCTTTTTAAGGTGGATAAAACTTGATCCGTGGCTATTATTTTAAATACATCCACCGTTTGGAAAGAGTTTGTATCCCTGTAGAGGCGATATATTGAAACTTTTATTTAACGGAAAGGGTTCATAAGAATGAGTATTATTATTTTAGATATGTATTCCGTTTGGTAAAGAAGGGGTTCGTATCCCAGGGTTGATTAAAATGAGTTCAATGTCCTTTGTAGGGTGGATAAATTTTAAAATATTGCCACTTATTACTAATAATGGGATATTATATTTCGTAAGCTTTATAAAATCTTCCTACTCTTCTTATATCGTGTTATGATTGCAAAAAGATATCTCCGTTTAGACATAGATCTTCATCTCAGTTTCTTTTTTGACATACAAAGGAATGAGTATAACCAAAAAAAATGTTTTCACAAATAATACTTTAAAACAATCTATGATTTGTGTTATGAAGACAAAACCTCATAAACGATACAAAGACGATAATACATTTGCCACAATCTGAACAACAAGGTTCCATATACATGTTGCAATTCTCCCACTATTAGGTTATTTTATATCAGTGCATAGGTAGAGCTATATTTCCTTAAAAGAGGAACTGTGTAAATAAAAACTAAAAACTTTCTTGTGGTTCAATAACTCCTATTGTTTTTGTGATACTCCATGGCTTTGACATTTTTTCACTCAAATATATGTTGTTGTTGAGCAATATCAAGTTTTGCCCCAGAGCAATTGCTGTAATAACCTCTTTCTGAGCGATGACCTCAATGTCCTCTCCCTCCAACGTCATCATGATGGTGTCTCTCTGGTGTCAATAACAAGATGAAAAAGCTAACTGTACATTTCAAGATATGCCACAGTAGTAAGGTTGCTCCATCTGTGGACAGTTTGAGGATCCTATGAAGAGGCGTGTGAATGCTCATGTACACATCATTATCTTCCTCATCCAAAGCCATTCCGTATGTTTCAATACCTTTCCTGATGACCCTTTTCTCTGAACCATTATAGTTTAATGTTATCAGCTTTTGTCCTATGAAGCCCATCATAAATTTCTTCTCGTTCTTGATATACACTGCTGCCTTTATAACACCAACGTGCGATCCTGGTTCTTCCTGTACAGTATAGCAGTCCTAAAGGCTGGGATGCTTTTGTATAGAATAGCAAAATGATTACCTTGTTGTTCCTTTGTTCTTCAATCCTTGGTGTTTGAGTTTCGTTCTGTTGCATGGAGATGTCTTAACAATATATCTGTATGTCAAACACTGCTTAAAGATATTCTAACCTCAGGGGGTAGGCTTCGCGGAAATGATTCTAACAACAGTAAAGAATAACGACACAAAAGTATTGGATTACAAATCCACCCCAAAATAGTAGAAAAAAACGTTTTTAAACAATACTTCATTTTTACAGCCGCCAAACGTTTCATTAGCCAATCAGCTGCTAGCAGAGATGTGACGTGTTACTCAGGAGTCCTGCTCAACGAGTAGCTGGCTTATGTTAGCGTTACATTATACACTCGTATAGCCGTCACAAATTTTTCACTGATCTCACTTGTCAAAACAGCCTAAACATGATCAAAGCTATTAGAAACAATGTCGGCATATTCTGTTCAGTCGTTAATTAACTTTGGTTGCTGTACACATGTGTTTAGATTGTTTAGTCTCCGATAATGCCGAGTGGATATTTCAGCGTAAATCTACCGCCATTCTCTTTTCTTTGTGTCATTTTGAAGTGTCAGTTCTATATAGTTACTACGTGAATGTCAATCACTGACCATATCCGTTATGTCAGACTCTTATTCTAGCAATGAGGTCTCACTTTGAACAACGTAAGTCCAGCGATAACAAATATTTGAATGAAGAACAAGCGAATGTACCAAATGGTCGGGATACATATCTCGTTACTATGTCTCACGTTTACCTATTCCATTATTTAACAGTTGAAATGAAATAACAGCACATATGTAGGATACTATCTCAAAGTATTTTGATTCAATATAATAATTCATTAAACAATGTGTTTCCACAATTATACAAAATTGGATCGGCAAACAAAGCCGAATTCATGCTAATCCTACTCAACGAAAAAACGAGACTTCTGCGACGTATATATCTATATCATTTTACAAATTAAAATAAATACATATCAAGTGTTGCACTACATTGTGATGATTTTCTAACTAGTTCGCATGTAAACAACACTTAACGATGTCCATATTGATTTAAATAACTAACCTGTTGTCACCATATGATTGCTAATCCATGTTCATCGGTGTGCATCATACATAATAGTGAATGACCGGCTGCTACCACAAACGAAACAACAGAACATACTATTCTTAAGTGTCGTTGGCTGAATATAACATTCCTAATTTTAATTTACTCACTATGTCCAGACTGAATGTCGACTATATGTGTATCTAACGACCAGTTCAGTATCACCAGTTACGTCATATGACAGGACGTTGGCAATATCTTGACGCGCCACCTCTTATATAATTGAACCGGTCCAGTCACCGATATCTGGCATCAAAGCAAAGGTGTTAATGCATTAAGTGCAATTAGTGAGTGTTGATTACATGACTAATTTCTGAACAATATAGAATTAATATAGAAAGCTAGATTTTCAGCATTCTCATTAACATTTCATCGATTTTATCAAAATAACATGATATTGATGGAACAGAATCTGAAAGAAAATGTGTACCGAAAAAAAACCTGCCCTTTTCATTTCGATTTAAAATTAATCATGATTCCTTATCATAGATACATCATTGTGGGCTTTAAAATCTTTTGACATTTTCACCCACCACATTTCTCTACAGTTGTATTACACTGAATAAAATAACTGTCTCAATGTAAGTAATTGTAAATGTACAAGATTATAAATTTAACGATCTAAAAACTGTTAACCAGTAACAATGTTGATAATTTCTAAGTTATAATGCAATTGTTCTTATATGAATAAAAAGTCACCATGAGAAATATTGACTCAGTAGACCTCAAACTATACAACTAGGTCTCTTGAAACTTAAAATCAAGCACACAAAAAATAAAATAATAGTGACGTTTACAATTGAAATTATTCATTTCAAAGCATATTGTAGCCTATAAAATAACCCAAATTTCTGCTCGATTGGTAAAAGAACCAAACTAAAACCAGCAACTGAATATCGAAAAATCCTTCAAAAACTCCGAACTTACTTCCTACAGACGCACAAATACCCATTCTATCGGAAACTTGCAATGTCAAAAGTTGTTATTGTGTTTTAAACGAATCATCGACGAAAATCGACAAATCGCTACACTGAGGGGCCGCGGAAAACTGTTTGAAGAATGAGATAATGAGCAGGCCAAATTTACTCACTTTGAACCGCGATATCTGACTAAGTAGGTGACTCTTCGAAATAATAGTTAGTGTTTTGTTTACTTAAACGTATTTTCTATATGAATAGCGAATTAACATCGAATAAAACTGAGAGGTTCTATTATCTTTAAATGAACCAGTTGTTCCCTCGTTGACGGTTTGCTCCTATGATTCTCCTTCAAATGATCATTGTAATCCAGCAGCTATTGCTTTTCACTCTCACATTTATCCACAGACATTGCCAGAGATTCCCCTTTTTCTTGGTGTTTCGGGCACATCTCATCAATATTTCCTAATAATTCTTCAGGTATCTTTGGAGAGGCAGCTTGATTGAAGATCAATTTTGGTTCCAGTTGACCGATGACTCTGCTGTCCATGCATTGTAAAATGTCACCTGTAGCTTCCTTTATTTGCCTTGTCAGGTCCTTACCCAGATTATATCTTCCTGTCCAGTCGCTGTGTCAAAGATTCCTCCAACCTGAATATTCTCTGATGCATGTTCTAGTTCACGTGTCTCATCTTTCGATGAACTAAACCATGATCGGAGAGACTGACACCACTGATAAACATCCATGTTGTCATTAACAACGAGAGTGCCAAACTTAACATGACTGTTAACGAGGCAAACCCAGTTTCTTCGAACTTTGTTCTGTACACAAACGGAGAAACTAGACTAGAATCAGGTTACTGTGCATGTGTATCTAGATCATCGAGCACAACAAAGCAATATTATGTTACACACGGGTGATTGTATAAACACACATAATAGCAACCACTACTACATATTTGCATCAACTTAACTTCATCATGAGTGTTGCCATTGTATATGTTTTATTTTCCAAAATATTGAAACTACAGAGATAAAATTAAAACAAGTTTTGATCCTTTCATACATTGTCTCTGTTTGAACTTGAACATGGTAATGTACACAAGTCATGTTGCATTTAAAGGAACATGGCCGTTTTGACAGGGAATCATTTGAAATGGTCTTTCTTATTGAAACATTCTTCGAAAGACCATCTGATGTGTTAACATATTATGCAAGATATTGCATTAGGTTTTTTAACTGTGACTGTGAATCATTTGGTTTGACTTGATGTTCATATATCATCAAATCAGAGCTTATTGGATAAAGTAACTACACCTACCATCCCCTATGGTATAACATCATGCTTTCATATGTTAGAAATGAACATAAATGTTGATGGCAGTGTTATTTGAACTGCAAGGAGCACAACCAATTATTTTTTTAATACATCACAATTTATAAAGAAGGTTATATATTTTCAAAATTGGCAAAAATAATCCTCTTATTTTAAAATTAAATGATGTTAAGCATATTTGTGACGAAAGTGTATTGGTTCACATATTTGATTTTAATCGACATTTGAGATAGAACACGACCATGTTTGAAAAATAAATATTTTGAAATCGTGATGCAAACGATGTTAACTTCCAGTGCTAATTTTCATTCTGAAAACCATATATATATATATCTGAATTATAACAGAGGAAGAACGAGACGAAAATAAATTTATTCAGAGATACAGGGTTGACAGAACACATACACGATACAATCGCAATGGTCAATTTCAGCATATTAGACACCAATGTCATTACTCATTACAAAATGTGATAAGAGTACTAAAATAAGAACTGAAATAAGGTGTAGATAAATAATAATGGAGATAGGAGTGAATAATTTAGGTTTATATAGTTTAGAAAGTAGCGCAGCTACAGTATTCGATAAATCGTCGGACTGCCTGATAAATGTAGTTTGATCTTAAATAGATAGTTGACTAAAATACGAAAGTTTAGCATGAACGAAATTCAAAGGTGAGATTCACAATTAAAATAATGAACTACAATCTACACGTCCTTATCATTAGTTCTGCCGCTAAAATGAGTATCCTAGATTTAATTTTTGCTAAATAATTGATTACATTTGCAATACAAATGGACTATGAAATGTTCTCAGATTTTAGATGTTATTCCATTCAGCTAGTTACGTTACGTGCTACCTTTCCCCTGTCAGGCTTTGAAAATTATAATTCCTTGAATAAAGTTCATGTGAACTTTTCTAACTTTACGCAACATAACATTCTGTCCAACATCAAGGGTCCCCATCCGTCCTACATGGACTCTCGTCCAGGATCTGCTGCTGAAGTAGATCTGGTCCTTGTAACTAAGCAGATTATTTATAGTTACACCAACGTCTAGCAGAGGCGAGGAGGAGTAGCTGGAGAGAGACATCTTCATCAGGGTCTTCCTGGAGCCATAGTACAAACTGCCCATCCCGTCCAGTGTGAGTCCATAGATGAAGCGACCTTTTGCAACACTCTTCACACTGTCTCCATTCCAACTGACCATGATGACATTGGTGGAATCACATGTGTATATCTTCTTGTTAGCCTTGTCGATGGCTATTGAGTACAACTTCTTGAACTTCTTAAGATCTGCAACGGTAGTGAAGTCTTCCCCCTTGACAGACATTTGACTGATGGAACGTTTCGGTGCCTGGGTGGACAAGAAGACAGTGTTTGTGTCCTCATCAACCACCATCCCGTGAGTCGCTACACCCCTCTTGATGATCTTGGAATCGAAGCCACTGAGACTTGAGAACAGAATCCTTCGACTTTTTGTTACTGCCATCAACATCTTCCTGATATGAGGCATGTAAACTATAGCCGTGATGCGAGTCATGGTGATGTTCTGAAAGTCGTAGACCATATCACATCTTATGTTTAGTTGACGGAACTGATGCTGAAGATGGGATCTGTATGGAGCCATGACGATCCTATCGTTGTTCAGTATTCTTCCAGAAGGTGAAGGCTGTGTTGGTGACATTCTTGCTGCCTCAGCTGTTGCTGATGATGTCTTTGCACTTTCAGTAGAAGATGGTTGATACAAGCTCTCCCGCAGCTGGTCATTTTCTTCCATTATTTTTCTAGAATCATTCTCACACACATCTAAGTCATTCTGTAGTAACTGTGTGTCCGATATAATGCTTGAACAATTCTGAGCGTCATCACTCTTTTCATTATCTAGGAATTCAGTACAGTTTGTTGGACAACCATTCTCTGACAATTTCGTGAGTTCCTGTCTCAACAACTGATGACGCCGTCTTAGTGCCTTCATGTCGGATGCGATACCTTCAGCCTGGGCTTTGTTTCCACGAGTCTTCTGCAGTGCATCCCTCACTTGCTTGTCTATATTTTGCTTCATTTCTGTCTTCAAAAGGTTCACTGCTTGGTTTAGTTTTTCAACAAAAATCCTCTCGACATGAGATATGTTGTCAGCAATGTTGTCTTCCAATTCATCCAGCAATTCCATGATTACGTTTGTGTTTTCGTTTGATGTAACACACTTAACTGTCATTCCAACAATCAGAAATATCAACAGAGACTTCATGGTGGACCTTCAGATTGTGTGCAGTGTTCACACCCGCCTCTCACTGAGAGTGGATCAAACTATATGCATCCCCGACCAACAATGTGATACATCTTAGCATTCACAGACTTTAACCTCTACTGTGTCTACATGAAGTCGTATTGGGTAGTTGTATTGTATTACCTATATCCCTGACTGTATCATATTGTGTTACCTATATCCATACACCAGGCTCTTCGAGTTTCTTAAGTTTTCTCGAGTATTAATAATCAATAAACATTTTATAAATATATAACGTATTTTTAATAACAGCAAAATTAAATGACTGCAAACATTACTCAAATTTACTTCCATTATGATAGGTGTTAACAGCACACTGAATACTGGCTTCAAGTAAAATGTTGACTGATAATCGAAAGTGCTAGCTGCCGAATTCCAGAACTTTGATGATGATGATGATGAGGATACTTATATCGCGCTGAACTCCACAACACTAAGGGCCATGCTCAAAGCGCTACACACATTATTACCCTGGTGTAAGGACCAACATCATACCTTTTTCATTCTCAACTCCCTTTGGAGTATGCAACCTGGGCTGCCAATTAAGGCGCTCAAAGGTTATCTGTCACATTGCCTGCACTTCCAAACCAGGTACTCAATTGTACTGCTGAGTGAACAGAGGCACATTTCGAATAAAGTCCCTTGCCCAAGGTGACACCACGAGCCTCTCAACTCATGTCTCAGTGTGGGGCAGGGAATCACCCTTCAAACTCTCAGTTTCCATTCAGCAATGAGGCGGGTAATCCACCCATCCAGCGAGCCACGCCCGTTGTTGCTGAACTTAACTGATGGCGGTCGACTGAGCTATGCACAGGACCACGTGCCACCACAACTTCGGAACATAACTTATCTCCAACAGAATACCGTGTCTCTATAGATCTACCAATACTCCTATTTTGGGAAAACAACAATCAATAGATGAAGAGTTATATGCTATTGATACCAATATTCTACTTCACTGTTTCATACTTACAATCATATTCTCTGATCAGATGCTTACGAATGTTTTATGTGTACTTTTACCATTTATTTGCGACTATCTCTTATTTATTGACACTTAGTGGTACAATACAGTTATCCTATCAAATGATACTCTTCATGACACGAGCTTAATTACATTGACAAACATGAATTGATAGCCCAGCTGCATCAGATTTTAAGGAGGTCATTTAAGGATCAGTCCATGATTAAGACTTTGTACCCCAGTCAGCCTATTGTGTTAGGTTATTGTCTGCATCAGAAATATTATATCGAAAATTGCTAAGTGCAGATAAACATGTGGGGGATAAAGGTGTCGCTGGTGATAGCATGTGCTCTTATACTAGGTATTGCCAGGTGCTTTGATGTTGATCTTATCAAGCAAAAGTTAGGACACATCGATGACATTACCCACAGAAGAACATCTGATTTAGAAGGAAAGTTTACACTGAATCTACAAAGGAGGATAAGCCCTCTAAACAATGAACTATCAGCACAAGTCAACGAATATATATTTGGCGCCACAGGGTCACAGTATCTATAATTTAGAATCCCCATTGTCTTAAGAGTATGCGCTCAATATAACATCCTTCTAAGTATAATTGTTCTGGAGAAAAATATGAAAATAGGTTTTTAGGTCATGTCCTGTGAGACCATTATTTGGGGCCCCAGGATCATTAAATCTACAATTTAGAATCCCCATTAGCTAAAGAGTCTGCACGCAATATGTCAGCCTTCTAGGTCCTTGTGTTCTGGGAAAAAAGATGAAAATATGTTTTTATATTATGGCCTGTGAGGCCTTTATTTGGGGCCCCAGGGTCACCTAATCTACCATTTAGAATCCCCATTGGCTGAAGAGTCTGTACACAATATTACAGCCTTCAAGATATATTTGTTCTGGAGAAGGAGATGAAAATAGGTTTTTAGGTCATTTCCTGTGAGGCCTTTATTCGGGGCCCCAGGGTCACTAAATCTACAATTTAGAATCCCCTTTGTCTGCACAAAATATCACAGCCTTCTAAGTATATTTGTTTTGGAGAAGGTTTTTAGGTCATGGCCTGTGAGGTCTTTTTTACAGGCCATCGGGCCTGATGAGCTTATAAAAATAGAGCCATGGGTTCTGCAGCTCATCAGGATATCATTGATTTATTATGTAAGGTTGAATATCTAAGTTACCTCAAGTAATATATTGTTAACAAGCAAAAAATAGGTTTTTAAATCATGACCCCTGTGACCCACATTTGGAGTAACAGGGTCACCAATCCTACAATTAAGAATCACCTTTGACCAAAGAGTCTCTACACAACATTTCACCTTTCTAGAGCTTTACATACTTTAGATAAAGATGAAAATAGGTTTTTGGGTTGTGACTCGTGACCCCATTTGGGGTCACAGGGTCACAAAATCTACAATTTTATATCCCCATTGGCCAAGGAATCTACACACAACTTTACAGCTCTCTAAACCTTTTGGAAGATGAAAATAGGTTTTTAAGGATGTGACCCCTGTGACCCCATTTTCGGTCACGGGGTCACAAAATCTACAATTCAGAATCCCCATTGGCCAAGGAGTCTGCACATAAAATTTCACCTCTGTGGAGTCATTGGTTCTGGAGAAGAAGTCGAAAAAGCTAAAAGTTTAAGGATGGACGGATGCCATAAGCCCATCGGGCCTTTCAGGCCTGATGAGCTAAAAAGCCGACATGCTGTCATTTATAAATTATTTATTATTATTATATATTTATAAGTTTAACTTTTCAAACCATATATAAGCTAGGAACAAACTCATTATGAAAGTGTCTTCTTAAACTGTTATGTTATGGCAAGTAATTTAGATGGTAGCAAATATTTAAAAAAGGATCCCAGAATCTAGAGAATAGAGAAAGAATTGTGAACTTGTTTAAATAGTACATGGTTTTCTTGGTTTGTAGAGCCTGCATTTCCGTGCAGTTTACATGTAAAAGGTTAGTCATTTTACATTAAGCTTATTTGGCCCTATAAATTAAAATCATTAACGCTGCAAATGACTCAGACATCATTTACAATATAAAATGTTTGCAGAATGTACATGGGCATGTATCTACATGATTAAAAATAGGCTTTATACTATTTAATGAATAATCAGTAAACATGCAATGTATTCTTACGCTTTTTCTTCATTAGTTAAAACAGATTTAAGGGATGATCTATGATCCACAAACAATGGCACAACTTCTCATTTACTTCTTCTCAAACATATCATGTGACTGTGAAATTGACAAGTTTGCAGCCTCTAAAGTCCTTGTTAATGTGTTCTCTCATTATAAATTGAGTAAGAGGAGAGGGAAAATCTGTTTAATGGCATCACAATCAAAGTTAATCAAGAGTGTAGATGTCTTTGAAACAAAATAACATTCATGTAGCCTTGTCTGGATATGAACATTATTTCTCCTATGTTATGCTAAAGATGAAATATTTTCTAGCAATTGATACCATTTATATGTGTCGACAAAATAAGTTTGTATTGAAATGTAAATTATGTTCCTTAAATGACAACCAGAGATCAAATTTGACATATATCTTTTATCTGTTTCTTGTATAAACATTTTACAAAAATATATCTCATTCACACCAACACCATTAAAATATAATATATATGTAATAAACATTGTATTTACTGCACAGGCATATTCATTAACAATACAAAACGTATGGAAGCAAGTTTGTGAATGCCTTAACCATTAGGGTGATGATTTCAAACAAGCAAGACAAAGAACACAAATGTGAAGGGCGTTTCAGCACATTAAGCTTAGAGGCCCATCATAACTAATCATTTCATGATTGGGAATAAGGTATATGAAGTCAAATGTGTCACACAGAGCTTCGTATGCCTACGGGATTCAGAAACATAACAAATATGGTTCTTTGGAAAATAAGTCATTTAAAGGTTTTGGGGTAAATACCTGCTACTCCCACATTTGAGGGTAAGAGGACAGGTGTCAGGACCAAATGAACAAACTTTGATCCTCTATGTGCCAGGTACCTCCCCACAAAACAATTTGAGCTTTGGTAGTGCAGTGGTTTAATGGAGGAGAAGTCGAAATTGTGAATTTATTTTACAGACGTACAACATCCCATACCATAAGACCTTATAGCCTGATGAGCTAAAAATGCACACAACCGACACTGACACTAATTGATGACTATTATCAGACTATACCAGAAGCCAATCTCAGGTGTTTGTTAAACACTTCATCTTGGGTAACCTTGATCTGATCTCATCATAATGGCGGAAGGAGAAGATAAGGAAATATTTTCTATTGTTGTGAAGATGGGGTAACGTTGATCTGATCTGATCAAAATGGGACTTTATAAAGGAATCATGCATATCATAGTCAACAAAATATCAAATTGAAGCACCATTGTAAAATCCAATATAACATGAAAGATAGTAAGCTTTCTTGAATAGTAAACAACAAAACTGACAAGGATATGAAAAGATATATGCTACATTTCAAACAATATATGGCATCCATTTTAAAGGATATGCTATATGGAGATGGAACAATTTCTAGAGTAAATGTAGGTAAAACCAAACTGTAAACAGTTGTAGTTTTAAAAAATACTGATGTGATTGACTAGAATTTGTATTTAAAAAAAAATAATTACAAAGGCTGAAAAATTACACAACAGGATACATCTTTTGTGATGCAATCTGACAGGAGACCAAACATGGTCAAAATCAATGAGAACAAGGATTTTATAAAAGTGCATCAGATAGAAGGGAATCACATTAAAATCAGATCAAACATACACTTGTATTCTCGTTGAGTCATAGATCTGAGTACTGCTTGCCAGTGGTCATGTCCATCTGTACTTTGATCTAAGTCAATCTGATTTTAATGAGATTGAAATGTAAGACAGTAGGTTGTTAAGAAAACCTCAGACGCTTAAGGGTTTTCCTCCAATAATATGGACAAATCACCTTCAACACAAGTGAACTCCAGGGCCCTTGTCATGTGCAGCTGAAAAAAAGTTTCAGGAATAATTTAAACATAATTAAACAATTAACCACTAAATGGGTTTACCAAATTTGGTTACTTCCTCATCATATCTGTAATCAAGTAGTTGTGCTTTTGAGGATTTGAGACGTTTTTATTGTTTCCATGGCAAAAAAATTTACTTAAAGAAATTGAAAGAATCAAATAAATTGTTTGAGGTTTTAAGTTGTGGTTACTACATGTCAACTTTTGAAACATCTATTACATAAAAATCATTAGATTGATAAGTCTAATCATAGTGAATGAGAATTCTAATCATAGTGAATGATAAGTCTAATCATAGTGAATGAGAATTCTAATCATAGTTAATGATAAGTCTAATCATAGTGAATGAGAATTCTAATCATAGTGAATGATAAGTCTAATCATAGTGAATGAGAATTCTAAGATAAATGCTTCAATATCTCCCAATAAAGGTGTGAGATTGTGGCTTTAAAACATTACTGAAACAGATTCACAAGAGAAATGAACTAACCAAGCATGCTGCTGAGGAATGAAGCGTAAGTAGCTGATCCCGTTACGGCGCCAACTTTGGCAGGGTTTCTCCTGACAGTCTTGCAGTGGAACGCTGTTCCCTTCTGAATGTTCCCCGGCCCCCATACATCCACTTCCACAATGTGCCAATCTGTCAGTCTGCGGGAACAATTAAACTTGATCGACATACAAAGAATAGAGCAATTGGCTTAGTACCTCATCAGGCTTTGCATGATTTGTGATCTAATGATGAAGACTTGAAGTGATATATGGAATAATAGGTTAATAATAGGCAGAGATAAGTAAAGTAATTAATTGTTAATAATTAGAAGTAAAGTTAAACAGTTTATAAAGGGCTATGCTCAGCTATCTATTTGACCCATGTTTTGTGAAAGATACAACATATTCTTAAATCTTCTGTCTTATGAAATGTCAAATGCAATACTAAAGCAAGCCCCCCCCCCTTTTCAGGTCTGATGAGCTAAAAATTAACTCTATTACCAAATTGTGTTCTGCAATTGCAAAAACAATTCTATGTAGCCAAGTTCAGATTTCTTGATTAAAACAACAAAAGTTTATACAAACAAGTATGACTACTGACTCTGGATCAGCTACAATACTGCCGGTGACTCTATCGAAGCCCAGATTGTGAGCAGCTAGTGCAGCAGCAGCCATTGTGTTGACATTGTTGGGGGCAAGTGGACACAGATCCCTAACTGGTCCTGAAGATAGCAGAAGTACAAAGATATATGGAGATTATTACCCAAGGAAGTGTGTCATATTACCTTTAAAAAACGAGTGTGATTTTTTTAACTGCCCAAGGGAGAACGAGGGTTATAACATAAATTTGCACGAGTTACGTAAAGGTCATATGACACACTTTCGAGTGTAATAATTTTTTATTCATTCTATTCCATTTGATTCCCGTAAAATTAGTCAGAAAATGGCCAACTTCTCTTGCGACAGTACATGTGCACATGTGCTCATATCAATAATTTAAACAAGCCAATGTTTCATATGAATTTCAGTAATATGACATGTGAAGTAATTATCACTTTTTATGGATGTTATTCCATTAGAATCATGAAACATTTATAAGCAAACAGTCCTCTCTTAAATCTTGAAACAATTCAGTTTTATGACACAGTATAGCATCACAGAACATAAATTATTGGAACTATTGAGAAGACAATGGTCGCTTAGCAAAGGTGATGTTAGCTCTAATGCAACATAGGATATTTATAGGATATATAACTCGTTTCCCTTTCATATCAAGTTTATTTTCCGAGTGAAATAATTTTGCTTTGTCTTAAGCCTTTGTGAGAGACAAACCAAAATTATTTAATAAGGGACATAAACTTGACATGAATGGGGCATGAGTTATATATCCTTTTAATTACCAACTTGTATTTTATATGATTTATTGTATTTTTAAATATATTTTTGTTGTTCCTATAAAGGAGTAATATCAACCCTGTAACAGTATCTGAGTTAACGTTAAACATTTACAATCTTAAAAAATCCTCCCTTATTCGTCATGTCACTAGTCATACTGTAAGTAATGTAAGCAATATAAAATCTCCCTGCTTGAGGACAGGAGATGAGAGCTATCTGTCCTTTGAGTAATATCATGTCATGGCGGAGGTTATTTGCACGTTATGGTTTGTCAAAACATGTAAACCAGTTAAAACAGGCTCCCTAAATATAAGTTTTAGATAAATATTACTGTAAAAGGCTAGTGTGGTTTAATTTTCGTCCAGTGAGTATGACATTACATTACCCAGTATAACGTAACCCTTTGAAAACCCAAGGTAGAAAACATTTAGTTTTCATTCATCATGAGACTGAGAATGGCGTTTCCTTGTCATTCCTCACAGTAAGAGTGAGAGCAGTCCCAAACTCTTGCAATGAATGCATTCTCAATCTTGTGCTTATCAGTTGCTTTATATATGTTTTTGATATTTTCATTTAAAACATTGTATTGTGGTGAGTACTAATTTATGAATTAACCGTAGAATGAGATAGATAATATTATCGTTGTTGTAATTTCATGAATTCACATTCCTTTTATGAATGAATAAAGTAGGTTAAGCAGTATGAAAGTTCACTGTTAGCCAATCAAATTACTTGAAGGTGTTATAACAGATTGTTATAAAATCCTTTTAAGAAGTTCCACATGGATCACAAATATATTATATTACCCATGTAAATTTTTGTCATATGGCTAAAATAGCATGATAATTTTGTATCTCTCTCTTGGTCAATCAAGTCTATAAATGTCCAACATCATTATCACTCCTGGTAAATCAAATGTTACAAATGACATGAATAAAAAGATATATGATAAGTAAACTTCTATTTTTGATATAAACTATCTATTCAAATTGTAGAACAGTAGACTGATGTGGAAAGACATCCTCAGTAAGGTTTTAAAGTTTTCCCATTAACTTCTTTGTTCAGTTTTTATATTTTGTTCTTGGGTCAGAGCAAAAAAGTTCTTCGTCAAGATATAAAATTTGAAATGATGAAATTGTCAGCAATTAAACTCCTCTCACCATCATACAGCACTGTCTTTGTGTCGGTCACTTGCTCGTTCTTCACTTTCAGGTCCCCGTTCAGTTTGAAGCTGGACGGGTGTTTTGTCATCGTTATCTTCAGAGCCTACAACATCAACGTCCGACCTGCTGAACTTAGCAGTGCCAAGCCATTCCCAGTTGCCAATTTACAGGAATAACAACATGTTAACAAAGGGAATAACTATCATCTTGCTCCATCAGGGCATATGTACCATTTCATTTCCTGACTACTTATCAAGCAGTGGCCATTCGGTTTGCTTGTCAGATCCAGGTTCCAGGGCCTTTAGCAAGAAAGAAAGGCCCTGGAACCTGGATCTGGGCTTCTCCGGGTCAACTGAATGTCAAGGTCATGAATTGCTGACTAGCAAACCGAAAGGCCACTGCATGTTGATGATTTGAGACAAAATCCAAGGAATAAAAAATGCAAAGAAGCGCAACTACCACTAGATATAAACAGTCGGGCCACAGTCTATATGCATGTTCTAAGGCTATTCATTTAGCCAATCACAAGACTTCCAACAAGGTTTTGGCATCAGAAGCTAAGGGCAAGTAACTCCAGACAGCCATCCTTTCACTTGTTTCCGTAACATTCAGAAATTATTACTGAATGATTACAAATGCGTTCAAAATGGCAGTTATCAAAAACTATGACGTGACAGGCCAGCTAATGACTGGTTTTGTCTGCACTAAACTGGTACAAACCATGCCTTAATGCAGTGTCATCAGACCTTGTGGATAAGTATCTATAGAACCAGTTCGTATCACGATAGATGCACTATTTTGCAGAATCTTTTCTCAGCATCGATTCTTATCACACAGACAAAAAAAGTACTATCATTCCAATATCTACACAAGGAATTACATGTGATATATGCCTTTGTTTTACAAATGTAAACACAAAACTACCTCCTCACCTGAAGAGTCCCCCTGTCGGCCATCTTCTTTATGTCGTCCCCTCCCCAGAATGCACCTGCAGGGACGTACAGGCCATGTTGAACTGCTGCTGACCTCAGTTTAACTTCCAGGTTAAGTTCTGCTAAAGCTGTTGGAGATCCAATCTGAAGACACATGATCAATCAGAAACTTCAACGATCTGACAAAGCAGTTTCTGGTCAGAGGAAAACAATCTGCAAATTAAAATAATACATGCATTACTTTCAGATTATTACTTGAGTGTGTGTTTGATATGACTTGTGCAAAAGGAGCACCATTTTTTTGGGAAAGCGAAACATATACAGTTTACATAAAAATTAAAGAGTTTCATAAAAGTAGTACGATTACATTTTTAAAGTAATAATTCATTTATAAGACCATAAAAATAATTTCTGTTTATCATTACTTGCCAATCTTAAAGTTTAATCCTAACATAGGGTCGGTTATTATTTTTACACCAAAAGCACCTTGTAGCACCAAAAATGTGTATGAACTTATCTTTGGACAGAAATTCTGTCAAAAAAAGACACTAGAAATTATGATGTTTTACATGAAAAGAGTACAATAAAATTGACCAGCCTGATAAAAAAATTTTAAAACATTTCTTAATGTTTCATATAGATATATAATATTTTCTGCACCAAATAAATTAAGATATGGTAAGAAACACTTAAGGCTCACACTATGAGATGTAATGTTCAATTGTTCTATGACATCACAAATGACCAAATAAGGGAACTAATGTAAATGTAATGAGTGAAAGGCAAGAGTGGTAAGTTCGCTTGTAGCCTACACATATGATGTTAATAACACTCCATTTCAAGACGACTTAGGGTGGTTGATATTCACTTTTGAAGACATGTAATTTCGTTCACACCACAAGAGTGTGTATGAATGTAAGCATTTTTAGAAAAACTGTCTGGTAACTAGAGAATTAAGGAGCCAGCCCATTCATATGCCCCTACTTTCCATATTAGTCAAAGAAGGTTTAGATACATATATTGCCCTAAATCATAATTTTAAAAAAACACACAAAAAAACAACGATACAAACAAACCAAATCATCAAGTTTTATGATTTTGTGAAGATATATCTCAGACAAACTTATCTCATAGAGAGACACATGGTCGGTGTACACGACGCTTAAATGAATCAAGCATAGCTTCTGGTTATGGTCAATTTTATGAGTGCTTCAATTACAAGAAATCAAAGTGGAAAATCTAACATTTTAGAAATTATTAGGGGACATGACAGAAACATACAGAAAACAAATCTACACAACATAGTGATGACATGTGTCAAGTTTCATAACATATTAACGTTAGTTATGAGTTATAAGCCCAACAATAATATGTGATGAGCAGACGAAGCATTTTTAGAAGCATAAATTTTATCATTATTATCATTATATTAGTGAAATCGAGGATGTGATTTCAAAGCAATATTTTAATTAACAAGATTAATGTGAGTTATAATTTTATATGCCGATTCAATTTTTACATTTAAGACAAAGTATAATTTATTTACCAGTATTGCTTACCATATAATCTACTTTCCGTAATATTTCTGCTCCATACTTCTCAGTAATACTTGGATGTGCCACCTCCACAATCAAATCTGCTTTACTTTTGGAGATAAAGAATGAAGAAATGAACAAACAAACTAAAGATATATTTAACTTTTGAAAGACAAAATTGTTTCACTGGTCAAGCTGCACCAAGCTCTCTTTTAATACCATGAACAGTTAAGACGAAATGATTACCAATCAGGCCTAGCTGAATCAAGTTGACAGTAGAACAGATTACCAATGTATGTTCTAATTTGACGTTGATGGTATACGTAATACTATCAACTGAAATCAAAACTTTATATAAGTGATAATTAAGAATTCAAAATTCTCCCACTGAAATCACTACTCACCCCCCCCCCCCTTAGAGCATGTTCCAGGTCAGGGAAAGTGCGAAATCAAGACTTTATATATGTATAATTGAATGGTATTAAATAATGCCTGACTGACAGCCAATAATCTAGTATTTTTTGGTCTAGGCTGGCAACTCTTGATGGTTATACTTTAATTTTGCAATTTGAATGGACAAAATAACATTTATGCGCTGACTACTTTTCTTTCTTATTTCATACACTTACAGCAGTGTTTTTGGGTTGTTTTTATATTCCATCTGATAGCATTGTTGATCCTAGTAGGGTCCTGGTGATATTTGTCTACCTAATTTGGCTTGGTGTCCCTTAAAATGTGAGGTATAAGGATACTTTAATCATTGAAAAGGCTCTCATTTGCTTAGAATTGGCCAAAATGACCCACTCAGCCGGTCACCTAGGAACAACACTGCACTGACAGTTGATAAATAAGAATTCAAAATTCTCTGATTGAATATTCAAATTCTTTCTGTGAAGGTGTATTCATTGTGGACTCACAAGTTATCAAAGTCAGACAAATCTTCTAGAATCTGACCCTGCTTGATGGCGTTGTTCTCTTTGAGCACTGATGACGTTCTATTCCACACAAATGCAAGCTCCAAATCGTCTCGAGACAGGATTTCTTCAACTAGATGCTGACCTGTGAAATACCATGTTAATATAAAATTATTTATCTAAATACGGTTACTCTAAATTGCTTCAATAAAATTTTCAAATATATAGTCAGTTGTTCAGGGAATGATTTTGATAATATTTTAACCAAATCAATTCCTTAAAGTAGATTTGAATAAATACTTCTATTAAAAAAAAAATATGATTTATTATTTTTATGAACAATGACATTCTGGTATTTATTGATTGTTTCCTCTTGGATTCAAACCTTGCCAATGGGCCTCCAGTACTGAAATTGTTGGTATCAATATAAAGTTATGATGTTTATGGTCAAGGGGAGACAATTTGAGGTCACAACAGAGTTACTTCCCTTTACAATTGTAAGTTCTTCGCGTTTTGAAGAGGGCAAGTGTGCTATGTTTTTATGATAAAGTAATCTTATGAGGAGTGGAAAAAAACTAAATGACTAAGCGTACACGTTAATCAAACATAACCACGCTTAACCTTAGCTTAAAAAGTTAGACGTGAACGGGAAAAGCTCTGTCTGACTCTGAGTTTCGATTCATTTTAACAACCTTATATATTTTAAAATACTCATTGTCAATTAATGTTAGGCAATATTTTTAAATCCAATGTTTTGAAAAAAATAAAAAGTACCTAAATGACCGTAGCCTATTATACCAATGCGTCTAACCATGATGATATATTTCTTCTAAAGCTGCGAAAATAACCGGAAGCTGACTACTCGTCACACACACAATATGAAGTATAAAAGTTGGAATATATAATCAAGATGAAATAGGAACTATAAAAATAAAGTATGTAATGATATTGAAGATTTAGTAATAGTCTTGAGCATTATTGATTCGAATAATTCAATTTATTGTTAGAATGTAAAAGTAGATTAAAGTTATATGTACACTTAATTTATAGTCGTATTTTGTACATTCCTACTTTTGGAATAAACTCTCTTCTCGCGGCGAACTCTATTTCCGATTTGTAACCACGGATACGTACACATCGCCATCTTCATTGTTGTCATTAGAAGGCTGTTGTAAAGAACTAAAATTAGTCAGTGAGAAGGGAACAAGGTACGTATCATAATTATTATATCATATATTCCCATCCAAGGATCTACTATGTTCTTCGGAACGTGAATGATTTGTCACTTCACATATTTAGACAGCAAACATTGTTTCATAACACAAAGACTGAACATATTTTTATTATGTTTCTAATCACATTTTTCCCAAAAGCAAAGTTAAAATTTTTAATCTAGCAATAACAAGTAACAAAATGTAAAAACATTTTGGCGATTACAGTGTCGCTAAGGTAATTTGTTGATGAATAAATTGATACATGCCGAAAGGAAATTGTTTGTGCATATTTTGTATTTATTTCTCGATTGAAAGTGAAATATTCACATGAAAATTTGTTTTCTATGCAGCAACCATGCCGGCCAAGAAAAAGAAGAAGTCTGGTAAGCTTGCCAAAATGACTGAAGAAGAAAGAATTGCATATGAAGATTCAAAACGTCTTGCAGAGGAAGAAATGAGGAAAAAGAAAGAAGATATGTTGGCACAATTTATGAAGGTAATTATTATTCCAAGAATAGTTCTATGTCACAAGTTTGTTTATCAAAAACATGAATTCTTAGTGAAGATAAAGTCATTAATTTATACTAGTTACCACAGGAAGAAAATTGTTATGTGAATTCATAATCACAAATTGAAAAGTAATGATAACAATTTTACCAAGAACAATTTCCAAAAAACAGCTTTAATCCCCGAAAGTCATGCAGACTTTAGAAATAACTCAATTCTGGATAACATGAATCAGAATATCAGAAAAGTCCATTTGATAATTTTTCATGAATTAATTAACAGGACAAACTTACAAAGGAAGAAAAATCCACCAAATTCAACTTAAACAAACTGAATCACCAATGGAGAAACATAATGCGAGAAGCAAAGTCCCGAGAACTAAAGAAAGACATTGAGATTCTCAGTCAGACGTTCGAACGAGTTGTGGACAGAAAAGATGCCGTCATCAAATCTCTGGCTAAAGACATCATGGAAGCAGAGGAACAGTACTCCATGGCTTTAAGGAGTCACCTGCAAAATGTTGACAACCTTATTAGTAAGTTGTGTTGTATATTCTTAGTATTAATTCAGCTTTTATGTGAGCTTTCAAAAGTCAGACCAACTTCCAAACGCAAGGCATAACACTTGCCAGTCTGCATTACTGGCTGATTTAAGCCTTGCGGATTTTCCCTCGCTTTGTTGTGCCTAGATAGTGAATCGCTGCACCAGAAATGCATAGCGGACCTGCAAGGCCTAAATCAGCCAGTTATGCAGCCTGGAAAGAGTTATGCCGTGCATTGGGAAGTTGAAGTCAGACTTAAAGGCACAAGTGCACATTTTTCGTGCTCAAATAAGCTAGTTTAGGTCAAAAGAGGGCATATAAACTCACTTTAGCTTCCTTTCGGTGCAATAAAATAATTATTATTCTTTACAATTGACCTGCAATCAATAATTTAAAAATTGAGATGGTCGAAGTCATTCACGGATATCACAAATAGTAAGAGTCGCTGATGTGCAAAATGGGAAATATTATTATAAAACGGCTGAAAGAGGATTTCATTCAGCTCTTGCATATACTCTAATCTTTTAACTGACAATAAAGATTGGATAGTCTTAATTAAGGAGTATCTGTAACTTCACCTATTTGTTTTACACAGTGTAAGCATTACATTACCATAGTTACTACCGTATTTGGTCTTCGGGTTGTGTGTAATTTTTTAATATTGCTGATGTTGTAGTTCATGCGGATTTAATGCAATGTTGCATTAATTACTTCCGGTCTTTTAAAGTTAACTTTAAAACCTGAATATGCACATATTTTCCAGATAACTAATATGATACATTACATGAGGACAGATTGTTTGTAATATCAAGATCTGTGCATATATATAAATTTAAGGCAATTGGCGTGCAACAGTGCTTTTAATTGTTTCATCTAGTTAAACTCTTCCACTGATCCCTCTAATTTCTTGCTTATATACAGATATGTTTAAACAGCTGAACATGACGTGATTATCATAATCAAGTAACTAATCAGACAGTTGACTAATGAGACAACAAGGGCCCTGTGTAAAAGATCCATGTCTCATTTGGATGATTAACACAATTATACAATCCACAATGTTTGATTTATTCACAAAAACATGCATGAAACTATAGAGGATATTTGACATTTGTGAAGTAGAAATAAAATATTTACACCTGTGGTTGCGCCACTCGTGAAAATAATAATTTCTACTTCACTCGATGAAATATACATGGTATTCAACGAGAAATGTCAAATGTTCTCTTTATTAGATTTAATAAATTATGCATAGTTCGTAAATGACGTTCATTTTATGAATGGAGAACCCATGGTCGCCTTACTTTATCACGCTCTTCCTAATAATGACGTCATCTTATTGTTACGATGACATATCATATGATTGAAAGTGTTATTTCACTGAGTTGAAAATATGGCTTTTAATTTAACCGATAAATGCCATATTTCACCACTGAAAATATAATAAAATAGATTCTTTCTATCAAGATGTATCATTTGAATAGAATAGTGAATTTAATTGAATCATTTGACAAACCAGCCACAGGATAAAATCATTGAGCTCAATGTATCTTTGAGGTCTATAATATCCTACTCAATAACTAATCTTGAATGTCTCATAATCTATCTAAACTAAGCTTGAAAGTAGAAGAACAATATAATGTTATAAATCAGATGATACAGAAACAACAAACCTATTTCTAGCTGAGATTAAAGACTAGAAGTGCTTATGCATATTTCAAAATTTTTATAACGAAATATCTAAGACAATTTGAGAATATAAATTTCTTACCTTTGAGGGCAATCATATCAGGGAATATCTTTCATACGATGCCCTAAAGGCAAATTGTCACTATGTCATGGTGACATGACGTCATTAACATTTTTATGACGTCACAATTTGTCCATACCATTGCATTTGAAATGCGCACATCATGTTACTAAAGTCAGATTATTCTTTTGAGTAGATTTTTTTTTTTTTTTCACAATTTCATGCTGTCGAAATGAATAAAACATTTTATTATATGGCGAGCAGTGAAATACTGGGATTTATCAGTGAAATAAACTGTCTATCAAGCTACAGTGAAAATAACTTATATTATCACTGCGAACGGTGACTGATATAATTTGACGTCATAAAACAATGGTCTCGCGCGGCGATTTGGCTTATGACGTCACAGTGTTACTGTGGTGACGGGCCGTTCCTTGCGGCCGCTTGGCGTGGAAACGACACTTTTCAGACGTAATTACATTGATAATATTATATAATAAATAGAATATCCGTCAATTCTTGACAAATACCATGTTTATCTCTCAACTCGTGAGGTAGAAAAGTTATATATTTTCACTCGTGGCTGCGCCACTCGTGAAAATATAACCTTCCTACCTCACTCGATGAGATATAGAGGTTATCATGAGAGTGTGTTTTGGGATGGTCAATATCCTGCATTAGGAATAAACATTGTATTTTGCGAGCCTTGGCGAGCTAAATACATTGTGTTTATTCCTAATGCGGGATATTTACCATCCCAAAACACACGAGCATGATAACTTCTTTATCATACAATGTTATTCTCCATTCATTTTGCGCAAAACAGCATGACAACGTTAATTTCAAAGTTGAACTTTTTTGTAACTACGCGTATTGATATATGCAAATGAACTGCTTGCTATTCCCACAGTAAAATGACACAAAATAACGCCTCCTAAATTATGCTTTCAGTGAAAATAAATGTTATTTTTGGCATGATCATAATATTCAATGTTTTTAATACGTTTTCAAATAAAAAATATTAAAGGTGAGGACAGCGAATTCGAACTCGCGTCCTTTCGTGTAATCATTGCCATTTTGAAGGAGCGAGAGTTGCTTCCCTTCCGCCCGGTTGCAAATGGCGACTCACACGTCACACGGAGAGCTAAACTGAATGTTAGGCAGCGAATTCTAAAATCCCCTTTTCAAAAGTCACATTATGGAACAGTGAAGATTGACGTTCGATAAATGGATGTGACTCAAACTGCCTTTGTTACCTGTGAGTATCTATAAATAGTTTGCTCGGTACTAAGATTTCAACTGGCGATGACCATGTTTTGCCAAAACTTTTGGCACTGCTTGATCATAATAAACAAAGTTTGCTGCACCATGCATTGCACACTGTTTGTTTTGCCATTTCTCAAATTAATGTATAAGAAATAAAGCATGTATATTTAAATGAAGCTGTTTCGCTGTTACAACTGTTACGACAATTTACGTTTTTTTACAGGCATTCGAAATGTTAATGCGTGTGACGTCTTTAACAAAAGAAGTTCCGTCACTTGACCTCTGTAATTTGCATCTTTATCCGTATATGACCCCAACGGATACCGAAAATATCCGTAGCCTTTATTCTGCCGAGAACACCATCCATTGTATGATAAAAACATGGTATTAGTCAAGAAAAGAGAGATATCCTCTTTATATTCATCTGTATGCTTTCGCTCAGGAAAACTAATATTCACCCACTCATGTCGTAAACATAGTATGTCATAGATAGTGGATATCTGTTTTTTTTTGACAAGTACCATGTTTATCTCATCGAGTGAGGTAGAAAAGTAGATATTTCACGAGTGGTGCAGCCACAAGTGAAAAATATTATCTTTTCTACCTCAAGTGATGAGATAAACATGGTATTTGTCAAGAAAAAACAGATATATTATTTATTATATCATTGTTTCTTTGTTTATGTTGACGTGTAGTGATTTCGACGGTAAACGCCTTGGCAATCTGACAATATGACGTCATAACATTGTCCCGATGACGTCGTGCGAGTGGCGATAAAATTTATCATCACTCAGTAAAGTGGTAATAAAGGTTATCGCCACTGTAGCTTGATATAGGGTTTATTTCACTGATAGAATTGAGTATTTCACTCTAAATTATATAATAGACACTTGTATTCTATTCTCTATGAAATTACTCTACAGCCCTCCAGAGACAGAGACTGGATATGTCCAAGGGAGAATACACAGAGGAGTTGGAGATCATCATGGAAGAGTTTGACTCAGAGCGCGAGATGTTGATGGAACAACACACTCAGGAGATGACAGATATTGACGACATTCTCTTCGCAATGGACCAAAACTTCCAGGAATCTGAGAGCGAGGCCAAATCTGAGTTCCAGAGCATGAGAGATGAGATTAAGAACAAGGTCAATAACTGAGATATATTTATAATATTAAAATATTTTTGTAATGGTTAATTTTCTTCAGAAGAAATCTGACAAAAATATATGTTTTGGGGAGTGAATAGATTAATTTTCTTTCCAGAATATGAGATTAAGTTATGGGTCACATAATTGAACTCTTTTTCCTAGATTAACTATCATTTGAATTCAAATACACCTTAATGATGTGCATACATGTTATTTATTTATCATTTCAAAAATGAAAGATCTTGAAAAAATCAACCCAAAAGTTTCAAAAGAGGTAAAAATGACAAATAACAGTATGACATCGGCATTTTCCAGCACAAAATGATACCAAAAAAAGGCACTAGATTGGTTTCTCCTCTGCTATATTTTCAATGTCACCAAATACTTCACGTAGTTGATTCATCAATGAGACTTTTGACCTCCTAGTTATCGGGGGATATAAAATCCGATAATTAACACATTGCCTGTGCCATGTACTAAAATCTCCACAATGATGAGATGTTTCTCATAAAGTCACGTCTATCCTTCAGAACCTTGAGGAGAAGCACGCTCTGAGGGTAGTGCTGGAGTCCAAGGTGGACGACCTATGGCAACAGTTCCGACAGGCTCTACAGAACTACAATGAGACCACAGAGGAACGGAAGACCGCCTTCGAGACTCTGAAGAGCAAAGACGAGAAGAGCGCCAAGGAGATCGAAGGACAGATGAGGAAACTTCAGAGAATATCTGTAAGTGCTGTAGCTATGAGTAGCTTTCGTACCTAATACCAGATGAAATGAGCAGGGTTTTTATCATGATTTAATTATCATATTTTAAAGTAATCATGTTGGTTTTGCATTGTCTCGGTGCCAGATAAATCATGTCGTGAGTAATCAGTAACCTGTCTTTTTACCAGTGACTCATTATAGAGGATATTTTTTGTTATTTGTATTCTATCACTTTCTTCCCATCAAGAGATGGGTGTAATTGGATATTTATTAGCTTAACCTAGTCACCAGATAAGAGGTAAATTATATAACATTAAAAAAACAAAATATTCTGTTTATGCATCTGTGGTGGGAAAACGGGTGAATTATGTCCAAAATTTGCCGACATCAAACAATTTGTTGCACAGTCATAACATTGGTTGTAATAGTGACTTCATTATATTGTACAATTGTAACTTCCACCTTTATGAGATAATTGCATTATGAGCGCCGAGAAAAGTAATAGTTCAAAGAAATTCTGCATTTACTCAGTCTTTTAAAGTTTAGTCAATAACAACATGGTATAATTTTACGTTTAGATGCTAGTGTTCCACCATTATTAATGTAATATGTCCTTTTTGTCCAGGACCAGATAGCGAGTCTGAAGGGGAAGATGGTGAACAACGCGAAGGAGTGCGAGGAGCGGAACCGCATGTTGAAGGAGGAGAGGGAGAAGATGATTGCTCACTTCCAGGACCTCAAGGCCCAGATGAACAAGCTACGAGACGCGGAGCGAGACAAGCTCACCAAGCTCACCCTGGAGAGCAACGCAGCCATCAAGGAGATCAAGAGACAGAAGGAGAAGGTAGCAATCACTGTCTTCATTTCTTTGTTGTAGTTTCATCTAGGGTTATAACTCAATAGTTGTGTTGCAGGCTTTCTTCCTGCAATAATTGTAGCAGCCCTGATATTTGCGAACTATTTTTTAAACCTACCTTAAACCTTCAGTTACCTTGCAAATTTTTTTTTTTATGTAATTTTACTTTAAGACAATCAAGAACAATTTATAATTATAATCTTTTGTAAAGTAATATTCATTCATAATTATTAAATCTTATAAATACCTTGTCCGACATAAACAGTATAAAGTCAGACCCCGTTTTAATCCACACGATTTGGTTACAGTCGAGAATCGTCGGTTAAATAAGGTCTGACGGTATACAGTCCGTTTGTGATGTTTCCCCTGCTCATACGGACACTACTTGTTTGAATTGTAACTTATGTACAGTCAAGCCGCGATAGTCCGGCCACCGATAATCCGAATCTCGCAGCGTCCGAACGGTAGCAAGCTGTAACCAAACTTATCTCTATATAAAGTCATTAAATGTTGATTCATTAATCCGTTGATTCCGTTTCCGAATCCGAACGCTAATTAGCCGTAACGGATTAGTTAATGACAACTATTTCTGCTTCATTAATCCGGTGGTTCATCAAAAGTGTTTGGGTAATCCCCTTGACAAGCGATCATCACACTGATTGGATCAGTAAACTTCAATGACACGGGAGTTGAGCGTGTCAGTAGTTTGTGATTTTAATAAATTGTTATTTCGTACACTGTGTGTCAGTAGTTTCAGCTTGTAATACATTGAAATTTCTCATGTTGTGTGATAGTTTTAAATATCCAGCGTGTCAAACTCTTTTGATATTCTAAATATGCATGTTCGTCTGTCTGTAGATTCAAAGGGGATCCATCTTGTTTCGTTCATTTCAGTAGTCCGAACATTTCACTATCCGAACGTTTTTCATGAAAAACGGAAGCGTTCGGATTATCGAGGCCTGACTGTAATTACAATGATGTGTTGATTTGTCTTGAGTCATAGGATTCTCCGAGTCATGCATCCTCATTATGCACACTTTCTTTTTAGGGTGTTCAGATTTTCAATTTCATTTTCTTGTTCCTCTCATTTTGTATTAGCTACTTCATGGAATAACCTCCAACCTCACAATTCATGGATTACATTGTAGCAGGATATATGAGTGAACTGTGCTCACTATTTTCTTGTTCATCATAACAATACAATACAAATTTTATGCAGCATAGACCAATAGGCAAAAGATACAGTAAGAAAGAATATAGGCCTACATGATTATTCATACAATCATTACTCAACCATGGATGATGTGGCAATGGAATATTTATACAGCAATATTAAATTAGTGTAATATAAATGCTGCAAGTAAGTAGCAAAGGTCGTATTACAGTCAAATTGGTTCGTGATTGTGCAAATCTTTAAGTTTCAGCTTACTTTCGCGGCAATTTTGTTTGATTATTTGGGAAAGTATTAAACAAAATCCGAAACTCCCTTCCATCTAATACCATTTCTATTAAACTCTTGAATGATTTTTTATCAAACTTGCTTTTGCTGATTTGATACCAAATCATAAAGATTTTTACTACAAATGGTATTAAATGGAATCTTATGTATTATCCTCTTTGTACCCATGATGTTTTGCAGGGAGAGCAGATCCTACGTCTGGCGGAGATGTGTCGTAAACTGGAGACGGAGGAGGAGAAGGTGCTGCCATTCTACGCCTCCTCACTCACCACGGAGGAGATGGACGATGTGAACGCAGCCGTATTGGAACCTCCCACTGAACCACTCGCACTGGTAGGTTTGTCCACTGTCCACATAGTACTTTTCTTATGAGTAGCCTCAACCATCATGTGTTTTGCAATAATTTTAGTAGTTTTGAAGAACCACGATCCTAAAAACCTATTTTCATCATCTTTTTCCATACCTGAAAGGTGTAGAAAGCTGAAATGTTGTTTGCAGACTCATTGACCAATGGGGAATCTAATTATTCTAAATTAGGGGACCCCGTGACCACATTAGGGACACAGGGGTCATGACCCTAAAAACCTATTTTCATCTTCCTTCTCCAGTACCAAAAGGTGTTGAAAGCTGAAATGTGTGCAGACCCCTTGGCCAATGACGATTCTAATTATTATAGATTTGGTGACCCCCTTTTTTTGATAAACTGCCATTGATTGGCCTGGTACCTTTCTGAGAACGGCTGATTAATTGTTCTAACCACAAGCCCTGCACCGCCAGTAAAGACGAAAGTGCTATTTGCAGGTGATTCATGAGTATTCGTCCCTGGAGAACTTCTGGAAGCGGTACAACAAGGTTCTGCTGGACAAGCTGGCCCTGGACAAGGAGAAGCAGACTCTGGTCCAGGAGAACCAACAGCTGAGGACGCTGCTCAAACAGTACCTGGACGGAATCTCCGTTAATGATGAGATCCTCTCACAAGTCAACCCCCTCTTCATTGTCAACAACAAGACAAACGTCAAGTGAGTATCATGTCACTATTCTGTTAACCCCTCACCTTTTGGATAGAAAATATTTCCTGTGTACCTTTTTAGTTCACTTTGTCTGAACCTGGAAGATTCATGACACAGTGGATACTAAACAAGTTCTTGTGTAATACCATTACGACAGTGTGTCTTATAGCATTCTCTCAATACTAGAATATTATGCTCAATGAATGATTATTACCCTATGTAAGGCAAACCTCGTGCCTCATCTCCATCACTGGCTCATTTCAAGCCTTGCTGCTTTTCCTTAATATTTCTGTGCAGCAAATCAGAGTCCACTATGCAGTTGAGGTGCAATGCACTGCTATTTTAGCACAGGAAAGTAAAGTAATTGTGGCAAGTCTTAACTTAGCCAGTGATGGAGACAGGTATGAGTTGTGCCTTGCGGAGGGAAGTTGGGGCCGTTCAACTAACCAAACTTAGCTTTGAGATCAGTCGTAAGCCCATCTTTTATCATTGGTTAGAATTGATCTGAGAACTGAGATTGGTTGTGGAATTGTACCGGCCTAAAAATACCAAAGCTGCCATATTAGATGGTTGCCTGCACATGAGTTTCGCCAGGTACCCAATAGAAGAGATTCAAGAGAAGCACATTTTGATTTAGGCACAAGGCAACAACTAGACTTTCAAAATCTCATGTTTCAGTCTTGTGCAAGGAATCAGTCCTAAACTATAATTATGAAACAAGTGAAAGATTTTGTATCAAATGAATTCTTAACAAGTTTGATAAAAAATGGTATTACACAGGAGCTGGTTTAGTAGTCTCCTTGTTGCTGCCCGCTATCAATCAAGCACAACTGTAGAGTATTGCTATGTAATACATCACAATACAGATAGACATTACATCTGCGCCCCGTTCAATAGCAGCGAGCGCTTAAATTGCTCAATGTAGCGCTCAATGAGCGCTTCTTCTCTCTTGAACGACACAGTGCAAATTCCTCAAAGTTTGCTCGCCTTGCTACGTAGCGCTACATTGAGCAATCGCATTCAAGATAGGTTTCAAAGTAATCGCTCTTTGAGCGATTACTTTGAAACCTATCTTGAACACGGCACAGTTGTTTATTGCATACACTGCACAACCCATAAACTAAGTATATTGTGAACATTGATTGCTATACACTTCACAAATGATAAATGAATATCCACAAAAAGGTTTTTTAAAAAGTGTATCGAAGACATCAATCAAACAAAAGCCTTAGATGACATTTACAGGATAATCATAAATGTCACTGCCCATCAATCATAATCATAATCACGATCATAACTTCTATTTTTTTTCTCGGCAGACTGAACGTTCCAGTGGTTGATCCGCGTGTGCGACGCCCACCTCCTCAGACCGTGGTTGAGGCAGCTCACATTGTCAAACACATCCTTCCATCATGAATCCATGGCAGGTCCCATCCATCATTTTTTACACAGACAGGCATTGGATAGCCTTCAGCCCTTGTGTTACTCATCATCTTCTCTTTGTTTTCCTCAGATCAATGGAATTTTGTATTGTTCACAGATCAGTGTCTCTTTATTTATTGTACACAGGTGTCTAGGATAATTGTCTTTTCTTTCATTTTGGTCTCATATCTCTTTGTTGAAGTATTAAAAATTAGTGTCATTGATAATTTAGATGAATTGTCTTTGTGAAAAGTATGATTTTTGATAATTTCATGAAAAGAGTTAAGATAAGAATTCAAGTTTTCAATATTTCATTATTTATTAGTTAAGATTATGATGTTCTATATTATGGTTAATATATTTAAAGAATCGGCTTATTTATAACGGCAACTTCTACAACTTGTACTGTTAAGCAAACTTTAGTAAAACCTAATTGCTAACTAACCTGGTTACAGGGCTTCTTTATTTATGAAGAGGCCCTGAATCAGAGTTTTTATCATGTTACATTTTTCTTAAGTTCGTTGGACAGTTACATGCCTCCTAAAAGCTCATTTGACTTTGTTTATTGTCTATTCTTTCATTTGAGTCCGATAATAATTTATTTCAATAAGACATTGCCGTCTCTATCGTAATGTACTGGTACAAACAAGAAAGGAGTGATGATGTTTTGACACAAGGGCTTTTATGTGTACATATCAATAAATTGTATGTTTTGTGTATAGAAACAGTTCTGAACTGAGTGTTATTGTTATTGAAATGAAATTATGATACGTAGTAATTGAATTGTAAATATATTTGTCTCTGATTAATTGAATAAATGATATATTGTATACTTATATGGATGTCTTGTTATCATGATATATGAACAATGTTTGAAATAATAAAGAGTCTCATTAACTGCAAATGCAAGGCATAACTCTTGCCAGTCTCCATTACTGGCTGATTTAAGTTTTGCAGTATTTCCCTCGCTTTGTTGTGCCAAGATAGTGAATTGCTGCACCAGAAATGCATAGTGGACTCGGATTTCCAAGCACATAAATCTTAAGGAAATACTGTAAGGCCTAAATCAGCCAATAATGGAGACTGGCAAGAGTTATGCCTTGCATTGGGAAGTAACTTGCATTAACTGATGAGCTTCTTGATCAAATGCACTTGGTATGAATAATCGCTGTGACTCATTGTTCCAGCCGCACAACTATTACACCTAGGTGAATGAAATTGTTTGTGTTGATACTTTGGTTAATACTCCTTATTGAGTTTGCAAACCAGTTGGTTTAAACATATTTTATTCGTTGAGAGAAGGATTAGGAACTAGTTTACCAACATAAAATACCCTCTTCTTAGTACCGGTATGTACACAATTGATTTACATATATACAAGCAAAATGACAGTTTAAAGAGCCATCACGGATGTTAGTGTTTCAAATTTTTGGAAAATATACTTATAACGTCATTCGCCAGAGAATTTTTTTATCTACAACATGGCATATGTTAAATAATTTTCATATCACAACAATGTATTGCAATTTGGTTTCAAAGAGAAGTATCACTTCGACTAGCGCGCGCTACGGGTATCTGACGTATATAAACAGAGTCCCCTTTTTTGCGTAATACGTACTACACAAACAGCAAGCGCTTCTAAAGCGTGAAGGCTCGTCTCTAGCGCAAGTCGCCATAACAACCCATATGCTGCACGTGCTTCACGCGTCGCATTTGCAAAGTACCCTTGTCACACATTACTGAATGTGACGATTGCTTTACAAACTATGTTTCTAAATGTCCTGAGAATATACAAATTATTTCCTGTTTAATGTTCTTTTTATTGAGATAAGACCAGCAAATTATGACAAATTTTTACTCTCATTAATTATAAAATTCAAGCAAAATACCTAGTTGGGTAAAATAATTATTCCAATATCTGTAGCAAATACATAATTAAATAAAATGGTAAATAAATAACCATCAAAAAAATATATATTCGATTTCTTTCATTGCTCATATTTTTTTTATTCTTTCGTGTCTTTCTTTACTGTGTGTGAGCTAGACCATAATGCTTTGCGCTTGAAAATAATAGACTGGATCTATATTTAGACTGGAAAACACCTTTACTAATTAATGCAATTTCTCGGCTTATTTTAAGTTGGAAAAATTAGGGACAAATTAAGTGTATTTATTTCACGGAGATAAATTTTTGGAGAAATGTTGATATTTTCATCAACATCCGTGATGGCTCTTTAATAGTCAAATTTGGGGCAAATTGAACAAAATTGGCTTAAAGTATGAAACTTGGCATGAATGATCATTAGGCATGTAGATATTCATTTTGCCTAGGATCAAAATTTTTTAACGACGGGAACCTGGTCACGTGACCTAAAATCCAAAATGGACGCCAAATTTTCGTGAAAATCATTTCTAAGCTAATTAAATAATCATATGCATGAATTAAGTCAGATTTTTTATATATTTTAAATGAATGTCTACAGAATACATGTACTTCAGCAAACAAAATCCCTTATTTGGTTTATTTCATTGCATATTTTGTAGTTAAAAAGGCAAAATTTAAGTTTGTATAGCTTTTCGGCTGTAGCTTTTTAATTAGCTGATACACAATATGGGACATTAGAAGTTTATTTATACGATATCTTATATATATTTATTTAATATGTACACTTAATTTATGAATTTTATGTTTGAAAGTCAACACCTGATTTTTTCTGTTTCTAAAGCAACTTGTATGATCACCGACATCGGTATATTTTTTTGGATATATCTTTTTCAAACATATTCAATGTATTTTATATGTTGAGGACAATTCAATGGGTCAGGTCATGGTCAAGGTCAATCTTGACAATAGTCAAGATCAATTGTAGTGTCACCATGTTGTAAGAAGCATTGACTGATCGACTAAAACTCATATGTAGCATATTGATGACGCACAAGAATTGACTAAATGTTGTTCTTGGTTAAGCTAACCTAAACCTTAATGATGTATTTTCATTTTTAGCTCATCAGGCCTGAAAGGCCCGATGGGCTTATGGCATGGCATGGCGTCCGGCGTCCGGCCATCCGTCCGTCCGTCGGTCCTTCCGTCCGTCCGTCCATCCGTCCGTAAACTTTTCGCTTTTTCGACCTCTTCTCCAGAACCAATAACTCCACAGAGCTGAAATTTTATGTGCAGACTCCTTGGCTAATGGGGATTCTAAATTGTAGATTTCGTGACCCCATGACCCCAAATGGGGTCACAGGGGTCACATCCTTAAAAACCTATTTTCATCTTCTTCTCCAGTTCCAAAAGGTCTAGAGAGCTGAAAAGTGGTGTGCAGACTCCTTGGCTAATGGGGATTCTAAATTGTAGATTTTGTGACCCCATGACCCCAAATGGGATCACAGGGGTCACATCCTTAAAAACCCTATTTTCATCTTCTTCTCCAGTTCCAAAAGGTCTAGAGAGCTGAAATGTTGTGTGCAGACTCCTTGGCCAATGTGGATTCTAAATTGTTGATTTCGTGACCCCATGACCCCAAATGGTGTCACAGGGGTCACATCCTTAAAAACCTATTTTCAACTTCTTCTCCAGTTCCAAAAGGTTCAGAGAGCTGAAAAGTTGTGTGCAGACTCCTTGGCTAATGGGGATTCTAAATTGTAGATTTCGTGACCCCATGACCCCAAATGGGGTCACAGGGGTCACATCCTTAAAAACCTATTTTCATCTTCTTCTCCAGTTCCAAAAGGTCTAGAGAGCTGAAAAGTTGTGTGCAGACTCCTTGGCTAATGGGGATTCTAAATTGTAGATTTCGTGACCCCATGACCCCAAATGGGGTCACAGGGGTCACATCCTTAAAAACCTATTTTCATCTTCTTCTCCAGTTCCAAAAGGTCTAGAGAGCTGAAAAGTTGTGTGCAGACTCCTTGGCTAATGGGGATTCTAAATTGTAGATTTTGTGACCCCATGACCCCAAATGGGGTCACAGGGGTCACATCCTTAAAAACCTATTTTCATCTTCTTCTCCAGTTCCAAAAGGTCTAGAGAGCTCAAAAGTTGTGTGCAGACTCCTTGGCTAATGGGGATTCTAAATTGTAGATTTCGTGACCCCATGACCCCAAATGGGGTCACAGGGGTCACATCCTTAAAAACCTATTTTCATCTTCTTCTCCAGTTCCAAAAGGTCTAGAGAGCTGAAATGTTGTGTGCAGACTCCTTGGTCAGTGGGGATTCTAAATTGTAGATTTCGTGACCCCATGACCCCAAATGGGGTCACAGGGGTCACATCCTTGAAAACCTATTTTCATCTTCTTCTCCAGTTCCTAAAGGTCTAGAGAGCTGAAAAGTTGTGTGCAGACTCTTTGGCAAATGGGGATTCTAAATTGTAGATTTTGTGACCCTGTGACCCCAATCTAGGTCATGGGTCATGACCCAAAAACCTATTTTCATCTTCTTCTCCAGTTTATATGTAAAGCTCTAGAAAGGTGACATGTTGTGTAGAGATTCTTTGGTCAAAGGTGATTCTTAATTGTTGGATTAGTGACCCTGTGACTCCAAATGTGGGTCACAGGGGTCATGATCTAAAACTAATATTATTTTGCTTGTTAACAATGTATTACTTGAGATAACTTAGATATTCAACCTTTGATAATAAATCAATAAAACCGTGATGAGCTACAGAGCCCATGGCTCTATTTTTATGTGTTGGCGTGTGTTGTTACTCTTGATCTGTATACAACTCAGTTGATCACTTTCAATGAAGTTCAGCGACAATATGACACGCTTAATGGCTGGACAATCTGCGAGTCTGATGGGTGAATTCCTGTGCGAACTGAGACATAAGTTAAGAAATGGTGTAGCCTTTGGCTGGAGACTTGTGCCAAAATGTTCCTCTTTTCACCAGAAGTAGGCCTCTGGATGGTATTTAGTGAAGAATGTTGCGTTGGAGGTGACCATCTATAGCCCCATATATGACAGTTTAGTTAAACCAGTGTAATACTGTGGGTTGCACCATTAGCATGCATTAATGGATGGACATTACCGACAATATTGTTATTTTAAAATCAAAGTAACCATATAACCCAAGTAAGAGCCATCTATTGAAAATCCTTCCCCAAAGGCAATACATCATTAGCACATCTAGTTCATTGATACAGGCCAATATAATTAACATCACACCCTAAAAAGATATCTGTTTACTTCTTTCTTAGATTGTAATGGTTATGAATTTTGTATGTAGACACAAAGTCATATTGACCAATGTGGAATATAAATTGTAAATGTATTGACTGCCCAAACAATAATACCTGATGAGCTTACAGAGACAACTATCTGTTGTTATTTTAGAGCCCCAATGCATTGTTTAGGCAAATCTAATTAGGGTAACCAACTGTAGTATTACAAGACACATTTATGATCTAAGATATACATATTGATAAAGTAATCTAAAGTGATACATTGTTTAAAATTATGTGAAAATTGCATAAATATGAATAGCAAACAAATCAGTTGTATTCTCACCCCATCCAACCCTAGTGGCCCCCTCAGTGACCCTTTCCCCCCAATACACATCCCATTCTACATACAATACACAAGAGGTCTGTATATTGATGTTAAATTACCGAGATACAGTGAATATGCAATGCTGGAAGTAGTCAAGAGAAGAATAAAAAAGATGAAGAGAAATAGGATAACATTATAATGCTAAACAAATCCTTTTGTATCACATATATACTTTTTTACTTAATTAAATAATCGTTTATTTTGACATAATGATAGGTCTGCACTTTCATCTAAAAATTTGTTTACCCTAGATTAATGGAAAAACATCCTGGTACAGTAGTATTCTTAAGTGCTGATGGAAACACTTTCTGTTTGTCATACAATGTACATTGAAACATAATATGGTATGCACTCTGAACATGGTAACCACATGTACAATTTGCATTTAGTCTTATTCCAACCTTATATAAATCATAATTCAACAAGTTTACAGTATATCGCAACTTAGTATGAATTATATTTAGATTTTGTTTACCACATGAATAGTACTGTGGTGCAGAAACTGCTGATGAGTAATACTTGATATAAAGTTTGAAACTGTAGACTGACACTGACTAGTTGGTAGAACGTTGCAAGAACATATTGTTGATGGGAAGAACGAAACCTGCACACCAGTTCCAGGAATTTATATGATGGCCATTGAATCTGTTATTCAAATAAGTCACGATTACAGCTATAGTGCGCCAATTAAAGGGGCAGTAGCACGTTTTTTTCGCTGAAATAAGTCGATGAAATGTATTTGAAAAATAATTTCACCAATCGTAAAATATCCTTTTCTTTTCGTAAAATCAAGTTATAAATGAGTGTACGTATACATGGCTAAGAAAAGCCATTGGAATCATTTTTGTCATTCGAAATAATAAAATGTGTTCACAATAAAATGGTCGCCATGCAATTTTTGCTTTATACGCAGCACCGTTATTACTACTACTGATAATTGCTTTGTGTAATCAGATGTTATACCCTCTAAAATAAATTTAAATGGCACAAACTATCATTATAAATAAGAAATTTGAAAAAATAAATTTTGCAAAAAAATGTGCTACTGCCCCTTTAAGACAGGTTTTCTTGGAACTATTACACTGAGGTGAAAGACATTTTGCAGTGTGAACTCTTGATCTGTTTTGAAAACCAGTTCTGAATGGACAGCTGGGGTATTAGAGTCATGCTCACTTTTGTCATGTTTACAAAGTTTGTTAAGGTTCTAGATGCACAAAACACAATGTGGTTGATGGAAACGATTCTAATTAACAATGTACTTTTCTCAGTTTTGTGATTTGATGTAATCCTCTGCAAATTTAATTCTGTGTTCTTAGTCTTTGACTGTCCTTTCTTGAACTATCACTTTTGAAATATGATATAATTCTGATTTCAAACTGGTTTAAGGTACTTTCATAATACAGCTATATGCCACATCTTAGATTCCTATCAACTTTAGATATTGGGAATAGCCATTCAAATTAGTGACAATTTCCCCGTAGTCAAAACAAATTTTAAAGGGGCAGTAGCTCGTTTTTTCGCTGAAATAAGTCGATGAAATGAATTTGAAAAATAATGTCACAAATAGTAAAACATTGATTGTAACATGATTTCGGTGTATCCTTGATTCTGATTGGTTGATTTGCCTATGTTGAATGACAATGAATACCCGCAAATTACTTGGGGCGAATCACCGCGAACATATACATCGTGTTCAAAAGATTCGGCCCGACTCAAAATTTATTTTTTATAATTCTCTTAATATGTGCTCCTTACTCAAATTTGACAGGTGGCATTGTCATTTTCTAACTTGTGTATAGCAATATAGGTCACAAATAACTCTCAAAATTAATTAGTTTCAAGTAACAAGTAAGATTTGTCCAAGTTTGACGCCTTCTTCAACGGTCGCAAAGTCCTTTCCACTCAGAGATAGTTACGCAAAAAGAGAGTTCATTTCAAAACGCCTGATAACTAACGGTCATGTTACAATATCGATAACGCTAACGCCGTCGGTTTTAAACTAAATTTGCGGGTGTTGAATAGCAATGAATCCCGGAAATTTTACAAACGCAACTATTTATCTTATAAATGTGTTCACAATAAAATGCCCGCCATGTAATATGTTTGCTTTTACGCAACAACGTTATTACCACAAGGGATAATTATTGGTTTGTGTAATAAGATGGTATACCCTCTAAAATGAATATGAATGACGTAAACTATCATTATAGATTAAAAATTAAATTTGCAAAAAACGTGCTACTTCCCCTTTTAGAGCTATACATCTGGAAGTGTCAGTAACAGGGATCTGGTTTTTTTTAAATCAGTCTGACCAAATAAGCATTCATGTATGATGTACCCGGCTTTCAAACCGGAATTGCTTGATCAAGGCATTCCAACAATACCGATTAAAAATCTCCAAGCTTAAGTTTAGATTCCTTAGTTTCAGAAATGATAATCATGGCACTTTAATCTGTAGAGACTCATCAAAATGTGTAAAATGTTTATAAACTAGAAATATGTGCATGTGATGCGCTGTGTCCCCCGCTCCAACTTTCAATCCAACCTAGTCATCTTACCCATATGTGTCCCTTATGCCTAAGACAATCCAAAGAGGACAATCCAAAAAGGTTAATCTATTAAAATAAATGAACTTATTTCCATTTAGCATCTTAGTTCAAATTGTGTCCCTTTTCTGGCCTCTTTGTTAAAATTGTTTCCATGGAAATAAAAAAAATTCAGAATGATTTCAGAAGCAAAAGGCTGGCACCATTCCATCTTTGAGTCTATACACATACCAAGTCTCATTAAATAATACTGAATAGAGTTTGAGATGGAAGTCGGAAATGGTTCCTTACCCCCACATGCACTAAATGCATTAACAGCAAACTGTTTCCATGGAAACCAGAACAAATATATAAATCAGAATATCCTAAGTAGCAAAATGCACCACTCCAACACTAGGTCTAACCATACACCAACTTTCGTAAAATAAAATAATGCATATAGATTTTGAGAAAGAGAGCCGGAAAAGGTCCCTACCCCCATATGCACTACAATGTAAGTTCAAACTGTTTCCATGGAAACCAGAAAAAATATAAAAAAAAGAATTACCTAAGTATCAAAAGACACCACTCCATCACGAGGTCTAACCACACACCAAGTTTCGTAAAACAATATTGAACGGTTTTGGAAACGAAAGCATTTCGGAAAGACGGAATCACGGACAGAGGCGAAAACATTATGTCTCCCGCAAAGCTTTACGGGTGACATAATAACAACTAAGTTTTATTATTGACAGGTAGTTTTAACTGTACGAGTTTGACAGACTGTCGGTTGTTCTTGTACAGTGAAATCTTATAATGTAATATAAACATTGAAATCGTAATCTGGCATTGGATTGTTTTTTAAGGAGAAAATAATAATTACCAACGCATCATATTCTGTCTGTCTGAAAACTTTTAACATAATTTATTATCATACATTGGACCATATATCACATGTTCCCTTAAGCAATTACATTCTAGGGAATTTTTTGTGTGAATTTCTATGTCTTCAGGCAAGTTCTGACACTATGACTGATTGAAGTATGTTCATTGTCGACAAATGATGCTGTCAGTCTGTGTCACGATTTGAAAGCTTTATAACGAACGTCATCCTTACATATAGTTTCTGCAGCACGTTTCCATAAAAAAAATCGTGAACGAGTATATCGCTTTTTCGCAATTCGTTCGAATACTTAATTTAAAACAAGGAATGCTAATGTACACGATTCTGTAACTTATTTCGCTTAATAATGAGAAGTGTAATTCTTTGCTTTCTTGATGTGCTATATGTAACAAGACAATGTTCTGTGTTGAACAGAGGTGATCATGCTAAAACATATTCCATTATGATATTAGACAATCTTCAATAATTTACTGCAGACCGTGTAGTTTTCGTCTAAGTGACAAAGTGCGTCATACGAAACGAGTGTGAATTCAAATTGTTGGCAAATTTCATTTGTATGATTTTACCATTATTTTGTAATCTAACGAAATCGCACGTGCAACTAGCATATTAAGCACAGGGTGTGTAATGTTTAATCTGAATCCAGACGTGTATTCATAAACGTCTAGGAATATAAGAAACAAAATTCAGATCGTGTAATCACAAAGTAAAGTGTTCTGTCTACTTCATAAACCTGTCTTTGAGTGAACCGGTTTCTTCTACTGGTGGCCGTGTCATTGTCAATTCCCAAAAACTTCCATGTTTCATTAACCGTCGAAATAAGTTCAAACCTTTACCACAAGATCAGAGGTCATGATGCTAGCTATTCTTATTTTTGTACCTTCGTTAATTCACCATGTTTCACGCCTCATGGGGCAGTGAACCAATTTCTTCAGTTACTTTGGAATCTGTGACATGCAGACATTCCTGTCTTTGATCTCACATAATTTGTGTCTACATATTGCAATCAAATTAATACGACTGTAATTTCCAAATTTATCTATAATTTTTTTAATTTAATTTAGCTCTTAAAGGATTACCTAATGGCTGTACAAACTCATTAAATCTGCACTTCGTAGCGTCATTAGGTGTATTTATCCAGAAAGTGGAGATGGTAATTACAGGTATGCACTTACACAGCCAGGTGATCAAGGACAGAAGCCCTCTTCATATCAACACTATGCTTCTTATGTCCCTATTTCACTGCGAGCCGAATTGTCACGAATCACCACGAAAGGGAAAATTTTCACATTCGTGAACATTCATAGACAATTCGTAATTAATTATTGGCATTCGTAAATGATTCGTAGATGATTCGGCAACATTCCTCCAATTCGTGGCTTTCGTGAACAAATTTTGATTTGTTCCAATTTTTCACGAATCAACTACGAATTTTTAATTCGTAGTTGCTTCGTAAACTATTCGTAACTAATTCGTTCGTCAACAGTTCTTGGACATTCGGGATTGATAATGTTGATGTCTCACCCCGGATTACTTACGAATCACCTACGAATCATTTACGAATCATCTACGAATCACCTACGAATCATTTACGAATGTCCCGAATTAAGGAAGAATATTCGTAGTGTATTCGCAACTATTTCTTAATTATTTCGCACAATTCGTACATAATTCGTAAACAATTAATAAATAATTCGTATCTGTTCCGTAGGGTTTCAGCATGAAAATCTACGAATTTTCGTATAATTGAAATTGCTGTTCACGAATTTTGCCGAATTTTTACGAATTTATACAATCACCTATTCGTGGCTATTCGTGATAATTCGGCTCGTACTGAAATGGGCCGGGGGGCATTATAAAAAAAACAACAATTATGTCGAGTTTTAACATGTTTATTGCAACATTACTCCATCTCCTTTAACGTTTTCAGTTGTTCCTGTAGGCTCTGTATTCTGTAAAGGAATAAGGACATACATCAACAGCTCACTCCAACAACTCGTACACAAAATGTATGAAATACAGATTAACAATTTGCAGGACACGAATAGATTAAAGGGATTGTTGCACGTTTTCTTATGGAAATACAGTGATCTGACAGAATGGAAAAGAAATGTTTTCATATTGCAAAACAATCCTCCCAAGCAATAAATAGAGTTCTAAAACGAAGTGTTATCGTTCGAAGCAACGCGGATCCATTTCCCATCCTTGAGTTATTAAAAAATATTAGCACTAAAATGACCGATAGCAGTTTTCGTTTTAAACTGACTCATTTTTCTACGACTATGGATAATAGGGTCATTTAATGGGCTGTTTTAATAAGTTAAAATATTCTGCATAAACTTGTTACTTTAATTATAAATGGCAACATTTAACATGTTAAAAATGTAACAAAAACGTGCTCCAGTGCCTTTAATGTCCGAGGAACTCTCCATTCCTTTACAATGATGGACTTAATTCAAAAACGCCAAAAATACAATGGCATCGGTAGGGAAACAATTGATGTAATGAAAATGCGAGACAAGTGTTGTTTTTTATAGTAGTTATGATGTAAAGATGCAAATTTCATTTTCATAAGTCATGTCAGATGAAAACTAAATCATAGATTAAACCTAAATCATAGATTAAACCTGAATCAAAGATGAAAACTAAATCAGAGATGAAAATTAAATCATTCATTAAAAGCATATCAGAATAATAATGGATATTTCATGGATGACTTAACCAAACCATTTAAGAGCTTTTTCGTGATAAAATAAAAAGAATAATAACAATGTCAATCTTTACATGAAAAAAAATTACACGGATGTATTTGCACGAAACCAGAAAATGATATACATTAATATTTTGGGGCACTTACGTGGATGTTGGTATTGCCTACCCTGCACTGAAATAGGAAGTAAAGTAAAATGTCAATTTCGTTTCAGCTATTTAAGAAGTCACAAATTCTCAAAGGTGTTATAAGGAATTCTGACATAAATATTTAAATGTATTATATTGCATTCTGACATGCACATGTACATACTTTCATATATCAACAATATGCGTATGCGTTTCGGATGTGTTTTCAGTAACATTAAACGTACACACTACATGTATAAATGAAACGTCGCGTCGATTGCAGTTAAGAAGTTGACTATCCATGAAACTTGTGTTCATTTATTACTGGAAACGTAAGATTATTTGGAAAACAATGTGTTACAATGACAAGATTCGATTGTATTTAAGTAATAAAACTTGAATTAAAATTTGAACACTTTCACATGAAAGGATAATGGATACTTACTGATTACGTCTTTGCTGAGCTGTAATGAGAACAAAACATGATGCATGCATTAAATTCCTACTTTCGTTTAGAAATTGAAAATCAGAATACATTACCGTTAGTTTTGGCTGGTCGGTAGGTCACCAGGGCATGAAGTGAAGACAATGTCCCTTGATGGAATGTCGACAGAATCCGAGATGACATAATTACAGGTTCATTTCTACTAATTTGTTTACAGCATCGTGACAACATAGTGTTGTGTATTCAATAACCGTGTATTTAATATGAAGTTAGTAGTTCATACTCACGTATGTTTTGTCTTCTATTCGTAGCTGTAATGGAAAAAGGCTATGTGCAATAATATTAAAATATGAAATCAAAATAAATGTAATATGTCATAACATGTATGTAAAGAAGTTGTCTGTCATATTTGGACTTATCTTTGTTAGACCGAACATCAAAATTTGATAAAAAAAATAATTTGAAACGTAACTAATTCGTTTTCTTTAAAGTTTTGAAAACGCAATTGGTTAATCCAATATGTATCATTGAACATAAAACAAACGCATTAAATACCAATAGAATACTCACCCCCATATTGTCGCCGTTGGGCTGAAAGAGAAAAGATCAATTGGTCAGCAAAACGAAGTCAGTAATACAAGAATGATAATAATTCTTCTTTCGTCTCATATATGTAAATATAAACTAAAACATCGCAATATCACTCATGGTGAAAGATGCTAGGCATAGACATATTTCAGTTTTGTTTTATTTATTCCTAATGGAAACACATAAGCATTATCCATATCCATGATGTGTATTGAGGTTATTAATTTACTATCAATTGCAAGGCATTTATTAAACAGTTACTGTCATTCATTCACCATTTGATTACGCAATCGGAACAATACCGGTAAAAATCGCCAATACTGAAAACAACAGGCCAATAGGACTCAAAATAGGACACATGCGACAATGCGCGTCGCACAGATAAAGCAACTCTAGTCAATTCAACCGTTACAGAATGCTGAGAAGGAACCATCGTCGCTGATTGCACAACTAACTTCTAATGCAAGTAACCAGGAAGCTTAATGAACGTCGTGTATGTTCACAATAAAGAAGTTGTTATCCATCAAATCTTTACTTTCTTATGTATTCCACTTCTAAATGACCTTCAATGATTTGATCGCTACCTAGGTTGTTAAATCCATATACATTTGGAAGTAATTACAGTAATTGATTCTGAAAACCGCTCGAAATTTAGGATTAGATTCCAACCTTGTACCAGCTGCCAAGTGTTTTCAGAGTATTACAGAACAATGAAGGCCAAAAACAAAACTGACAAGTTGTATGATCTTATGAAACGCCGCTGGAATACGCTATTGTTAACCAGGGACTCTACACTCAACCGCAAAAGAAACATCACAACATTTTCAACAGTGTTATAAACGTAAATTACTCTTGTAGGAGGAAGAAAGTCAATATTGAGGGAATGCATTTTATAGGGACAAGATTTGAAAAAAGGTCACTGCAACTTCATACATCTGAGTATAATACTTTTGTTCATGTCTGTTAAAGTACACTTGGATTGTTGAAATCGATTTTTCCAAATGTGTTTTGGCCAAAATATTTGGCCTTTAATTAAAACATTAATAACATGTTTACGTAAAAATTTAATTGATAAAAGATAATATCGACATAAATAACTTTTTTTGACTTAAATTTGTCGACGCATCGTTACTGTAGGAAATCATAAAACTTTATAAAAGCCGTGTTTTACAAAATATTAACAGACAATGTTTTGAAAATTTCAAGTTAGTTTAGTTTGGTCTCTGAACACATGACGTAACTCTCTATTTCAGTCGTATCGATCACTTGTCGACTGAAATGCTTGTATTTTGTGTGGTGACGCTTTTGCGATTAAGTGTTTAAACAGTATGCAAACACGTCAGTACGTAATTACATGAATGTACTTCTGTCAAGGCATTTAGATGTTGTTTAGATCGATGAAGGAGAACTTCTTTATTGCAGGAGTGCAATGTTTCGGTGTAGATGCTAACACCGTTATCAAGCAAACGATGTACTCACCTTGGAATTGGCGTCCATTGTTCTGGGCTGAAACAAGACACACAAAAAAGATTGAAATGTAAACTGGTTGATTAATTGTTGAAATGAATGATAATGACATGTAGGTTACTGAACAAACACATAAACTTAAAGAAGACCGAAGTTTCAACATAATATTAGTATATCAGTCTCTTCTCCTTCGTCAATTAAATACTACTAAATCTGTGTTATTATTCCATAGCATTGGCAATTCAAATGCCCATTTTATTTTGTTATATCAAATACGTGTATAAACCTTTTAAGTAAAGGACAAACACTTGCAAGCTAAAATACCCACATGTCCTCCAGTCCATTCAGATGTTTCTATAGTAACCTCTGTTCCATATTTGGCTATATTTCACTATTCTCGTACTGTCTCGTAGCGGTGAAAAAGTTTGTAACACTGGTTACATCCTTATTTTTGTCCAATCAAACATCGTTTTAATCTGCGACCGAATTCGTCTTGTAAACAAAACATGTGCGTCACACAGATGAAGCAACTCTAGTCAATTCAACCGCAACTTCCAAACGCAAGGCATAACTCTTGCCAGTCTGCATTACTGGCTGATTTAAGCTTTGCGGTATATCCCTTGCTTTGTTGTGCCTAGATAGTGAATTGCTGCACCAGAAATGCATAGTGGCCCTGGATTTCTAAGCACCGATTTGTAAGGAAATACTGTAAGGCCCAAATCAGCCAGTAATGGAGACTGGCAAGAGTTATGCCTTGCATTGGGAAGTTGGTCCAACCGTTACGGAATGCTGAGAAGGAACCCTCGTCGCTGATTGCACAACTTACTTCTAATGCATGTAACCAGGAAGCTTGATGAACTAGGTGTATGTTCGTAATAAAGAAGTTGTTATCCATCAACTCTTTACTTTCTTATGTATTCCACTTCTAAATGACCTTCAATGATTTTTTCGTTACCCAGGTTATTAAATCCATATACATTTTTCCAGTATCTACATTATTTGATTCTGAAAACCACTCGAAATTTAGGATTTAGATTCCAACCTTGTACCAGCTTCCAAGTGTTTTCAGCGTATTACAGAACAATGCAGGCCAAAGACAAAACTGACAAGTTGTATGCTCTCATGAAACGCCGCTGGAATACGCTATTGTTAACCAGGGACTCTACACTCAACCGCAAAAGAAACATCACCACATTTTCAACAGTGTATAAACGAAATACTGTTGTCGGAGAAAGAAAGTCAATATTGAATGCATTTTATAGGGACATGAATTGAAAAAAGTCCCCGCAACTTCATACATCAGAGTTTAATAATTTTATTTATGTCTGTTAAGGTACACTTGGATTGTTGAAATCGCTTTTTCCAAATGTGTTTTGGCCCAAATATTTGGCCTTTATTTATTAATTTTCTACATATACATTTTATGAATGTTTTTCATTCATAAAATGTATACGTCAAAATTTAATTGATAAAAGATAATGTCGACATAAATAACCTTCTTGGAATTAAATTTGTCGACTCATATCGTTACTGTAGGAAGTCATAAAACTTTATAAAAGGCGTGTTTTTCAAAATATTAACAGATTATTTTTTGAAAATTCAGTTTAGTTTGGTCTCTGAACACATGATGTAATTCTCTATTTCAGTCGTATTAATCACTTGTGGGTTGGAATGCTTGTATTTTGTGTGGTGACGTTTCTTTTGAGATAAGTGTATGAACATAAATAAAAAATATTCCCTGTGCTAACATAACAATACATTCAGTTCACATTATGCAAACACGTCAGTACGTAATTACATGAATCTACTTCTTTCAAGGCATTAGAAGTTGTTTAGATCGATGAAGGAGAACTTCTTTATTGCAGGAGTGCGATGATTCGGTGTAGATGCTAACACCGTTATCAAGAAAACGACGTACTCACCTGGGAATTGGCGTCCATTGTGCTGGGCTGAAACAAGACACAACAATAATATTGAAATGTAACCTTGCTGTTAATGGTTGAAATGAACGATGATGACATGTACATGTAGGTTACTGAACAAACACATACACTTAAAGAAGACCGAAGTTTCCACATAATATTAGTATATCAGTCTATTCTCCTTCGTCAATTAATTACTACTAAATCTGTTTTATTACTCCATAGCATTGGCAATTCAAACGCCCATTTTATTTTGTTATATCATATATAAACCTTTTAAGTAAAGGACAAACACTTGCAAGCTAAAATACCAACATGTCCTCCAATCCTTTCAGATGTTTCTATCGAAACCTTTGTTCCATATTTGGCTATATTTCACTATTCTCGCAGTGACTCATAGCGGTGAAAGTTTGTAACACTGGTTACATCATTATTTTTGACCAATCAACATCGTTTTAATCTGAGACCGAATTCGTCTTGTAAACAAAATATGCACGTCTCACAGATGAAGCGACTCAGTCAATTCAACTTTTACAGAATGCTGAGAAGCAAGCATCGTCGCTGATTGCACAACTTACTTCTAATGCAAGTAAACAGGAAGCTTGATGAACGTGGTGTATGTTCACATTAAACAAGTTGTTATCCATCAAATCTTTACTTTCTTATGTATTCCACTTCTAAATGACCTTCAATGATTTGATCGCTACCCAGGTTGTAAAATCAATATACATTTTGCAAGTAATTACAAAAATTGATTCTGAAAAACGCTCGAAATTTAGGATTAGATTCGAACCTTGTACCAGCTGCCAAGTGTTTTCAGCGTATTACAGAACAATGCAGATCAAAAACAAAACTAACAAGTTGTATGGTCTTATGAAACGGCGCTGGAATACGCTATTGTTAACCAGGGACTCTACACTCAACCACAAAAGAAACATCACCACATTTTCAACAGTGTTAGAAACGAAATACTCTTGTCAGAGAAAGAAAGTCAATATTGAATGCATTTTATATGGACATAATTTGAAAAAAGTCCCCGCAACTTCATACATCAGAGTATAATACTTTTATTTATGTCTGTTAAAGTACACTTGGATTGTCGAAATCACTTTTTCAAAATATGTTTTGGTCAAAGTATTTGGCCGTTAATTAAAACATTCATAAAAAATGTATACGTAGAAATTTAATTGATAAAAGATAATGTCGACATAAATAACCTTCTTGAACTTAGAATTGTCGACGCATCGTTACTGTAGGAAGTCATAAAACTTTATAAAAGGCGTGTTTTCCGAAATATAAACAGATTATGTTTTGAAAATTCAGTTTAGTTTGGTCTCTGAACACATGATGTAATTCTCTATTTCAGTCGTATTAATCACTTGTGGGTTGGAATGCTTGTATTTTGTGTGGTGACGTTTCTTTTGAGATAAGTGTATGAACATAAATAAAAAACATTCCCTGTGCTAACATAAAAATACATTCAGTTCACATTATGCAAACACGTCAGTACGTAATTACATGAATCTACTTCTTTCAAGGCATTAGAAGTTGTTTAGATCGATGAAGGAGAACTTCTTTATTGCAGGAGTGCGATGATTCGGTGTAGATGCTAACACCGTTATCAAGAAAACGACGTACTCACCTGGGAATTGGCGTCCATTGTGCTGGGCTGAAACAAGACACAACAATAATATTGAAATGTAACCTTGCTGTTAATGGTTGAAATGAACGATGATGACATGTAGGTTACTGAACAAACACATACACTTAAAGAAGACCGAAGTTTCCACATAATATTAGTATATCAGTCTATTCTCCTTCGTCAATTAATTACTACTAAATCTGTTTTATTACTCCATAGCATTGGCAATTCAAACGCCCATTTTATTTTGTTATATCATATATAAACCTTTTAAGTAAAGGACAAACACTTGCAAGCTAAAATACCAACATGTCCTCCAATCCTTTCAGATGTTTCTATCGAAACCTTTGTTCCATATTTGGCTATATTTCACTATTCTCGCAGTGACTCATAGCGGTGAAAGTTTGTAACACAGGTTACATCATTATTTTTGACCAATCAACATCGTTTTAATCTGAGACCGAATTCGTCTTGTAAACAAAATATGCACGTCTCACAGATGAAGCGACTCAGTCAATTCAACTTTTACAGAATGCTGAGAAGCAAGCATCGTCGCTGATTGCACAACTTACTTCTAATGCAAGTAAACAGGAAGCTTGATGAACGTGGTGTATGTTCACATTAAACAAGTTGTTATCCATCAAATCTTTACTTTCTTATGTATTCCACTTCTTAATGACCTTCAATGATTTGATCGCTACCCAGTTTGTTAAATCAATATACATTTTGGAAGTAATTAAAAAAAAATTATTCTGAAAAACGCTCGAAATTTAGGATTAGATTCGAACCTTGTACCAGCTGCCAAGTGTTTTCAGCGTATTACAGAACAATGCAGACCAAAAACAAAACTAACAAGTTGTATGGTCTTATGAAACGGCGCTGGAATACGCTATTGTTAACCAGGGACTCTACACTCAACCGCAAAAGAAACATCACCACATTTTCAACAGTGTTAAAAACTAAATACTGTTGTCGGAGAAAGAAAGTCAATATTGAATGCATTTTATAGGGACATGATTTGAAAAAAGTCCCCGCAACTTCATACATCAGAGTATAACACTTTTGTTTATGTCTTAAAGTACACTTGGATTGTCGAAATCCCCTTTTCAAAATGTGTTTTGACCCAAATATTTGGCCTTTAATTAAAACATTCATAACATGTATACGTAGAAATTTAATTGATGAAAGATAATGTCGACATAAATAACCTCCTTGGAATTAAATTTCTCGACTCATCGTTACTGTAGGAAGTCATAAAACTTTATAAAAGGCGTGTTTTTCAAAATATAAACATATTATGTTTTGAAAATTCAGTTTAGTTTGGCTTCTGAGCACATGATGTAATTCTCTATTTCAGTCGTATTAATCACTTGTGGGTTGAAATGCTTGTATTTTGTGTGGTGACGTTTCTTTTGCGATTAAGTGTTTAAACATACATAATTAGGCATTCCCTGTGCTAACATAACAATACATTCAGTTCACAGTATACAAACACGTCAGTTCGTAATTACATGAATCTACATCTTTCAAGGCATTTACAAGTTGTTTAGATCGATGGAGGAGAACTTCTTTATTGCAGGAGTGCGATGATTCGGTGTAGATGCTAACACCGTTATCAAGAAAACGATGTACTCACCTGGGAATTGGCGTCCATTGTGCTGGGCTGAAACAAGACACACAAATAAGATTGAAATGTAAACTGGTTGATTAATGGTTGAAATGAACGATAATGACATGTAGGTTACTGAACAAACACATAAACTTAAGAAAACCGAAGTTTCCACATGATATTAGTATTTCAGTCTCTTCTCCTTCGTCAAGTAAATACAACTATATCAGTTTCATTACTCCATAACATTGGCAATTCAAATGCCAATTTTATTTTGTTATATCATATATCAACCTTTTAAGTAAAGGACAAACACTTGCCAGCTAAAATACCCACATGTCCTCCAGTCCTTTCAGATGTTTCTATCGTAACCTCTGTTCCATATTTGGCTATATTTCACTAATCTAGCAGTGTCTCGTAGCGGTGTAAGTTGGCAACACTGGTTACATATTTGTTTTCGTCCAATCAAACATCGTTTTAATCTGAGACCGAATTCGTCTTGTAAACAAAATATGCGCGTCGCACAGATGAAGCAGCTCTAGTTAATTCAACCGTTACGGATTGCTGAGAAGGAAGCATCGTCGCTGATTGCACAACTTACTTCTAATGCAAGTAACCAGGAAGCTTGATGAACGTCGTTTATGTTCACAATAAAGAAGTTGTTATCCATCAAACCTTTACTTTCTTATGTATTCCACTTCTAAATGACCTTCAATGATTTAATCGCTACCCAGGTTGTTAAATCCATATACATTTTGGAAGTAATTACAGTAATTGATTCTGAAAACCGCTCGAAATTTAGGATTAGATTCCAACCTTGTACCAGCTGCCAAGTGTTTTCAGCGTATTACAGAACAATGAAGGCCAAAAACAAAACTGACAAGTTGTATGGTCTTATTAAACGCCGCTGGAATACGCTATTGTTAACCAGGGACTCTACACTCAACCGCAAAAGAAACATCACCATATTTTCAACAGTGTATAAACGAAATCTTGTCGGAGAAAGAAAGTCAATAATGAATGCATTTTATAGGGACATGATTTGAAAAAAGTCCCCGCAACTTCATACATCAGAGTATAACACTTTTGTTCATGTCTGTTAAAGTACACTTGGATTGTCAAAATCCCCTTTTCAAAATGTGTTTTGACCAAAATATTTGGCCTTTAATTAAAACATTCATAAAATGTATACGCAGAAATTTAATTGATAAAAGATAATGTCGACATAATTAACCTTCTTGGACTTAAATTTGTCGACGCATCGTTACTGTAGGAAGTCATAAAACTTTATAAAAGCCCTGCTTTTCAAAATATTAACAGACAATGTTTTTGAAAATTTAAAGTGAGTTTAGTTTGGCCTCTCAACACATGATGTAACTCTATTTCAGTCGTATTAATCACTTGTGGTTTGAAATGCTTGTATTTTGTGTTCACAAAATGCAAACACGTCAGTACGTAATTACTTGGATGTACTTCTTTCAAGGCATTTAGAAGTTGTTAAGATCGATGGAGGAGAACTTCTTTATTGCAGGAGTGCGATGATTCGGTGTAGAAGCTAACACCGTTATCAAGAAAACGATGTACTCACCTGGGAATTGTCGTCCATTGTGCTGGGCTGAAACAAGACACACAAATAAGATTGAAATGTAAACTGGTTGATTAATTGTTGAAATGAACGATAAGGACATGTAGGTTACCGAACAAACACATCAACTTAAAGAAGACCGAAGTTTCCACATAATATTAGTATAACAGTCTCTTCTTCGTCAATTAATTACTACTAAATCTGTTTTATTACTCCATAGCATTGGCAATTCAAATGCCCATTTTATTTTGTTATATCATATAAAAACCTTTAAAGAAAAGGACAAATACTTGCAAGCTAGAATACCCATATGTCCCCCAGTCCTTTCAGGTGTTTCTATAGTAACCTCTGTTCCATATTTGGTTATATTTCAATATTCTCGCAGTGTCTCGTAGAGGTGTAAGTTGGCAACACTGGTTACATCCTTTATTTGTCAAATAAGACAGCGTTTTAATCTGCGACCGAATTCATCTTGTAAACAAAATATGCGCGTCTCACAGATGAAGTGACTCAGTCAATTCAACTGTTACAGAATGCTGAGAAGGAACCATCGTCGCTGATTGCACAACTTACTTCTAATGCAAGTAAACAGGAAGCTTGATGAACGTCGTGTATGTTCACAACTAATAAGTTGTTATCCATCAAATCTTTACTTTCTTATGTATTCCACTTCTTAATGACCTTCAATGATTAAATCGTTATCCAGGTTATTAAATCAATATACATTTTGGAAGTAATTACAGTAATTGATTCTGAAAACCACTGGAAATTTTGGATTTAGATTCCAACCTTGTACCAGCTGCCAAGTGTTTTCAGCGTATTACAGAACGACAAAGGCCAAAAACAAAACTGACAAGTGGTATGCTCTAATGAAACGTCGCTGGAATACGCTATTGTTAACCAGGGACTCTACACTCAACCGCAAAAGAAACATCACCACATTTTCAACAGTGTATAAACGAAGTCTCTTGTAGGAGAAAGAAAGTCAATATTGAATGCATTTTATAGGGACATGAATTGAAAAAAAGTCCCCGCAACTTCATGCATCAGAGTATAATATTTTTATATACGTCTGTTAAAGTACACTTGGATTGTTGAAATCGCTTTTTCCCAAATCTGTTTTGGCCCAAATATTTGGCCTTTATGTATTAATTTTCTACATATACGTTTTATGAATGTTTTACATTCATAAAATGTATACGTCGAAATTTAATTGATAAAAGATAATGTCGACATAAATAACCTTCTTGGAATTAAAATTGTCGACGCATCATTACTGTAGGAAGTCAGAAAACTTTATAAAAAGCGTGTTTTTTCAAAGTATTAACAGATTATGTTTTAAAAATTCAGTTTAGTTTGGCTTCTGAACACATGATGTAATTCTCTATTTCAGTCGTATTAATCACTTGTGGGTTGAAATGCTTGTATTTTGTGTGGTGACGTTTCTTTTGAGATAAGTTTATGAACGTACATAATAAAACATTCCCTGTGCTAACATAGCAATACATTCAGTTCACAAAATGCAAACACGTCAGTTCGTAATTACATGAATCTTCTTCTTTCAAGGCATTTAGAAGTTGTTTAGATCGATGAAGGAGAACTTCTTTATTGCAGGAGTGCGATGATTCGGTGTAGATGCTAACACCGTTATCAAGAAAACGATGTACTCACCTGGGAATTGGCGTCCATTGTGCTGGGCTGAAACAAGACACACAAATAAGATTGAAATGTAAACTGGTTGATTAATGGTTGAAATGAACGATAATGACATGTAGGTTACTGAACAAACACATAAACTTAAGAAAACCGAAGTTTCCACATGATATTAGTATTTCAGTCTCTTCTCCTTCGTCAAGTAAATACAACTATATCAGTTTCATTACTCCATAACATTGGCAATTCAAATGCCAATTTTATTTTGTTATATCATATATCAACCTTTTAAGTAAAGGACAAACACTTGCCAGCTAAAATACCCACATGTCCTCCAGTCCTTTCAGATGTTTCTATCGTAACCTCTGTTCCTTATTTGGCTATATTTCACTAATCTAGCAGTGTCTCGTAGCGGTGTAAGTTGGCAACACTGGTTACATATTTGTTTTCGTCCAATCAAACATCGTTTTAATCTGAGACCGAATTCGTCTTGTAAACAAAATATGCGCGTCGCACAGATGAAGCAGCTCTAGTTAATTCAACCGTTACGGATTGCTGAGAAGGAAGCATCGTCGCTGATTGCACAACTTACTTCTAATGCAAGTAACCAGGAAGCTTGATGAACGTCGTTTATGTTCACAATAAAGAAGTTGTTATCCATCAAACCTTTACTTTCTTATGTATTCCACTTCTAAATGACCTTCAATGATTTAATCGCTACCCAGGTTGTTAAATCCATATACATTTTGGAAGTAATTACAGTAATTGATTCTGAAAACCGCTCGAAATTTAGGATTAGATTCCAACCTTGTACCAGCTGCCAAGTGTTTTCAGCGTATTACAGAACAATGAAGGCCAAAAACAAAACTGACAAGTTGTATGGTCTTATTAAACGCCGCTGGAATACGCTATTGTTAACCAGGGACTCTACACTCAACCGCAAAAGAAACATCACCATATTTTCAACAGTGTATAAACGAAATCTTGTCGGAGAAAGAAAGTCAATAATGAATGCATTTTATAGGGACATGATTTGAAAAAAGTCCCCGCAACTTCATACATCAGAGTATAACACTTTTGTTCATGTCTGTTAAAGTACACTTGGATTGTCAAAATCCCCTTTTCAAAATGTGTTTTGACCAAAATATTTGGCCTTTAATTAAAACATTCATAAAATGTATACGCAGAAATTTAATTGATAAAAGATAATGTCGACATAATTAACCTTCTTGGACTTAAATTTGTCGACGCATCGTTACTGTAGGAAGTCATAAAACTTTATAAAAGCCCTGCTTTTCAAAATATTAACAGACAATGTTTTTGAAAATTTAAAGTGAGTTTAGTTTGGCCTCTCAACACATGATGTAACTCTATTTCAGTCGTATTAATCACTTGTGGTTTGAAATGCTTGTATTTTGTGTTCACAAAATGCAAACACGTCAGTACGTAATTACTTGGATGTACTTCTTTCAAGGCATTTAGAAGTTGTTTAGATCGATGGAGGAGAACTTCTTTATTGCAGGAGTGCGATGATTCGGTGTAGAAGCTAACACCGTTATCAAGAAAACGATGTACTCACCTGGGAATTGGCGTCCATTATTCTGGGCTGAAACAAGACACACAAAAAAGATTGAAATGTAAACTGGTTGATTAATGGTTGAAATGAATGATAATGACATGTAGGTTACTGAACAAACACATAAACTTAAAGAAGACCGAAGTTTCCACATGATATAAGTATATCAGTCTCTTCTCCTTCGTCAATTAAATACAACTATATCAGTTTTATTACTCAATGAAATTGGCATTTCAAATGCCCATTTTATTTTGTTATATCATATAAAAACCTTTTGAGTAAAGGACAAACACTAACATGCTAAAATACCCACATGTCCTCCAGTCCTTTCAGATGTTTCTATCGTAAACTCTGTTCCATATTTGGCTATATTTCACTAATCTAGCAGTGTCTCGTAGCGGTGTAAGTTGGCAACACTGGTTATATATTTTTTTTCGTCCAATCAAACATCGTTTTAATCTGCTACCGAATTCGTCTTGTAAACAAAATATGCGCGTCGCACAGATGAAGCAGCTCTAGTTATTTCGACATTTAGGGAATGCTCAGTTGATGATTTGGGTGAGGTGATTTGGGGTTGAAATCCAATCCAAGATTATTACACTTATATCACGGCCACGACTGTTATTGCAGGGAGAAAGCCCGCGACACCAAGTGGTTATTCATTGCAGTGACACCTACGAGCTTGGCTGGAACTAGCGTGGCACTCCACTGAAATTAATGCTCAGTTTGAACCAACGGCGCTGACTGCACAACTAACTTCCAATGCAATTAATCAGGATTATCTATTTCTTACCAAGAAAGTAGCCTAAATATAACAGCGGTTACCATAGAAAACCTTAAGGGAGTAACCTATGTGGGAAGAGGATGCCCGATGACATGAGAACAACAGGTATGCATTCAGGTTCCAAAATACAATAGTAAAGCGGAAATCTATTTTCACATAATAAACATTATTACTTAGGCTGTAAAACAGAATCAGTGTCATGTATATCATATGTTAACATGTACATGTGTCAATTTTGTCTTGCAACCGTTGTCTTGTCTTTGAAATAGTGTCAGTGTCATGAAATAATCCATCTAGTCGTTTTGAAGCTGCAGTGGGCCGTTTCCGAGCAAATTGCCATTTTTCAAAAGAAGTAAAATGAGTAAAATGGGTAACAGATCAATTATTACGAAACGTATATTATTTGGTTTTTATGAAACTATTCGGCCTTTTCTTTCATAAAATGCATGCTTCTCTTCAGTTGCATCCCGAAAGTGGGTTCACCTCCATTGATGAAACTAAAGCATCTCTCGGTAAGTGCAACGAGACAATGCATGTAAACGGACGAGTACATATAGTTTCCTGTTCAATTCTATAAAACTCTATGTATATATCTATGATTCATTTCGCCTATTGTTTTGTATGTTATTTCTCTGCTTTTAGTAATCAAGTTTGAGCGAAATACCTCTAATAACCTAAAATGAGTTTTTATCTTTAAACGTAAGATCTAATATGATATTAGATTGAAAATTGTTAGACCATTGTTTTATCCTTCAAGTTACTCACCATGTCTGTGAGGCCATCCATGACGTCCATGATTACGATGTCCTGGTAACAAACAAGCATTATTTTTATATTTGATAACTAAGGTAAAGGCACCCGTTCTCGATCAACATGTACAGTGTACACATATTCTCACAAGAGCGTTAGTGTCACTCAATTTCGTTGATATAATCGAAATTCAATATTACATATTCAAATTATGGATAAATTGTTGGTAAACAAATATACACTGTTTAATAATGTGCAAAATACTCACTTCTTTCCCAGTGTTCATCTGCAAATGAAAGCAGCAATCTCTTAATAAACGCTCTTTTGCATTTACCATTGAAGTTGTTCTGTCTCACAAACTTACAACGCATTGTGTTAAAGACATTGCAAATGGTTTTAAATTCTTGAACTAACAGTACTGGTTCGAGACCGAAGAGTCAAAGCAACAGATCTAGGAATTAGAGGACCCTTTGGTTGTACATGAAAGTTACAACAGAATCAGCAGCGTAGACTAAGGAAGGTCCGGTTCTATGACGTAATAGAAAGTTACACCATTAGACGTTGGGGAAGACGTGTCAGACAGTTGAGAGATCACGAGGGTACGTACTTGATATTGACATTCATTTTAAGAATGAAGATCTCTCACAAGCCGAAATGTTATGCGATCCATTTTCCTCTTCAATACACTCAACATTAACGTTTAAATGAAATAATACTCTTTATTGCTTATAATTGTCTAATTAATAATTTATTGTTTATAAGTTGTTTATTGCGGTTGATATTTAGGCCTACGGCCTATAACAACATAGAATACAATATTATTACAACATTCTGCACATGCGTAAACAATACAAGAAATGGTGTTTATGTACTTAGAGTATTTCGAAATATCATTGCATGGTATATATACATAGACAACTTCCTAATGACTTCATCATTATGGTTTGACATCAAATCAATGAACTGTTGTTTGGAGATTGCTGTGACATTTATGTATTGTTTTCTGATGTCTGCAAGTGGTTTACAAATAAGTAAAAAATTATATTCATCCTCTATCTCCCCTGATTTACATACTCTGCATAATCTATCCTTACGTTCTATGCCATTCATCCTGCCTGTTTCTATTTCAAGTGGGAGTTTACCACATCGGAATTTAGCATACGTACTTCTGAATTTATGTATTTGTAGTGAATTTATATAGACTTAGGTTTCGAATCTATTCTTAAGGCTTTTGTAGTTTTGGAGATATATTATCTATTGAAGCAAACAAATCTGATATTGATACATCTTTCATTCTTTGTTTGAATTCACTGATAAATAAGTTTATGTTCTCTACTCCCGGGTTTGCTCATACGTACATAAATCCGTTTGAGCATAGCATATATGAAATAATACATTCACTCATGCATTTGATCACATAAGCAGTTTACCGACCATTGTCTACCGACCTTCATCGGGTTCATCCGGCGTGTCAGGCTCGTCAGGCTCGTCAGGCTCGTCAGGTTCCTCAACTATAAAACATCACAATGGACTAAAACCGTAAATTATGAACATTCAGTTTATACTGACGTTCAAAAGAAACGTCCCACTCACTGTGAAGGCCTGTAAAACATAAATTATAATACAGTTTTTTTTAGAAATAATGGAATAGAATACTGTATTTTATTATATATATTATACAACTGTTTAAAGACTCAAACATCAAATATGTACCTTGAAACATCAGCTGTCGGGATCCACGATTTCTGTAGAAGCCATTGTGGCCTATAATAGAGACAGGACATTGAAAAACAATCGCGCAACACAATGTCCTATCATTTCCTTTAAGTTGTTTTGAACGAAAACATTTGAGATGAAGAACATAACTTACACATAACCTACACTCGCAACTGACATTTTCCGTTTGTTGTTAGCACTGACAAGACAAGCAACAATGAATGTCGCCATTTTAGTTAAACGAGATAAACATGTACAACCAAGTTATAAGTTAATTGTGAGACTAAATAAGATTCCATTTCATCATCAATAAACTAATCCATTACCTGGAGACATTGGTATATGTGCACGGCTTTTGTAGAAACCAACGTCATCTATAATAAGAACAGATTGTCGGTGAAATAGACAGAGAATACTACACGCGGTCTCATGAGATACGAATTATTCGAAACGAGTGTCCTTCAAGCGATATCTGAAAGAGTGAAAGTCACGAGTTTCGAATAATTCATACCTAATGAGACCGTATGTGGTATATAGGTATCTATCTAATGAATATAATCCGTATTATCAGCCATTGTTACATTGGCCTGACGTCACGGAACAAATATTCTAACGTCGTGGAACTTCCCAATGCAAGGCATAACTGTTGCCAGTCTCCATTACTTGCTGATTTAGGCCTTGCAGTATTTTCTTTTAAAAATTTGTGCTTAGAATTCCAGGCCCGCTATGCATTTCTGGTGCAGCGATCCCTATCTAGGCACAACAAAGCGAGGGAAATACCGCAAGGCTTAAATCAGCCAGTAATGCAGACTGGCAAGAGTTGGAAGTTGTCTAACGTCATGAAACAAATATTCTGACGTCATGAAACAACGTCATGAAACAAATATTCTAACGTGATGAAACAAATATTCTTACGTCACGAAACACATATTCTTACGTCATGGAACAAGTATTCTAACGTCATGGAACAAATATTCTAACGTTCTGGAACAGATATTCTTCCATCATAGAACAAGTATTCTAACGTTATGGAACACATATTATAACGTCACGAAACGCATATTCTTACGTCATGGAACAAGTATTCTAACGTCATGGAACAAGTATTCTAACGTCATGGAACAAATATTCTAACGTCATGGAACACATATTCTAACGTCATGGAACAAGTATTCTAACGTCATGAAACAAATATTCTAACGTCATGAAACAAATATTCTTACGTCTTGAAACAATTATTCTTACGTCACGAAACACATATTCACACGTCATGGAACAAGTATTCTAACGTCATGGAACAAATATTCTAACGTCCTGGAACAGATATTCTTCCATCATGGAACAAGTATTCTAAGGTTATGGAACACATATTATAACGTCACGAAACGCATATTCTTACGTCATGGAACAAGTATTCTAACGTCATGGAACAAATATTCTAACGTCATGGAACAGATATTCTTCCATCATGGAACAAGTATTCTAACGTCATTGAACAAATATTCTAACGTTATGGAACAGATATTCTAACGTCATGGAACACATATTGTAACGTCATGGAACACATATTGTAACGTCATGGAACACATATTCTTACGTCACGAAACACATATTCTTACGTCATGGAACAAGTATTCTAACGTCATGGAACAAATATTCTAACGTCCTGGAACAAGTATTCTAACGTTATGGAACACATATTCTATCGTCACGAAACGAATATTCTTACGTCATGGAATAAGTATTCTAACGTCATGGAACACATATTCTAATGTCATAAAACAAATATTCTAACGTCATGGAACAGATATTCTAACGTCATGCAACACATATTCTAACGTCATGGAACAAATATTCTAACGTCATGGAACAAGTATTCTAACGTCAGGAAACAAATATTCTAATGTCATAAAACAAATATTCTAACGTCATGGAACAGATATTCTAACGTCATGAAACACATATTCTAACGTCATGCAACACACATTTTAACGTCATTGAACAAATATTCTGACGCCATGAAACAAATATTCTAACGTCATGGAACAAATATTCTAACGTTATGGAACAAATCTTCTAACGCCATGAAACAAATATTCTAACGTTATGGAACAAATATTCTAATGTCATAAAACAAATATTCTAACGTCATGAAACACATATTCTAACGTCATGCAACACACATTTTAACGTCATTGAACAAATATTCTGACGCCATGAAACAAATATTCTAACGTCATGGAACAAATATTCTAACGTTATGGAACAAATATTCTAACGCCATGAAACAAATATTCTAACGTTATGGAACAAATATTCTAATGTCATAAAACAAATATTCTAACGTTATGGAACAAATATTCTAACGTCATGGAACAAGTATTCTAACGTCATGGAACAAATATTCTAACGTCATGGAACAGATATTCTAACGTCATGGAACACATATTCTAACGTCATGAAACAGATATTCTAACGTCATGAAACAGATATTCTAACGTCAGGAAACAAATATTCTTACGTCATGAAACAAACATTCTAACGTCATGGAACAAATATTCTAACGTCAGGAAACAAATATTCTTACGTCATGAAACACATATTCTAACGTCATGGAACAAATATTCTAACGTCATGAAACAGATATTCTTACGTCATGGAACAAGTATTCTAACGTCATGGAACAAATATTCTAACGTCATGGAACAGATATTCTAACGTCATGGAACACATATTGTAACGTCATGGAACAGATATTCTAACGTCATGAAACAGATATTCTAACGTCATGAAACAGATATTCTAACGTCATGGAACAAGTATTCTAACGTCATGGAACAAATATTCTAACGTCATGGAACAGATATTCTAACGTCATGGAACACATATTCTACCGTCAGGAAACAAATATTCTTACGTCATGAAACAGATATTCTAACGTCATGAAACAGATATTCTAACGTCATGAAACAGATATTCTTACGTCATGGAACAAGTATTCTAACGTCATGGAACAAATATTCTAACGTCATGGAACACACATTTTAACGTCATTGAACAAATATTCTGACGCCATGAAACAAATATTCTAACGCCATGAAACAAATATTCTAACGTCATGGAACAGATATTCTAACGTCATGGAACAAATATTCTAACGTCATAAAACAAATATTCTAACGTTTTGGAACATATATTCTAACGTCATGGAACAAATATGCTAACGTCATGAAACAAATATTCTAACCTTATGGAACAGATATTCTAACGTCATAAAACAAATATTTTAACGTTATGGAACATATATTCTAACGTCATGGAACAAATATTCTAACGTCATAAAACAAATATTCTAACGTTATGGAACATATATTCTAAGGTCATGGAACAAATATTCTAACGTCATGAAACAAATATTCTAACGTTATGGAACACATATTCTAACGTTATGGAACAGATATTCTAACGTCATGGAACAAATATTCTAACGTCATGAAACAAATATGCTAACGTCATGAAACAAATATTCTCACGTTATGGAACACATATTCTAACGTCATGGAACAAATATTATAAGGTCATAAAACAAATATTCTAATGCCATGAAACAAATATTGTAACATCATGCATCCCTCGTGACGTCATGCTGTGGCAGTATCGCCCTTACAATGGTTTCAGGCGCCAGGTGACTCGCAGGAAGTAGATATGGAAACAAATAATGGATTACATGGTTGAAGGCTAAAAGCGTTTGCCATTGAAATGTACGATTTATAGCTTGAAACCCATTCCCTGCCCGCTGAAATCCATCTTCACAACGTCACAGGCGTAACGAAAAGATTTCCAAATCTTCTCCTTCCGCCCTTGACCTCAACCCTCGCATTTTCAGTGCTAAGATTTTAACGTACTGCAGGCTAATCGGATTAGCCAATCACAAGACAGTTGTATTGCCTTTGTGACTGTGTCGATCGTCGCTTATTTTTTAATTGGTTCCGAATGTAAACGGCGATTTCATTGGCTGTATGTTAGCAGATGGTAAGGGACCTAACTCGTGATCACGATAGGTGTCGCTGATTCGTTTCACCACTTCTGGCTAGGTTGAAGGCAAGGTAAAAAAAATGGAGAGAGATCTCGATACATTTTCACCTTGCCGTGGGAAGATGGCTGAGTTACTTCTGTGGGCAGAGAATGGCTAAAACCCAAAGAAAGATATAGTTTGTCTACCACTTGTTACTTGCAACTGTTTATTACTGTTATGAACATTCGACAGAGAAGCACTTACTGCGATACATGGCCAGTGCTGTGCTGTATGTGCACACGAGGAGAAGAATCGCAATCCCCCTCATGTCGACTGGAAGAGACAAGAAGTTCACATTCAGGGAAAAAGGAAATTAAATCATGAATTTGCTAAGAGTAAACACATATTTCTTTTTGCATAAAATCCAAGGCAGATAGCCAGAATGGTCAACTGAAACAAGAAGACATAGTCATCAACATCCCCCGTCAGACTCAAGAAATCGGAACAAGGGCAATAATTTGAGAAGAAGTAATTGTCCACTTCTCATTTTCATTCCATCAAGGTATTGACACCCTCAAGCCATCCAAGTGATTTGATTTTAAACATTTTCTGAGAAAAGCTATCCCTTTTGAAAATACCTGGATCAGAGTCGAAAAACAGAACAAGAGCGATAACTCCGGAAAAAATAATCTCATGCTTCTTATTTTCGAACTCCATCAAGGTATTAATGCTCTCAAGCATCACGACAAATTTGGTTTTCCTATCTTAAATAGTTTCTGAGTAAAGCTCTACTCTTCACAAACTGCTTGTGCGCTTCATAATCCTCACGAACTGCACGTGCATTCCACACTTTTTACGAACTGCACGTGCATTCTACACTTTTCACGAACTGCACGTACTTTCACACTTTTCACGAACTGCACGTGCATTCTACACTTTTCAAGAATTTCACGTACGTCAGTCATCTTAAAGTGCATCACATAGGCTGCGTTTGATTTAACAACATTAGGGTCGAGTCGACGCTTGAGCTTTGACGTTTCAAATCAAACGCATCGAACACGACTGGAGTGTTGTCTTTTGATTCACAGTATCTAAATTCGTCTGAGCTATCAACACAAGCAATTCAATTTTCCATTGAAAAAAACAAGTATCTCAATATAAACATATATCTGTGTGATGTAATATTTAATTCGTAATGTGTGTGTGTGTGTGTGACTCGTTTGGGGAGGAATATGCAATACCCATAAATCTTGTGACGTCATAAACCGAGTTGTTCTCCGGGAGTACATTCCAGCTCTTATTACACTTGTGCATCATCCTATTGTTCTTTCACTCCATTATTTTTCAGTAATGGAGAGTTACACATCGCATCATATTTTTGAAGTAGAAATTTAATTTCTTTAACTTTCTAAAGCATTTTTGATAAAAGAGCAATAATTTGAGTGTAATTTAGATGTACATCCATTGTGTTTCATAAATTTTTATTTGGCTTTAATACGTTCCAACACACCATATGTGCTGTTTACAATACAAACAAATTCACTAAACTTACATATTCATCCCAAATCGCCAAATATATCATATTTTCTAGTTTCCAATTAAAATCGAATAACATCATTATGCATGTGCAGAAACCGAAAGTGTATGTCCTATTTACACGCACAGTAGTTACATGACCCATTAAACATTATCAACCCATTTTTTCTATATCATCTGGTTTAAAAAAGATTCCAAAATTACGTTTGCTCATTGGCGCGCGCCACACGCGGTGCATTGTCCGGTTTTCGATCAGAAATCGACACTTTTATCTTCATATTGTCAATATACTAAGTCGAGTATCATCAAAATGGTAGTTTTCGGTAACAGCTGGTACTTCTCGATAAAGTAAGACAATTTATAACGTTTGGCATATTTGACCCCCAACAACACAATGGATGTACCTTTAAGTAGGGTAATTATCAGATAAATAGTTGCGTTTGTAAAATTTCCGGGATTCATTGCTATTCAACACCCGCAAATTTAGTTTAAAACCGACGGCGATATTGTAACATGACCGTTAGTTATCAGGCGTTTTGAAACGAACTCTCTTTTTGCGTACCTGTCTCTGAGTGGAAAGGACTTTGCGACTGTTCCATTTTTGTAAGAGGTGTGGTCAGGTCAAAACAAATGTAAATACTCGGCGTAATATGTACATTAGCATCAATTTACACATAAGCTCAAACAGTGTAACTCAACTATGTTTACTCCACAATATTCACGTATCATTTTAGATGGCGATAAACATTTATCTACGACATCAACACAGTAAAGGACCTAGAAACAAAAATCTTAAACTGGCCCTAACCCATTGTGACAATGACGCTAGCATTGTGACGTCAAAACGGTTGATCACTATGACGTCATGCCATGGCAACGGCATTCGGTAAACACAACCGCATGGAAGAAGGCGTCAAACTTGGACAAATCTTACTAGTTGAAAACATTTTAGTTACTTGAAACTAATTAATTTTGAGAGTTATTTGTGACCTATATTGCTATACACAAGTTAGAAAATGACAATGCCACCTGTCAAATTTGAGTAAGGAGCACATATTAAGAGAATTATAAAAAATTAATTTTGAGTCTGGCCGAATCTTGTGAACATGATGTATATGTTCGCGGTGATTCGCCCCAAGTAATTTGCAGGTATTCATTGTCATTCAACATAGGCAAATCAACCAATCAGAATCAAGGATACACCGAAATGATGTTACAATATCCGAGTAACTCTCCATTTCTTAAAAATAATGGTCTTCAGCCCCTCCGAGGCCTCGGCTCCATTATTTTTAAGGAATGGAGAGTTGCTCGGACATTACCCTCTACAGAGTCTAGAGTCGAGTTGACTGAGAACAAGCGTTTGATTTGCAAACTCGATACTCCGCAAATCAAACTCAGCCGCACACTCGCTGTCCTTCACTAACTGCACGTGAAATCCATACTCTTCACGAGCTGCACGTGCACCTCATAGCCACACTGCATGAACTGCACCTGCCCTTTCTACATTTCACGTGTTTTTCAGTGTTATAAATCAAGGAGTATAATTTTGCAAATGTCATTTGTACATGTAACTGGTTTTCCCATTAAATATGTTTACTATTCATGTCAAATTATAAGTCGGATAACATACGCATTTTTTACCACAAAGCAATACAGCGAGGTTGAAAGGAAGAATACACAGACCGCGGTTTCTCAACAGATCTTTAGATCATTAGAGTACCTTAACCGCCAAGATATGTGTAATTATAGTGACATGTAACTGTCAGTGTTACATTCTGTCATAGTTGTTCACAGAACAAAATGCAGTTAAATCGTTCGATAATCTAGGGAAAAAGTTAAGAGATGAAAATAGTATCACAACATTGACACATTAGTTTACCAAAACCTGTGAAGTTTCCAAATTGAACCCAAAAATAGTAGCTTGTCAAACTTGCCTGATTTTTCCAAAGAGTTATGCCGAAATCAACACGAGAAATGATCGTGATTATAAAGTTTTGTGTTTAAATTTAAAATTAATGTCATGTCAGCAGAATATGATTAATAGCCGGGGGAATATGTATCTCATGTATGGGTTTTAGAAAAATTAATGACTTGCAATGAATGATAATACTTTGATGTTGTATGACTTTATGAGCAATCTTGTCCATGATCATTATAACTTTAACTTTGAAGTTTGAAATGCATGACGAACTGAAAATAATTTCAAAGTTTAAATCTAACATCTCTTTAGTCTTTAGATAAATCGAGTAATGGCACGATCACAACCAAATCTGAAAAAGCAACAAAACTCTATTCATGCAAACGAAAACTGTTCCAATTCTTTCATTTATTTATTTTAATTTAAACTTGTTAACAGGTATTAATCACGCAAATACATTCACATAAACAGAAGATGACACGAGGAAGATAAATCTACTCTGTTTGACATTTTAGCAGCACATTTAATAGCAACATTATAATAGTCACAAACTTTAGATGTAACTGTTTGGAATGTTGGCAGTTGTTTCTGTTTGTGGTCGAAAATATATACTTTTTGAAGATCAGGATGATTATGTGTACTGGGTCATTGTTCCCTCGGAGAAACCGATGAGTATGTTTTCTTTATTCAGCCTGATTTTTACTTGTGCTTTATCTCTAAGCCAATCTTCCAATTTGGATAATTAACACAATTGTTGTACATGATCACATTCCCAAACCAAATACTGCACTGTATCTGTGTTTAGGAGCAAAAGTCACATTTATCAGGAGCAAAAGTCACATTTATCAGGAGCAAAAGCCACATTTATCAGGAGCAAAAGTCACATTTATAAGGAGCAAAAGTCACATTTATCAGGAGCAAAAGTCACATTTATCAGTCTCGGTATTGGTTGGTAGGATATGATGAAGGATTTTGTATTGGATCCATGGTAGTGTGTATGGGTGTTGCATCTAAAAGGTATGTTGTTATATTTGGTCTTTGTTTCAGCAGAAATGTTAAGCTCGTTATCCCACTTATTGATATGTTTTTTTAACATTGTTTCTCATGCAGAATAGAACAGTGATACTTTGATCCTTTGTCTTCTTTGTGTCGTAATTTTAGAGGAAAGATAGATAATTCCAACTTCTTTTTTATTTCTTTAGTTCTTAATGATTTGATACATGTTTTTTTCGTTTATGTCAAACCGTAATATAGTATGAACTTTGTTTTAATATCATATTTCTTTTTAAATTCTATGAACCGAGAAAACGACTTTTCCCCATCATTAATAAAGTGTATTCATTTAAGTCCAGTCCGGATAATAGAGTTTTTTTTACCGATCATGATATTACAGTTATGATCGTTTGAATACGAACATCTGTATATGATAATAATGAAATAATGTCGGTCATCAAATGGTAACAACTGAGTTCTAAAATAACTATAGAGCCCATAGGTTTCTATCAATTAGTTAGGTCCATGGTGTTGGTTTCTTACAGTATTCTATGTTATAGTACTAGTGTTATCTCTTTTATCTTGAGTACTTTGAAGCCTCCATCTTTTGTATTACAGTAACATATAATCTGACTTATATCTTTCTGGTTTATTTTTCAAATGAATTTGAAGAATTTACTTTGAAAATAAATAATGACCTTTTCATGCGGGATTGGGATAGTCGAAAAGAGTCGTTTGATTTTTGGAAGGATTAGTGATTTTAACACAGTGTTTCTCCCGAGAGGAGTATATGTTCATTAAGGTTTGATATTTTAAAAGCGTATCGTCATAATTGATCTGTATCACGTCATCAAGATCTAAGCTTATACCCAATAATGTAAAGTAACCTTGATCCTAATTTAGCTCCCACTGGGGGCATACATGTGTACTTTCATTCTCGAACGTTTCTTTGATCCCAACCACAAAATCCTAGTGTTGTGAACAGTGTTGCCTTCAGTCCAGAAAACCGTGCAAATTGTTCTAAAGTTTGCATAACAGCGTAAAGATATCGTTATGTACCATCATCTATGGCCAGCAATCTTTTGCATACGCAGCTGCAGTTCAGTGGAACAATTTACCCCTTGAACAACGTCTAAGCTCAACTCTCATCTCCTTCAGCAAATCTCTTGAAACATTTCTATTTCTAATTCCTCCACTCCTGTCTATGTGTGTGAATGTGACACAGCGCTATATATATATATATATATACAGGTGGTATCATCAGTAAAATTGGGTCAACAGATATTCAATATTGATTAGTTTTATGCCCTGGATGTTTCGGTTATTTCTGACCATTTTGTCTAAAATCTCGACGCAAGGGAGAAATAGGTAGGGGAAGAGGGGATCTCTCTGTCGTCAGGTTCTTTAAATTTGAGCCAAAACCGTTTATCAATATGCAAGTTTCGATACCGTTATAGAATGTTTTTAACAAATTTCGAATGGAATTTCCAAAATAAAATTAAAAACTCAAGGGTTTTATCTAAAAAGGTCCAATCTACCAAAGGCCTTGTACAAATCTATAAGTATTAAAAGTCCTGGTATCTGATAAGTATCAGTTTATTCTATCAAATCATAAACAAGTCGTGTAATTTCACATATAAATATTCCTGTCATAAACCCTTTGATCTCCGTTAATAACAGTGTCCAGAACTGTTGAATTCTCTTGGGGATTGCCAATTTTATAGAAAGTAGAGAGCACTGAGATTGGTCTCCAATTGTTCATAAATTGTTTAGGTTTGTTTCCTTTTGATATGCATGTGATCAAACCTCTTCATAGTGATGTTGGTAGCATGCCTTTGTCTATATGATTCGTTTGAGCAGCGTACAAGATATTTACCCATATCAAGCCAAACGAATTTGATACATTCTGCTGTAAAACCATCAGGTCCAAGGCATTTTTCGTTTAAAGGGATTTACTAGCCACAAGAACTTCTTCTGTTGTATGCTCCCCTTCAAGTGTTTTTGCCGTTTCATCTGATAGTTTAGGAATATCATAAATCGACATTCGACACATCGTGCTTACGGTATATCTGTTCGTAGAAGTCTCTTACTTCATTGTGCATTTCACTTTGGGTTGTAACCGTATTTCCATTTTTGGTCTCGATTTGTATAAAGCAAAGTTTCTTGCTTCAAGATTAAGGAAATATTTCGATGGTTTTTCGCCGCATTCTCCCCATATTGCTCTTGATATTGTTATCATCCCCTTTCATCCCATTCATCAGCTTTTATATGGCTTAGTTCTTCTAAATTTTCATTTATATTAGTGATTTCGTCTAAAGGAAGACGTTTGGTGTCATCGTCAGCAACTGTATCAAGATCTACTTTTTTTTGTTTGAAGTGCCATTCAACTCCTTTCTAATAGCATATTTCTGTTGACGTCGTAAGGCGTCTGAGAACGTCCTTGTAAATGTGTTGCATAATATGTCTTATTTGTTAAATGAAATATTTAAGACAATAATAACCGGTTTGTTTAATTGTTTCAAAATGTTATTGAATAAGTGTCCCCAATACATTCTAACTGGACAATACTATTTGAATGAATGAATAGTTTGATTGTTCAGGATTTTAGTGAATGATTCATTTCTCTATGTAGATTTGGTTTAATACCATAAAACATCACTCTTCTGGATTCAGGTCGGTTGCTTTAGTACTCAAACAAAAATAAAGGCGTACCACAGAACACAAAGTGGTGCACAGGACAAACAATTGAGGAATCCGCCCTGCAGGATCTGCCCAATTGGGGGCGGTACTATGCCCCTCTTTGTCCTGCCCACGAAATACACGTACAGTCCTTCCTGATAATTCTCGATGTAAACCTCTACTTAATCGGTTAACGAATTTAATTGTCGAAATGTTTAAAGATATCCTCAATTATAACAAACGGAAATGCAATGATAACATCAGATTGTTAAAGGTACATCCAATGTGTTGTTTGGGGCCACGTATGCTAAACGTTATAACTTGTGTTATTTTATCGAGAAGAACTAACTGTTGCCGAAAACTGCCATTTTGATCTTAGTCGGCTCAGTATAACGACGATATAAAGGTAAAAGAATCAATTTATAATCAAAAACAGGAGAATGCACTGCGTGTGGCGCGCGTCAATTAGTCAAACGTAATTTTGGAATCTTATTTACAACAGACTCAAAGAAAGCTTTATATTGTATGTTGGCATGTATACATAAAAGTTTGAGAAACACAATGGATGCACCTTTAACAGGCGAGTTAGAAAGCATGTGTCACCGGTCACTAAGCACGGATGAAGATGACACGTCTGTTAGGAATCTTACGCTGAGTGCTACGAGTCGATGGTAATTTGCTGTGAATTCGGAAACGATTGTTGGCCTTACCAGACACGCAAAGTATACAGTTATTAAGCTCTGGTTACTTTGAGTAACCTTCAATGTCTGGTTCTGGGTAAAGGTCTTCGGTACCTCCACTTCACTGGTTAATCGTCATCATACACACAGATATATTCCACCAATTATGTAACCCTACCGTTCATATTTTGAAATAAAATTATTTGACCTCAACATGTAAATTCACCACAGACTCCTTGCCCACTCTTCACACATTTGATGAGCTACTGTACTGGCATATTTCAAGAACACATCTGCTGCAGTTTGCCATCGAAATGAATAGAGGTTCAATTTGAAACCAACGTTAACGGTCTTGTTTTTATTTGCAGCGCGCTTACTACTCCTTAAAGCAGCATCTAAGATGCGTCCAATAGGCGAAGTAAAGAGGTAAGCCAAGTTTCTCAGCAATTATTTATAGCGACAAGCATGACTTATCTAAACGCCTCTATGAAAGTGTGATGAAAAGTGCCCTTCTATATTAAGCTATTCGTATGAATTAAAGTGTGTTAGTCTAGGGTTTCACTATCAAAAACCTCATTTATACAGCCCGATACCAAGAATGGGTGTCACCATATGTAAAGGATCGTAGCTAGTTACTCAACTTCCATGGGAAAAGAAGAAAGTGTGTGTGCCTTTTGAACGCTGTATTTAAACTTTGAAAATTCATCGAGCAATCGTTCACGGCATAAGTTAATAGCCAAACAACAACTGTTTTGATTATGGTCAAATAGTGACCAAGCCTTCAGCATATCGTTGAACTTGTGGAACGTGATTAGCAATGGTTGTTCACATACACATTAACATGGTCCTTGCGACCTAACATTATGCAATTGTTGACTTCATTTGAAGTGAATCAAATGGGTTATCGACCTCGGAACAGTTATGTTCACCGAGGCGATAGCTGGATCAAATGGTTTATCGAACTCGGAACAGTTATGTTCACCGAGGCGATAGCCGAGGTGAACATAACTTTCCGAGGTCGTTAAATCATTTGATTCACCGATAACTGAAGTCAATAACTGTTTTATTATATGATTCATGAAGGTGTACATTTTTTTCAAAAATTAACTTTCTAAAATAATTTATTTTCTCAAAAATTCATTTTTTTCTCACAAAAAGGTTTCTTTTTTTCTCATTTTACTTGCAAACCTGATATTAATGACAACTTACACTTTGAAAACAAAAACTTTATTCGTAAATAACTAAACATGAACAGGAAACGTTAAGTAAACAGCGCTCCTCGCTAAGCTCCTCGCAGCGGTGATCTATTTTTTAGCTCCAGGTCATTGGATTGTTATGTCGACCTCGCGTGACGCTTCCCGCGGTCAACGTTTGATCATTGATCGATGACCATCCGTCTCGGCCAATCAGAAAACAGAACACTCGTCCATCATATAATAATATAAGTTATAATATTCAGTGGAGGGTGACATCTTAATTTATCAGACGCGCGTTAGTGTTTATCCAACGAGGGTCTGATAAATTACGATGTCACCCGAACAAACTGAATGTTATAACGTATTTATCTTAATGCATGTCTCAAAATATCATTAAAAAACAATGTTGATAGAAAACAGCTGATCGATCGACAAACCATGACCTTATAACTTGTGTCACGTGACATGGAATGATTGACGTGGATGCATGCTTCATTCATGTTGCGGGATATAAACATTTATCACCCCCGGGAAGATTTATCAACCCGTATGACGGTGTTTATTATCCCCCGCCACAACGAAGTTGGCGGGGGATATAGAAATGAGCTCCGTCCGTCTGTCCGTATGTCCGTCTGTCCGTCTGTATGTCCGTCTGTGCGTCCGGGCTTTTCCATTCCGGCCTCAAACTTCAAAACTATTCAATATATTTTGCTGAAACTTTGTATAGGTATCAACCAAGTAGTCTAGATGTGCCTTTTGCTATATAGAAATTTTAGAATATATTTTTTTTACGAATGCAAACAGTCTGGACTTAGAACCAAGAAGAGGGAAAACTATATTCCGGCCTCAAACTTCAAAACTATTCAATATATTTTGCTGAAATTTTGTACAGGTATCAACCAAGTAGTCTAGATGTGCCTTTTTCTATATAGAAATTTGAGAATATTTAAAAAAAAAATTACGAATGCAAACAGTCTGGACTTAGAACCAAGAAGAGGGAAAACTATATTCCGGCCTCAAACTTCAAAACTATTCAATATATTTTGCTGAAACTTTGTACAGGTATCAACCAAGTAGTCTAGATATGCCTTTTGCTATATAGAAATTTTATCACTTATGAATTATGAGTTATAACAATTTTCAAGAAAGTAAATAAATGCATTATATATTCAAAATGCATAAATATATTCAAAATTCCTACATGGCGGGGGATATGGCCGACTCTGTCTGCTTGTTAATATTTGTTAATGGTCACGTGGACCAATCAGGGATCGACATTCTTACACGGGGTAGGATAAATGGCTTTTGCAAGCCTTTTAATGTTCCCCCAGAAACTTCATTCGAAACGTCTCGATCAGAAATCGATGGCTGTAGGCGAAATGGGTGAAAGAAGATTAGCTGGTAATGTAAAGGCACACATACATTGTGCATCTTCGATTTTAAAATCATTATATATATATAACGAATTGTTAAATTCCAGTGAAGACATCAGATGGTGTCAGATATCTGATAAACCAACGTGTGTATATGTTCCTTGCAATCTAGAAATCATCACAATCTGCAGATTGTTCGAACAATCTAGGAATGTTTCACCATTCCTTCATTGTTTAAACAATCTGCAGATTGTGAGCCCTGAACAATAGGAATTTGTTTCATTGCAGTTATATGTTTTAGATTGTGATCATATTCAACTCATTTCCTGAACGAGTTTTATTGCAGGAGTGCGACGTTTCGGTGTAGATTCTAACACCGTTATCAAGCACAAATTCCGTTATCCTCGTTCTTCTTCATCTAGCCAACTTCTAAATGCCATTGAAAGAAGTCTTACCTTAATATAAATTGAATATGTAAATTGTGAAAGGTTTGCAACTGTTTCGATCTCTCCTACCGATTATAGGACCCTGTTTTAGATTGTGGACGTATCTTATCTACCTACCTATCTATACAACATGGTGTCTTGCTAACACTCACAGAGCAGGGTCTTTATAGTATATAAATCTGTTCTGTTATCATGGTTCAAGTATATTTTCATCAATCCTGATCCATCCGGGTATTTTAAATCGAGTAACATCGATGAACAATTATCAAATTTCAGATCATAAATTTGTGTAACCATCCAATAAGTGTAACGTGTATAGCCCGTGTTACACAATCAGGGTATTAAGTAGATATACGGATTACAATACCCGGATGAAGCAGGATGGTATTTATTAAAAAAGTGTAAATCGACTTATTAAGTGTAATTTTTTGTAGAGTGTATTGTACATTTGTATGAACTACAATCGACAATAATCAACAACTCTTAATTTAGAGTTGCCCCATCAATTATTGACGTCAACGCATCACTTATTGAAGGCTTTTAAATTCTGGCAAAGCTTGTCATCATAAAGTGGTGCAGCAACGTCTCAAACATCAAGTCACCAAGTGGTTTATTGCAATAAATACAAAATCAAACATGTGTGACGCATTTTTATTTTCAAATGCCAAGGCTGTCAGTCAACTGTGATGTTCATTCAGCTGATTCATTCCGTCAATCTGGCAATCACGACCCTGGAAAGAGACAAACATTGGAATTAAAAATATGCTCTCCTTGTTGTTCCGGTTCTTGGTAAAAAAAAAATCATGTCAGTTGTAAGGATGTATTTTCTTTGAGATGTGAGACTAATAATATGCATTGCATATATATCTTATGTATGGTATGTAAAACCCGGTTCACATAGACAGTACGTAAATTACCCTAGTCACAAGTTAAGTAGACACTATCTTAGTATATTTAATAAACAATCTAGTTCAAATTGAATTATATTTATACTACCATCGACATTAGATCTTGGGCTGTTGCCATCGAGGCTGGCCTTTGACCAACAATTTTCATTACATAGTGGCATATATAATGTATAATTTTATCTCAATGACTATCTGATGTATCAATCAATCATTGGTTAATGTCGCACATGCTCAAACGCGCAAGATGATAATGTATAAACTATTTAAAGGGGCAGTAGCACGTTTTTTGCCAATCTTATTTTTTCAAATTTCTCATTTATAATGATAGTTTATGTCGTTTATATTTACTTTAGAGGGTAAAACATCGTATTAAACAAACCAATTATCTGTGAGGTAATAACGGTGTTGCTTATAAGGCAAAATAGTATGGCGGCCATTTTATTGTGAACACATTATTTCGGATGACAGAAAATATTCCTATGGCTTTACGGAACCATGTACACTCGTTTTTAACTTGACAGAAGGGTGTTTTACTATTGGTGACATTATTTTTCAAATCCATTTCATCGACTTATTTCAGCGAAAAATCGTGCTACTGCCCCTTTAAGAGGCATTCGATATGTTGATAGGACGAGAATTGTTAAAGTGAACTGCCATGTTTCAGTATAGATTTTCATCTTGTTTTCAAAGAGTGATATGTACAACAATTTACATACATACTGGTATGCAATTATCAATAACAGCATTTAATATTGCAAGAAATGAAGACGTTGATCAACTATATTGTAATCATATTATTCCTGAGTATAACGTCGAGCTTTTAGCACGCCGTTTTTACTGAAATAAAGTTATTTCTAGAAACTGTAAATCAGTGTTATCAATGGCTGAATAATACTCCTGAATCTATAAAACATAGTTCGAAAACGAATGTACATGGTTCGGTTAAGCCATGTGAATCCATTACCCTTCGAACGGCCATTTTAAAGAGTTCACATTAAATGGCCTTTCGAAGGTAGTTCAAGTGATCTGATTGATGCAGCCACATCTTAACACTCAGAGTCGAGTGTTAATGATGGCAACATGATGGAGTGGGCAACCATATTACTGTCTGAACTGTCAAATTCGCATAAGGCCTACAAATGTACCTCTCACGCTGAAGAGTTCCACACCACTGTTGCTTTATATGTGGCACCATTTTCTCCCAAAACGGATAACCGTTTTCTATGGATACGGCTTACCTGGTCGTGTAGTGACATGTTTTACCCTTCTTTATGGTACAAACGTTAATAATAAACGCCAAATTTGAGAAAAAATAATATGCAAACACTTTTCTTTAAGTGGATCAACGGTGAAACCGTTACCTGTTCTGGCACTCGCATTTCCACGCTGCCCTCCTTACAAGAGTGACTTCCTAGCAGCTGGAATGTGAAGAAATAGTTAATGAAACAATGCAAAATAGGGCGTTCAACATTTCACTGGCTGGTAACGTTCTTTTGTCTTTAACTATTTGGATAAAGGACTTACTAGTTCGGTATAGCTTGTTATCAAGCTTTAATCAACCACAGTATCACAGTACAATCGACGTTTCAGAACAATACTATTGCAAAATAAACGAGCATATTTCACAACGATAGAAGCTCACTATCTATCACTATCAGTTTCTTAAACTGTAGAAGTCTTATAAATCACATTCATATAGTTACTGGTATATATTGTTAAAAACCAGTTATTCAAAATAAAATAAAAATGTGTATTTCATTCTCCGTCAGCTGGTTTCTGTACATGTCAGTTTGTATCACTGATATAATAAACCAATTGGAACATAAATTCTTCACACGTGTACCTTCATTATAACATAAATATAATACATTTACAGTATTTCAAAATGTGGATCGCCATTTCTTACAATTGACCTTAGATTTAATGAACTTCAGAATATATGAATTATATAACTTGTTAAATAGGTGTCAACTTACCATATGCTGTTCCTGCGAAGATATAAACATACATTTTGTGAATACATGCATTAGTTGCATTCATCTTAATGCATAAATCATTGGATTAATGAATTACGGATCTTTACATGCATTCACTGTCTTACTAGATTTGCAAAAGAAAGTATACACTTAAAAATGCAAGATGTTTTAATACATGCGTAATAAAAGCAGAACAGTATCTCTCGAAGCAAACTAAATGTAAGGAATCGTGGTTTTGGAATATCGTTAACTGGGGACACTTGAGAGTCATATATGACTATTTTGCTTGTTTTATGACGTTCCACAGCAATGCCGTGTCAACGAAGTAAAACCCAGAGGGTACATTATGTCGACAGTATCTTTTATTTAAATAATTTCCATATTTTAAAAATTCCGGACATACATGCCTTGTTTCGAAAGGTTTGCATAAATATAGACTTTTCAGCATCCAATGTGTGATGTACAGACACAAAACTATAAAAGTATTATACCATGTGTGATTGAAATTGTGAATACTTCTCAAAACATAACTTTATCATTATCCATCAACAGCAGTTTGGTAACATAATTTATGAATGTGAAGGATATTCATTAGATGTATCAGTCCAACGGCAACAATGAGAAATGACACAGGTGACAAATGCAAATAACAAGCCAAACAAACCAACAAAATGTCAAACAAACAAAACACCGACATACAAACATCCTAAACGAAAAGTGACGATGTATAAACCCTTGGAACAGTAAACATTAAGTTTTATCATACATTTCAACATCGTAGTCTAATAGATAACTATATGTATTGAAAAATGATAACTTACTTCTTTTGGTATTGCCGGCGCGAGAATCTTTAATAAAATAATATTTTTAAAATGTACATGTATATACTATTTTATATACAAATAAAACGAATGGTTCAAGGTACAATTCTTTATTACATGAAAGCTAATTTATCTATCAGTTTTCTGTAGATCTAATGATGAATTGATGTTCATACACGTGTATTAAGTTGAACGTGAAAGTACAAACATTATTATAAAGATACACACAATATTACAAAGTTTGTCGACAGAAATGTCCTACTTTGTAACAGAAGAACACAATCAATTGAATCGATTATGGTTTATACTTTACACATAGTTTCGTCATGACGAGTTTTTAACGACTATACGAGGCGCTTACACCCTTGAACAAAACAGAAAACAACGAAGACGGATTCGTCATGGGCTATTGATATACAGGTTAGGAATTAGGAATATACACCACGTGAATAGACAATGATATGACAAAGTAGGAATGAAAATATCGTGAAATCGCTATTTCATCCCAGTGATATAAATCTAGTGGATAGGAATTGAAATGACATGCAAGGGATATAGACCAAGTGAATAGGAATTGAAATGTCGTGCAAGGGATACAGATATCGTGGACAGGAATTGATATGGCATGCAATGAATATAGACCACGTGAATAGGAATTGAAATGTCATGCAAGGGATAAAGATATTCGTGAGTAGGATTTGAAATGTCATGCTTGGTATATAGATCTCGTGAATAGGAATCGGTATGTCATGCTAGGGATATAAATATCGTGGATAGGAATAGATATGTCATGCTAGGGATATAAATATCGTGGAAAGGAATAGATATGCCATGTCAGGGATATAGACATTTTTGATAGTGATATACCAGCAAGGATATAGACATTGTGGGTATTAATATACCAGCCAGGGATATAGATATTGTGGGTATTAATATACCAGCCAGGGATATAGACAATGTGGATATTGATATGCCATCCAGGGATATAGACATGGTGGATATTGATATGCCATCCAGGGATATAGACAATGTGGATATTGATTTGCCATCCAGGGATATAGACAATGTGGATATTGATTTGCCATCCAGGGATATAGACAATGTGGATATTGATTTGCCATCCAGGGATATAGACAATGTGGATATTGATATGCCATCCAGGGATATAGACAATGTGGATATTGATTTGCCATCCAGGGATATAGACAGTGTGGATATTGATATGCCATCCAGGGATAAAGACAATGTGGATATTGATATGCCATCCATTGATATAGACAGTGTGGATATTGATATGCCATCCAGGGATATAGACAATGTGGATATTGATATGCCATCCAGGGATATAGACAATGTGGATATTGATTTGCCATCCAGGGATATAGACAATGTGGATATTGATTTGCCATCCAGGGATATAGACAATGTGGATATTGATATGCCATCCAGGGATATAGACAATGTGGATATTGATATGCCAGCCAGGGATATAGACAATGTGGATATTGATATGCCATCCAGGGATATAGACAATGTGGATATTGATTTGCCATCCAGGGATATAGACAGTGTGGATATTGATATGTCATCCAGGAATATAGACAATGTGGATATTGATATGCCATCCAGGGATATAGACAATGTGGATATTGATATGCCATCCAGGGATATAGACAATGTGGATATTGATTTGCCATCCAGGGATATAGACAGTGTGGATATTGATATGCCATCCAGGGATATAGACAATGTGGATATTGATATGCCATCCAGGGATATAGACAATGTGGATATTGATATGCCATCCAGGGATATAGACAATGTGGATATTGATATGCCATCCAGGGATATAGACAATGTGGATATTGATTTGCCATCCAGGGATATAGACAATGTGGATATTGTTTGCCATCCAGGGATATAGACAATGTGGATATTGATATGCCATCCAGGGATATAGACAATGTGGATATTGATATGCCATCCAGGGATATAGACAGTGTGGATATTGATATGCCATCCAGGGATATAGACAATGTGGATATTGATTTGCCATCCAGGGATATAGACAATGTGGATATTGATTTGCCATCCAGGGATATAGACAATGTGGATATTGATTTGCCATCCAGGGATATAGACAATGTGGATATTGATTTGCCATCCAGGGATATAGACAATGTGGATATTGATATGTCATCCAGGGATATAGACAATGTGGATATTGATTTGCCATCCAGGGATATAGACAATGTGGATATTGATTTGCCATCCAGGGATATAGTTGTCATGGAGAGGAATTGATATGTTATACTCAGGATATCTAATTATTATGATTTTTCAAATTATTATTTAACTAATGAATATATAAATGTACTGGACAGGAATTGGATACCAAAACAAGTCTTACCATATCTGTCATAACCACGTGCACCCTCTTTTTAAAATGAAATGAAACACACATGAACAGATTCTCTATTTACTTACGATCTACTGATATATAATTATATATATATGACATAAAAATATACTGATTTGTATGTCATACAAAGGATATATATATATATATATTTATATATATCCAGTGAAGAGCAATATATATGTCATACAAGAAACCTAGATAAACTAGGTAATTAGAATATAACAGAAGAGATATACATCTACTGGATAGGAAATGGTATGTCATACACAATATATAGATACGTAATACAATGAAAATATTTATAATAGAAAAGATTGTGTATGTCTTACTAAGCATACAGATCTTCCCTGTGTGGTTTGGTGTGAAATGAGGATGTGAATATACTGGACTGTGATTGGTTAAAGTAACAATTCTTATCAGACCTGTTACAGACCGTCACTTTGTTAAAGGAGCAGTAGCACGTTTTTTGCAAATTTTATTTTTCCCATTTATAATAACAGTTTATGTCATTTATATTTACTTTAATTGGTAAAACATCTTAATACACAAACCAATTATCAGTAGTGGTAATAACTAAGTTGCGTTTAAAGCAAAATTTGCATGGCGGCCATTTTATTGGGAACACATTTTATTATTTCGAATGACAAAAACGATTCCCATGGCTTTACGAAACCATGTACACACATTTTTCAACTTGATTTTCCGAAGAGAGAAGGGTGTTTTACTATTGGTGACATTATTTTTCAAATACATTTCATCGACTTACTTCAGCGAAAAAAACGTGCTACTGCCCCTTTAAATACAACAGGATCACTTGTTGATTATACACCTGCTATACGTGCGTACGGAGTACTAGGCATATGCGGCTACTAAATAGTAATTAGTATATCATACACCAGATGTAGATATATGTTAGGTTATTTTCTATATGATAACAATGATAAAGCGGTATTGCAGATTACGGATATACATATACTGTTAGATATGTCCATATCACACTGTTTATATTTCAATTTACCGATATCAAAATGCCATACTACAGCTATAAATTTACTTATAGGATCTAGTATGCCCCACTATCGATATATAAATCTACTGACAACATTCCCAGCTTTACGGATACAAGCTACTGGTAGGAATGTGTATGCCATACTAAGGATATATACATCTACTGACAGAAAATGATTAACCATACTTCTGATATAAATCTACTGACAGAAAATGGTATACCATACTTCTAATATAAATCTACTGACAGAAAATGGTATACCATACTTCTGATATAAATCTAATGACAGAAAATGGTATACCATACTTCTGATATAAATCTAATGACAGAAAATGGTATACCATACTTCTGATATAAATCTAATGACAGAAAATGTTATACCATACTTTTGATATAAATCTACTGACAGAAAATGGTATACCATACTTCTGATATAAATCTAATGACAGAAAATGTTATACCATACTTCTGATATAAATCTAATGACAGAAAATGGTATACCATACTTGTGATATAAATCTACTGACAGAAAATAGTATACCATACTTCTGATATAAATCTACTGACAGAAAATGTTATACCATACTTCTGATATAAATCTAATGACAGAAAATGGTATACCATACTTCTGATATAAATCTAATGACAGAAAATGGTATACCATACTTCTGATATAAATCTAATGATAGAAAATGGTATACCATACTTCTGATATAAATCTAATGACAGAAAATGGTATACCATACTTCTGATATAAATCTAATGACAGAAAATGGTATACCATACTTCTGATATAAATCTAATGACAGAAAATGCTATACCATACTTCTGATATAAATCTACTGACAGAAAATGGTATACCATACTTCTGATATAAATCTAATGACAGAAAATGGTATACCATACTTCTGATATAAATCTAATGACAGAAAATGTTATACCATACTTCTGATATAAATCTAATGACAGAAAATGGTATACCATACTTCTGATATAAATCTAATGACAGAAAATGGTATACCATACTTCTGATATAAATCTACTGACAGAAAATGGTATACCATACTTCTGATATAAATCTAATGACAGAAAATGTTATACCATACTTCTGATATAAATCTAATGACAGAAAATGGTATACCATACTTCTGATATAAATCTACTGACAGAAAATGGTATACCATACTTCTGATATAAATCTAATGACAGAAAATGGTATACCATACTTCTGATATAAATCTAATGACAGAAAATGGTATACCATACTTCTGATATAAATCTAATGACAGAAAATGGTATACCATACTTCTGATATAAATCTAATGACAGGAAATGGTATACCATACTTCTGATATAAATCTAATGACAGAAAATGTTATACCATACTTCTGATATAAAACTAAATGACAGAAAATGGTATACCATACTTCTGATATAAATCTAATGACAGAAAATGGTATACCATACTTCTGATATAAATCTAATGACAGAAAATGTTATACCATACTTCTGATATAAATCTAATGACAGAAAATGGTATACCATACTTCTGATATAAATTTACTGACAGAAAATGGTATACCATACTTCTGATATAAATCTACTGACAGAAAATGGTATACCATACTTCTGATATAAATCTAATGACAGAAAATGGTATACCATACTTCTGATATAAATCTAATGACAGAAAATGGTATACCATACTTCTGATATAAATCTACTGACAGAAAATGGTATACCATACTTCTGATATAAATCTAATGACAGAAAATGGTATACCATACTTCTGATATAAATCTAATGACAGAAAATGTTATACCATACTTCTGATATAAATCTAATGACAGAAAATGGTATACCATACTTCTGATATAAATCTAATGACAGAAAATGGTATACCATACTTCTGATATAAATCTACTGACAGAAAATGGTATACCATACTTCTGATATAAATCTAATGACAGAAAATGTTATACCATACTTCTGATATAAATCTAATGACAGAAAATGGTATACCATACTTCTGATATAAATCTACTGACAGAAAATGGTATACCATACTTCTGATATAAATCTACTGACAGAAAATGGTATACCATACTTCTGATATAAATCTAATGACAGAAAATGTTATACCATACTACTGATATAAATCTAATGACAGAAAATGGTATACCATACTTCTGATATAAATCTACTGACAGAAAATGGTATACCATACTTCTGATATAAATCTAATGACAGAAAATGGTATACCATACTTCTGATATAAATCTAATGACAGAAAATGGTATACCATACTTCTGATATAAATCTAATGACAGAAAATGGTATACCATACTTCTGATATAAATCTAATGACAGAAAATGGTATACCATACTTCTGATATAAATCTAATGACAGGAAATGGTATACCATACTTCTGATATAAATCTAATGACAGAAAATGTTATACCATACTTCTGATATAAAACTAAATGACAGAAAATGGTATACCATACTTCTGATATAAATCTAATGACAGAAAATGGTATACCATACTTCTGATATAAATCTAATGACAGAAAATGTTATACCATACTTCTGATATAAATCTAATGACAGAAAATGGTATACCATACTTCTGATATAAATCTACTGACAGAAAATGGTATACCATACTTCTGATATAAATCTACTGACAGAAAATGTTATACCATACTTCTGATATAAATCTACTGACAGAAAATGGTATACCATATTTCTGATATAAATCTACTGACAGGAAATTGTATGCCATACTAATGATATATACATCTACTGAAAGGAATTGGTATACAATTCTACGGATATGAATCTACTGATAGGTATTTGTAAACCATTCTACAAATATACATTTCTGACAGGTATTTGTATACCATTCTACAAATATACATTTCTGACAGGTATTTGTATACCATTCTACAAATATACATTTCTGACAGGTATTTGTATACCATTCTACGGATATAAATCTACCGATAGGTATTTGTATACTATTCTACACATATAAACCTAGTGATAGAAATCAATTTGCCATATTACGAATATAAATCTACTGATAGGAATATGTATGTCATACTACGGATATCTATAGGTAGGAATTAATATGCCATACAAATATACTACAGGTATAAATCTACTTAATTCTTATGAATAGGAATCGGTTACAAAAACAATTCTTACCATATCTGTCATAGCCCCTCGCTTTGTAAAACACACAAAAAGCAGAATTATATTTTGTAAATGATACTTAACGCAGCCCATATTGCAATTCAACACGGGGTATGGTAAAGTAAGAAGATACACTCACGGACAAAAGAAGAGTCACCAATAAGATACATCATGTTTTAATCTACGAGCGATAAATACGACAGAAATACACTTACATCTACGTCGCCGGAAGCCATCTTAAATATATTTAAAGTTTTGAAACAGTATCTGTTCATGTTTCTGAAAAACACGCCATTAAAAATGGATCTCTTTATAACTGGAGGAGATAGGCGAGGTTTTATGACGTATTAAAGTAATGGTGTCCAAGTCCAAGAAGATAAAGTGGACATTATTTTTCATCAATTTTCTCTGGCAGCGGTACTTGTTTTTTTTTAACTCTGTTGAAAATATGTTGACGTTTCTTAAGCCCGGGAGTATACCTTTTCTTTTTGTTTTTTGAATAAAACCAATCTTTTTTCAGTTGTTATGAAAATTGATGCCTTAGAATGTATTTTCTTATTTAGGTTATTTTTAAACTTCGGTTAAATAATTATTATAATAAAAGAAAAGAAAGAGTCGCTTACCAAATCTGCTCGGTCCACCTAGAATAACAATAATGTTATAATCACCTTTTATAATATACTTTTATACTATATAATATATTATTATGATACCTTATATACCTTCAAAGTCATCGTTTTTTAAGAACAAACAATCAGTTGAAGTTTTAAAAAGTCTTGAATGGTGAACTTCATTATTTTCGCAATAGAGAAAGGAAATCAGTTTACTTACGACCCCTGAAACGACGTGGTGGGAATCCCCCTGTAAACAAGAGAATCATTCGGTGTTATCCCGACCATCGACAATAACTAATAAAATCCTCATTGGGCATAGCTAAATCTGTTCATATCCGTGTTTAAAATACGTTCGTCAATTGGGGAGATCGGTCTTATTCAAGGACAAAATGGCACAAGGCTAAATACGAGTGTTAAATAACTAAAGTTTTGCCTCCAGAAATAAATATAAGCCTTCGTTAGATTAATTGAAGTGACCCTGTAGACAATTTTGAAGTGCCCCTTTTTCACAATTGTATCTGAAGACAGACCAACTGAGCATTTTTGTTTTAATTTTAAACTATTCAAGAATTAGTGCTTACACCTGCATCGACTCCGTTTTTGGTCTCTTCAGACTCCTTTGTCTAACGGAATTATTGGTATGTAAACCTTTCAAATGTTGCCAAACAAGATCAATGGTGTTGATTCTGTGAACTTTTAGTTTCGATGAATAATCAAATATTCTAAGGGCTCAAAAGGCGAGATCTTTTGTCATTCAACTAGTGCCTTGTACCAGTTCAAACAACTACCGAATATCAAACTTAACAATCATGTTAATTGACCGAAGTCCATAACAGTTTATCGGAAGTTATAATTTGCGTAAGTCGGTGGTAAATGATCTGTGTAATCCACATTTTTATGACTTAACGAATTATCATCAATGGTACACACACAACCCCTTAGGAATGTTGATGACCTCGTATGTCCTGTTTATACGGCGAACTTTTCACAGATGCAATATTGCTTATGGTAGTAATATACACACGTGAGTAAAAGTAAATTTACTTTGCGTTCATATGCATTTAATTTCTGCCTAAGCAAATGGGCTTCCAACTATTTTAATATATGAATAGAGAATTTCCAAAACATACCAATTAATATTTATTAGATGTAAACTAAATAAATGACATTACTCTGTATTTGTCAACATTGTTTTGACTATATCGCCCTAATCATATAATGAAAATCGGATAGTCAGATAGATTTTGAAGGTCATCGTGTGCAAGAAGGAGATTATCCAATATAGAGAATTTGAACAACAGTATTAAGAGTTTCTAAAGTTCTCTAATATATTTTCTCAACCTGTGTGAAGTCACTATGTCTGTATACGACGAACTTTTACTATAAAAGTGAAAATACCATATTTACTCACGGTAGTAAACATTTGCACCTGCCCCTGACTAGGTGCAAATTTGCTTACGGTAGTAAAATATACATATGTGCAAATGCGTCCATACGGCGAATTTTGCTCATATGAGCAAATTTGCATATCTTACTCATATGCAAACGCTCGCCGTATAAAGAGGGCTTTAAATACTGACCGAATGGGTAGTCTGGAAGATCAGGATAGTCAGGTTTATCAGGTTGCTCAAGCTTCGCTACTTGACGGAGTCGTCCGTTGACGTATTTCCAATTCACTTCCTCGACTGAAGAATGATAATACAAATTTGAATATGAGAGTGATATGATAAGGATGAGGGGGAGGAAGGGGCAGAAACTGTTTGCAGGTATTGATACCAATGATAATTATCATTATTATGAGGATAGTTAAATAATAGACATCCAATGTTTTAACCATAAAGTCATCCTCGACAAGCAAAGGTTTACTCCACTGTGTACTTCTTGTCCGATGTCGATGTCCTTCACATCTCTATGGCAGGCAGGAAGAAAGGGATTTGGGGACTGAGATATGTGCATCAAATACCATCATTTGAATCATGATAGATTAAAAAAGGAGGAAGAGGAACACATAGATGAGACTTGAAGCGGAAAACTAACCTTGACGAATCTGCCCACTGGGAGTTCTGTAGAATGTCTCCGTATCTCGCGCTGCAATGTCCATCTCATGCCGTTAGGATAGGTTATAGACACATACTATGATAAACAAAACCTTTACACCAATCCTGGTGCATACTACACTTCTACTTGCAGTGTTGTAATGATAATATATAGTTTTAAGCAAGGATGTGTTGGACATGTCCTCAACACTGAAGAAGTTAATTAAATACATCTAATATGAGTTTGGCAGTTACAATAATTAATATAATCACATAAAACATGGTTATATTTGGAATAACACTACCTTCAATAGTACAAATTCTTGTACTTCTTATAATAAAATGTTCTATATAATACAATATATATATATGGGTGTGTTATATAACACTAATGTATCATTATGATAACAAATAATTACGTTTTTCAACACGGAATAATCCGGTTCGTCGCATGCCTCCGCCTCCGCGCGATGGACGGGATCGGCGTCCTGGAATGTAAGTAACACTTACATAATGTAACAAAGTACACCTACTGTTAAACACATTGACTAACAAACTACCCGTAGAGAAACTTCTTTGAAAGCCTACTCATAAACTAGCATCCTAGACGTAGATACATAACTCGTGGCCTAATGACCTACTCCTAAACCTTAAAACTCTTTTCATAGACATAGGCTTACACAGGCTTCGGTATCAATCTTTTATTTCAATAGAAATACCTAACTAAAGGACTTAGGTCCACGTAACAAAATCAACAGTTATGAAATGCGTAAAGGTATGATCTTGAAGGTTATGGATGATTATCATTATCTATGTACACAGTTATATTTTCAAAATACTTATCACGTATATCATTATACACTGGACATTTATTACAAAAAAAGAGAAATTCATCCTCTACTTAGTTCGATTTACATATCTTACATGAATGAAATTCACGTGGAATGCATCTCGTCTACCAATATATTGTTTTTATAGATATGTAGCTCACCTATTCTTTACACAGTAATTCTACGTCTTGCTACTTTACATTTAATGGTTACAAAATATTTTTCTAAACCAAACACAGATTGTATTCTAGAATATAAATGCAATGTTGAATATTAATTCATTTCAGCCATAAAAGATGGAACATGACAATTCTTAATCTTAGTTTCAAAATTGAATAGAAACGCCTTCTCGAAACCTACTCCTTGATGTTCCCACACAAAACGAAAATAAAATAAATAATTCTAACATGATACACCGGCGTCCAACGTCCAACTTTATCTAAATTACACAACATTAGATAAGCCTGTTTCAAATAATCTTATGCGTAATTTAATTACTCTCAACAAAGAATCAACATAGATGTAGTGTCTGCTACATTCAGCAGAAGAAGAAGGGGAAGAAGAAGAAGAAGAAGATGAAGAAGAAGAAGATGAAGAAGAAGAAGAAGAAGAGGAAGAACAAGAAGAACAAGAACAAGAAGAATAACAACAAGAACAAGAACAGGAACAAGAAGAAGAAGAAGAAGAGGGAAAAGAGGCAGAAGAAGATGAATAAGAACAAGAAGAAGAACAAGAACAAGAAGAATAACAAAAACAAGAACAAGAAGAACAAGAAGAAAAAGAAGAAGAAGAGGAAAAAGAGGCAGAAGAAGGAGAAGAAGAAGAAGAAGAAGAAGAAGAAGAAGAAGAAGAATAACAAGAACAAGAAGAAAAAGAAGAAGAAGAGGAAAATAATAATGTATTTAAGATTTTGAACATAATTGTTCCTCGTCCACAAATCACACGGCTACAGTTATGGACACAATAGACGTATATCCTAAGAACCTACACCTGTATAACAGCCTACCAGAGACCCCTTATATCTCTAGTATCGAAACTATGTTATTAAAACTATGTATCAGCTTACAACTGCCGATTACGTAAATGTCTTAAGTCAACTTGAATCACAAACAGGACACGGTAGGAGCAAAATATACCCTCACCAATTGTCAGAGTACTTACCATACATCGCAGATACCAAACATGGCAAGATCAGAAGGAGGATCGCGATGGAGAATTTCATCTTGTCCTATAGAAATAAATAAATACATATATATTTGTGTCGTGTGTATTGAACATAAAATGAGCACATCTCCAGGGTGGAAGGCGAAATACACTCAACCATACAAAATAAAATATAACTCTATCCTCGAATGATAAACCCGATTAAAACAGATATTCGCCATGTCTTCAGAAGCCAACTGAACAACACTTGAAATTACAAGACATTACCTGTTTCTTTTTCTCAGAAACAAACGTTTACAAATCGTCGTTTTCGTATATGTTTAACACGGCGAGATAGCAGAGTCAAAAAGGGCTTTTTTGGCTTGTTTTATGACGTCCTACTGTTAAGACGCGTTAACAAATTCAACTCAACTATGAATTTCTAAGTTAAATGCCAAACATACTGGCCAAAACCCATTTTGAAAAAGCGATTTCAGCACCCCAAATCTACTTGAACAGACATTTAAAATAAACGTTTCATACTTTGTGTATGAAGTAAGTTCTTCTTTACAAAACATGTGTCTATCAAATACATTCATAATCTTTTTTCTCCGTCAACAGTATTTCGGCTTTTACACTGTTGAATATGTGGTGACGTTTCTTTTGCGGTTGAGTGTATATTGGAGGTTATGTCTGTCTGGTTCATGTTTACTTAGTGCATTAGGCATATCTGTTCCTAGAAACAACTACCGGCTAGTCTTTCTCTTCCCACAGAGATTACTCCCTTCTGATTTGCGATCCTAACCTTTTGTTCTACTTTAAGGACTTTAATTTCTCGTCCTGAAAGGAACTATCCAACTTCCAAACGCAAGGCATAACTCTTGCCAGTTTGCATTACTGGCTGATTTAACCCTTGCGGTATTTCCCTCGCTTTGTTGTGTCAAGATAGTGAATCGCTGCACCAGAAATGCATAGCGGGCCTGGATTTCTAAACACAGATTTTTTAAGGAAATACTGCCATGCCTAAATCAGCAAGTAATGGAGACTGGCAAGAGTTTTTTTTTTTCGTGATTGGTTCCATTTGAATCTAGTTGCGCAATCAGCGACGCCGTTGTAAAATTGACACTTGCGAATGACACGTTATAATGCTATCTTTGGAGCAGAAACACTTTATGTGTTTTCCACGAAACACGCTTTTTGATTTTGTGGAAACAATTGATCATAAACATGCTGATAAATAAATAAAAGACCTAATCAGAGGCAAATGTTTCTGTGTGTTTTTTACATCAGATATATTTGAAGGACATATGCTAATTAGCAAGACCCTTTTGAAGTCAAATGCCGAGATCTTTGAAGTTACTCGGTCGATGTGTTTTCATTGGGAAAGAAGTAGGGATACGCTATGAGGTACCCCTTTGCCCCGCTAGGGGATTTTGCTGGAACCGAGATATATGGCCTAGGGTCGGAAAACTGAAGGGAGTAACCTCTGTGGGAATAGAATACCAGGCAATGAGTTCTGAATTTGATGCGTGACATAAGGTAATAATACTTAGTATTTTCCAGTATGAAGTTGTCATGATAAAAATTGATGTTTGTATTTGTTCCCAAAATAAGTTACAAGCAGCAATACAAATATCAGTGAATAGTCAAACAATCAGATGATTAAACACAATGGTGACATCAAGTGCTGGATAAATAGAGTAACGTTTAATTGACTTAAAGACAAAATTTGAGAATCAATGAAAAACATTTATCATAAAATATCCAAACGTTATAGTTTCTTCTGGATATGAATTTTTAATCAGTAAAATAAAATCTTAATTTTTTTCTAAGAAATTAGACATTTTGAAATCATTTTCTTCAAGGAACATGTATAAATGTATCGTTTTGCAGAAAATAATATATGAATTAGCAGTGGGTTATTTCTTAACATCCAAAATCAAACCAAGGTTTTTTGTTTGTTCAATAGTCGTTATGTTTTAGTTTATGATTTTCCAGTTTTCAGCTTCTTTCAAGAAAATTTGGATTAGATCACATTCCAAATATACATGGCATGAAGTTTCATAATTAACATTATAGAAATAACATGTGTCATTGTCGACAAGTTTCATTTTAAATAATATTCATTTGTATAAATATTACTATGCAAACATTTAAACTGAAAATCTAGAAGCTTTACATCTTTCAAATTCCTTCTGTATATCATATACTATGCCAGTTGAAATTAGTTTCATGAAATAAGTTTTCCATGTTTGGCAGATATGAAGTTATCATGGTAAAATAAAACCGTCTAAATAAGTTATCTACAAGACACTGGATTTATTTATTCGTCATACTCGTTTTGAAATAAATAGTATGATTAAAGTAATAGTTATAGGAGACAGCCCAATAAAAGTAAAATACTATACTATTGCAGAGCGTGTGATTCTTAATATATTAATGTTACAGCGATCTAAACAAATCTAGATGGACTGTTCTGTATGAAATGATTTTTGTTGTATGTTGAAACAATATTTGCTCTGATATCTCTAACCTTACATGAAACTTAAAAGTTTACTTCTGAAGAGTTCCCCTTGAACTCGAGCGTCAAATTCTTCATTTTTAATAATATTTTAATTATATTTCATTTATCCTTTTTTCTTAAAAGAAATCGAAGATTGGTCTTTCGGAGCTTTCCGTATGAAAGTTAATTACTCCATTCACCTACATCGGCTAATCCTTTTTTGGAGTTTTTAGAACGCTTCAGCGAGTTAAGGCCTCTTTTTTAATGGCTTAGCGGCGAAATGTCAAAGTTGAACGGGACAGTCTTGTGCATATCGATGTTATATCAACACGGTATAACTTAATATAAAACACCTAGTTATCTACATTTATTGAGATTGGATACAATATGAACTACACTCAACCACTAAAGACACGTTACGATAAAAATACATTAGCATTAATTACATCATGTCTTCAGAATCAAAATAAAGTAAATTTGTAATATCGAAACATTATCTGGTCATATTTCTGAGAAACACGTTTTCACAAATCGTCATATTTGCATCTCCTAAACTAGGCGAGACTGGGTAGTCAAAAATGAGTTGTTTCGGTTATTCTATGACGTCCTACAGTAAAGACGCGTCAACAAATTTAGGTCCAAGAAGGTTATTTATGTTGATAATATGTTTTGTTTATTAAAATTCTACATTTTATGAATTTTTTAAATGCCAAACATTCTGACCAAGAAAAAAACGCTTTGAAAGAGCGATACACCCAACGTGTACTTGAACAGGTATAAAAGTAAAAGTATTATAGTCTTTTCTATGATATGGCGAGTATCTCTTTACAAATAATGTACATTTCAAGTCGACTTATTTCGGAAGTAGTAGTTCGATTTTAACACTGTTGCGACGTTTCTTTTGCGGTTGAGTGTACATTCTAGATTTGTATAATATCTAACATTTGTATAATATCTATCATTGTTGTACATGTATTTGTAAGACTAAGTTTTTTAATTGATTTACACAAAGAGAAGTCATCATTCGCAAACTTGACTTAAAACAAAGGATGTTCACTGTTATACGAACGGTGATTACTATACCGAATGCGTTTTACTGAAGTTGTTTCAAACATTTTAACATTAAAAGTAAGGCGACTGACTGTAAATATTTTAGGTTGTCCAACAATGTACGGTCTTCAGTATTAAGTATCTAAACATTGGAACGGATTAGCAACTATATATATATTATGCAGCAAATGTTTTTCAATGAGTTTTTAAATATATATTATCACGAATTCGGAAACGTCCTGCTATTTGAAGCAACAAGCAAACACGTTTTTATTGACATATCGTGAGTCTCTTTTTTGTTCCAAATCTAAATGGCCTTCAATTATCACGGTACTTAATCAACATTTTATCGCAATATTCTTCGAAGAACAGTTTACATTGCAAATCCAAGGAAATCACCTAATACATTATAAATGTTTTACGATTTCAGAAAATAAAAAGCACAAACAAAATATGACAAAAAAGCAGAATAACTAAATAATTTTCAAGCCATTTAAACCATATCAATAGCATTTAGAAGTGATGCATACATAAGAAACGCAATATTTCCAATATACAAACCACTCATGTTTAGAGTTTATGGTCATCGCTTCATCGAAGCTTTGAAATGTTGTTTATTACATTTAAACTTGTTATAAATAAGCTTGTATTTTTTTAGTCATTCATGCAAATCCTTGTGATTGTGAATGACACAAACAGTTGAAAAATATAACTTTTCTAAATGACTATATTTTTAAAATATAATTTTTCTATTAAAAATATACATGTAAAATATGCACTGACTGGAAAGACTAAACATAAATTTTCAATGTAAAACAATAAGCATAAAATCAAAAAATACATTTAATTAAATTGAACTGGGAATACTAGCACAATAATGGTAATACAAAGTATGATAGTAGAAATACACCAACAGCTGAACTTACTACATCCAATTTGCTATTAAAATAATTCAAATTGGTATTTTTCGAACAAATGCATTTCTAAATTGATATTCATCCTTTAATACGTATTTGAAATTAGTAAGACTTAGTCTCAAACAATTTAGGTTCATTACAAATATTTGCTGTTTAGCCAGTAACAACATGTGATGTGTAAATTATATAAGTTATGTAAGTAAGTGGCTGTTCTGGGTATCTTACCTGCCTTGGCCGCCGTGAAGAGAGGGAATGAAAGAAAGGGCCTCCTTTTGACTATATAGACCTTAAGCCTTAAGGCGCCGCTTTTAATTACGCAGAAGACGAATCGTTTACGTGAGGGTATGTTAGAAGGATTGATTGAAGCTCATCAATGACATGATACTAGACAAGTTGCAGACAATCGTTCATCTGATTGATACCTTCCTGACAGAAATGGATCCAAAATGGTACAGTAGATGTCACAATGGACCAACTAAGAAGCATGACATACGGGCATTTTGGTAGAATCATTTTGTTTCATGACAATATGGACAACGGTAGAACCTTTATATAATCCTGTCATTTCATTACTGTGATGAATTGATTCTGGTGTACTCTTTGGTCCTAGGGTGCAGTGTCGACGTAAATGGAAATGTGAACTCGTGAGTGACAGCTGATGAATTCCATTAGAATGTACTTTTCTGAGTTTCTTAACATTAAATACATTCATATACATATACATATGCAATGCATGTTTGTGCTATGGAAACCGTATAGTTTGAGTTCAACGAACTCTCAGAACACCTGGAATATGAACTTAAGGTCGTTGAATCACCAAGTTTATTTTTTAGTCTTTTTATTATCAAATGTCCTCAGACTTGATGAAAATGACAGCACCTACATTCTTGTCACGTAACGAATGGTGATTTGACTGGCAACGAGAACTCTATAAGGGACACATTATTTGTCGCAAGGTTAAGTGAATATGATCCATATTTACCACTTACTGTAAAATACAAATAAAATTACTTGTAAAGGATTTCATTAGTAGATGATACATGATTCAAGATTGTTTCTTTTTAAGTTAACATTTTATTTATTGATACCTTACTCGTTCGATAATATTGGGTATATGGACTTTACTAAGAAAATGTTGATGGGTAATTCCATTTCAAATCGACCAAATCGATGTAATTGATTTTTGAATTATCAGTTTTAAAGATGCTACTGTGATATTAGAGAAGGGAAACACAGGAATGTTGTTCATACTCAAAATATGTTGTAATTGGCGTAGTGTTTAAGGACACAAGTGTTTACCAAATGTGACGTCATTCAGAAAAAAAACCTTAGTATATTTCTTTGTCTCTTACATGGACAGCTCTGGACTATAGTAAAATAGTAAAAATTTAAATTAAAATTTCTATATTAAATGACCTTTGGAATGACTGACCCATTAATATATTATTTTATTGAAAACGAAAGTATTGATATAAAAGCAAGACAAAAACTGCGTAATTTTCTTTGTAAAATATGGGGAAGGCTATTAGAAAAGGGACCATGTGGTCGATCCTGGTTTAGGAGAAATATTTTTTGTGCATTAAATTTGATTTTTTTAATGCTAGTACAATAATAGTTCATTAACATCTCTTCTTTAAGTTCAAAGTCTCCAATTGCTTTCTTTGCTTCTATAAAATCCTGAAAAACATTGATATTAAAAGGTACCAAAAAGGTGCCACATGGTCGGAGAAACTGTTTATGCTGCATATCACTTTATTTTGAAGCTGTCGAGCTGTTGGTCTAGCAGATACGTTACGGTCGCATCTTTGAGCATAGGTTATTGCTGTTTGCAGCGTAACAGAGTTCTTAGTGACCGCCACTTGGCAGGTACATACTTCCGGAGTAGTATGTTTATACCAGTCAGCATTTAAACGTCACTAATCCAACATAAATACCACTATGCGATTGTAAACGTGGTTTATATATGTCAGGAACAATACAAATAAAGTTGTACATGTAAATGATTTATATTATTGATTGATTCAAATCGTTTGTTTAGATAAAATAAACACACGTGCTTTATACGACCAAGTGGTCCCTCTATGATAGAAGTTGATTTCGTTTTGTTCTTTGTGATTCACCTTACAATAAGCTTTTAAATCCAAATATGTCTTCTTCATTGTATTATTATGATTTGAATTTCAGCTTGATCACGACTCTCAATAGAAATTAAATATATGCTGATTTGGTGGTTTACACTTGACTCTATTCCGCAAAGTAATGTAGAACATATGCGCAACATTTTAATAGAATCGGATCAATAGTTTTGCAATAGGTTATATTTCATGAAAATGACTTAGTTCAATATACAGAAATATACGTAAAAATGCAGATCTTCGAAGAGAACTTTGCTTTTTGACATTGCATGAGTAGACCCTGGTGTAAACTGTTTGAGAGGCATTCTAGAAGTTGGTGTGGTGTGGTTTATGCTAATCTGAAGAAAAAGGGAGAATCTGAAGAAAAATGGAGAACTGGTGTAGAATGGTTGTGAAAAATTTAACAAAATCGGATGAGTAGTTCTGTAGTTTGTCTGTAGTAGGTCGCATAAAATACATTGGAACAAAATGATAAATTCACGAAAGTCATTTCAACTTGGCAATGGACTCCACTGAATAAAGTAGAAGACATGTGTCAAATTTAACAGAATTGGATGATTAGTTTTGCTCTCATCAGGTCGGACAAGATGATGGAACGGACAGAAGGATGAACGGAAACGTTTGTACTTCTGCATAGCCTGGGTCGGTGGTACAATACAGTTCATAATCAAAGTTTCGTCTTTCAACTATTCTATAACAATATCGAAATGTTCGTTTTCAACGTGTTTTATAAGCCTATGACTTTATGCTAATCTGAAGAAAAAGGGACGACATCGCATTACGCATGCACGTACATATTAACGACATGCGAAACACTTTTGTTCTACACACACATACGTTAACACCTGTTGAAACAAATTCTGATACACACACCGTAACTTCGTGTTTGATAATTTTTTATTGGTAAATGAATACAAACAACAGTTGTAAGCCAGATTTTCTCATTTCCATAGTCCCAGATAAATTTGACCCTACCACTCATTAACTGACCATCGCTTTGCCAATTTTTATCCTAATTTGATGATTATTTTATTATTTTAATGGGTATACATCGTTTTTTATGAACCTGTGACTATCCCAATACCGACCAGGTGGTCCCTTTTCCGGTAGCCTTCCCCATATAGTATTTATGTTGTTTCCCCTTTTCTTTACTTGTTTGCGAAGTGTAAAGAATTTGGTGCAACATACATCCCAAGATTCGTCTCCTTGGAGTTTCAGGAGATGGGCATGAAAAATAAGGCTGACATTTCCCGTTTATCTGCTGTTAGCGAATTAGTAAAGCAAACCTCGGATCATTTTACTGACGCTTCACATTCATTGACACCATGTTTGAGAAATATTAGAGGATGTTCATGCTTATCTTTAAAATCTTCTAAATTTAAAATCTCATTGGGGATAGGCCAACCTTTCGTAGATTTAGATTTATTAAAGCAAGTTAATTGTCACCGAAAAGCAAACTGTATAAGTCTTTGGCAACTTGACTTGTAGCTCTCGGGAGAAGGATTGTGTAAGTTAAAAATGATGGCTGAGAGTATTCGCTGCAATTCTAAGCTAGGGCGAAATAGCGAGGTGGCGATGCGAAGTAGCGAAGTATCACGACGTTTCTGTGGCAGGAATTGAAGTGGATGTACTGGTCGGTGTGTGTTGGCTTGCGGTAGACGGTTGTTTTAAGTCCATGCTCTGTGGCTTGCACATCTAAGAAGGGGAGATGGTGATCAGTTTCTGTTTCCATGGTGAACTGGATTCTTGGATACTGGGCGTTGAGATGTTGTAGGAGATGGTTTGGATCATCATGTTGGGCTATGGTGTTGAGAGCGCCTGTCAACTGTCTACCGCAAGCCAACACACACCGACCAGTACATCCACTTCAATTCCTGCCATCACTCTCAAATCAAACAAGCCAATATAGCCACACTCACAAGACGTGCCAAATCCATTTGTCATCCCGATGCCTTCAATCAAGAGCTACAACATCTGAAGAACACATTCACCTCACTCAACGAATATCCTGAAGGCCTAGTCACCAAGACCATCAACAAAATACTCACCATCAGAGACACCATCCATAAGACTGAACCATCGCCAATCCGGGTCACAATTCCCTACATCGGCCCCCTCAGCCACAAGATCGCTAGCCTCATCAAGAACAAAGCCAGCATAGATGTAACATTCACAAGCGGCAAGACCCTCAAGCAACTACTCAAAGCTAATTATAACGGCAGAGGAACCAGCACTGCAAGCCCCAACCCAAGAGAATGCATCTACAAAAATCCATGTCATTGTGGCTAAGAGTACACTGGAGAAACGCTACAACTCAAGGATCAAGGAACACCAAGCGTCCGTCAACAAACTTCAGAACTCAAGAAATCCGCCCTATCTGAGCACACCCTGAAAAACAAGGATCACATCATCGATTGGGAAGCTACCAAAGTCCTGTCAACCAACAACAAGAACTGGAGCCAAAGAAAACTCCAAGAAGCGATTGACATTCGAAGGGAACAACCTGCAATAAACCGCGACCAAGGCATCTTCCTAACATGTGCTTGGGATTCACTCATCTAGAACTTCTATCTCCTGTCGGAGGAAATATCTGAGGGGAACCAAACCAAACCAAATCCATGTATCCCTACTATCCATCCACTCCTGTCGAAGCAAATTATCCGAGAAGTCCCCACCAATCAACACCTAACAGCTCCAATCACCGTGCAACAACTTCAAAGCCACCCACATCAACAATTGGCCTCCCTTCCAATCAACTGTAATTATTGTTTGTTTTACTATTTCAATAAAGCCAATTGGCCTCCCTCGTTTCATCATGGGTGTTTATTAACACCTTCAATAAAGCCTACATGCCATTGTTTATCTACTTACTCCCCCTCATGTTTGTATTGCAAATCCTCATTGTATACCATTCTCATGCTTCACCCCCCTCATGTTAGTATCACAAATCCCCATTGTATACCATTCTCATGCATGTTAATCTCCCTGATTGAGTTTCTTCACCATTGTTTTGTTTGCTATATAAATGTACCATGTTTTGTTATTTCCTTACATTCCACCTGATGAAGGAGTGAGGATGTACTCCGAAACGTCGTGTTATCCAGAAAATCTTCTTGTTGACATAAATGTTATGTATAAAATGAGGATTTCTTTCCTCCCGGCAATGTTCTTTGCATTGTTCTTTGTTGCAATGTTCTTTCCGAATTTTGTTTTGAACACTAAGCGATATGAATAGAGAAATACTTCGAGGTTTAAATACACACAATCAAATCATGATAAAATATTGGACAAAGAACCGTTTTAAGAATACACATCATCAATTAGGTATAAATTATGATGATGTCATTTATTAGAAGACAAATACATCTAAAGTTTGATTTAGTTTGAGATGTTTTGACATTGACAAATTGCACGTACAACTGAAAAAAAAACGCCTTTAAATCGTCGTTTTGTAATCTCCTTACCAATGCGAGACAGGAGAATGAAATAGACATTTACATGTAGATTGTTCTATGATTCCCACAGCAATGATGCTGTTCAGTTCAGTTCATTGTGTCGACAAAATGTTTCTTTAACTTAATTTCAACATCAAACAATCAGTATGATATCATTTGGGAAATTTCAGTACCCCATGTATGTGTTTGACATAAAAAGTTAAAAGTAGCATACACTGATGCAAAAAAGTGTGTATACTTCTTTATAAAGGTAATGCTTATCTGGCAGCAGTACACTCAACTGCAAAAGAAACGTCACCATAGAAAATACAAGATAAGTCAATCCACGATTGATCAACACAACTGAAACAGAAGCCAACAACACTCAAAAATTCAAAAATTATCACTTCACATTTCTAAGAAACACAAGTTTTAAAAATCGTCGTTTTTTTTCGAATCTCCTTAACAAGAAGAGATAGGAGAGCCAAAAGGGCCTTTATGACTTGTTTTATAATGTCCTACAGTAAAATCGCGTTAACAAATATAACTCCAAGAAGGTTATTGATGTCGACAACAACTTTTGATAATTAAATTTCTACATTTTATGATGGTTTAAGTTAAATGCCAAATAATTCTGGCAAAAAAAAAAACATTAAAAAAAAAAAAGATTGATGAGAAGAAAAAAGTATCATACTCTGATGTATGAAATTGCGGGTACAAATCATGTCCCAAAAACAGCATTCAAAATCGACTTTCTCCGCAGTATTTATTATACTTGTGAAAACGTGGTGACACTTCTTTTGCATTTGAGTGTATTTTGATTTTGACTTTTGAAGATTTGCTCGTTTCTTTTCAAAGTAGTATAAAAATTAATCTTTTTTTGTTCTATTGATCGATAACATTTTGTCTACTGATGGATTAAAAAAGTGGACTGTTTTGCATCTCTTTGTTTCATTGACTAAAATTTTCATCTATCCAGCCAAAGTTCAGAGTTTCTTCGAAACTAAGCCAATTGATACACTGATGGCCAAAAGAAACGCTTAAGCGGCGGTCACAACCCGCCGTACTTGCAAGTGCGTGCTGTCTACGTGCAAAAACGTGGGTAAAATAGTGGTAGCCGTACGTTGTAAGAACCGACACCGTACGGATTTGAGTGCACGCAGATACGCCGTAGCGCTTTTAGTGCATGCAGAACTTTCGCTGCTTGCGAGCTGCGTATTTTCCACACGTACGACTTCCGTGCTTGCACTCTACGGACACTGTGCGCACAACGCACGGACTCTGTGAGTGTTATAAGTTTTTCACATGGACACATACTCCACGGACGACGCACTTAGTACGTGCGTGCTCCGCACGTTTCAACTGCGTTGCCAGTGCGTCGTCCGTGCTTACTCGGCACTTCCCCAGTTCAACTGACAAATGAGCATGCAACACTCACGTTGACAGTGCCGAGTAAGTTCGTGCTCCGCAATTACAACGTACGTTGTGCGCACTGATTTATGCAGTAATTATGCGCTGCCATTTGAAGCTGCTCTTGCAGCATCAGAAGCGGGAGTCTCTGAGTTGAATGGGCGGCATCTTGAGGCAGCAGCACTGAGAGAGAACCCCTGAAGGTCGCCCTATACCCCTACCACCTGGGTGCCTGAAATCGGCCTGAAAAACTTAAGTTCATTGCACTTGCACGCACTTACACCGTGCGTGTAGGTAAGGACATCGTGCGTGTGCAGCACATGTAAGTACGGTATCCGCACGTTAACGTGGCAATCGCACGTCACACGCAAGGTGTAAGTATGTTGTAAGCACTTACAACGCACTTACCACGTGCGCAACGTACGATCGATGCACGTAGCAGATCACGGCCAGGCATTTCGTGCGAGCAACGTACTTACACCTTGCGTGTGATGTGCGTTGATTTAGCTCCCTCCCTGCGTTTCCCACTTCCTCCCCACGTTTTTCAGAAACGTGGCCTCCCCCAAAAATGTACGGTTGATTTCTGGTAGGCTTTTCTTTTGGCCGACAGTGTAAGTTGTTGTCAAGGCTGTGTTGATTTTATTTTGATCCTGTCCCACTCGGCAGGTCCTGATTTGCCAATTGTATTTGTACACGTGAAAATACGTGAATACATACGATAAAAGAAGAAAGTCGTATGGCTAATTTGCCGCTTTGATTTTAATCGCGATCGGTATAGACAAGACTTCCAGTCGAACCATGGCTTCTCCTCTTTTTACCACTATGACATTTGCCTCCTTGTTGAAGAAAGTTAAATTTTCCAGGCATTGATAAAGAGCATATTTTCTGAACTGCAAATGTTTTCTGTTCAGAAATAAAGACAATATATTTGTAATTATTTGGTAAGGAGCAATGAAATATTAGGATCTATAAGTGAACTGCAACATACATTTGGTGTATTCTTAATTTTATTGTCTATGTTTGATCGAGTTGCCGTTCCCATGGTATGTCGTGATAACTGTTAACCGTTAGACTGACAGCACCGTGTCTTCGTCGCTGTCACAGTGGCCTAAGGTAAGTTTTAAGTTCAGGGCTCTGTTCCATAACAGTAAGCGATTATAATCGGTCAATTGAGCGAATTGAGCTCTCATTCTCTTATGAAGGACACGGTGCGATGCCTCGACGTTTGCTCGCTTTGCTACGTAGCCCTACATTGAGCAATCGGGTTGAGCGATTACTTTAAACGGTTTTGGAACATGGCCCTGTGTTCTAATAGCGGTTTTGCAACGCTGTCGATGCGTATGTTTAACTACGTACTGAATACGAGGATTATTGTTAGATTTCACAGCGATGTCACCCTTCGCCACTGTGTATGTGTTCAATTTGCTATTGTATACGACGTCAACTGTTCACAGTGTTGACCTGACAACATATTACATTCTTTTGGAGCCTTCTAGAAGTAAGAGAAGCATGACGATTAAGACAAGACTCTTATTGATTATCGACTTCTTTTTAATATAACAGGCGAAGTTTCACATAACAAACTATACCTTTTACATATATGAAGTTGATAATCCATTAAAAAAAAACCTTGTCATTATAACAAATACGTAACAGCCAGTTACAGCTCAGAAATAGGTACGCTAGAAAAGATAGTTCGAAGTAATTCTCTGAATAACTGTCAAGTTAAAATATCGATAAATAGTTTTTAGTAAACTTTCCGAGATATAAATAATATAAATAATAATTCTACACATGAAAAGTTAAGCATTTACAACTTTCGTCTAATTTGGGTTCGGAGTTAAACTAAATTTGTGTATCAAGTTACTTTGAATCCCGAATTTTTTTCAAACGCATTATTTATCGTTTTAATAAATATGTTTTAATGTTCAGATCGAAAACACCAGAATTCGTAAAAGGGCAGCAAGCGGAGCCGTATACATGTTTCATGCACCGGCAAATGATACACAGATGTGGTGAATAGCATTGGGTTGTTTTTACTAAACAGAACAGAACACTCAAACTTTATCAAGATTTATGTATAGGATAGAACATGCCAACGGGTGTTTATGAGATTAAAAACCCGCAACCCGAGGGGTTGTTTTATCAAGCTTACAAACCGACCCCGTGGTTAAATTTTATGTTTAATCTATTCTAATTGATGGTGCGAAAAAGTAAAGGAGTCGTCTGTAAAATATCAACTTTTGGTCAAAGGCAGAAGGGTATACAAAGGTAACTTGGGAAACAATCTCATCAGCTTAGTCCCTGCAGCACAGTGGTATCATCGCTGCGCTTCGTGTGCAGGAGTATGGAGTTTTCGGGTTCGAGACGGGTTATTGCAAAAACCATTTGGAGATTGATGTTTGAATTAACAGTTGTTAGACACAACGTACACTAACTTTTATTTTAAACTTAACATCTCAGATATACAATACAGATATTTGAAGAGTGGCATTAAGATAATTGCCCTGGGTAGAGGGAAAATACGTTAGAATCCCGGGGATTATGTGATAATCCCAGGGATAATATATCCACATAGGAATTATTGAGTATAATGTTATAGGCAGTATAGTGGTGTGACGTCACTGGAGGTTTGTAATTCAAGTCGAGACATGGTTTGGTTACATATCTAACCCAGCGGCTTCAATAACTCCCTGGTGCAGTGTTACATACCGATTGATAGATATGTATAATCTTGAAAAGTCATTGGAGAATGAAAAGTGAAATTCTGATGGACCCCAAAGGTGACCCCCCCCCCCCCCCCCCCCCCTTCTTATTAGGAGGAGGGAGAGGGGGAGATAAGGGGTTCGAAGCCCTTTCTCCCCCCACCCCTACCCCTTGAAAAATTTTGTATGTGAATTTGATGGACATTTTTACACGCTATAAACTAAACCATTTGCGCTAAGAGGTTGGGGCCAACACGTGCTGATCGTTTAGAGCTTTTAAAATCCAGATAAAACTTTTCCAAATATTGAACCAGGACAGCGTGAGTTAACTTCGTTCAAGTACAACGGGCATACCAATCCAGTTCAGTTCGTGTCTTTAGAAAGAGAGACAGAAGTACAACTTATATGCATGGGCATGTCTCATTGGAAGAAACAACATGGAGAGACAAGGTGTGGGTACGACAGTCTTTATTTCACGATGGACTCGAACATGTCATACATTTCATTTTGATATTAAATACTTGATCATCTGAGCATCCTGAAAAATAGGAAATTCATAGTTCATAGTTTTATTAGTCAGGGTGTGAATACATATTTGGAATGTTTCAAAATGATTTATGATATGGTAACCGTATTTAAGGTATCACAACTAAACTGATAAATGAAATTACCAGATATGGTGAAGGAAATCGAATGTGCAGGGAGCAGTCTGATTAAGATGGACAGTTTTCCGAGGAATAATAGATGCAAACAAGTATTGTACATTTACCGGGATACGAAATCATACCGCTCGGATGTTTCCTCGCAAAACGGTCTGATAACAGCCCGTATGCTTTTTCGCAACTCAATTACCCAATCACAATACCTCAACGAAAGCTTTCGGTGCGAATAGCTCGGGGCAGATAACTTCAACCAGCTAACCCTTCGTCTGTTCAATGCTTTCAAAACGGCGACGATGTGATTGGTCAGCTATTTAACTGAGCTTTGTCTGCGCTAAACTGGTACTGAACACGCGCCTATACTGGATGTCCGCAGACTTTGTGGCGAGGAATCTATAGAACCATTTCGTATCCCGATATGAACTATTTTGAGGATTTAATTCCTCGGAACAGGGTCGATTTTAATCAGACTGGGGAAAGGAGGAGGGGAAGACTGAAACAGCAGAATAAAATGGATCACAAGAAAAAAGCATAAGAAGGAGATTGGAGAATCGATGACACTCGGAATAATGAAGATCACAGGCCCTTTGGTAATACTAAAACATTTTTAAAAAGATGAAGATGGCCCTAGGATTATCACATTGCAGGATCACATAGCTCAGAAAGGACAGGACACGTGCGTCTGACCCACTCGCTTTCTTAACATTATTACGCTAACACGACATGCATTAGTTAAAACTTTGTTTTATAATATACTTGAATAATTTACCTTCGATCAACATTCACAGAAAATACAAGTTCTTTATTGTCATTTCTGCACGTCAAACGAAAGCCGATTTGACGTTCAACGTATTATCCGGGTACTAATGGCGGCCAACAGAGTGCGGGTTTGGCCGAAGCAAGCGTTCTGATTGGTCGACGCTCTTTACACTGCACTTAACTGGAATTTCATCCAAAGAAAGAATCGGCGTTGATTATCCTCTGGTAAGGATACGTTTTGTTCATTATATTTATATTACATTACAAATACAGATACATTAATTGATTTGTATATAAAGAAGACAAATATTTTATGGATGATGAACTTCTTTATTGAAGATCTAAAATATTTGTATTCTTCATCACACCAACTTCTAGAATGCCTCTCAAACAGTTGATTTGTATATATTTTAGACGTATGAATCTCGATGACCCACGGGCCTGTGACGTGTAAGATGAAATATACGTGAATATACGTATATAAGTGAAGGACAGACGGGGAAATGTCAAGGAGAGGCAGGGGAACTGAGGATAGAGGAATAAATGAAAACAAGAGAAGAGAAGAAGGAAACAGTGAAATAAAGACAATATAAAGTTATGATAAAGAGAAGGCGGACAAAGGGAGAAGTAACGGTGAGCTCACTTTCTTCAATATCTCCCCCTCTGTCGTCCGCCTCTTTGACTCCTTGGTGAATCATAAAGCTCGTTGTATACTGAAATAAAGAACAATTCTTTCAATGTAATGTAAGCAACACACTTTCACGCCATCTAGAACCAAGGGCTCTCTGGTAATACACGTTCTCAAGAAGGACGTTTCAATGTTCCCACTTCCATCTCACACTTATTTGGCGCATTTACAGATACATATTTCCGGTTTTGCTGCTTAACGAACTATGCACTGGACAGTGGATCACATAGCTATGGTTATAAAGGAGGGATAACAATAATGTTTAACTTCCTCCAATGTTATTTCATTTTACATGTATTAAACCACTGCATGATTTAAACTCGAAAACTATTAACTTTAACACATGTCTCATCACATGTCTCATCAATGTCTCATCACACATTTATCACATGTCTTATCACATGTCTTATTACATGTCTTATCACAAGTCTCATTACATGTCTAATCACATATCTCATTACACGTCTAATCACATGTCTCATTACACGTCTCATCACATATCTCATCACATGTCTCATCACATATCTCATCACATGTCTCATCACACATCTAATCATATGTCTCATCACACGTCTAAGCACATGTCTCATCACATATATAATCACATGTCTCATCACATGTCTCATCACACGCCTCATTACACGTCTTATCACATATCTCATCACATGTCTCATCACATATCTCATCACATGTCTCATCACATATCTCATCACGGGTCTAATCACATGTCTCATCACACGTCTCATCACACGTTTCTTCACATATCTCATCACATGTTTCATTACATATCTCATCACATATCTCATCACACGTCTAATCACATGTCTCATATCATGTCTCATTCATACTTATTTACACGTACATCATACAGTAAATTCATTTGGTACAATAGATTCTGAAGCAAAACAGAAATTTAACTTACTTGGATTGTACCCCCTTCCTGCAACAGTGAATGGTACATTGCATTTTAATTAACATACAATTTTAAAAAAACATAAAAAAGATTTTTAAAAATGTCGCTTAATTTGTCATGTACAACTTAACTAATAATCCAACAACAAAATGCCAGTTCCTGCTTGTCAAGTCAGTAATCAATTGTAGGACCGTCGACAACCCAAGTAACTATGAATATTATTCATGAATAAGATTATTTCTTGTCCTACGTGGCGAAAATAACAATCCAATAGCTCAGTTTATTGCTTTACTTCCATGTATATGATGTTTAAAACGGCTGTAGCACTTTTTCGCCAATATTAATTTTCAAATTCCCCATTTATAATGATAGTTTATCTTTACTTTAGAGGGCAAATATCTTATTACACAAACCAATTATCCGTAATGGTAATAACTGTGATGCGTATTCAAGAAAAATTGCATGGCGGCCATTTTAATATGAACACATTTTATTAATTAGAATTACAAAAAAACGATTCCCATGTACACTTAGTTTTAACTTGATTTTCCGAAGAGAGAAGGGTAATTTACCATTGGTGACATTTTTTTCAAATACATTTCTTCGACTTATTTGAGCCAAAAACGTGCTACTGCCTCTTTTAAATGAATATGATATATGTAATGTGATACAAGAGGAGAAGTAAACACGTGTTTATCTAAAAATAAGTAAATAAGTACATAAGAATGTGACTACATACGTCCGCCCAAAGGCCCACCTGAAAGGAGAAAGGTTCATTTAATATGAGGGGTAAGCATTTTCTTTAGTGTTAATAACAGCTAATTATTACACATACTTATTACTAATTAGCAATGATCCAAGCTTACTCCTGTCTTATGATATCATTCACAAACAGTTAATTTAGTCTTGCCAGTTTAGTTCACATTGATTTATTTGTAAAGGTATTCCTTGAGAGATTGTCACTTTTTCCTGAGACGATTGTTTTTGAAATATTGAACTTTTCCTATTATAAGGAACAATATTTGTTTTGGGACTTTGTTATTTTATGTTTACACATTTACATTTATCTATCAAATCAATAGATAAGATAAGATAAGATAAGATAAGACTTTATTATCCCGGAGGAAATTCTTTTTACAACAAAACGGTCTCATATATATATATATATACATATAGTCACACAGTGTACACCGGTATAAACAATACATACACAGTAATATTAATAGCTAGTACAGAATAGATATAGATTAAGGAAAAATACTGATCTAGGCTACAGTACTCACCATGGAAAAATCTGTCAGAATAATCAGGGTAGTCCGGAGCATCAACTGGAAAGTTAAAACATAGATTAATTAAAATTAAATTTAATTTGAGTCGATGAAAACTAAATATTGATATCACCAACATTAAAGCTTTGAGGCAAAAGAGAGAAAAAATAAATTATTATTCCGTTGTTATACCTGTTCCTTAAATGCGCTGTAGCACGCCGTTCTTACTGAAATGAAGTGCTTTCACAAAACCATATACATGTATTGAATAAAGGTTAATTATAACTGACAAATTTGAGAAAACCTAGTGTGCTACAGCGCCTTTAATGCGTCTGTATAAACATTCTGCCCACGATTGATCTTCTTTAGTATGTGTAAAGTAGCTTTAGCCAAATTTAATGTATAGTTCATTTTAAGTCAGTTTCGCTAATGATTACCTTTGACAAGTTGTTTTCAATGGTTTACTTGTTAAATAAATACTTTACCAAAGAGCGCCGTTTAATCGTTTTAATTTCAACAGAAGTGATGTCAGGGAATTCACACGAACTTACTCTCCATCGTAAACCCGTTGGCATCTGTATAGTATGTGTTGTAGTCCCCTGTATGGAGAAGCATGGTTATTTCGTGAGAAAAGTCATTTCACATTCATGAAAACCAGACGAAATATATTCCTATGATGGTTAAGATTAAGGATATATATATAATATGATGGACATTTATTATTAGAATTCTTAATATAAAATCACGCTCAATCACGTAATTTATTTATAGCCATATTATATGATTCACGTGCAAAAAAAGGTCTATACATTTTTTAAAGAGTTGAATACATACGAGTATGATACTTTTATTTTTATGTCTGTCCAAATAAACATGGGGTGCGAAAATGGCTTTTTTCAATATGTTTTGGCCACAATGTTGAGTACTTAAATTTAAATAACTAACAAAGTAGAACTTTAATTAATAAAAGATAACGTCGATATAAATAACCTTCTTGGATTTAAATTTTGATGACGCCTAATTTCTGTATGACGTCACAAAAAAGCAAAAATCGCTTTTTGACGCTTCTGTCTCGTCTAGTTAAGGATTAAAAACGACGATTTACTTAAACGTGTGTTTCTTAGAAATATATACAGATAACTTTTGAAAATTCATATAAGGTATACTTGAGTTCTTAAGACATGATGTAACATTGTTTCAATCGTATTCATCGCCAGTGGATTGAAATATCTTGTATTTTTGTGTGGGGACGTTTCTTTCACGTGAGTATATATACATATTCTGTCAGGAATAATGTATTACAACGCTTTATTCTTCTAAATATCGTTATACAAACCATCATATGATCTGAACAGACCAGGCCCAGGCCGTCGAGGTCCAGGCCCAGGCCGTCCTGGCGGTCCCCGTCCTAAAAAACATATGAATAAATGTTGAATTATTTTACGAGCGCTTCAGATAACATTATAAATTTGAGAGACACGAGCGGTATCATACACGCCTTTGCACGTAGACGAATCCTATTCCTTTCAATGGATTAATATATTGAAATTAACCAAATTCTTTACGCAATAGATTCCACCCAAGAACATTTCTAAGAAAATAATATGTGATGATTTCACTCTTCTTTGATAACATAGTGTCCTTACAAAGCTTGCATCATGTCAATATATACAGCTGCGTACCGAAAGTTGTTTCACATACTTGTTTATTTTAGCGCAAATATCATATAATTTGGCGTGTCTTTGAAACATCGTATCAACGCAAAACTAGATCGATCATCTTGCAGCTTTGCATAAGAAGACAGATAAGTGTTCCATAACATAATCTGATTTGGTATCTCTTAGTAAACAGTTATAGTTTTGGCAGCTCTTTGAAGTGACCAGGGGTCACTATTTTCAAAACTGCAGCTTTGTTTTCTGTGAAATATGCAATAAGTGATCAATTGAGTGTAACATACATCAGATATGTCCTCTTATACTCATTCAATGTATTTGTGTTGAATTTGTTCTCATTTAGTCAATATGACAACTTTTATTTGAAAATTAATGAAAATTGAATTTTCTAAATTTGACCCCTTCTGTCTATTTCATTATGCCTAATTTCATAAACATGCAACAGTCACAAGATATGTGTGAGAATGATTGTTTTATATATTGATATATGATGATTCACTGTCAATGTTTGTTGTATAATTTTATTAATGTAGCAATGAACGTAAATTTACATGATACTTGCACGAAGCTACACATGCATGTGAACAAACTTTCGGTACGCAGCTATACATTGAAAGGCAACGGCACTGATCATATTATGTTAAATGAACGTTACAGCACGGTAGCTAACTGTTCGTTACTTACGTGCGGTCATCATTGACAAAGAGAGGCATGGCAATATAACCAGCACGGCCACAAAGTAAGCCTTCATCTTTGTATGCTGTCCTGAAATTTATTGGAAATGCTTTGATTTATTGGTGTACTACAAATCTTATAAAACTTTGAATAATACCATATATAGAGAATACTAAACGACGTTCCGTTTAATACCATATTTATTAAACGAGTGAGTGGTTTGTATTTAACGAGCGAAAGCGAGTTAAATACAATAACTATCTCACGAGTTTCATAAACATGTTATTAAACGGAAACAAGTTTAGTATTTTATTTATTACTCACTGATTTAAATGCCACTTAATTCCACAAACTCGTCGATAAATGGGACACATTCCACTGAGACCGCGGCGCTGACATTGTGACGTCATATTTTTGCCATTATGACGTCACGTCAATCGGCAGCACGCGATGTTATAACACTAAGTGTAATAACACGATAGAGTTATTAAACTGCGATATCTTCAACGGGTGAGTAATAAATACTCTTATTGTATCACTATACTATACTTATAATTATTATTTGAATTTAATTGTCAAATATCAGTATTGTACAAGGTAAAGATTGTGTCCACTGACCACGAGATATACCTATAATCAAAATAGTTTATGTAATATTTTGTGTACAACATCATGTAAAAATGTGAGTCATAATTGCACATACGACATCTAATGACAAATACAATATGTTTAATCCATATATGTAAGCATCACGATGGTGTAATATATATATATATATATATATATATATATATATATTAGGAAACAACCACATTCAAGAAACGTCTCGTCATTATCCCTAGTGCTCGAACTTACACCTTCAACATCGGGATTGAGTCATTGAGAGATGCCGATTGGTGCTAGAAATGTTAACCTTGAAAGTAGTTTGTTTCCAAAAGAACAGTTACCTTTACATTATTTACGACATGCATTCATAAGGAGGATGCCGCGGAACAGATGAAAACATTAGGAGCATAAGATAATTACCTTGACGTAGGGATCGATTCGCAAGACAAGAGGAGTAACAACCTCTATGAGATGCCCCATTTTATACTTTATAAATTTGCCCGAAGCAATGAAATGAACGTATTCCAATAAAGATATAATGTGTTCACGATATGCCAAGATGATTGGCACCGCCTTCGAATGTAGACGGTCAAGTGTTTTATTATTGAAAAATGTCAATTTCCAAGGTCCCAAAAAGAACACCATACATTTTTCTAGAAATAATTTGTCACGTGATTGATATGTTCTGCTCTATTCTTTATTTAACGATACATCTCTTCTGACTGTTATGAGTGCAAAGGTATTTAGGATTTACTATAAATTATCTATAAAGTCTTTTTAAACGACAGCATGATCAACATATTAGTCATGTAATGACTTCTAATAAAACACGCGGGGTTATGTGTACGTATCCTAAGGGCTTCGTTTCATAACCTGTTTTCTTTGAATTATGTGATCGCACTCTCCGACAGTTTAATAATGATGTAATAGTCTAGACTCTTCAAGACAGCCGCTGATGTGGAAACATGAAAAAGAGTTCATGAAATCAACTTATTCGGACAATTAAAAAATATACCAAAAAGCTTCCAAATTAAAAAAAAATCATCAACTCGTGCTAAATTCCGCACTGCACCTGTCCTAGGGGTGAAAAGGACATTTGCCAAATTTGAAAGGATAAGATGAATATTTGTTCTGTAATCGATCGGACATTATAGCTCCGAATATGACCAAGTTAAAACATTTTTTAAATCGCACACCTTGGCGATTACCTCCCAAAACTTGTACATGCCAATACTTCTACATGCCAAAACTCCTACAAAAAATCAGGGCAGAATTATGCAATTACCTATTTTATAATGGAACAGTCCAGGATATGTTTTAATGAACTTTGACAAAACCTCTACGGCTGATTGAAGAAGGGGGTGGAGGATTACTGGAGTAGAGGATTAATACAGGTCCAGCTTACTACTTAGGAAGATGACAGCGTATTGTGTGTTTATTAATATTCATATACATTATATAGTAATATAAATATTTTGTTACGTCCCATACGAAAAGTAACAAATTTCTGTAGATGCTTGATAACGGTATAAGGATCTATACCGAAACGTCGCTATTGTTAATAAAGAAGTTGATCATCCATAAACTATTGTGTCTTCTTCATCACACCAACGTCTAGAATGCCTCTCAAACAGTTGAACGATTTTCAAGTTTGTTAGATTTTCGCAATTGTTACAATTTTCATTGCAATAGGCAAGTAGGCAAGTAGGCAAGTAGGCAAGTAGCCGACTTGTATATAACCCTATCAAATTTAGTGTCATTAAGGTCACTGCAGGGTACTCAAAGCGACGAAGTGTTACTAGATTGATGCCAAGACATCAGCGCGTGTAAAAGATATGAAACTTGTGATTATTATTTACTCATAGCCTAATGTAGAAGTTTTGGCACATTAATCAGGCCAGTCCACTCTTACTTGAGGTAATGACCATGTGCAGTGAACCCTGACCTGTGTTGTTTTAGTCTGTAGAAGTTTTGGCATGTAGAAGTTTTGTTAGGTTACCACCTTGGCTGACATTTGGAATGAGATTCCACAAGCCTTTCTCATTAACCTGATATCGTCTAATGGCCGATATCGTCCTGTGTTGATGCCCGTGGTGGTCACACTCGATACTGTTTGGTGAACATATCCTCGACAAGCAACGTTATGCGGTACTGTTGACTTTTGCTGAGAATTCGTTGTTGTTGCAATAACAATTTGACACTGACCTCGGAAACTATAGAATGATACATGAAACAATTTGCTTTGTATACTAGCATAATAAATACACTGCACAGTTGCTTTCTTATTATCTCGAATTACATACATAAAGAACGCCATGTACACGACTTAACAACATGTACTTCATATACAAATGACATGGGTCCCCAGTGGCTCAGGCGATGAAAAAAAACACTGCCTGCCACGATGGAGGCTGGAGGTTTTGATTCCCAATTCCAGTTCCAGTTTCTATGATAAAAATGCCAAATTTGCAAGTCAAGTTAATTAGCGAAGGTTGAATGTCTCAAAACGAACCAAAGTGGATGTACACATTGGATCTACACAAATGGTGTTTATGACCTATGACCCTCAAGTAAAACAAGCTAATTAATTACCCATGGCTTATCAGTATCAGTGTAGCCCTACCTCATATGTTCATCAATGTACGCTGAAACGAACATCTCCATCTACAAATGTATGATTGTATTGGTATTGTAGATTAAGATATCTCTTGCTCTGTAAATAGGTGATTTTTATCAGCGGTGAAATTATGCACATCTCTAAAATTTGTGAAAATATCAGTAACCAAGATTAGCAGTTTTTAAAATTTTGAAATTTAGGACAAGTAATCATTACTTCCCAATTGAAACCGGACGCTGGCAAGATATTCCAAAACATGAACGTTTATGTAACTTATGTAATTCACCAGCTACATGTATAGGAGACGAGTTTCACTATCTCTTTCGATGTGAAGCTCTTCTCCAACAACGTATCAAGTATATCCCAGACAATTTCATGAAATTTTCTAACCTCTTAGCAATGAAACAATTATTGACCACAAATATAAAACAATTGTCATTATTTATAAACCATATCCTTAAAATTGCTAAAACTCTTAGTTAGTATTTGTACATTGCACATATTTATTTCCCTACTTGTATTTTGTATCTGCAAGATGATGTTTATATGCATATGCCGTCTTGATCAATTTATTCTGTATATAAATGTGTATGTATTATGCTCATGTACCACCGATGGTGTAATTGAGTTAATAAAAACCTTGAACCTTGAACCTTGAACATTGACACTTTCCCGGCTATTATCAAAAAGAGCCAACCGGGACTTCTTCTTTTTAGTATCAATATGTCAAACAAAATCGATTCATAAGATGGAAACAATATTCACGTCATGATCAATCAATTTGTTGTATTGTGTAAATCACTTTGGACTTTTAGTACCCTTCTTATTCGCCGTGTTTCTGTAATCGTATCAGTCAGTATCAATCATAGGATATAAAACTGACGCTTTACGATCAAAGAAGGCGTAAATTGTTGAACATTATACAATTATGTTATATACAAAACGATTTACCACTCAGCGATTAATTTTACCTGACGATTGAAAATTCCGTCCTTATTAGTTATGAATATTTCAGAAAATTTCATTTAGATAATACATGTTTTCATTTGAGTTTGTAAAATGTTTTCAGATACTCAAATTTCGATGCACATTTCAAAAAGGGGATGTCAGATCATGACGTATCGTAACTACATGTCTTTAGAGGATAGTCAAATAACCTGCATTTAATACCTTTTTGAAATAGTAGAAGGATTTGTTATCGGAGCGAGCGCTACTTTTCTATTATGTTTATTACTTGCTCACATTGCAGAAAGGAAAAAGCCGACAGTGTACTGAAACTAAGATTTATATATATATAATTTTACACTGCAATATATATGTGTAATGATATACAACACAAAGTGTATTCTTAAATAACTCAATATGAACGTGAAACAGTAATTGGCGTATTTTGCGTATGAGCAACTCAAAACACATCTTCACAACGTCACGGGCGGAACGAGAAGATTTTCAAATCATCTCCCTCCGCCCTTGACCTCACGGCCCGCTTTTTCTGCGCTAAGATTTTAGCGTACTGCAGGTTAATCCGATAGGCCAATCAGAAGAAAGCTTGCAATATGAACTTCTATATTTAGACTGGGAAACACCTTTTCTAATTCGTCCAATTTCTCCGCTTATTTTGGGTCGCAAATTGTAGCACACTTTTTGACAGTATTTTGATCAGTCCCGGACTTGTATAAACTTTCAATTGATGCAATAAAATAATTACAATTCGCTTTCATAAACCTGTAATCGATAATCAAAACGTCGAAGCGGACAGCTTCAAAAGCCATAAAGTTGGCAAATGGAGTGGACCCACTGTTACGATGTTACTGTTTGATAACTGCCAAACTGGATATATTCATAAATTTCGCGTATGATTTTGCGCATGTTATCAGGTATCGTTTGTTAATTTCACAACATTGCAGCTGGAAGTACGTTGAGTGATTCAATTTAGTTGGTTGTCATAGTTTTTAAAAAGTCATATAAGCTAAAAAAAATAACTAGCACATGTTATTCACTCCGAAATCGAACAAATCAAGTGTTGAGTTTGAATGAAACTAATCTTTAATGATTTCACACTATCTTTTTTTACAAAATACAAAATAACGCGTGTGGCATCATGGTATTTCGATTTAACAATCTCAATTATTTAATACTGAACTACATACCGAAAATACAGGTTGTATAACGTTTTTAAAAACTGTGATTTGATTTCTTGCTTGATAAACTGTGCCTATAACTCTTAATAACTCTTATTTATAAATGTTACAATTAGCACGCTATACTATTTGAAATATTCTTATTCAACGCGACGATTTGTATTCAAATCTTTTAACTTTGTTTGAACGTGGGTATTTCTCATTTGCATATGAACTACATATGTCTCCGTTATAAACTTAACAATCAACTAATAACACTTCCTGGCTCGCATTTGGTCTTGTTATTTAATAAGCATGTTTATGATGATATATGTTCATGTATTTAAGTACTATACGACGAGTATTGCAATGTACAAGAAGAAACGTTTACCCAACGTATGTTTCTAAAAATAACAATTTTAGAATTATCGCTTCTGCAGTACCGAATGTAAACGGTGATTTCATTGGCTGTATGTAAGCAGCTGGTAAGGGGCATAACTCGTGATCACAATAGATGTCGCTGCTTCGTTACACTGTTATCTGGGCTGTTGAGGGCAAGGTAAAAAATGCATAGAATTTATTTCTATACGTTTTCACCTTGCCGTGGGAAGATGCTCAAAACAGCGCTCCTCGCAGTTGTGATCTATTTTTAGCTCCAGGTCATTGGATTGTTCTGTCAACCTCGCTTTATACTTCAACATAACATTTGGTCATTGTAGATTACCATCCGTCTCGGCCAATCAGAAAACAAAATGCTCGTCCATCATATACTAATCTCTAACATAACAATAAACTTGTGAACAAAATGAATTTGTTAAAACATTTGATTCACCGATAACAGAAGATTTGACGCGCGTTGATTTTGCTTGTTTTCTTCCGTCTACTCACAGTGTCGTTACGGTAAAACATAGTTCCGGATCATTTTGGCTATTTTTATGACTGTTAACCAGTTTTTCAATAAACTTAATATCGGAATCATTTACAGGAACGTTTTCATAACCATAATTACATGTTATAACTTCTGGAAAGTGGTACATTTTGATGGTCAGGAATCATGACCAAGAAAGTCCGTTTAGCCAGGGATGCTGGTTGATCAGCCCTGGGGACGGGTTTGAGTCGATTTATGTAATTGAGAAGTAAGTTTATATACGTGTAGGCTATGTATACATGAACATATGTTAAACCATAGTAGTTCTTCTTTTGGTTTTGTACAACTCCTAAAGGACCCTTTGTAAAGTATTATAGCACAGGGGTTCGAATCGTTGTTTATATTTTCAAAATTCATATACTATTTATATACATGTACGATGTGGTGAGCTTATATTCCAAATTTGAGCACAAAATATATGATTGCAAAAATGTGTCTTTTTGAATTTTGAAAATATTGGTAAAGGTCTTTTAGATTCTATAGTCTCTGCATACTCAAAGTTTGATGAACTCGTGGATATCGGGTACATATCTTCTCTTATAGAGAGTTTAACTTTCCACTGCGTTTCTTCATAAGAGCAGATAGAGTTTATAACTATTCTGCACCACACTGCCTTTGATGGAAAAATACTACCTTTCACACAAGTTTATATATAATATAATTTTGCTTACATAATAGAGTGTTGTAAATACTACGTGAGTAAATGAATTTAAACTGAGTGATAAGAAGGCACATGAGAGCGTTTTTGTTGATGAGTTACAGCCATTGTTTAACATGGGAAAAAATTCAAAATGCAGCTAGAGACTTGCAACTTTTTTTAAAAGGTGCTTAATGACAATGCGAGCAGAAAAGTAAATCACCACGAATCCCAAGGTCACGTGGTTTAGCCGCCATTTTGTTTTTTGTCACTTTTTAAAACTGTCCGACCCTATGTACCTTTGACAATCTTCTTCTCTGAAGATACTTGCACCACGAATCTGACATTTATTTTTGTATGTAGCTGAAGCATTGGTGAATACATGGTGTTGTTTATCAGGAGTGAACTCCTAATACTTTTCGCACAGTGACCTTTCAAAGTTGGGCGACTTGTTACACCGGACCTACCTCAAGGGGACATTACTCCAACTTTTTTTTTTTTTTTTTTTTTTTTTTTTTTCAATATTTTTTATTTGTTCCCAAAGTTACATAGTTACAGAAATAGTGATAATACAGGCAAATTACAGGCAAGAAACATGTTATAGATAATATAATAGAATAAACATTTATTGGCTGAAATATGGGATGAAATGAAACCATTTTTTTTTCAAATTTTTCTGTGTCATGGTTTCTTTTAGCAATATATCTCTCTGCATGAAAAATAGATTTCAAAGTTTTCAAATAGTTGGTTAATTTTGTCTTTGTATTTTTAATATTGCATAGATAGATGTGTCTCTTTGCGGAGAAAATTATATGGTTGAGTATTTTATTAAGTTGCAGAGTGCCAAACCAGACCAAATATTTAGTAATTTTGATTTCTTTACTGAGGAATGTATTCATCCAAATTTCAAGCTCTCTCCAAAATGTCTGAGTCTCATTGCAATCCCAGTAAACATGACATAATGCATTTATCAGAATCTAATAGTTTCATTTTCATAAGTTCTTTTTTTGTATAAATAATTCCATGAAGGAATTTAAATTGAAATTCAACAAGTTTGACATCTTTTAAAACATGTCTATCTATATTGAGTATCTTATGCCATTCAAAGTCACAGTTAAATATACTTTCCCATTTAAAGCATATCTTGAGTTTTCTGTCATTTGATATAAGTTTATCATAGAAAACTCCCTTAGGTGCTGTAATAAGGTTATATATACAAGTGGTAATGGTCATATTATTAATGGGTATCCTTTTACTGTTTCTAATAGTTTGTTTCCAGGATAAAGGCAAGATATGTATAACATAATTGTAATCCAATATTGTTCCTCTAATGCCATATTTAAGTTTTAATTTTTTAAAAGGCATCATACCAGAGTCATCACATATATCTTTAATACATAATATTCCTTTATCCGCCCAATGTTTAATAAAGTGATGTGTGTCTTTTAATGTGTGGTTAAACCATAAAGGTTGGGCTAGAATATCATCAACATTGTCAGTGTTAAGGTCCATCTTTTTACAATATTTTGCCCATGCCTTAAAAACATCTAACCAATACGGGTTGGTGATATCAAGTGTGTCTGATACATTAGCCCCAAATTTGAAGATATCATTGAAGGGTATATTGCATGGGTTGCTTAAAGAGTCTTTATTGCAATACAGTCTCAGGGTGGATATTTTTAGAGCTTCAATAAATGATGTTATATCTACCATCCGTAGGCCACCTTCGTTTTTTAATCTTTTCATCGTTTCTCTTTTAATTTTATCCTTTTTACCATTCCAAATAAATTGGAAGAGAATTTTTTCAAGTGAGGAGATAAATGCGTCAAGTGGATTAGGTAATGTGCTAAAGATATGAACTAATTTTTAAACTGCTAGGGTCTTAATTACAGTAATGTTTCCAATTAATGTTAAGTGCCTTTTCCTCCAGCTGGCAAGACATCTATTAATATCTTCAAGCCTTTTCCTGGTATTAATGACCCATAAGTTAGATAATGTTGTAGTAAATTTGATACCCAATACTTCAAATTCACCTTGATGCCATTCTATTTTTTTATCTTTACATAATATTTCATCACTATTTGCTTTTGAACCTATCCAGATTGCTTTAGTTTTATCAATGTTTATTTTTAGTCCTGACATTCTGTAAAAGGTATTTAATGTATTAATCGCAGCATATAGACTATCTTCCGATCCATCAAGAAACAATTCTGTGTCATCAGCATATTGTCCTAGCTTATATTCTTTTTCATCTATGATAATTCCCTTTACATCTTTATTTGCTCTTATCATGCAACCTAAGATTTCTGCTACAAAAAGAAAAAGATAAGGGGATAGTGGGTCTCCTTGTCTGCATCCTCTTTCATTTGTAAAAAATTCTGATAAATGACCATTTTGAATTACGCAAGATGTAGTGTCTAAAGTTAAGAGATCTATCCAGGTTCTTAATTGTGGGCCAAAACCGAATTTCTCAAGTACTAGATCAATAAACCTTTTGGAGACAGTGTCAAAAGCCTTTTCAAAATCAATCAAAATTAGTAATCCTGGAATATTTCTTTCTTTGGTTTCAAACATAACATCATAGAGAAGTCTTGTGTTTTCACTAATAGTTCTCCCTGGGATAAATCCTGTTTGATTTCTATGGATAAGTGATTCTAACGTTTTTTTCAATCGGTTAGTGATACAAGTGCTAATTATTTTATATAGGGCATTTAAAAGGGTAATTGGTCTCCAATTTTTTAGAAAAGATCTATCTTTGTTTGGTTTAGGAATACAAGTTATAACTACCCTTTTTACAGTCAAAGACAATTTCCGTTTGTCTGAAACTTCTTTGATAAATCTAAAGATCCAAACTTTTAAGTCTTTCCAAAAAAAGTTAAAGAAATCTATTGGGAAGCCATCGATTTCAGGGCTTTTGTTGTTTTTCATATTTCTGACTGCAAAATTTATTTCATCAGCATCAATATCTTTTTCCAATCTGTTCCTCAATTCTTCATTTAGAGTGGGGATTATAACATTTTTTAAACCAACTTCTTCTTCTAAGTCCGCATTTGTTTTATATAGTTCCTTATATAAAGATTTTACTTCGTTTAAAATGGAAAAGCCATCTATAATTTCTTTTCCATTATCTGTAATAATTTTATTTATTGATTTGTTACTAAAGTTTCTGTTTTCTAGGTTACAAAAGTATTTAGTAGGGTTTTCGCCTTCTTCATACCATAATATTCTATTTCTTATTTGTGTCCCTCTATTTTCTTCTTCCCTTAAAGTTTGTAGTTCTTTCTTATGTTTTGAGAGTTCAGATAGCAAGGTTTCATCAAGGTTTTGAAATTTTTTCCTAATTGTGTCTTCGTTGTCTCTAATTTTGGATTCTAGTTCCATGGTATTTTTATTTTTTTTACTTTTCAGGAATGAAGAAAAAGATATTGATTTCCCTCTTACCTTCATTAAAAACGTTTCTAAATATAAACTGTCATCAATTTTAATTTTGATATCTCTAAGATCAGAATCATTGTAGTTATCAGTGATTTCCCTTTCAGAGTATTCTTCTATTGTTTCCCTTAAGATTGATTTTACCAGGGTTCCATATTCAGGATAAAGTAGTAATGAGGTGTTAAATTTCCAGTATCCACCCACTCTTTCCAGATCTAAAGTGTTTGAGAAGGTTAAAGATATTGCAGAGTGATCAGTCTTATAGCCTGGTAGAATATCAGAATCTAAAGTTATCTGATAAATATCTTGTGAAAGTAAGATAAAATCTAATCTTGCCTGTTGTCTAGGATTTTTTTTTCCACCAAGTATACTTTCTTGAAGATTTATTTTGGTCCCTCCAGATATCAATAAGGTCAAGCTGTTCAATTTTCTCTAAAACTGTTTTCCTGGAGTTTGGATTATTTATATGTTTATAGTTTTCTAAATCAACTGTTGGATCAAGCACTAAGTTCCAGTCCCCAACTATGACCATCGAATCAGTTTCTAATGAAAATATGTTTTCAAATAATTTTATATAAAGGTCTGAGTCATCATTATTTGGTCCATATATATTAGTTAATGTAAATCTTTTACCATCAACAGTTATGTCAGCAATTATAAAATTACCATTTTCATCTTCAATGGTTTTGTGGATAGTAAGATCAATATCTTTATTGAAGAGTATTGCTACTCCCCTGGCTTTAGATCTGAAAGGTGCTATAATACTTTGTAGTCCCCATTCATTTCTCATTACATTGATATCGTCTTTAGCTAAATGTATATCTTGTAAGCAGATAATTGAATAACATTTTTTTCTGTATACATTCATGACTTCTTTTCTCTTGTTTCTGTCTGCTAATCCTCTACAGTTAGCTGAAACTAATTTTATCTTTCTAATGTTATGTATAGCCATCTAGTTTGAACATCAAGTATCTTAAAAAGTGGTGCGCTAAAGTATTTATGAAGTTAAAAGTTTTCACTAGTACATTGAATTTGTAAGATTCACACAGTAATGTCATGTCAACTAATGGGAACAAGTTTTTGTTTTTATAACAAAAGTAAAAAGAAATAAAAAATGGCAAGAGTAAAAACAAAGAAAAGGGTGGCGTTGTCCATTTTTCCAAACCCTTTTATTTTTTGCTATGTTAAATAGACCAAAAGCACGAAAATGCATTCTAGCAATAAAAGAAAGCACAGTGACATTACTCCAACTTCCCGATCTTACAATTGCATGAAATTTTCAGGGCTACTAGAACAATATAGTGTCTTTAGGAATCAATAAAAGGATCGCTCGTGAACAGTCATTTCCGGTCACAATTAATGTTGAAAAATGACAGAAAATCACGATTTCGAATTTAAACATTGGGACAATTTTCAAAATTGACATAGAGACTTGAAACTTATTTTAAAAGATGGACAATAACATTGCAAGCAAAAAAGTCAATCATGACGACTTCGTAGGTCACGTATGATTTTTTTAGGTTTTCTCAGTACATTACAAGATGTTTCGAATGAAAGTTTTGACAGAACAATGTTTGTGATATTCCACGATCAAATATGGAGCTGAGGGTCAAGCAGAAGTCTTGAAGACCTAAGTATTGACGCGTCAATCCTAGTTTACACTTGTCATTATACCCGACCATTGTCCAGCTGGGTTTTTGTTTTGCTTTAATTTCAATATATACCACACGTATAGTCTTAAAGGCGCTGTAGCAGGTTTTTCAAATTTGCTATTTATTATTTACCTAACCGTGGTGAGATCACTCATTAGATAACAATGAGTTGGTTACACACATGTGTGATACCACCGTGTGCTACCGTAGCGTCATAATCGGCGCGTGACGTCATAGTCGTTTTTGGTTGACGTCACAATGTTAGCAGCGTGACTGCAATAGCGGGTGACCTTTTTACAAGTGAGCGTCGCTAACAACGATTTTCTTGCTATTAAGCGCTATTTACATCATTGAGTAATAAATAAAATACTAAACTCGGTCCCGTTTGATAACATGTTTATGAAACTCGTGAATGGCATTGGAATTTAACTCGCTGTAAAATACCAAACCATTCACAAACGGGACATCGTTTAGTATTATATATTTAAAGTTCATACAATATATTGTTATGTTAGAGGGTAAAACATCTCATTACACGACCCGTTAAGCTGTATCGATAGAAAGTGGTTATCCGTATTGAAAGTAAACGGTACGACATATAAAGCGACATGGGTGTGGAACTCTTCAATGTGAGAGTTAAGTGTGTTGGTCTCATGAGAATATAAGAGTTCAGATATGATACTTTTACTAATGTGTGTAGCCTATATTACTACCATAAGCAATATTGCATATGTGCAAAGTTCGCCGTATAAACAGGATTGAGTGATATGTAATTATCAGCGTCATTGCTCTTGCATCCCTAAACATAGTTTGAAAATAATGCCCTGCAGCACCAACGGGTACCCATTGTTTTGTGTAAACATAACTGGTCAAGTTGGAAAGTTATTGACCTCCCCTGATTCCAATGAACTCAAAGGTGAAACAATATTAACACTGTAATTAACATTTACAAAAAATAACTGAGATAGGTATGTTATTGATCGTGTCTGTCGTGAACAACTACATACTATCACACTATCTACAACAATACTATAAGAATAATCAACGAGTTGCGAGGAATTACGGATTATCTGTCCCGAGTTAATTATTGTGATAAACTCCGAGCTTTAGCGAGGAGTTTGACATATTAATTCACGAGGGACAGATAATTCGTAATTCCGAGCACCGAGTTGGTTATTCTTTTTCTTACCCAAGATCATTTTAATGCGTAAAAATCGAAAAACAAGACCCCAATTCACGATCTTTGATACGACTGTAAATTACAAATTGTAGTCATACGCCATTCATAAACTCTTTCACACCTTCAGGATGCGCATATCTAAATAGTTTCCAACTTGCTCTATTTTTTCAGAACTATTCTAAAGTAACTGTTGAATTTTATTGCCAAAACGGTTTACTGACATAGTAAACAACTCGTTTATATTGTAAACTATGTCGCAGAATGAGAGAAAATTAGTGAAAACGTCAACTAACAATCGCACTGCTGGAATGCAAGATAGGAGTGTAATTACGTCACCAAATGACCTCATGGTTAATGACGTCACAAAGCAAAGACGTCACGGCAGCGGAGTCGGCGACTCTTGCATGTTGCTTCGCCTTGCAAGTTTAGCACTGTAATTACGGTCTCGGAAACTTAGGTTGAACATGATTTTATATTTAATAAGTTTTACTGACGTGTGACTTCAATTAGGTATGCTCGAAATTGTTCAATTATGTGATTTAGCTTAAACAGGATAGCTAAGGAATCCATGAATGAGCGCAAAGTAGTTCCGTCAACCAATCAAAACGCAAGTTATATTTAGAAAACTGTAATTCCCATGACCATTATGAAAACTTTAATACCCGGCATATCTGTGCCCGCTTGGGTAAGAATATACAATTATAGACTGGTGATGAGGTCAATACCTGTTTTTATGGACCCGAGAAAACAACATTGACCAAGGACGAAGTCCGCGGTCAATAAAAAAATACCCATAAAAAAACAGGTATTGACCGAATTCACCAGTCCATAATTGTTTTATTGTGTATGCAATACAGAAACGAAAGAAAAACAATGAAATACAGTCAAAATGCAATTTGGCTTGAACTGCTGGTGCTCAGCTCATGCAACACTCGTTTGACGTCATGCATCAATCGTTTGACGTCACTCAAGTCAATACGGCTTTTGGGTCGGACTCGGGTTTGAGTCAATATGCTTTTCTGTGGACGGTCACGTGATCGCCTTTCGACCAATCAGATCGCTCGAAAAACAAGCTCACATAATAAACATTCTTCTTCTTTGAGAGGCATTTTAGAAACAGGTTTGATGAATGAGAAGATAGTAAATAGTATATATAATAAATAAATATGGATAGTAAATGGAGATTATTAACCAAGGGTGTTTCCGTATCATTAATGTCATATTTTAAAAATAAACATTGTGTTATGCGAGCCTTTGCATGGCGAGCATAAAACTTTATTTTTTATTCCAAATATGTCATTATTAAAATAAGCGTTTTGTTGTGTTAAATGTAGCAAGAGAATAAACCCAGTTTTATCGGTTCATAGACGGTACAACGTGGTGGTCTCGATATCGGCGATCTATGGCTGTGAAGTGCCTGGAAATACACTGACGGGCAAGAGAAAGTATATCGCTCAGTTGTATTAATCATATTAAATTTTTCAAAGTCAAATATCTCGAATTTTCGACGTCGTATTGAACAAACGGACTAGTTTGTGAAATTAGTCCAAAACCATAAATCAGTCAAAGAATACCTCTACGCGGTTTTAATTTTCTTTTACTAAAATCAAAATTTAAAATTTGAAATCCCCCAAATTAATTTTGATAAACACAACTGTTCATCGACATATAACACATACGCTGTGTGAAAATCAATAAATGTGCTTCACACATTTACATCATTTTGAACGTGGTTTAGGTCATGTTGGTGTATATTTTATTTCTTACCCCTGTCTACTTAAAACATAAAACAGTCACAAATTTAGTCATTCAAACTATTGCAGAAAGGTGTTATTGTATCATGCCATAATCAAATGCATCTCATTTCTTTAAAATATTGAATTAATCGAAAACAAGTAAGTGTTATACTTTCTTTTGCCCGTCAGTTTAGTTCTTAATTCAACTAATTTAAAATCACGATGTGCGCGATTCTTTAAAAAAAATACAATTGCTCCCTGGTTTATTGTACATTGATATTTTTAATCAGTTCATAAGTATCTATCTAATAATCAAATGCACTCATAAATCACTTGGTCACGCTACTAGAACAAGGGAAGTAACTCTAGTTTCGACGTTTCGGAAGCTGCGTTGAGGGTTGCTGCATAACAGTATCTTTCACACTTAAACGGTTATTATTTTGTGAGGAGGGGTTGTTTCCTTTGTTTATTACAATAAGTACTATTATATACCTAATACCGTATGCTCAGCCCTCAAGAACTACCAAAATGCTAGTGCGATCGACTAGGCGGTAGAGAAACATTACAAATCTCAGTATTGGGTCAATGTTTTAAGAAAAAAACGAATAAATCTTACCCAAAACATAACTGATTTCATTGTTTATAAATGTGTATGAAATATCAAAGTAGACAATATCATTTTAGCTCACTTTATAAATTTGTTTATAAGTTTCCCTTCCATTTTCTATGATCAGAAATAGGACAATTGACCCCACCCATGGAACTATGGCGATTACATAATTATCAGTACATATTCAAGTCTGTAATTTTAGTACAAAAGGCTTAACTTATTGGATGTTGAAACACAACAAACCGCGTTCCTTTGAGCTCTTAACTTTTTATGATATATAAATAACATTTCTTTTGGCGTTAAGTTTATATACAACTGTGAGTAAAATTAAAGTAAATTACTTTTTTCAATACCAAGTGTTTATAAGTTCTTAACTAACCTTAGGCTTACTATGAAACCATACATAGTCATATTCAATGCTCATTCTGACTACCATACCAGTTCCATCGTCAAAACAAATGTCTGATGCAATGCAATAATGCATTCGTGACATTTTACAAAGGAGTCTGACCATTAAACTTATCATATTGACATATTATAATAAAATGATTATAAGTTATATTACGATTGCTCCAATGTCACGTTTAGTAATATGCAGAACTGCTTAACATTAAAATTTTTGTCATACGTTACGAAACGATTTTCACAATTGATTATTCAGGTTATTGACAATTTGATTATAGGTCTCATGGTCTCATAGCTGTATTCATCCTCGGTTACCCATGGTTTTATATATGCTCCGTTACTCTCCGCTAAATCACCCATGGGAAACCTTATCAAGGGAAATTGTTCTCAAATTACCCGCCCTTGGCCAGCGTGACGAAGTCAGTAACCAAAGAAAATGCTCAATGGGATAAGACAGAAATGATCAAAGGAGATAACCGGTGACGGATGGCTAACACAATGACCTCGCTTGCTTTGAAATGAAGTGATATGAATTGTCATTGGCTCGCAGGTCCAAGCTGCGTAGCAGTTTGTTTGGCTCACGCCGGCCAAGGGCGGGTAATTTGAGTACAGATTCGCCTGATAAGGTTTCCCATGGGTGATATAGTGGAGAGTAACGGAGCATATATAAAACAATGGGTAACCGAGGATGAGCTGTATTCGCTCGTTCGCCAAACTGAAACAGCTTCAAGAATTGCTAACAGCAGGTGCTTTATACCGACCTTCTAAATTTATATAACAACTGACTAAACTTTTATGAATGCTTCGCAAATAAGTTTTTTTAGTTACCGCTGCCACTATCACTTTTGGTCAAAGCATATTGACTGCTTTACAGTGACTTATCATCATGTTATGAATGTCAGTCGGCATAAGTAAGGATTGAAACAGGAAGTCGAGCGCCCAAATTTAATCACTTTCGAACAAAATGTTTTTCCCTCAAATTTCATTTGTATGTAGATGAATATTTGATTATCATTTTTCATGCCACCCGAATTGTAAGAAAACATGCTGCAGCACTATGTTGTTGCACTTGAGTCTGACACATGATTCTGACACATGATTCAGCATGATTCTGACAAATGATGTGACTAATTCACAATTGCATTTGGTCATGTTATTGTATAAACTTCCATGATTGCGTTTCATCAAAACAGTACTTTGATTGGCCATGTATCAAGTCACTGTGTATGCATTTACATAACTTATATTGTGACAAGTGACATAACCCAAATATATCAGTTAACTATCCATCATTGCCTAAATGATGAGGAAATGCATATTTGATAAATGACCTATCAAAGTTTATGCTTTTACGTTTGTCTACAAGACAGAGTAAGTGTCAGATGAGCCAGCCGAATAGGCGAAGCAAAGAAAACCCGAAACGAGCATCAAACGTTTAATCAGAAGAACAGGCATGTAGTGTGAAACGATTCATCTTGAATGGTTTATGAGGATGATGAAGAATGAAGATTTCGTCCTCCTTCAGGACATCAGGACACAGGAGGTACTCGTCGACCCTGCAACATGTATACGATCTCATATAGTCAGATCATCATATGATATTGTCTCATATTATCAGATCATCATATGATATTGTCTCATATAATCAGATCATCATATGATATTGTCTCATATAGTCAGATCATCATATGATAGTGTCTCATATAATCAGATCATCATATGATAGTGTCTCATATAATCAGATCATCATATGATAGTGTCTCATATAATCAGATCATCATATGATAGTGTCTCATATAATCAGATCATCATATGATAGTGTCTCATATAATCAGATCATCATATGATATTATACAATTATAAACTTCAGAGGTCGATAAACCATTTGATTCACCGATAACTGAAGTCAATAACTGTTTTATTATATGATCCATGAAAGTCTCAATATTTTTCCGAAAATTCATTAAAAAAAATTTTTTTACTGGTAAACCTACAAAATAGATTTCGATCGAAAACAAAAACTTATTTTTTTAATAACTTAATAGCATACAAAACATAAATTAAACAGCGCTCCTCGCTAAGCACCTCGCAGGGGTGATCTATTTTTAGCTCCAGGTCATTGGATTGTTATGTCGACCTCGCATGACGTTTCCCGCGGTCAACATAACGTTTGATCATTGTCGATGACCATACGTCTCGGCCAATCAGAAAGCAGAACACTCGTCCATCATATAATAATGTCTCATATAATCAGATCATCATATGATAGTGTCTCTTAATCGTTACAAATGTTCATATCCTTTTGATAAAATATTCTATGATATGCATTTTAATGCGAACTAAATTTATGGTTTTGCTTGTGTCTAAGCGAAGGGAGATAACTGTAGTTTGATATCCCTTTAATCATAATAGTTGGTAACATTCCCAGTACAAATAGTAAAATGGTATCATACAAGTTAAACTCTGATTCTTATCGCATCCATACATGCATACATGTCACGAGTTTAGTAGTGTTTAACGAGTTTAACTACACTGAAGTACAAAAGAAAGTTGACACCTCAGTTGATTTCGATTGATGCAATATTTTAAAAGAAATGAAATGCATTTGATTATGGCATGATACAATAACCCTTTTCAGCAGTAGTTTGAATGAATTACATTGGTGACTGGTTAAGTTTTAGTTAGAATATTCTTTTTAATGTAGACAGGGGAAAGAAATGAAATTCATACCAACATGACCCCTGCCATGTTTATAATGTTGTAAATGTGTGCAAAATGAGTGATATTTATTGATTTCACATAGATGATGTCTTATGTGTCTTGTGTTTTATCAAAATTAGTTTTGGAATTCATGAATTTAAAAACAAATTTGTTTCCTAAAAATGCAAAAAACACATAGAAGTATGCCTTGGCTGACAATTAAACGCCTGCACTTTTCAGTTTTAGAGTACGACGTCGAAAACATAATATAATTGTAATTGAAAATCAAACATATAATAAAACCAACTGAGGTGTACAATTTCTTTTGTACTTCAGTTTAAATCATAGAAATTTCAAATTATATCATAGATTATATTCATCAAACAAACTTGTAATAATAGAAGGTCTGAATCATAGGAGACCATGGCAAATAGTCAATGCATTTGACGTAGAGAAAGAAAGAAAGACAGAAGAAAATCAAATACCTGTTATAACGATTGAAAGAAAATTTACCAAATTTTTATCAGAGTAAAGGAAATGAACTCTATATTTTCATTAAAAAACACATTCCCTAATGATTTGTTTTTTTGTTCCATAAACATTATCAACGTTAACATTCCACAATAGATAAAATGATATGAGATATGTTACTAACATAATAGATAAAATGATATGAGATATGTTATTACTATAACGGTTAGAAAGGTTGTTTTTTTTAAATGTTTAAAGAAATCGTTCCAGGGGATCGATATAAACGCCTGTCTGTAATACGGCATTGGGTAGCCTCTTCAGGTAGATACAGATTGTTTTCGAATGATTATCTAGTACACATATAAGTAAATTGTAGTAAAAACGACGACTGTGCATCCTTGCAACTATATATCTTCTTAATGTGCACCCTTTTACACGAGGACGATATAGAAGAGTTAGTAATATTCATTTCATACATCATTTCTTTTTTCCTCATTGAGAAATATTCTTTAAACGTCTAATATATTATTGTATCGAAGTAAAATATTAATGATGTTTAAGCGGTTTTTCGGCACCTTTTATTTGTCGAACAATTGTTTTAAATGTTACAAAGTAAGATGAGCAAATCTTTTACTGTAACTCCTAAGATGTACGTGCCGTAGGGATTTCAGTAAACCATGACTAATCTCACTAGAACAGGCTGCAATAATCATTTCATAAACTAAGTGTGGATATTCCACAATGTCTCACCTTATGAGGAAGGAGATGATATAAGTACTCCTCCATTGGGTTCTCCGATAATAACTTCATTGGGAGCTAGACCGTTGGAATGTACCATAAATTTTCTAGGCATAAAGAACTCTTGCTGTGGCAGGGTCCTCTGGTGCATGGCTGTTGGCTCCATAGCTAGCCCGCCATGTTGACTAGATGACATTTGAGAATAGCCTGATCCAGTAGTCACCCCATTTCCAGAACTGATAATCTTTGAGTACGAACCTGTGCTCATGTCATTTATGGAACCAGTTGTTTTACCTTGATGTACAGAGTTGTCAGTGTTCATGGTCATTTGTGAATTGTTAATGATACTTTGGTCAACAAATGCATTGGAACCTGTTTCTGTTCCTTGTCTGTTCATCTGACTATCGTGAAAGGTCGTTGGTGACTGGCTGTTCACTTGTGGATCTGTCCTGCTTGAAGGACCAGTGTTCTGGTTTATCGTGGACAGACTGTATTTGGCCGAGGATGTATCAACATGATTGTATGGTACACTGCCAGGAATAGGGCTATTGTAGACTGCACCAGGTGTTTGGGCATCAGCGTTGGGAGAACCAGAGGAGTAGGTAGAAGTGGAAGCGTAGTCAAGGGAGGAGGAGGAGGAGGAGGAGGAGCCAGACGGGGCAGGGTTATTCAGAGCATCCATAACCTGTGCTTGAGTCGCCGGGTCTTATAAAGAAAATATAAGTGCATTTTATTTGTTTGTCGACTTTTTTCACTTGAATACTTTTCTCACACACTTTTCTCACACCTTCAACTGATACCAATGACACGCTATGCGACTCAAGTAATGCTCATATCATCAACACTTCAACTTTCGTGTGCAGCAATATAGTTTGATTGTGACAACCTCTTTCACCAAATTCAGATAATGAACGAATGAATGAGTGAATAAACAAGTTATTTCAAAATAATATATTGAGTAATTTCTGATTCATTCTTGACAGGTGACATACCTAAATATAATGAATTATTTATTTGTTATTAAAACTAGTTATCTGACGACGTATTGAATTTACTACGACTATGAACCCTGGAACATTTGAAGTGCGACTAGATGTTGCTACATACCAAGGTTATAAAATCCTGATTGGTCCAAGAGCTGTTGTAAGTTTCCTGATTTGTAATTCACAAAGGTCATGAGCTCATTTAGGTTTCCTGCAAAGTATTTTGAAATATTTGAAGTTTTCATATACCTTTCCAAATGAAAAAAAATGTTGAACAATAACTGATATTTATCAAATTAAGCGATTTATAAAATAAAATAACCTTCTGAAATTCGTTTAATTTTACTGATATCCATATATGTTTTTAACTTATTAACTGAACTTAAAAAAGAACATATTAAAGCTATCTTTCAGATAGAATCATAGTGTTTTCAAGTTGTTAAACTACTCAAATACAAACCTGTTGTCCGCGTCCCACTTTGGCTGGTGCCATTTGAACCCGTATTACCATTTCCCAACAAACCCAAATTACGCATTTGTTTTTCTAAGAGGTGTCTAAAATAATGCAAGGTGTCGAGACTAGTTGTTTGAAGAGAAGGGATGCTATTAAACAGCGCCTCCATGTTTGCTAGTAGTTCTGTTGTGTCTCTGTTCTGGGAATATGTGTTGTAGTCGTTTGCCATCTGCAGTGAGTAGGCTCTATCCAGGATCGACTTCAAGAAGAGATCGATCAAAAATAATTCTGTGTCCACCTGTACCTTGCTTTCAGAGTAAGTAGGTGTCGGTGATGTACCTTTGTTGGCAATATACATCTGCATATCATGTACAGTTTTACTTAGTGAACGAAGTATGCCACCGACGGTGATTTCCTGTGGAAAACCAGCTGTATGTTGTGTTGAGGACGGGTCACGTCTAGCTGAGTCCTTTTGTGATGATGCGTGTGCGGAAACTCGTTTCTCTCCGATAGCGGTTGGCAGTTTGTTACTAAGGTAGGATTGCAGTTTTGATTCGCTAACCGACACGTCTATACAGTGCTGAGTTTTACATTGAGTTGGCGTCGACGTGAGATGGAATGTTCTTGAAGTTTGTGTAGTATGTGTCCGCACTTGATTCGACCGCGAGCTTACTGTTGAATATGCATCCTGTTTATTATTTGTATGTTGGCCAGTCACATAATTTGTGTCAGGTAATACATGGTGTTTAAGGGGGCCGCCTGTTTCAGATACAGCGCCAGAAATATACTGATCAATTGCTACATTTCTATCAGTACCATACTGATTAGCTGTGCCCTTGGTAGCGCCACCATTATACTGATCAACTGTGCCCGAGGTAGCGCCAGCATTATACTGATCAACTGTGCCCTTGGTAGCGCCAGCAGTATAGTGATCAACTATGCCCTTGGTAGCGCCAGCATTATACTGATCAACTGTGCCCGTGGTAGCGCCAGCAGTATAGTGATCAACTATGCCCTTGGTAGCGCCAGCATTATACTGATCAACTGTGCCCTTGGTAGCGCCAGCAGTATAGTGATCAACTGTGCCCGAGGTAGCGCCAGCAGTATAGTGATCAACTGTGCCCGTGGTAGCGCCAGCAGTATAGTGATCAACTGTGCCCGTGGTAGCGCCAGCATTATACTGATCAACTATGCCCGTGGTAGCGCCAGCAGTATAGTGATCAACTATGCCCTTGGTAGCGCCAGCATTATACTGATCAACTGTGCCCTTGGTAGCGCCAGCAGTATAGTGATCAACTGTGCCCGTGGTAGCGCCAGCAGTATAGTGATCAACTATGCCCTTGGTAGCGCCAGCATTATACTGATCAACTGTGCCCTTGGTAGCGCCAGCAGTATAGTGATCAACTATGCCCTTGGTAGCGCCAGCATTATACTGATCAACTGTGCCCTTGGTAGCGCCAGCAGTATAGTGATCAACTGTGCCAGAGGTAGCGCCAGCATTATACTGATCAACTGTGCCCGTGGTAGCGCCAGCAGTATAGTGATCAACTATGCCCTTGGTAGCGCCAGCATTATACTGATCAACTGTGCCCTTGGTAGCGCCAGCAGTATAGTGATCAACTGTGCCCGAGGTAGCGCCAGCATTATACTGATCAACTGTGCCCTTGGTAGCGCCAGCAGTATAGTGATCAACTGTGCCCGAGGTAGCGCCAGCATTATACTGATCAACTGTGCCCTTGGTAGCGCCAGCATTATACTGATCAACTGTGCCCTTGGTAGCGCCAGCAGTATAGTGATCAACTGTGCCCGTGGTAGCGCCAGCAGTATAGTGATCAACTGTGCCCTTGGTAGCGCCAGCAGTATAGTGATCAACTGTGCCCGAGGTAGCGCCAGCATTATACTGATCAACTGTGCCCTTGGTAGCGCCAGCAGTATAGTGATCAACTGTGCCCGAGGTAGCGCCAGCATTATACTGATCAACTGTGCCCTTGGTAGCGCCAGCAGTATAGTGATCAACTGTGCCCGAGGTAGCGCCAGCATTATACTGATCAACTGTGCCCTTGGTAGCGCCAGCAGTATAGTGATCAACTGTGCCCTTGGTAGCGCCAGCAGTATAGTGATCAACTATGCCCGAGGTAGCGCCAGCAGTATAGTGATCAACTATGCCCTTGGTAGTGCCAGCATTATACTGATCAACTGTGCCAGTGGTAGCGCCAGCAGTATAGTGATCAACTGTGCCCGAGGTAGCGCCAGCATTATAGTGATCAACTGTGCCCGTGGTAGCGCCAGCATTATACTGATCAACTGTGCCCGAGGTAGCGCCAGCAGTATAGTGATCAACTGTGCCCGAGGTAGCGCCAGCATTATAGTGATCAACTGTGCCCGAGGTAGTGCCAGCATTATACTGATCAACTGTGCCCTTGGTAGTGCCAGCATTATACTGATCAACTGTGCCCGAGATAGCGCCAGCAGTATAGTGATCAACTATGCCCTTGGTAGCGCCAGCAGTATAGTGATCAACTGTGCCCTTGGTAGCGCCAGCAGTATAGTGATCAACTATGCCCTTGGTAGCGCCAGCATTATACTGATCAACTGTGCCCTTGGTAGTGCCAGCATTATACTGATCAACTGTGCCCGAGATAGCGCCAGCAGTATAGTGATCAACTGTGCCCGAGGTAGCGCCAGCAGTATAGTGATCAACTATGCCCTTGGTAGCGCCAGCAGTATAGTGATCAACTGTGCCCTTGGTAGCGCCAGCAGTATAGTGATCAACTGTGCCCGAGGTATGGCCAGCATTATACTGATCAACTGTGCCCTTGGTAGCGCCAGCAGTATAGTGATCAACTATGCCCTTGGTAGCACCAGCATTATACTGATCAACTGTGCCCGAGGTAGCGCCAGCATTATACTGATCAACTATGCCCTTGGTAGCGCCAGCATTATAGTGATCAACTGTGCCCGTGGTAGCGCCAGCAGTATAGTGATCAACTGTGCCCTTGGTAGCGCCAGCAGTATAGTGATCAACTGTGCCCTTGGTAGCGCCAGCAGTATAGTGATCAACTGTGCCCTTGGTAGCGCCAGCAGTATAGTGATCAACTATGCCCTTGGTAGCGCCAGCATTATACTGATCAACTGTGCCCTTGGTAGCGCCAGCAGTATAGTGATCAACTATGCCCTTGGTAGCACCAGCATTATACTGATCAACTGTGCCCTTGGTAGCGCCAGCATTATACTGATCAACTGTGCCCTTGGTAGCGCCAGCATTATACTGATCAACTGTGCCCGAGGTAGCGCCAGCATTATACTGATCAACTGTGCCCTTGGTAGCGCCAGCAGTATAGTGATCAACTGTGCCCTTGGTAGCGCCAGCATTATACTGATCAACTATGCCCTTGGTAGCGCCAGCATTATACTGATCAACTGTGCCCTTGGTAGCGCCAGCAGTATAGTGATCAACTGTGCCCTTGGTAGCGCCAGCATTATACTGATCAACTATGCCCTTGGTAGCGCCAGCAGTATACTGATCAACTGTGCCCTTGGTAGCGCCAGCATTATACTGATCAACTGTGCCCTTGGTAGCGCCAGCATTATACTGATCAACTGTGCCCGAGGTAGCGCCAGCATTATACTGATCAACTGTGCCCGTGGTAGCGCCAGCATTATACTGATCAACTGTGCCCGAGGTAGCGCCAGCATTATACTGATCAACTGTGCCCGAGGTAGTGCCAGCATTATACTGATCAACTGTGCCCTTGGTAGCGCCAGCATTATACTGATCAACTGTGCCCTTGGTAGCGCCAGCAGTATAGTGATCAACTGTGCCCTTGGTAGCGCCAGCATTATACTGATCAACTATGCCCTTGGTAGCGCCAGCAGTATACTGATCAACTGTGCCCGTGGTAGCGCCAGCAGCATAGTGATCAACTGTGCCCGAGGTAGCGCCAGCATTATACTGATCAACTGTGCCCTTGGTAGCGCCAGCAGTATAGTGATCAACTGTGCCCGAGGTAGCGCCAGCAGTATAGTGATCAACTGTGCCCGAGATAGCGCCAGCATTATACTGATCAACTGTGCCCTTGGTAGCGCCAGCAGTATAGTGATTAACTATGCCCTTGGTAGCGCCAGCAGTATAGTGATCAACTGTGCCCGAGGTAGCGCCAGCAGTATACTGATCAACTATGCCCTTGGTAGCGCCAGCATTATACTGATCAACTGTGCCCTTGGTAGCGCCAGCAGGATACTGATCAACTGTGCCCGAGGTAGTGCCAGCATTATACTGATCAACTATGCCCTTGGTAGCGCCAGCAGTATAGTGATCAACTGTGCCCTTGGTAGCGCCAGCATTATACTGATCAACTGTGCCCTTGGTAGCGCCAGCAGTATACTGATCAACTGTGCCCGAGGTAGCGCCAGCATTATACTGATCAACTATGCCCGAGGTAGCGCCAGCATTATACTGATCAACTGTGCCCGAGGTAGCGCCAGCAGTATACTGATCAACTATGCCCTTGGTAGCGCCAGCAGTATAGTGATCAACTGTGCCCGAGGTAGCGCCAGCAGTATAGTGATCAATTGTAGGAACCATAGCTCTAGTAGAATATTGGTTGATATCTGCTGTTGAAACGGTTTTCATGTTTGCATTCATTACAGAATCTGTTTTAATAGTGCTTATCATGTTATTTTGATGTAGACTCGATTGTTTCATTGACTTTTCAAGAGGATTTAGCGCATTCTTAGAAAGTGTATCTGAAGATGTTTTACCCTTAAACGGTGCTCCTCTTGACGGGATTGTGTTATCAGCAATTATTGATGGCATACTGGAGTCTGTAATAATGGATCCCGATTGTTGTGAAGACCATGACGATCCTGTCGGTTCAAAAACGTTAATACTGTCTAATGGTACTTGTGCGGGAATCGGTTTATTGCTGGTATGTGTCGTTTTTGAAACGTACCCATCATTGGCATAGGTACTTTTCAATTGAAATTGCTTGTCCTGAGAAGCTGGTAACACGTGCTCATATGGCAACAATTCTGACCTACCATAAGGATCTACTTGTTGAGTATAAGATTCCGGCATCTTGTTTGATGAAGGGTGAGGACCAGCATATCCTGATGTCATTGTATCAGGAGCATTTCTAGCTAATTCATTTGGGCCATAATTTGCAGTGTTCTGGTATGTTGTTGTAACACCGGTCTGGATGTGATCAGTGTACCCTTTCTGTGAAGCACCGGTCTGGATCTGATCAGTGTACCCTTTCTGTGAAGCACCGGTCTGGATCTGATCAGTGTACCCTTTCTGTGAAGCACCGGTCTGGATGTGATCAGTGTACCCTTTCTGTGAAGCACCGGTCTGGATGTGATCAGTGTACCCTTTCTGTGAAGCACCGGTCTGGATCTGATCAGTGTACCCTTTCTGTGAAGCACCGGTCTGGATGTGATCAGTGTACGCATTCTGTGAAGCACCTGTCTGGTTGTACACTGATGATTCAACATAAGAATGTTGTCCACTGACACCTCCTTTTTGATCGACTGGTACGTTTTGACTTTGTTGACGATACGAGGTCTTTGCGGTTGGACCTTCCATCGGCTGATTAATATATTCTTTACCTTGTTTATCAACATATGCACCATTTCCGCTTCCATATTGTGATCCAGATGTAGGCGAGGTTGTCTGAGTTTTCTGTAGTGTATTTGATGGTTGATTTGGATATGGGGCGGAATCAAGCATAAAACCCTTATATTGATCCAAAGCAGAATATGGTTCATAGTGGTTATAACCGAAAGAATCTTGACTGTATGCAGAACCCGGAAGGTTTGTCAGATGACCCTGTTCATTGGAATAACCATTAAGGCTGTCTTGTTGATGTCTTGGAGATGTTGGCACAGACGCATCAGCAACATATGATCCTGTCTTGCTTCCTTGACTGGCAGTTCCAGTGGTAGACACAGATTGTTTAGCAACCTTCTGTACTTGATCCACCCCATATGTTGGTTTCGTTGAAAGGTAGGTGGTTTCGGCTGTATATGTGTTTACTCCCTGCCCAGGACTATATTGTTGATCAATGGGTCCTTGATGAGTTGCATCAGTATAAAGGTCTTGACTAACACTGACAGCGGCATCGTTATACCCTGAATTGGCTGTAGCAGCAACAGGCTCAGATGTGTAGGGTCCGGATGATGTTCCAGGGGTATATGTTTGATCTATTGGTCCTTGACCTGATGTTTCTTTGTTATAAGTCGCCTCATTGTATGATCCTTGATAATTAGAACTGGTTGTTTTCCCCGGGGTATATGATAGGCTCTCAGTTCTTGGACCTGATGGTGCTTGATTAAATGTTGCATCACTATAATATCCCTGACTCCCACCGACTGCAGCATCTTGATAACTAGAACCAGCTGTATCTATAGCAGCAACAGCAGGCTCAGGTTTGTAGGGACCGGATGATGTTCCTGGGGTATATGTTTGATCCATTTTTCCTGGACCTGATGGTGCCATGTTATAAGTTACGTCAGTATATAAGTCTTGACTAGCAGTAGCAGCGCCTGCAGCATCTTGATACCCAGAACTGGCTGTATCTATAGCAGCAACAGGCTCAGGTTTGTAGGTACCGGATGATGTTCCAGGGGTATATGTTTGATCTATTGGTTCTTGACTTGATGTTCCTTTGTTATAAGTCGCCTCATTGTATGATCCTTGATAACTAGAACTGGCTGTTTTTCCCGGGGTATATGTTAGACTCTCAGTTCCTGGACCTGATGGTGCTTGATTATATGTTGCATCACTATAATATCCCTGACTCCCACCGACTGCAGCATCTTGATAACTAGAACCAGCTGTTTCTATAGCAGCAACAGCAGGCTCAGGTTTGTAGGGACCGGATGACGTTCCTGGGGTATATGTTTGATCCATTTTTCCTGGACCCGCCGGTGCCGTGTTATAGGCCGCATCAGCATATAAATCTTGACTAGTAGTAGCACCGCCTGCAGCATCTTGATACCCAGAACTGGCCGTAGCAGCAGTAGGCTCAGGTTTGTAGGTACCGGATGATGTTCCTGGGTTATATGTTTGATCCATTCTTCCTGGACCCGATGGTGCCGTGTTATAAGCCGCATCAGCATATAAATCTTGACTAGTAGTAACACCGCCTGCAGCATCTTGATATCCAGAACTGGCTGTATCTATAGCAGCAATAGGCTCAGGTTTGTAGTTGCCGGATGATGTTCTCGAGGTATATGTTTGATCCATTGTTCCTGAACCTGATGTTCTTTTGTTGTTAGTAGCATCAGTGTATGATCCTTGATAACTAGAACCAGGTGTATTTTCAACAGCAACAACGGAATCAGATGTGTAGGTACCGGATGATGTTCCTGGGGTATATGTTTGATCCATTTTTCCTGAGCCTGATGGTGGCATGTTATAAGTTACGTCAGTATATAAGTCTTGACTAACAGTAGCACCGCCTGCAGCATCTTGATACCAAGAACTGGCCGTAGCAGCAGTAGGCTCAGATGTGTAGGATCCAGAGGGTGTTCTCGAGGTATATGTTTGACCCATCGTGTCTTGACCTGATGTCCCCTTGTTATTAGTAGCCTCAATGTATGATCCTTGATAACTAGAGCCAGCTGCATTTTCAGCAGCAACAACAGAATCTGATGTGTAGGTACCGTAAGAGGTTCCTGGGGCATATGGTTGACTCTCAGTTCCTGGACCGGATGGTCCCGGATAAGAAGTCTCTTGAGAATGTGATCCCTGACTACCACCAACTGTAATATGTTCATAACTAGAACTGGGCGTTTTAGCTGTACCAACAGGATCTGATGTATAGGCGCTGGTTAATGTTGTAGAGCTCGGTTCTCGGTTGTAATTTGCCTCAGTATAATAAGAACCGGTCGAATCTATGCCTTGTCCTCCACTGGTTCTGATCTCCTTGTAATCTGGTTTTGAGGGAACTGAAGACCCATAACCTGTATCAACTGCATTGTGTGCCATGCCATCATATGTGGCTTTTGGGCCTGAACTGATTGAAATCGGTTTTGATATTGCTGACTTCTTTGTGCTTTTTCCTGATTTTGTTGATGCATCAAAGGTACCATCCAAAATACTTTCTGTCGGTACTCCCTCAACTATCATCCCAACTGGTAGCCCACCATAAAGGGGAATACTACCCCCAGCGTAGCCCGTCTCTCCTGCAGCTATTCCATAGGTCGGATCCACGACGCCACCTGTATAAGTGAGGTCACGAGTTGAGGCTATCGACAGCGGTGTTGGCTCATTTATAGCTTTGACTAGAGCAGCCTTGGTGTTTGCTCCAACATTTGGTGAGAAAGGGAGTTCGGAAAGCTGCGATGACCTTACATCCGGTACTGCAACAGCTGCTGATGCTCCAGGACTCCGTGCTGACACTGCTGATTTCACTCCTGCATAAAGACGATTCAGAGAACTTAGGCTATGTTAGTCGTTATCGTTATATATTTGATTAAATGGACATGAACATTTGCAACGGATATCTCTACTACTAGGTCAAAACAGTTGTTAGAAGTTATTGTAAAACAGGAACAAAATGACAATTATTGTTATATTTTTCAAATTTGTCTTCTCTAGATTGCAAATATGTAAATCAAAATGGAATAAGTCCTCATGGAAAGAGTCTTTTCAACATCATTCTCAATTGCATTGGTCTTTTGTTTTAATATAAAACAAGCTATAAAATGTTTGGTAACCGAAACCGATTCTTACCATTAAAATTATTATTATAACATTTTTATTTATTAATATAAGATACCAACGGCAATAAAACACAGGCAGTCAATGGGACCGACAGCGTGATTTTAGACATCAGTTAGACCGTTGCTTAGCAAATGACGTCATATCTTACGTCACTTTGATTGTTCAATGCTAGTGAATGTGTTCTACGACGGGAGGCATTAATATTTTCAAAAAATAGTTTATACAAACAACATCATATCTCCACGGTTTATATATAAAAGCGAGTAACAGTGTAAGGGCATCTCATATAAGATATAGAAGACTCGTAAAATAAACCATAGCAGGGAGCATAAAAGACTCAGGGCTGCGCCCTTCGTGTTTTATGCTTCCTGCTATGTTTTATTCAACGATAAAGCACGCCAACTCGTCTTCTATATCTTAATTATTCGCATGGCTTTACGGAACCATGTACACTATAGTTTTAACTTGATTTTCCGAAGAGAGTTTTACTATTAGTGACATTATTTTTCAAATACTGTTCATCAACTTATTTCAGCAAAGAAACGTGCTACTGCCCCTTTAAAATGAAAGTATAAACACCAACTTACCAAGGCATTTAGGCATTATATCACGTATAATGGTTTTAATAAGATAAACGGCTACAAAACGTAATAAAGAGAGATATATTAAAGTGTCATCAAGGATGTTGATAAACATATAGAAAATTTGCCAAAAATCTATCTCCGTGAAATATATACACTTAACTTTTGACGATTTTTTTCGACCCAAAATAAGCCGAGAAATTGCACTAATTAGTAAAGGTGTTTTCCAGTCTAAATATAGATCCAGTCTATTATTTTCAAGCGCAAATTGTGGTCTAACTCACACACTGTATACAAAGACACGAAAGAGTAACAAAGTTGTTTATATAAGTTCAGGACATTTAGAAACATTGTTTATAAAGCAATCGTGACATTCAGCAATGTGTGACAAGGGTAACTTGCAGGAGAATCACGTGTAGCACGTGTAGCACATGGGTTGTTATGGCGATTTGCGCTATAAACGAGCCTTCAATATTCGGAAACACTGGCTGTTGTGTAGAACGTTTTATGCAATAAAGGGAACTATGTTTATATGACGTCATATACCCTTAACGCGCGCTACTCGAAGAGAAGTACTCTCTTTGAAACCAAATTGCATTACATTGTCGTGATGTGGAAAGTATTTATCACATGTCATGTTGTAGATAAAAGATTTCTCTGGCGATTGACGTTATAAGTTATATTTTCCAATTTTTAAAATTTATTTGAAACACTAACATCCTTGATGACTCTTTAAGCATTATAACAACTTGCCTGCAGGGAGACTCCCCAAGATGTTTTCTTTCACTCTTCGACCTCGTAAACGGCTCATGAGTCTGCGGGTACTTTTGAGAATCCCATGGGGATATTTCCTCCCATGACGGAAGGGGAGTCTGGCTCGGCCTGCCCGATGAAAGGGTAATATGGGTGGACCGAACTTGCCAGGGAAGGGGCCTCTCAGGAAAGGATTGAATGGCATGGGCCTCGCAAGAGGTCCACGAAAGGGTCCAATGATTGGTCCCCGAAAAGGCCCAGGGAAGGGGCCTCTAAATGGGAAAGGACCACGTAACATAGGGTGTATCAAGGGAACTGAAATGAAAATGAAAACAGAATGCCAGCCGAAAATTAAAAACGTTATATTTTGTTTTGACAGTATGATATGAAGTCAATATTATTATTTAATACATCAACAGTTTACCTTGTGATTATTGCGACAATTGCGTTACTGAAAGTCTTTTTTCTACGATTGTAATTCATCCAATAGATGAAGGACTCACATGGTAGGATGGGTTTGCGCATGAAATGGCCTGACGCTGCACATACTGCGAAAAGCAGCACAAGCACTTCACGAAAAACCATCACTGGATTCTATTAAAAACAAAAGATAAATAAAAGTTTCAGCGAAAATAAAACATACATAATAAAATCGAAAACAAATGTTTGTAATATTAAGCATTTTGAAAAAGTTAAATAAAACAGCCACCAAACTCTATCACAGTCAACAGTCGTCAAATTAAAACCGTCATCACGGCCAAATGAGAACCCTTTTTCTCACAGCCAAATAAATTTTCAATGTAGCAAAAATCCGTTTGAAAAGGTATTAAAAGGGATAATATGTTCACAGTGCTCTCCGTGTCAGAACGTTGATGCTACACTAAGTGTTCCTCTTGACATACGCCAGGTGTACTGGAGATGCTTGATTATACCTAAGCACATATAGATCAAGGAACCTTCGGGCCATTGTCAGAGGATTAGTAATCAGCATGCATCAAAAGCATAATTATAAACGATATGAGGACGTTTAGGTAACTTCTTTTGTACAATGATTAGTGATTTATCTTTGGTAACATCCTACTTAGTTGACATGACATACTTATGTTCTTTAAATAAGTTGGAATTTTTTTAAAAACTTAAAATCATTCATCCAAAAGTATGAACATCTACTTAACATTAAGTTCCTTGTATCGTAATGTACGCCATAATAAAGCACACATCAAGTACAAGATCAGAAAATATAATACAAAAAAGGTATACTGTTGGGGAAATTTAAATTTAAATTTAGATAGTAAATTTAACTCTTGCTTGGCGCAAACATCCCCAAATGATTTTAGATGTCATTATTGCGTCAGAATAAACGTTTCCAACTCATCCCCCACTTATAAAGTACTTTTGAAATGTATCGGACAGGAGGAGGTTAATGGTACTTCAACCTACAGGTGTCGGTTATGACAATCCGTGTGCTCAGGGCTGGAGTTACTCTGTAATAATCTATCACCACATGTCATGTGTAGGATTGTCTCTTTCTTTTATGGGTTATGCACGAGATTAAAGTCATTTTTGTGGACAAAGTAATGTATCAATATGACTTGACTTGAGTTTGAGATAAATGATGATGACAAAGCGTGGTTAAAACAATTCAATATTACTTTAAAGAAGAAAACAATTTGATTTATAATGTTAATTTATGCCAAAACCGCGGGTACTTGACTCATGTGATGTTACACAAACAATATCACGACAGTTTGACACAACTATTCATCAATTTTAAAGTTGCTGTGTCATTTGTTTTATTTTTACTGATTTTATATATTTTTTAGGTTTGAATTACTTCATTATGTTTGGTACGCACATTCGAATGAAGGACATCGAATTATTAATCTCCGAACAATTGTCAAATGCTTTGATTCTTTATTCATTATAATTCTTTGTTGTTTTTTTTACCAAGTTGTCAATGATACCCACTAACATGCGAACTCCAAAGCATAAGACAATAGATCCCTGATCATACAGAAACCGTATATAGGTTGTTAACCATTTCAGCAGAATTATAAGATAAATAATTGCTTTTGTAAAATTTCCGGAATTCATTGCTATTCAACACCCGCAAATTTAGTTTAAAACCGACGGCGTTAGTCGGAGGTTTTAAACGCTGAAATTTGCGGTTGTTGAATAGCAATGAATCCCGGAAATTTTACAAACGCAATTATTTATCGATATTGTAACATGACCGTTAGTGATCAGGCGTTTTGAAACAAACTCTCTTTTTGCGTACCTACATGTATCTCTGTGTGGAAAGGACTTTGCGACTGTTCCATTTTTGTAAGAGGTGTGGTCAGGTCAAAACAAATGTAAATACTCGGCGTATTATGTACATTAGCAACAATTTACACATAAGCTCAAACAATGTCACTCAACTATGTTCACTTCACAATATTCACTTATCCTTTTAGATGGCGATAAACATTTATCTACGACATCAACACAGCAAAAGACCTAGGAACAAAAATCGTAAACTTGCCCTAACCCATTGTGACAATGACGCAATGACGTCAAAACGGTTGATCACTATGACGTCATGCCATGGCAACGGCATTCGGTAAACACAACCGCATGGAAGAAGGCGTCAAACTTAGACAAAACTTACTAGTTGAAAACATTTTAGTTACTTGAAACTAATTAATTTTGAGAGTTATTTGTTACCTATACTGCTATACACAAATTAGAAAATGACAATGCCACCTGTCAAATTTGAGTAAGGGGCACATATTAAGAGAAATAGAAAAAACATATTTGAGTCTGGCCGGATCTTGTGAACATGATGTATAGGTTCGCGGTGATTCGCCCCAAGTAATTTGCGGGTATTCATTGTCATTCAACATAGGCAAATCAACCAATCAGAATCAAGGATCCTACGAAATCATGTTACAATTATTATTAAGAATACCAAGTTGCGACGAATTACTGGTTGTTCCGATTGTGATAAACTACGAGCGTCAGCGAGAGATAGATAATTCGCATTCCGATTAAGTGATGTTTATTATTTATTTAATAGTTTTTCTATTCTTAAAAATGGCAAAAAAGACGATTACAATATACATTCATTCTGTTAGACAGTGTATGTTGGAATACAGTATGGTTACCATTTCTTGCTATTGTTAATATCGTCACACTGACGTGACGTCATGGCAGTTCAATGGATGACTGTTGCATGATGCTGCGACTCGAAATTAAATACTGTATATTTTGCAATGAAGCAAGGTTGTTATAGGTTTTACTGATATGCGAGTTGAAGTAAGCAAGCTCAACAAACGTTTATATATTTGATGGAAGTGAAATCGAAGAATTGGCCATTTAGGAATTGATGAACAAGTTCCTTCAATCTAAATAATGCAACATATTGTCCAAAACAACTGTAAATCCCTATGATATTACATTTTGGTACGTAACATGCTTTCCGCTTAAGAACATATGCAATCGTCATGTGTTCCAACATCTCAAACTAGAGTAACAGATTCTTAAACGGAATAAACTTAGTAATACACGTAGACACATACAATTACACAGAAAACTGCTAGTGTATATTTATAGGAATGGTTCAAAACTTATAACATACTGTAATATCTGACACATTAAGAATGCCACTTAAAGTTATGTTACATTGTATTTATGTTTATGTTATTATTCACATTCATCAGATAAACGTCTTGTTAATACACCTAGCATTGATGTTGATTAAACACATAGTTTTAACTATTTCATCCGTATACAGTATACTGTCACGGTTTCCTCTTTCAGTTTGACAGTTTCATATTTTGCCTTCATCTAAGTATTTTTCTAGGTGAACTTTTTTTGTGTGATTCTACGATAAAATGTTTCTTCTTTAGGTAAAACTGTTACATAACGTGAATCTCTTGTAATAAAGAAGTCGTACATGCATATAACTCTTATCTCATGCACCTTACCAGCTTCAAAATGCTTCTCACAGAAACTTTTTTTTTGGAAAGTTGTTATTTAGAATTTCATTATGATAATCTATTCGATGGTAATCAATGTTCACGTGCGCATTTAAGTCAATCTTTGAACAATGAAAAACAACCTTTTGAAGCCGTGACTTGATTTACACAGAAAACACTGCAATACTCACCATTCTTTTCAACACCCTCGTCGCCAAGCTTCTCCTGCAAACATATCATGTCATATCTTATCTATTTTATCATTCATACACATGTACATAAGCTCTTTTACAATTATATTTATTATAATATATTTCCAAACATATGTATATCACTTCGATATTTTAATGCAAGCATGTCCTAACAAATAAATACTAGGATAGGTTCTGAATTGTCCTAAATATAGCTATGTGGAAATATAGTGGTATTAGTTGTAACCAACTTCGCTGTGAAAAAGATAACATTTTATTCTCCAATATCATACATTTTTGAGTTGAGAAGAGCATTGTGTGTATATAATGTCTATTTTTTGGGTAATTAATTAACATATTTGTTGCAAGACATAAATTCTTAAGATAAACAAAAAGAATTGCCCAATTTTACCCAATTGCGACATTATAGCCCTTAATACACAGCATTGCTCGTCTTTGACACTTTGCTGTGAAATGCCAATATCAAGGCCAACTTTATAAGGGTACCTGAATACAGGAAGTACTGATGAAGCGCTTAGTAGCAGCTCTGAAAGTACAATTCTTTCAGGGTAATAATTGTAGCGCTTTGAGCATACCTTAGGGTGTGGAAAATTATTATTATTATTAAGTAACTATATATTTACTATCATGTTGTATTTTCACTTGGCTAGATGACATTAAAGTGATTGTCTCATGTCGAGAAGGCAAATGTTTCATAAACAACACATATATTCATAACCTACAATTCTTTTACTCTAATATTTGCTAAATTTGTCATAATTTGAAAGTTTCATTAGCCCGAATATAGAATTTCAAACTACATTTGAATGAACACATATGGAATTTCCCATGCGAATACGCACAAAGAATAAAGAAGTTCTGACTTGTCGAAAGAAAAAGCAGATAAACAATAGCTATAGTAGACTCAATGGTGGTAACTATCGGCGATGTTAGTTCTAGTTTGTTAATTTCGCGATTTGAAAAAAAGGTATACTATTAATAGACTGTGAAATCCCTTAGGCGAAAATATTGCAAGACTGGACATTTATCGGTCAAGAGATTATAAAATTTATTCCGATATTTCACATTTCTTTAGAACACATATGATGATTTTTGCAACATTATAAATAAAACAAGTTTGAGTGCCGAAATGAGACAAAAACTGTAATTGGGAGTTCAAGCTATTGTTTTCATAAAATATAGATCAAATGATTCACATGTTTCACATATATATTTTTACTGCAACCTTTCAAACTATTAAGGGAAAAAAGAAATATCTGGCTGAAAATGAATTATATCTTAAATGCACAAAATGTATTGAATTGAACAAAAGTTCTTGAATAATACTATTTCTATTTACGTGTCTATTGTAATTTAAATAGATAATCGTGAAATAATGTTATTAAACATTTAACATTTTCCCGAATTACGAGATCTGATGTAAGATTTAGCTATGGAATTTTGTTTGCAACACTTGATATCAGGGGTGTTGGCACGAACAATATGAAACGTGCCGTCTTTGGATAAACACATTGATATGTTTTATGTTGAAATGAACTATATGAAATGTGCCATTTAGATGTTAAACTCATTGATAATGTTTATGTTGGAACGACCAATAAGAAATGTACATGTGTAATCTAGATGTGCAACACATTGATATTTTAATTAGATGTTGGAATGAACTATATGACATGTACCATCTATACATTGTAGTTAAAGACACTGATATTGAAGATGTTGGTATGAACTATATGAAATGTGCCCTCTATAGTTAAACATACTGATGTTGAAGATGTTGGTACGAACTATATGAAATGTGCCCCCTATAGCTTAACACGCTGATATTGAAGATGTTGGTATGAACTATATGACATTTGCTATCTATAGTTAAACACATTGATATAGAAGATGTTTGAATGAACACTATGAAATGATGTTGACCTGTTATCATTATGTTTCATCCAGTTGTTTAACACTTTGCAATATAAGAAGAACCAACAATCTTAAGCTTGTAATGTGTCTGTAAGGTGGGGATCACATGACAAGTTCAAAAACTTGCAACATTGACCTTATGATCACTTGACAAGTTCGAAAACTTGCAACACTGACCTGATGATCACTTGACTAGTTCGAAAACTTACAACACTGACCTGATGATCACTTAACAAGTTCGAAAACTTGCAGAACTTATCTGAAGGTCACTAGTTTGAGAATGAGAATATAGTCATGAACACAAATGACCCAAAGTCAGTACATTGGTAGTAATGAAACTGACGTTAAAACTAAATCTACATAACATAATATTTGCACTTAGACAACTACAAGAACACATTTTCGGTATGCAGCTGTATAAATATAATACCTACACCTAGGACCTTTCTCTGCTTAACTGACAACTGAGTCAAATCTACATCATGTATACAAGAAGAAAAGTCCTTAAGATTCAAATGTTCATATGTATCTACATTTGGGCATGACAATTACATATTAACAAACGATATTAATTTACAATATTTTGTTAGCTTACCTAGAGAAGGTAGGGAGGTGGTTCTGTCGAGGACCAATCACCAACTGAGACAAGCGATTCACAAAGGTGTCTATATTCGTACCTCGTAAATCCATCAATGTCCATATTGGTATTACCAGCTTCGGGGTATGCTTTTATAAAGCTGTTAAGTGGAAAATATAAAATGAATACAAAGAAGTATTAAAAAATGCTTAATGATTTCCTGGCGTTAATGTTATAGTGATTGATTTAAAAAGACATCAACGTCCTGCATGTTCATAAATTGAAAACAGTCATAATGTAATGATCCGAAATTGGAATCATCTAGGTAAAAGAAAAGTGAATTCATGTGACTTTAAACAGAGAATACAAGACAAGGTGATGCAGTGCATGTACCTATCTGACATTATTAGGAGAGGGCTAAGTTTAGTAAGTGTACATAATGTTTCATTGAATTCAAGATGAAGAAACCTTGTAGGTTCAAATCTTAAGAACCGTTCCATTTATTCTCGTCATATATTCCACAAAGCTTATTCAAGAGAGGACCCTCGACTGTTTAGTTTTTGGTTATTGAAGTGCACCAACATTACCAGGAGAACAGAACAGAACAGAGCAGAACAGAACAGAACAGAACAGAACTTGATTTCGCTCAAGGCTATGTACAAAACATTTTGAAGATTCTGAGAACATTTGTTTAAATAATGGCTGATAAACATATAAATGGACAGGTTAACATTTGAGAAGTTTGATGAAAAATAAACATTTAGCTTACCTGCTTACAGTGAGATACCTTTATTTTATGGCAATTATATAATGCAGTGGTCTTATATAAATCTGGGTTTTGATAATAATTATCTGAGATGTACATTTTTCTATACAATGCACATATTCCCCATCAGAATTTGTTTCTGGTTTCCGCCCGCCTCAGTTTCAAACCCACGGAGAAGCCTCAGAAAACATTTGAGATTTCTGTTGAGATAGAGTGTAGAGGTGAGATTATTGACAATTTGGAATAGTACCACAAGGTTTGTGTATTATTTATATAAATAATTGTGTAAATATTGTTTTTAACCAATGAGAAGTTTGCATAAAATGGAATTTATCTCTTCATTCGAAAAAATTGTGGTAAATATTAAAATATCACGTCATCGAATAATTTTGTTCAGCCTGTAAATATCAGAAACATTTTTTTTTTAAATTTGGGCTTCATGACATCTTCCCATTTCAACAGGCAGTGTATGACAAGCCATTCAGAAAAAGAATACAGGTGTATTTTCATTTCATTCAAATTTAGACATAAGTAACATTCAAAACTACTTTTCAGTCTGACAAGCTTACAAAATTGACATTATCATGAGTTATCTACGTAAAAAACAAGTGCTGTATGGATTGATTATTAAAGCAGTTGAGTACACTCAACCGCAAAAAAACCCGCCACATTACAAAATACAAAAAATTCAATCAACTCATAATAAAGGCGACTGAATCAAAGATACACCATGCGTTCCTGAAACAACTAACTTGAAATTTCAAAACATTATCTGTTCTAAATTATGAAAAACCAACGTTTTAGGAAATCGTCGTTTTGAATGTCCTTAACTTGATGAGAAAGGAGAGTAACTTGTTTTATGACGTCCTACAGTAAGACTCGTCAACAAATTTTAGTCCAAGAAGGTTATTTATGTCGACAACATCTTTTATTTATTTGATTTCGTCATTTTATGATTCTTTAAGTTAGATGTAAAACGTCTTGGCCAAATGCTATTTCAACACCTCAAGTGTACTTAAACATATATAAAAGTACAAGGATTGTACTGTATTGTATGAAACTACAGCTACCTCTGTACAATATATGTCCCTATAAAACGTATTTAAAATCGATTTTCTACGGCAACAGTACTTCGTTATTTTTACACCGTTCAAGATGTGGTGACGTTTCTTTTGAGGTTGAGTGTACAATAGCCTTTAGCCAGGTAACAAAAAGAAAACATTTGATTTTTCCATACATGATTATTGCCCGTTTCAATCCAAATATTTGTTATGAAATTAACCCATTTATAATTATAGTTTTCACTGAATAACAAAGTTGTACATAAAGTTAATGAAGTTTCTTTGATTTCAAGTTAACAAGTTTGCCCAAAATGCAATCGTTTTACTTTGATATTAATGCACAGTGGCTTGCGGCCAGTCTAGCCTATGACATACTAATAGTGGAGTACTTTCTACACCAAACTTTGTGAACAAAGAATAAATGAACACATCCACAGAAATCAGCTCCATAGGTTAAAATAAGCAAACTTATAGAGTCGACCAATTCAAACTGGCACGTTGAGTAAGTTGAACATGTACGGCTTTAGTTGCTTTCTCGCACATAGATTTTCTTTTTTCAATGAAACTGTCGTTTCTCATGAGATAACACCAAGGTATGTGTACATATCTACAGCGTCTACTGCAGCGCCGTTTAATATGAAGTTTGTAGAGTTATCACTTTTCTTGCCGTTAAAAATAAAGAGGTTTGTTTTTTACGTTGACCTTTACTTTCTAATGTCGGAAGTGATCGCTGAATACATCTACATGTAATTGTTGATGTAGATATTCCATTGTCGTTTGCAAACAGTAGTGCAAATATCATTATTGACGTGCTCACTTCTTCTATCGAACTTCCTTGGCAAGATTTACTGGTTAGTTATTCTTAAGGATCGTTGAGGTATAAAAGCAAATAGCAGAGGGGATAAGTTTTCACCTTGTCTTACACCTTTGCCGAATGTGAATTATTAATGGGATACATATGATCTTGTTGATTTGTACATAATGTGAACTATTCTGGTTGATACCTTGCTTTCGTAGCTTGATCCAAAGTCCTCTTTTCCAGACAAGGCTTTTTCGAAGTCTATAAAAACTGCAAATAGTTTCTTTTTTTGGATTGTTCAGTAAGTTCCGAAAGGCAGTGGAGATTAAAAATGAGATCACTTGTAGAGTACTGTTTCCTGATTCCAGCCTGTGTTTCTGTGAGGACGTAGGGCAAATCTAGATAATGGATGAGACGGTGAATAAGTTACTGAAACAAACTGTAAGGTGATGGGTCTGTCGTTTTCTGGGTCTTCATTGCAAATCATTGTACAGGGGAAATGTCACTCTTCAGGATATTGTAAACTAGAAATGTGTGTATGTGATGCACTATGATGTCCCCCGCTCCAACTTTCAATCCAACATAATCATCTTACCCTTAATTTCCATTTATACCAGAGAAAGCCCAAAAAATATATTAGAAAAAAATGAAACTGTTTCCATGTAGCCTCTTAGTTCAAATTGTGTCCTTTTTTCTCATTCTCCAATTAACATCTGCATATAAAATCTGCATTTTTAAAACCCCAAATGTCTCCACCATAAAGCTGATCAAACAGTTCAAGTTGGCAATCGATAGTGAAACCTACTTATAAATGGCAAATGAGTAAAGATGGATGTGGCCCTTAAGGCCAGATTCAGCTTGTTTGTTACTTTAAAACTTACAGATGATCAGGCAATGGCGGGAATTGGTAGAGATGAAACAGACTAAACAATGATTATAATTAGTTGGAAATAACGAGTTAATATTTTTGATACGAGCACATGTGCACATATCACTTGTACCTAGCAACCATTGTTTCAGGGCAGGTTCTCGTATTTCGTCGCCTGTGCCGTCATAAAACAACTTTTCATGACGCCATTGTAGCTTGTCGTCCCAAATGAAGCAGGCCATTTTCTAGTTATTTTTACGCGATTCAAATGGAATACAATCGGTAACAAAGAAAGTAGTACACTCGAAAATGTGTCATTATGACCTTTACGAAAATGCAAATGTGTGTATAGCCCTCGCTTTCGCTCGTGCAATAAAACAGTTCAAACCTATTTCGTAAAAATCATATGGCACACTTCATAGGGGAATAATATTTATATGTTGGGAATATCACTTATTACTAACAACCATTTCATTCTTTAAATAACTAGCTTTAGACAAGTATGTCCCTAGGTTATTCTTTAACATTTTTAAGACTAAAAGATGGATTACCTTAAGTACATAATGTAGTTGACGATGCTGACGATTAATGTTGTCTAAATTCAATAAAACACGTTATATCTACGATAAACTACACAAATATTCACCTTAACATATAAACGTACGTTTATTGGTTGAAACATGGCCTGAACGTTTGAATATTATGACACATATGTGAAAGATGATGTATTATGTGTTTACAATTATCCAATCAATCACATTATTTCGCATTTTCTCCTATAAGACATAAGGAAGTCGCCATCAAAAAGTCAGATGAGAGGATAGTTTTACTGGACTAATCAATTTAATATGTGCCGTACCTTTATTCTTCTCCTATAACATCCACCTGTATGTAATATGGTCTAGCGATTTGATCAAATAAAATCATATATAAAGATTATTACCCGAGGAAGTGTGTCATATGACTTTTACGAAACGAGTGTGAATTTTGTTATTGCCCGAGCGAGAGTATATTCATTTCATTATTACTCATTCTATTCCATTTTATTCGCGCAAAATCAGTAAAGAAACAACCCACTTCTCTGACGACGGCAAGCGACAGTGACGTCACGAACAATCGTTTTATGACGTCACATACGACGACATACGGGAAGTCGCGGTGAAACAATGGTTGCTAGGCAAACGGGATATGTGCACTTGCGCTCATATCAATAATATTAACTCGGTTATTTTTAACCCTATGGGTAATAAATATCAATATCAATATCATGTATACATGTATCACAGAAATTCAAACTCTATGGTAAGATATATATAAGAGGAAGATGAAATAAGAATGGCTAACTTTTTAAGCAGCTACATTCTGTACCTAATTCATCAGCCGTCTGTTCCATAACAGTGAGCGATTAAATCGCTCAATTGAGCGCTCATTCCCTCCTGAACGACACGGAGCGATAACTCGAGGCTTGCTCCCTTTGCTACGTAGCTCTACATTGAGCAATCGCGTTCACGAGAGGTTTAAAAGAACATGACCCTGGCCGTGTACCATCCAGGGATGTTCGCGAGCGCTCGCGAACACTCAATGTTAACCTTTGGCGCCTTTGTGTTCTCATGCACTTAAAAGCTTTATTATTGGAAGAATTTTAATTTCGTTCTATCTAATCCTCAAGTACATCAATACTTTTTATTCTTCAAGTGCATTCGAAAAAAAAATATAAAATGTGTTAATTATTTTAAGAAATATTTTGTTTTTACACTTGGACACAAGGTGGGACTCGGAAGCCCAGTCATGTTTTTTTCTCTGCCAATAGACTTTGAAAATTGTTCTTGTGTCAGACGATGTAAATAAGTAATATTAGTTCACCATGAAGAGTGGTACTGGTTGTAATGATATGTTCCCATTTAACGGGGACAGTGCTCTCACACACTACAATAGCACACGCCGTGAGTCTGTACGTGCAGATCATGTATCTGCATTCTTGTCTCTCCCTGTAACCTTCAGTCTTGTATTAAATATTGTGATGTCAACAACTGTAAGGTTTAGATTCAGGTGCTTCATATTGTTGATAGTGTCTCACCTGGACATGCAGTTAAACAGAGGGAGCAAAATGTTAGTCGTCAGTCTGGAAAATACAATAGAACCACCTCCACTATTCAGACAACACACGACCGTGGTCCCAGGTCCCCGTGTTACCAATGTGACTATCAGAACTCGTCCAGACGATATGCAGCACTTTGTAAACACTGTAACAACTGTGGTTAACTCAATCATGTTGCCAAAATTGTAGCTCTGAATCCGTTGCAAGATCCAAAGTATACAGTGTTGAATATCAAGTTGATTATGTTGAGGATGAATAGTTCATTTATACTGTTGGTAATTATGACATCTCATCAAAATATGTTATAGTGGCAATATCTATACATAAAACAGTTCTCTCACTGATGTTAGATGCAGGATCTCAAGCAAACATTCTTCCTATGACAAACTGATCGACAAGCCTCTTCTTCAAACTATTGCTGAACGCATCTAACACCAACTTCCCAATGCAAGGTATAACTCTTGCCAGTCTCCATTACTGGCTGATTTAGGCCTTGCAGTATTTCATTAAGAAATCTGTGTTTAGAAATCCAGGCCCGCTATGCATTTCTAGTGCAGCGATTAACTATCTTGACACAACAAATCGAGGGAAATACCGCAAGGGTTAAATCAGCCAGTAATGCAGACTGGCAAGAGTTATGCATTGCGTTTGGAAGTTGATCTAACACAGGGAGGAGATGCGGTGTCTTCCCTACTGCAAGTCACAACAGGTCTGCTCCATCTGATTGTTCTAAGTAAGACTGTATTGTGTGTTCATTCTGACTAAACGCTGCATGATTGCCAGTTTGAATACTGTTTGGGATAATTGAATATTTTCATGTTCTTTTCATTTGACTAAATTGAATAATAAATTTATCCTGATATACATGTTTTCATTCGTTCTTTTAAGTGAGAAGCAGGACAACGTAAAGAACAAACTTCATTGCTTTATGAAAGATTTACATATCTGTATACATCCTTTCTGTTATTTACCATTGTATAGTTGGACATGTTTCAGTCCAGGGGGAACATATTTTCTACAATACAACAACATATTAACTACAATATCATAGAATGACACTCAAACATTATAAATACAGGGAATTTGTTGAATTCAAATATTTATATTTCAAAGGGCGAAAATATACCGAAATGCAAACACCAAATAATTAGAAGAACATTAAAATAACATTTTAGAACATTGGATATATGACCTTTGAACTCAACCTTTTCTTCCAACCTCTCTATAATTAATATAGCAAGTGCAGGTACATAGCACTACATAAACTGTATCAGTAGTGTCGTATTTGTACGTGTAATACCCCTGGGCCTCCGAGGCCCACCTTGTGCCTAAAGTGATCTGAGGATTAAAAGCAGGATGCCCGCCGCGAACAATGCGTTACTAGGAGCCTATATGACGTCATGATGTGCTTGGCAACATTATATTGATATAATGTTAAAATGATCATGTTTTACCTTAAAGTTTTAATTTTTTAATTATTGATCATACTTATGAATGAATTACGAGTATTTCCAGAGTAAATCACATGATTTTTGCAAAGTAAACCCTGATCGGGCCTGAATGCAGAAGAGTGCGGAACTGTTTCGTAAAGCTAACACAAAGATAAAATGGTCAAATTAATATTAATTTATAAATGGTGTTATTTTATCGAGAAGTACTGACTGTTACTGCAAACTATCAATTTAATGTTAGTTCGTTCTGTATTGTGACAATGTGAACGTGAAAGTCGCGATTTATGATCGAAAACCGGACAATGGCGCGCGCCCATTTGGTAAATGTTATTTCGAAAACTTACCTATAACAGACAAAAATACAGTGTGGGTTGGTTATGTTTAATAAGTCATGACTATTGTGCATATATATGGGGCGTGTAATTTCGGTTCTGCACATGTAAAAGATATTGCTCGATTTTCATTGAAACAAGTAATGATCATATATTTTGCTTTAGGGTATGAAATCAAGTGAAATATAAGTCATAAAATATTATGAAAAATACTCGATGGCTCTTTAATAAAAACACTCAAGTCAATGGATTCATCTTTAAAATCAATCCTCGATAACTGCAGCCTCTCTTGTGTTATACATAAACATCAATTGGCATGACACCACGGCTTGTTTCAATGATAAATACAACCCTAAAAGACCAATTCAAACAGTCATGGAGACGAGATATAACGCCAGCTCTTAATGCTTATAATACACTATATTTAAAGAAAAACCTGCTTTAAATAACTACATATACCTTGAAAAATAGATACATATGCCAATTTAACGATTAAGAATTAATAACCATAATTTGCCAATTTTAACAATTGAATGGCGAGGAACATCGATCAGAACATGTGTGTAATCTGTGTAGATACCCATGTTTTGGCGGTGAGTTCTATTACGTATACCTACTGAAGTGTGGGCTCGAGGCTCTCCAATACCACCCAACACAGTTCATTAATCATTTAATTATTTTACTTCAAATTCAGTATACTTGTGTCAATTAGGGATTCCATGGAAATGAAACAACTAGCAACATTTGTCATTATTATTTTCAAAAGATGCTGATCTGTCCTTTTTTAAACAACACCTATAACTATAGAAATGTACCTCATATAAATTATAATTTCATTAACACACTTTATGTTGTTACTTTTGAAATTACCATTAACCAATACTGATTTTGTCCATCTTGGAAATTTCGCCTAAGTGGCCGTTTGTTGTAAAACTTTCGTAAATAATAGAAATTTGGAGTTGAAGCCCAACGCTTCCATATAGAGTACTTATATTCCAAATTAGCCCCGGAAAAGTTTGTGGACAGATAGGCGGACATGCGGACCTTATTATCTTGGAGTTTAAACAACCACAAGGCACAGCGCCACCATATAGGTTACTTCGAATTCGGTACCATTTTTTAAGTTTCCAAGTCATAATAGTTTTCGAGTTCAGGAAACGACGCATGCACGGACGCACACAAGGGTTAAAGACTTGGAGTTCACGAAACGACGCATGCACGGACTCACACACGGGTTAAAGATTTGGAGTTCAGGAAACGACGCATGCACGGGCGCACACACGGGTTAAAGACTAGGAATCGGGATGGATCGAAGACACATATGATAGGCTCTGCCATTCATGAGATTTTTTCTATAACAATGTATGTTTTCCCTTAAGCTTTCTCAATTAATCCTTCGTGATTCTCGTAATATTAATATGATATGACAGATATGTATTTGTCATAATATAAGCAAAGGTAAATAATATGAGAGGAATAAATCAAATCATCTGAGATGTTTCCGGGACAATAAAATATTCATGACGACCTCAGATCAAAGTTAGCCCACGAGGGACATTTAATGATGGTTTTATCTCATTGTTACTACATACCTCGGTGACATGCTCCTCCCAACAATGCCTCAATTGCTTCAAATGCCAATTAATGAGGTTAAGGGTTGCGTATTTGCAATTATGAATGAAAGGATATACTTACATAGTGTAATTTGTAAGTACCATCGTCATCATCATGTAACTAAATTTCGATCTTTCCTACCACAATTTCCCTTAGCTTAGAGTCCGTTATCACCGACTTCCCAAGGGGAAATGGAACCCGTATTGTGAAATGAAAATGAATAGTTTTTGGTTTATTTACCCAGTCTTTATTCTAAATTGCTTACAAAACAATGTAGTTGTTGTTGCATTGTTTCGCATAAATTGTCTTTGTTCTGCATATTGTACCATTCAAATCGTTATCATCATAAAATTATAAATGTGTTTGAACGCTGCCAAATATCTTCATTTAACATTTGAAAAGAGGAACAAACTATTATTATGAAGATTATTTGTTGTATATGATAATAAAAAATAATTGTATACAGATCGTTCCGCTCAACGTTTCACGCCACTCTCGTACCAACATTGCAGGGTTGGGAAGGGTAGTCTCCCATAACCCCTACATCCCAGAACTCCTACAGGGTGACAAAACAAATTCACGATCCACCGCACTCTTTATCCCTAGCCTGTTAACACTCACAATACAATGGAACGGCCCAGATTGATGGTTTAATGAACATACATTTTCATTAAATGAAATACATGTATATTAACAATCTTAATTATGCCCATACTTCAGGCAAAGCGACTTTATTTATTACACCCCCTCTAAGAAGTAAGTGAAAATATACATCGGTCGTACCTCCGTCCGGTCATTTTTTTTAAAAACGTTAAAACGTCACCCAAATTAATTCTTAATTGTTTTCTCATCTTGCGTGGCCCATTTCAATTCTTTTTGTCCTTTCCATTAAAATGTCACTTTATAAACTTAGTTTTAACCCTGAACTGGGAAACCGAGTTAACCTACAAAGGGGGACAGCTTTATAACACATAGTGCAACTCGCTAAAAAATAAGTTGAAATATGCTACTTGATTTTGTGAAAAAATTGATCATATCAAATCATAGACAAAAACCGAAATAGTTTATTTGTGTTATCTACATCCGAGATATTAGAGGGACATATGCTAATCAGCAAGACCCTTTACAGTCAGATTGTGTTGTAGTGACGCACTTCCTAAAGGTTATCATGACATCTACAGAGTCATTGGCGAATGGCTAAGAAATGCATAATACTAATATGTAGGAAAGCACCCTAGTATAGATGTGAAATTAGTTTTAAAATGCCAATCGACCATGAATATGGGAAAGCCCCTGTCTCAAGGATGACATTAAATAATACATACATAATTAATTAATAGAGTTATAATATATAAAAAAATTAAGTAATAATACATAATAACTGTCATAATTGAGATCTTTTATAAATCCTTTTCAGAAACACTAATAAAAAATACACAAATCTTGAAAAACTCGGTTAGTCATTACCTAACACCCTGGGACAGTCAATGACCAGTAGAATAATCCATTGGTAGAGTATGTGACGTCACCACCACGGATTTACTCACGTTAATCAATCTCGACAGAATTTTTGTTTTTAAATGTTTGTAACTGATAATTAACTGCTAGTATCCAGCTGTCTACGCTTGGATAACTCGCGATCGAAATTAAAATTACATCCATTGTGTTGGTGGGGGTCAACTATTTCAAACGTTATAAATGGTGTTACTTTATCAAGAAGTACCGACTGTTACCGAAAACTACCATTTTGGAATCTTATTTAAAACAGAAAAATAAAAAATGTTTGTTGATAATGTTTAATGGGTCATATAACTACTGTGCATGTAAATGGGACGTACAGTTTCGGTTTCTGCACATGCATAATGATGTTACTCGATTTTAATTTGAAACTAGTAATTATGATATATTTGGCGATTGGGGATGAATATGCAGGTACATTTATTTGTGTTGTAAACAGCACATATGGTGAGTTGCAACATATTAAAGTCAAATAAAATATTATGAAACAATGGATGCACCTTTAACGTCAGTCTGATTAGAATCGACGGTTTTCCGAGGAATAAAAATTGCAAAATAGTGACACTACCGGGATACGAACTCATATCGTTCGGAGGTTTCCCTTCTGGTGAGAGATTTACAGAACCTGTTCGTATCCTGGTTGATGCATTATTTTGCAAATTTTATTACTCGGAACAAGGTCGATTTTAATCAGACTGTAATTAACGTGAAACGCTACTTGATGCTATTGTACATGTTAGTTTAAACTGAATGAAATGACATCGGTTATTGTCGCTTTGTAGCTAAAGGCAAGGACGTATAGCAGGTTTCATCACACGATGCATTGAGTTATTGTTTAACACCGCTTCGGCAGTATCGCAGTCATTAGCAGTGGGAACATCGTAATGAGACGTCTAACACTAGGATAATCAGAAGTAAACAAATTGAAATCCTTTTCTCGTGAGTCATTCCCCTTTTAAAATACTGTAGAACAATATAACAGACCAAATTCTATTTCCTCACAGACAAAAAAAACATTGAAGCGCCAATAAAATCATTTCCCTACGCTCTTGTGGTATCAAAGTATTAAACTAATGTGAAATGGTTTGAGGCCACGTTAAAGGTTACTCCATGCATGTGTAGATCCCGTCGGATGTGTTATTTGAGGAAGAAATTATTCAACGCCTTTGTGGATAGCCATTGCAAAAATCACCTTGGGTGATACTAAACTGGATTCAAATAGCAACTCGTCTATCTCAGTAAAGAAGACCTCAATGTTACGGTGCTCAAGCGTGTTATATGAATTATGCCTTTAACCTCTTGATCGAAGTCGATCGCCCCTTAACTCCACAACGCTTACAAATAATGATTTATTGAATTACGTTGTCACTGCTTGGTTCAGAATTATTCATCATGGGTTTTTATTTAAAGGCTGTAATGTTCTGTAAACTAACATCTTGAGACGTTTTTGTATATAACAACACTATCCAAATTTACGATATGTTATATAGTAATGGCATCTTGTTTCTAACAATTAAAACATTATATAAATAAATGGCGAAGGAACATAGTTAAACGCCATAACTTTTGATAAACTAAAATTGATACTGTAGTTGCTGCATAGACTATCTTTGAAGGTCATTTTGATTTCACTTGATTAATTTCAGCCAATTATCTCTTTATATTTTACCGTTTTGATGTGGTAGATACATGTTTATCGCCATCAAAAAGGATATATACGTGGATATTGTGAAGTGACCATAGTTGAGTGACACTGTTCGGGATTACGTGTAAATTGTTACAAATGTACATATTACGCCGAGTATTCACATTTGTTTTGACCTGACCACACATCGTTAAAAAATGGAACAGTCGCCAAGACCTTTCCACTCAGAGATTGGTACACAAAAAGAGAGTTCGCTTCAAAACGCCTGATAACTAACGGTCGTGTTACAATATCGATAAATAGTTGCGTTTGTAAAATTTCCGGGATTCATTGTTATTCAACTGTTATTGGTTCAATTAGTTCGTTCTTTGATTCTATAATATAACATTTTCTTTGGAAGAGTAATTCATTGAAACTTTAATCAGTTTAAACAGTGACATCGTTCATGCTTTGCCGTGCAGAAGTTGCGGCTTTAATAATATATCTCCCCTTTGGATGTAAACCTCACTTGAACAATGTGTCTGAAGCTTTTCATCCACGACTGAATTCATACACTGAGTGACATTTGCATGCACTAGAAATTGATAATTGCAAAGTAAAAGAAAATCACCCAAATTCAGGTTTTATAAAGCCTATAAATTGTTTTATATATTGTAATATGTAACCATTAACGTGTAGGGCACGTAGGCTCGCGCAGTGGAATTCGGAAAATTTACAAATGTGTGAATTTCAAAAGAAGAAAATAACACAAACGTAAGGAACTGGTTAATTTTAGACAACGACAATTGACATTTGGATCTCCTTTCACAAAGCAACCTTTACTAAGGTTAACCTTAACTCCCATTATTTAACATTGCACTAAGGTTACCTTAGTGACTTACGGTCACCTTAGTGTTTTGTGAAAGGGGCCCCTGATCATTACGTATTAGAAATGAAACCTCGTGGCATGTCTTTGTCCATGAAATTGTGTCTGTACTCATAACTCCATTTGTAATTGATTTCAGATTGTTGTGTCTTTGAAATATTTTGGACATATAAACAGAGAGTGTCTGAGATTTACACGATTAATAAGAATGACACTATTTTTGAATAAAACAAATTTAACATTGTCTTTTTGTTCCTCAATTACTGAATTATATGATTGAAGTTTGATGCAAAACCTCTGCCTTTGCTGATCTTGATCATTTTGAATTATTTTGGGTTTCTTTTTGGTAAAACTTCAAGGTAATGCATTCTTTTTCGGTACCATGGTGTTCCACGAGCACATTTACAGTCCTTGCAAACTGTTCAGCATGCAATCGGCCAATATATCAGTTTTCGAAAATTTTAAGTTTTTTTTTTGCAAAGCAATGACTTCTTAAAGAGTGAGGCTGGAGACATTATTTGGGGTCCTTTTCACAGAGCCAGTTTCGGATTACAGCACGAGTAATTTGAATTTTGCCAAGCTCGTGCAGATCATGTTACCATGACAACATGCGAAGTGCATTTTCGCGAACTGACTTTGCATTTGACTTTGCAATGGTAACCATGTATACTCTACACTAACAGTACCAATATCTCCACATGTTTTGCCACCAATGACATGACAAAACATGGGCTGATATGCAAAGAAAAACTGTAAGCATCAAAACTGGCGGTTTTTTTCTGTTCAGTATATTAAGTTGCCATGAGATAGATACTCTTATAAAATTAGCAAAGTTTGTTCAATAATAAGATGTGTTTGAAGGCTGTACAAAACCATTATGTTCACAATAAATATCATTTTGTTGACTTTTGTACTTGGTCCTATGGCTTTAACACGAAATAAACATTGAATACACGGAACAGTTACTTAATGGCTATGTTTTGATTTTCTCTACATGTATTTCTGTTTAAGTAGTACTGTCACTTTAAAAGATAACGATGTTGAGGATGCCATGTCGATTGTATATGGTATGATTTCAATGGTATTGTGAAAATTACTTCGGGTAACGAGTAAATAAATAAATAAACAACAGTTGTTATTATTGTTCTCTATATTATTCATATCACTATGGCAACACCTGTCACCGATCAGGTTAAGAGACTGCAAGAGACACACACACAACGTTCAAACAATGCACTTAATTTAAACCGAGATTCCTCGCGACACGTGAACTTTGAAATCAATTTTCACATCACTATACCAACAGTATAATGTAAATAGTTCAGAGACAAGAGCGTTCACCTCTTCTAAATTGACATCAGTTAAAGTGAATGGCTTAAAGGATAGATGCAATGACATATAGTCAAAATCGGTTTCATTAAAATGGGATGTCAATTTGACAATTGCTCGATTTTAAATTTCTGAAATCTGTCAATAAATTACTTATATACGGCTTTTTAAAAATCCGCCTAATTTAGCCCCGGCGACCAGAATGAAAGTCTGCGGGGGTGTGGCCCCTGAAGCGATGCTTATGTGACGTCACTGGAATAATCTCATTATCGGCGTTAGTCATAATTCAACGTTATTCCGCAACGTTATGATGGTTAATTTCACTAACAAATCTTCAACCAAACAACTTAAATTATCCATATATCGAATGTTTACATGTTAATATCCAACTAGGTAATGACAATTACACAATTATTGCATAAACATGTGTTTTTGGCGATTAAACACACCTCACAAATTCATCTAGCGGCAGTGATATTCATCATTAATTAATTAATGAGGCTCCACGGAGCGGATCCCATACGACCCATCGTCTGTTATTAATCAGTTACGTCTCAATTATTCTTTTCAAAACGTTTCGCGGCAGTAATCTTAATAATCAATTGCAAGTGTATATTGTCTCGACTTTATACAATGTACGTAGAGGTAATAATCTGTCATTCTTGAGAAAAATGCATTTCACAGGATTTTTAAGTGTCAGTTCAAAGAGATGCCGGATTCCAAAGGGTTTTCCATATTTGATTGACACAACCTGGAAAAGAATACACTGTCGGTCGGTAGAATAGGTACTGTACTGTTCACAACGATAGGGCAATACATACAAACTGTAAGAAACATGCATAACCATGAACGTGAAGGATTATTACTATAAACATTATCTTGTCACTCCAGAAGTGCGGTTTTTAGTTTGTCACGAAAGTTAGAAATATATGATAAACTCGAATGAATCCCTTTAAATAAGAATATTTCTCTGCAAAATTATTAATACTGTGATATGATGATCAGAAACTTATTAATAGCATTTTTTTCTTCAAGATATGAGACGTTTCAACACGGTATATCATGTATAAAATCGTTAGTTTCTCTTCATTCTCGTTTTTCCAACAATGCTCTGACTCAAGATTCAGTAAAATTGGCCTTTAAAGACGCTGTAGCACGTTTTTGCAAATTTTGTTTTCTCAAACTTGCTATTTATTATTAAAGTTCATACAATATATTAGAAATGAATTGCCATTTAGATAATCGAGTCGACATGGTCGTGTTGGAAGCTGTTCGTACGGTCAGTGCTGGCTATAGTTGCCTTACTCTGAGAGCGTGGATTCGAATCCCGCAAGGGACTCGCCCGAGAAAGTACAAGAATTTGTACTGTGTTATCCCAAATGTAACAATGTTATATACAATATCTTGTCATGAATGAGGGTAAAACATTTTCTTACACGACCCGTTAAGCCGTTTCCATAGAAAACGGTTATTCATATTGAAATACGTTGGTGCGACATATAAATCGACGTGGGAGAGGTAGATTTGAAGGTCTCATGCTAATTCTAGAGTTCAGACAACAAGATGATTAACTATTCTTTCTTCCCCCACCTTCGAGTGGCCATTTTTGATTAATGAGATATTAAAGATTCTTACGTTGCGATTCTCAGAAAACTGATAGACACTGTGCATTGCCATAGAACATGGACACAGATTGATCTCGGCGATCTATTGAAGCAAATTGTTTCTCAGAAATGACAAGGGATCCATCAAGGTAGTTCACCAATCTACCAATGAGAAGACCGCTCACATGGTTGAGTGACTTCAAAGTGACATATCTTTTCAGGCAATTTTGAATTAAAACACACAATGTTTGTCTATTCGAATTATTGATTATATCCTCCCATCACATCACTAGTTGACACGGTTACTAATTATGCATTATTCGTTTGTGGCTTCACGGCGTTGACAAAGAGCGGCAGTTTATCTGAGTTCCATACCGTTTTACAAATAACCACTGTGTTCTTGTCTCTTAAAATGGTTACACTATGAATTAATGATTATGTAATTTCGAGAAAGCGGAATGGTTTGAACTACAATGTGATCCTAACTCTGTGACTAAATGGTTTCTTCTCTCCGACTAACGGTGGGTTTACATCAGCCTGTTCACAGCATCGTGTAAACTGATGAATATTATACAATGATGAACATTGTGTTAGCTATAACCCCATCTATTGTAATTTTCTCAAAGGCGAGGTGGGTCATAATGCTTCGATGACTTTGTATTGCACTGAAATCTGAGAGCATCGGCTGGAACAACCAGGGGTCCTACACTGAAATATAACGTACAATTCATAAAAACCACAACATTGATGTCCTGGAAACAGTTTGGTTGCGTGATTCGAACAAGTGACATTTGAAGTGAAATAGCCTATCCACTCTGTCATCTGCCTGTTTGTATTAGAGATGCCGATTTAATACCACAAACAAAATAATTATTTAAATGAATAATTATATCAATAGTACAGACAAGAGTTAAACCACACGAAGTTTCCCCCTACAAATATACCTTTAAAATGTCAGCTTGATTTCACTAAATAAACCACTCGAGACTTTAAAATGGTTTATTCACTAGTGAATCATGTCAAAGTTTTCGGACAGATTTTCTTATTTTCTTATCACCAGCATCTTTATTAATAAACACACTTTCTTTAAGGTGTATTTATCGCATGTTAGAATTCTTAGTTTACAGATACAGAGAATATATCATTATTTGATTCACTTCATTATCAAAGTAATTAAGGATAATTCTCCAGTTATTTCCACACCGAGGGCATAAAGATCGAACTTATTACATACATGAACACATTTCGGAATATGTGTAAGAGTCAGTGTCAACTGTCATTCGATACCATGAAGGTAGTTTCTTCTGAGGACACTCACACGCCATCATGATTCACGCAAATAAAATGTGTAAAAAGGTTAACGACCATAGGAGTTTCCATATCTTTAAAAAGTATCTGTCCAGCAAATTCCATTATGAATAAAATGCTGATGCAATAATTGAGAAATTCAAACTTCAAAAAAGAGTGTCATGATTGACAAAAAATCAAATTGTCCTTTACGTTTTTGGCTTAGGATACATGTACATCAGAACACATGAATTTACTGGTCAACTTGTAATAAGAAATAAGTCCATCCCATTTAGGTTTTTACAATTTTATTAAGCACACATACAGAATAATTTGTGTAGCATGTTTAAAGGAAAATAGACATATACTTTCGTTGCCAATTGTAACCTTAAACATACAAAAAAAGATACAGTACAGAAGTGCTTTCAAATCAATAAATTATGATAAGTAATACAAATTTGTTAACAACGTGGAACAAAATAAATATTGACTATAAAGTACTTGTCGAGGCGCAATGATCGTGTCGTAAACTGCTGGTACGGTCAGTGCTGGCGATAGTTGCCGTACTCTGAGGATGTGGGTTCTTCAAGTACTTCACAGCACAATACAGCACTTAATAAATATTTAATGAGTTCTGCAGTAACCGTGAATAAAAAATATGAAAAAGTATGGATACGGTTGAAATGTATTAATATCAACCATCAGCCCACGTATAGTGTTTGGTTACACATTTGAATCAACACAAACTGGCACAGTAGCACTTGACACCTCGGCTTGAAGATCTTCATCAATGACGAAGCTCAATATATAATCCTCGGGGAAACAACGCCCACAAGCTTGGCGGCACTTTATTTTGATATGCCTGTCAGAATCGGTTTTCACAACTGTCACTGGATCGTCTACTATACTTGCAGGGTCGCTTGAAGACCAACGCTGCTGCGGGTCTACTTTCAGACCTGTACCCCTCGTGTTGATGACCGAGTCCCTGGGGGCCTCTATAGTGCAGCTGGATGATGCACTGCAGTCAGCAACAACACCATACGCTATGTAATGGCAATGACTCGTCGTATTTGTGAATGTGTAGTCCTTTAACCCTTCACCCTTTGTTCTCAGTTCAGAAAAGTTGGTGATTCTCACTTTGTTGAAACGGGTTGAATGACAACCAAAAAAGCTTATTCGTCCTTCAGGAGGGTCACAAGTAATGTCCGAATAGTCAACATAGTTGTCCTCTGGTAGAGTTAGAAATTCCTTCGAAATATATGTACCTCTAAAATAACAATATATTTTGACAGGCTGTTTGTTTGATGTAACCAACCAATATTCTCCATTAGTGTATGCGGGGTTACATTTCTTCAGATCCTTACATGAATCTACAGGGGTTATACATCTCATTTCCGTCCACGAGAAATCTTCCTTACATTCAATCTTCCCAAGCTTAACTTTAGAATAGGAGCAATCATAATCGAGCACTGACCCTACAGCCCAGAACGTTTCTTCAGAAACACGGTTACCACCATCAACTGATGGCGGGTTTACACAGCCTATTTGCTTACAACTGAATTGGTTCCACGTTCCGTCTTGTTGACACGTTGCTTCGCCCTCAAATACAAAGCCAGGGTCACATTCAATCGTTAGAACAGATCCATCATCGTGTCCGATCTTTGATGTTATATGGCCGTTTATGACTGTAGGATCTGGACACTCCACCTTACATAACCACGTGCCATTGGACAAGATATTACAGACGGAATTACCAGGGCAGGAGACTTTGCTGCAAGCGCCAGCAATGTCAGGACTTATGGATGTTCTATCACTGGTGACAACACCTGTCTTTTCCTTCAAACCCGATGAACTATTCTTCCCGTTGAGCTCACAAATGCCAGTAGTAAGTTCAAAGTTGTACGACAAGCAAGCAGATCTCCGCAGACACTGTTTAGCACATCCAACAAGGCGCTCATTCTTTAAAGTAAGAAATTTAGCTCCGGTTATAGCCACATTTTCTTTGACATTACCAAACTTGGAAATGTGAGCACAAGTGTTTGTTGAACAATTGACAAAGACTGCAAGTGCAGCAACTATAAGGAGCACAGTGTATCGGTGTGCCATGGTGAGTCCAACAGAGGTTGTAGGTTGTTTATCAGACTTTTAACCTGATTGTTTCATAAGATACGTCAAACTGTCGGCAGAACATTAGGACCAAGTGCTTGCTTCACCCGTGGTCTCTACTCGATGAATATGTGACTTGGTGCAGGCCGGTTCTCTCAAGTTACATTGTCAGAGCCTGAGTCTTTGGAGTTACTTCAAACAGAATTGTAAATTTCGTTTATTGATCTCTGCAAAACAAGTTAGTCTCGATGTATTCAAGAATAAAGCGAATGTACTGCATCCCAAAAGTGAGTTACCCTACATGTAATTCTTTAAATTCTGAATTCCTGTCGCCATTCACTTAACTTCGGCAGAGGGGATATTTTCAAAACGCAAAAGTCTTTATCTTTGAAGTAGAATGCCGTTTTAATGTAATAAGATGCATGTCATTACAAAAGATAATATAATATCAATAGATCAATAGATGTTATATATATACGACTAATACGAAGTTAGAGGGCAAACCTAGATTCCTGACGACATTTTTCTATGCACAGATACCAATATCAAAGTAAAAGTCATGTTGACAATAGTATATCCTACCGAACAAAACTGTGTGCAATGGTAGAACTTTATTACGCCCAAATTGTTCACAGAAAACGCATTTTGCAATGCTTCATAACTTACCAAAGTCAAACAAAGGTTTGGGCGGTGCAAACAGTTTCGTGGAATTTGTTTTAAGATAGAATTGGTGATTTCTCAGGAAACTGTTAAACTCATTGTGATTGTAAATGGTATATGGTGTGTACACAGTGTTTGTTGTTTGGATATACTGAACTCATTTCAACAGGATTTCTGTTTAGATGTTGTAATTTATATCTACTGAACCGAAAACACAAACGAATAGGGTTACTTTTTCGCTTTGCTATAATGCATTACATGATGCTCTGTCGTTTCCTCAAATTTTGGCATGCAAAATATAGACAGAAGAGAAATATAATGCACTAAATAAGTGAACAAACTTTCGGGATGCAGCTGTGTATTGTTTTCTCTATCTTGACTCAACGATGCAATAGACACACAACAACATCGAAAAAGCGTTTGATATATATTCATATATTTGTATTTGTTCGTCATGTATTTATAATAATGTGTTGATGTTAAAGGTGCTGTACGTTTTATGCATATTATGTTTTCTCAAATTTGCAATTTATTATTAAAGTTTATAAAATATATTACACGACATGTTAAACCGTTTCATAGAAAGCGACTGTCCGTATTCGAAGGAGACGTATACAGCGACAGTGGTGTGGAACTCTTCAGTGTGAGAGATATATTTTGAGGTCTAATGTGATTTTGAGATATCAAACAGCGAGATGGTTGACCTTTCTATTCTGCCATATTTAAAACTCTACTCTAGGTGTTTAGGTATCGCTATATCAGTAAGATCACTTGAACTACATTGTACCTTTGAGCGACCATTTTAATAAGAACACATTAAAATGGCCGCTCCATGGCAAATTGACTCGTATGGTGTGACCGAACCATGTTCATTCGTTTTGGAACTCGTTTAATTGTTTCAGGAGTATTGTGTAGCCATCGGTAATACTTACTTATATTTTTGCGAGAGCACTTTATGTCAGTAAGAAAATAGTGTTACAGCGCCTTTAAGGTGTTGTACTTCGTCTTTAATACATCTTGTTTCAAGGTATAACATACGCTACCGTCACTTTCATACCCTGGGTGCAAAGGCAGCTCATATCGCGAGGTGACGTATGAGCGAGGACAAAAATATACAACCAATGACACAGAGAGGCGAGTCTGCAGAATTAAGATGGCGGCGCCAGTTCGCTGGAATCTGCCTGCGTTCTTTGTGGTGGATCACTGCGGAAATCATAACGATCTCTCAAAACCGAGTCATCAAACGTTTATCGCACCTTCCTCGATGAACTGCATGTCCCATACCATGGACAATTTGACAGGGAAAAAACTCTTAGATTACAGCTTATCTAAGGAAGTCGACATTTTGCGGAAGCGCGAACACCAACTGCATTTTGAGAAACTCTCTGTGATTGGATAAACTTTTATCGCAAACGAGATGAGAAAACTATTTGATTGGTCACCTCGGGAAGATATGAGCTGCCTTTGTACCCAGAGTATGAAGGTGGCGATAGCTTACGTTAAACCTTGAGGCAGGGTGGCTTTAACACGGGGTATCTAGTGACTGCAAAAGCGCATACTCCAAAGGAGATGAGATTGAACATGAGTGTCGGTATGAGTGACATCCAATGATCGTGGAAAATCAAAGCACTTTTTTGCGGTTTAGCAGGATATTGACGCTGTTCAGAAGTCTCCATGTATACTGACGTTCAAAAGAAACTTTACACTCAATTTGAACAAACTCGAATACAGATATTTTGATTAGTGTATTTGAATACATCATCATTGTTCATAAGATCATACAAAGGGTTACTCAAACAACACAACGAATCATCAACAAAACGTGTCGTGAGGATGGTGGGGTTCAAAAATACAGTTTTTAAAAGTTTATGGCAATAATCAGGTTATTGAAGGTCTTCAAATGCTGCCATTTCTGGTTCTTCTGGTGATCAGTATCGTGTGTGTCCTCCGTGTGCGTCCATGCATGCTAATACACGTCGTCTAACGGATGTCGTCAGTCTTCTGATGATGTCACGAGGGATCTGACGCCATATGTCAGAAAGGGCCTGTTCAAGCTGATTTCTGTTAGCTGGAGGGTTTTGGAGTTTACTCAACTGTTTGTCCATATGGTCCCATACGTGTTCAATTGGATTCATGTCCGGGGAACATGTCGGCCATGGCAAAACCTGAACATTGTTGTTGGCAAGGTAGTCCTGAACAATTCGAGCTGTATGGGGCCTTGCGTTGTCATGCTGCAGAATGGTTCCTTGGCCCTGTCCACGTAAAAATGGCACTACAACTGGATTAAGAATCTCGTCTCGATACCTCTGTGCATTCAGGTTACCATTTACTATCACTAACTGAGTTTTCTGGTCACCGCCAATGGCGCCCCATATCATGACACCACCTTGTCCATGGGGGTAGTACACGGATTCTCCCGTCGACATGATGAAGTCTGAATTAGACTTTCGTCGGAAAACAGCACACGTTGCCATTGACGTTGCTGCCAACGTCGGACAGTCCTTGCCCAACGAAATCGTGCCTGTCGATGTCTAATCGTCAGAGCAATTCCACGGAGGGAACGATAAGCCCTGATACCCATAGCACGAAGACGTCGGGCGACAGTGCATCGGCTAATACGGTGCCCGAGGGCTGTTGCTGCGGTCGACGTCGCCGTCACAAATCTATTGCGAAGGTGAATAACCCTCATAAGATGGTCTTCTCGTTGAGTTGTGACCCTAGGTCTTCCTGTCCTTGGCCTGTCGAGAGTTGTGCCTGTCAAACGATAGCGTGTAACAAGTGCATACACCGTTCGTCTGGAACAGCCGAACGTCCTCGCTATATGGGTCTGTGAAGCTCCCATTTCCATCATACCAATAGCTCTCTCACGTTGTTCGGCCGATAACCGTGGCATTTTTTTCGTGTGCTTTTTGTAACTGGCAAGTCGTATGATAAGAGAAAGCCTTTTATTTCAACATTGAGCACGTGAAATTTGTTTGAGGCACGAAAAACATATTTTACCATTTTTTTGAATTTCTCGGATTTCTTGAGCTGTTCAACGCAATGCTCGCCCTATTTACCCTTATTGTGTTTTGGCGAATGTTTTCAGGCTGGAAACGTTTGTGAAACTTGTTTGGATTCGATTCGTACGATTTTTTAAAAGTGGGAAGTTTCTTTTGAACGTCAGTACATATAAAAAGTAGAAAGATTTCATTTTGGTTTAAAATGCTACAATGCCCCGAAAAGAATATCATATAAAATTATGTTCGCACACTTTAAAACCAACACTAAGGTCCTTATTGATCAATTTTACCAAGCAAATTAATTATTATTATCAAATTAATTCTTCTCATGCAAATTACTACAAATTCTTTATGGACCCATAAATTTAGGAACTTCCTGGAAGTCTGCGAATATGTCAAAGTCACCGCAAAACTTTTCATTAACATTCATTAATAAGGTCTGTGTCCCTTGTGATTGCAAAAAAACTTAATAACCCCAGATATTTGCCGTGCAGCTGGTGTCAACGATGCTCTAAAATGCGCTAACCTATAATAGTACTACATGCCTTGAAAACGTCGTGGTTTTCTCAACGGAAAGAGATATCACACTTAACAACAAACATTAAATTAAATTCAAGCCTATGAACTTTACGTGGGAACTGTTCCTTCATTTTAGTCCATGGGTTCAAGTTTGCGTGGACCTAATAAGGATCCTTACTGACTGGTAAGAAAACGATAACCTGAATCAAACTGCACTCAAGTTCATGAATGCAGTCAATAGAACCGGCCGTTTCTCGTTCTCATGATAAACTATGCAAGATTTATGTCGATTTCACACTCACTAACTTCTTCCTTCTTTCACCAAGGACATAGATCAAGCACGAACTGGCCTGTGAACAACATCACACAGAGGATTCTCTTTAATTTCCACGTCGACGCACGCATGCGCCCACCAGTCACGTGTTATAGCGTGGATGCCGTTCCGACAGTCATCGTGCTTTTCCTATATATACACATATGTGAACGTTAAACGTATGATTGTAATAATTTATGACAGTATTTCAGTCCAATGAAGCATGATGTTTCTACTTCAATGATTCTGATTCTCTATAATGTAATACACTTAATTGTCACTTAGTTCCTTTTTTAAAATAAAAACTACGTGAACAACACATAACCTATGAATAAAGCTTATATCATGTTAGCGTTCAAGAAGATTGGGTTAAATCACGCTGTGTAGACAAATCTGTTCTTCTCCGCACTGCATTTCAATCAACACAGTTGCAGTAAGCTGCATACCAGTCCCATCTACACGCAAGCTCCTAAATAAACTGTTTACGATACATCCATATGATTGAGTTAGCTTGTGTGAGGAATTGTTCTGCTGTACTGTCCTGATACTGAAGCATGATATAACATTGAAATAGAATTGATAGTTTTACGCAAATGCCAATTAACAATATTGGTACTTTTTTAATCATAAATCAGTCTCGGTTTCCACAATACCGATTTCTAGAAAAATAGTGACTGCCCATGGAAATGAGTCCTGTGAGCACAACCGCAACTCGCACTTATGTGATCGGGTCAGCACTACACTCTTATAGAGTGACTGTTGAATTTCCAAACACGATTCTCGACATTGAAATAATGTATTTATTAAGGCTGTGCAAAATTATTGCCATACCAATATATTGCAATACAGAGTTGTGCAATACACGTATTGCAATACAATTTTCATATCGTAATATATTGCACCAACCAATATGAGGTCAACTTTATTTATTTATCTTGTAAAAGGCTCATTTACTGGCGTAACTTGTTTTAAACATTTTATTTTGAAGTGCTAGAATGTGTGTAGGACTGTATTACAAATGATCCTTTTAAAGATCTGAAAGTCATTTTGTCAAATGTGTCATGTTTAAACTGCAAAAAGAAGTATAACAGTTGAATGTAGAGTTCATTTAGTATCCCTAGGCTGAATACATTAGAAATACTTGCCATTTAGATAGTGAAGAAATATAACATGAATATAAATTTAGTTGGGATAACACTACCTATACACCATATGTTGCAATATCATTGGCACTAGTTAAAATGGTTTCAAGAGAAATATCTCATTGTCAGATGATATTGCAAAATATTGTGGTACGTATTGCAATACATTACAGTTCAGCAATACATATCACAATACGAATATTGAGTTAGAAATACTTGCAACTTAGATAGTGGAGAAATATAACATGATTATATTAATATTATATCCCAAATGTAACGAATATTGAGGCAATACACAGCCCTAGTATTTATATTGTAAATTATGGGACTATGAATCTACTTTCAAGTGACTGTACACTGGCATTAATATTCAGATCTATATACAGCACTGACATTTGGTGATATATTCTGGAAATTCTTTATGTGTTTTTAAAATTCTTACCATTGAAATCATATTCCACACTAGCTAATGTAATATGAAACCGGTATTTGACATTACAAGAAATCCCCACACATAAACGTTTAGGGTTAGTCATGATAGATGATAATGCAAACGTACGGACGCCGCATCGTCTGAAGAAACTCGTTTCTCACTCACTCTGAACTTCGTCCTACGGTCACGATCTTTACTACATAAAACGGACACAAGAATAAGTAGCAGAGCCTGACATACGAATGTACTACGATGTATCAAGGTGATAAGAATAAACTTATAACGAGCGTATACAAGGTATATGTCACGTGTTGATGATGGTGGTCGTGTAGTTACGTCATTGTGGTGTCGATTGTATTGGATGCTAGCCAGAGTAAAAGACAACGTAACGTGTGAAAGGAGAAATTAATCTCATTTTACGTCTTATGTGCCATCAATTGACCTTAGAAATACATACCATTTGGAAATATAACAAATGTAACATTGTTATATTTTTGGATGACAATAAATCTAAAAGTATCAATTTCTTGAATGTATAATTGTTTAGAAACAGTTAAAACCAACATAATAATGATATAATTTGCATCACGTGCCATTTGGCCCTTTTGCGGTGAAGTTTTGTTCTTGTTTACTTAGCTTATTTTGGAGAATGCAAATATAAGGAAATAAAACATTGGGATATTGGCACTATATATTCGTGTCCAGCGATACTTTTTTTTATCCTTTAAACATTCGTGAATTAATTTAAATGGATGTTACGACTTTTTTCTTACCACTTTCGTACTTATTCGCGACCCATCCTTTATTAATGAAACTACATTTCTAACAATACATTTACCAAACAATAAGGGATACTCATTGTTCTCTGTTCCACCTTTTTTTTAAATACAAAAGGTACATAAATTGTATTTACATGGATGAAAGTGATATCGAATAACAACAACGTCAAACAATTATAGTCAACAACTACTTTGGAAAAAAAATATCTTTTAAATGTTTTATAGGGGTAGTAGCACGGTTTTGCTCAAATAGGTTGATGAAATGTATTTGAAATATATAATATCACCAATAGTAAAACACCCTTCTCTCTTTGGAAAATCAAGTTAAAAAATGATTGTACATGGTTCCGTAAAGCCATGGCAATCGTTTTTGTCATTCGAAATAATTAAACGTGTTCACAATAAAATACGCAACATCGTTATTACCACAACTGATACTTGGTTTGTGTAATAAGATGTTTTACCCTCTAAAGTAAATATAAATGTCATAAACTATCATTATAAATGGGAAATTGAAAAAAATAAAATTTGCAAAAAACCTGCTACCGCCCCTTTAAATACCACATAACGAAAGCATACATGTAGACTATACATGAATACAAAAGTTCCTAAACGATAAACGAATAGGAATAGTTCTACATCATATCACAGACATCACCTGTCACAGAGGTCGGAATTCGCCTTGAGCAATATGAGGCCTGTTTTGAAAGACGCAGTTTTAATGTTGTTTATCTCGATGGTATATATTGGTTAAATATGTACAATCGTGACGTTTTGCGTATGAAGTCAAGAATGTTACAGTGACAGTTCTATAAAAGGGTCGGGTTTGGATCCGGAAGAACCAGTTGTGCCTTTTCTTCATCCAAGACAAGTCGACCATCACACCGTATGTACTTAATGTATTGGCTTAATGTTATACTTTAATGTTATACTTTAATATATTTTAAATGTTTCCATGTATCTATTCCGATATTTATAGTCAATTGTAGACTGCATATTTATTTCATTAGAGAAAATATATTAATATATTAAGATAAAAAGTAATAAGATATAACATCATAGGCAATGTCTTCCGCCTGTAGGTGACAATAGGATTGAGTATGTATATATGATATGTTCATGATCATATATTTAGTTTTATGTCAATACTTAATGAAGCAAAATAGTATGTGTATAGTTTATTTAAATAATATATTGGACAATATACTTCAGCAAAAACGCAGATTATTTAAATTGTGGTCCCATGTGTCACCATGGATAATCCAAAGTTCATGAAAATATTGGAGTTGTATTAGCATTTGCTATTCAGTCCTGGACCGCAGCGCACTATCTGCTCGAAGGTACACGTTACGCCCATCAACTATATAAACGTTTGATCAATGCTGATGAATTGGAAAATACAAATTTATAAAATGTATATACATAACTATAGAACTATATGTTTAATAAATGAACAGTTTCACGTTAAACCAGATACTAACAGTCCGGACACATGGCGAGACACTCTGTGCGACTTGGGTCATATATTAAATTCAACAACTGAACAATGGCACGAGATAGCTTATTTTAAGGGTAACAGATAACTTTTTTGATGTTTCAAATAGTGAATTGCAAGAAAGAGACATTAAATGGTTCATCTTAGAACTAAGATCGTTAATGTGATTGCATCATGTTGGAGGCTACTTGATGTCAATGTTAGGCACATATGTCATCACTTACAACAATCTCTCATCCACGATTGCAAAACATTTAATAATTTTTAATGTTGCAAATGCCTGAATATGTTTTTCAGACAACACTACCCCTGTCCACTTTTGTTCGACCTAAATATCTAAAGACCAAATTCTTAATTGGAAACGCAAGATGTAAGCATCTATGGTTCATATTTCAGAAAATCATGAAGAGTATTGCTGTCTTTCTGGTGCTAGCTGTTTGTTCCTCTAGTGTTGAAAGCAGATCGTTGAGTAAGTAACTGTGGAGTTTGTCGAACCCCAGCGTTTGACATGTATGTCACAGTGTAATTAAAGGGGCAGTAGCACGTTTTTCGCTCAAATAAGTCGATGAAATGTATTTGAAAAATAATGTCACCAATAGTAAAACACCCTTCTCTGTTTGGAAAATCAGTTTTAAAAATGAGTGTACATGATTTGATAAATCCATGGGAATCGTTTTTGTTATTCGAAATAATAAAATGTGTTCACATTAAAATGGCCTCCATGCAAGTTATGCTTTATAGGTAACATTGTTATTACCACTACTAATTGGTTTATGTAAAAATTTGTTTTACGCTCTAAAGTAAATATGAATGACATAAACTATCATTATAAATGGAAAATTAATAAATTTTGCCAAAACCGTGCAAAAGCCCCTTTAATACCGCGCATATGCAGACCGCGCTTTATGTCAAAACTAATCATAATAACAGTTTGTTTCATTTTACAAAACGTAAATAAATATTTGCAAATCGAAATTATGGAAATCAATAGTTGGGTTAAGGTTGTTTAATTTTATATTATATATTTGATTTTTATTTAATCACTTCATTAACGTTTCAGGAAGTAAGCGTTGGGCTATGCCAGCTTCTCAATATGGTAAGTTTTGCACTCCATTGTAAATAATACACCAATTATGATATGTTCATGTTAAAATGTATGCATAAAACTATATTAGTCGTGAATTGAAAAAAAACACGTACTTTCGTGTACGTTCACTTTTTAAAAAATTGTTTTAATGCAGAAATTTAGATTTTCTTATTAATGATTTATTTGATAGTGTCTGAAAAACGTAACAATGAAACTTATATCTGGAAGCCATTAGTAAGATGGTCCTTCTGTCCACAGGCCAGTTCCCAGGAAACCCAATGTTGTACACAGATGGCATGACAGGTAAAGAAAGTTTTACTTGCTTTCGAATTTTCTGTTTTAATTTTTACCTTTATATACTAATAACACTTTATTTTTAAAATATGAACTTAAATGAAATTGCTTTTACTGTTGTAGGATTATCATCATTGATAGATATTATAAAATTATGATTTGTTCCTTCACCTAGACATGATATCGGACTGGTATGCAATGACTGGCCAATTCCCACGCTGGATGTTCGGGAACAACCAACCAGTTGCAAACACATGGCAAGGTCAAGGTCAACTCACAAACCAAGGCCAAACATATCCTACATCAACCCAGGGTCAAGGTCAAACAAACCCTACATTAACTCAAGGTCAAGGTCAAACAAATCCTACATCTCCTCAGGGTCAGCAAAATCCGGGTCAGCAATCATTCGGTAACCAGCAGCCTACTGGCATGAACCCATACTTGCAGCAACTCATCCGACAGACAATCGGTCTGGTTCCGGGACAAACTATCAACGACCCAAGGGTCGGAGGACAGGCGGTTGTAACTGCCGCTGACGGTAGAGATGGAACAGCCTTTGGACCCTACGGACCGGTGACCATCGACGGCACGGACGTCTCGGTCAGCGGTGACCTTCCATTTGGAATGCGTTTCGGGATGCCCGGCAACAATGTGTACACTCCCTACGGACGCATCCCCCCTCTGTATTAGTGGACTTGTCACACACGTCTTGCTCCAATAGGTGCGACCAACAGCAAGGCTATTTACCAGACCTTTGGTTTCAGTCTTGCTGCTGCTTGTTCCTTTCTTTGAAGATGATTTGTTTACTAAGTGAAATATATTTATGATTTTTTAGAATTTTGTCTGAACTCTGCTGGTCAGAATTTGTTTATATTTATATTAATAATAGTTTAGATTTTGTTCTTGTTTTTGACAATTTTTAATAAAATTTTATAACTTCAATCGTGTCTGTTTAACTGGAATATCTGCCATTTCATTTGAATCATATGATGCGTGAGCAATCTGTAAAATCAAAATGATATACATACTACCAATCGCTGTGATGAAGCGATATTGTACCTGTATGTGCTATACCCTCTTACTTGTCTACAAACATGCCAACGATAGTCCTATCCTATTGGGTAATACGTCTCCAATTATGTCAACGGAAGTTATAAATACACACTTACATAATTCAATGCATCAAAATCAACATTTTGAGTCAGAACAGGAAGATTTTCTGGATAACAACATCTTTAATGTGAAAATACACGATGTTTCGGAGTACATACTCACTCCTTCATCAGGTGGAATGAAAGAAGTTGTTATCCAGAAAATCTGCCTGTTCTTATGGATACCACTTCTAAATGCCCTTCAAAGACATGAACATTTTGACTAGTTGCGACAACCACAATAAACTCTTGCATGCATTCGTCTATATTTTGATCAAACATGTGTGGGTCATGATGTTTTTTTTGTATTATAAGAATCTTCATGTGGAGATTTCAACACACTGTGGATATGAGTCGTATAAACACACTTATTACCCACGTGGTACTTCGCAAAGAGGTCATGACAAATTCAAGTAATTTGATTGGCCAACGATGACAAAACTTTCTGACTACTTCATTCATTCATAAGACGAACGTGATTTCATTCATGAAATTACAAGTAATTTACGACAACACTTAAAATGCAGAGCAGAGCTAATAAGCACAAATTTGAGAATGCAGCAAGAGTCTCTGTCTTACTGTTGGGATTGACATTGCAACGAAACGCTAGACACTCGATTAAAACAACGAGTTCGTAAGGGTACACAGTAACATGACATTACTTACTTTTATAAAAAATAAAACAGAAATTAAAGCCATTTCAACGGCGATGTTAATTAATAACTAACATTTAATGAGTTTGTTTTAACTTGTTTACACATTTCGACGACGAGAAACAAGCGAATGGCGGCCGCCATGACATGACGTTAGGAGATGAGAGTTATCTACTCAAAGGTCGGATAACTCTCATCTCCTGTCCTCGAGCAGGAATATTTTATATTGACTAGTCCAACTGGTTACGTTATACCGAACATCACGAATTACAGAATGGTTGATTTCAAAAGTGTGAATATTTAACGTCGCAATATTATAAACTTATAATCCTGTGACAGGGTTGATATTGCTCCGCTGTTCTGTTCTTTTATAGAGAAAACACAGCTATATTTAAAAACACAATCAATCAAATGAAATACAAGTTGGTAATAAATAGGATACATAACCCGTTCCTCTTTCATATCAAGTGTGTGTCCCTCGTGAAATAATTTTGGTTAAAAAGCAAAGCACAATTATTTCACTTGGAACATAAACTGGATATGAAAGGAGAGCCTTGTTATATACCCTATAAATGAAGCATCTCATCTCAAATGTCTTCCGGTGTCAAATATATAAACACGAGTTAATGAAAGTACCAAATCTCAGCTCAGAAATAGAAGTGTGATATTCTATTTATAATCCCAAATTATTCGTCTTTAGACATCAAGAAGGAATACATATGAACACACATTGACAATAAGGATTCTTCAGTAGTGAGAGTCAGTGTGGTGTCAATAGCATTTTGGGCATCATGACGTGTTTACTACATCGAATGTATGACGTCATAGCATTGTCAGCTCACTTCGCGGTGTGGTCAAACCATTGTGACGGCATTATCTGATGACTGAAGCGATATTTACAACGCAGAATCGATCAGCGTTTGCGCATCTCCAGAGTTCGAATCTTGTCTTTGCTGTCCATGGTTTGTTAATTGCTAGCTACAGACAATTATGGCGGAATAAACGTCTATGCATTATTTGAAAGTGTCTGTTCTTTAACGTTCACAAAAAGGATTCTAGTAAACGCTCTAGTAGATACTAATTACAGCAAGTCTGATCAGAAACGACCTTGTTTCGATGAATAACATTTGCAAAATACCATATCTACCGGAATACGAACAAGGTTCTGTAGATTCCTCTCCACAAGGTCTGAGAACATCCTGTTTAGGCCTGTGTTCTGTAACAGATCAATACGGACAAAACCCAGTCAAATATAGGAAGCTGACCAATCATATCATGGTTTTCAACGGTCGCCCTCTTGAAAGCACACGTTCCTCATGTTCGGGAAACCGACGAAAATATGGCTGTTGGGAGTTACTTGCCCCTATCTTCTTGTACCGAAAGATTTTGTTGGACGTTCTGTGATTGGCTACCTGAATAGCGTGAGAACATTCGAGGCTATGAGCTGTTATCAGACGGTTTAGCGAGGAAACCTCCGAAGGATATGAGTTCGTATTCCGGTAGATGCACTATTTTGCTACTTTTATTTCTCAGGATTTCAATCAGAATGTAATTATAGCATGCTTATAATGCGCTACTTATACAATGATTAAAGCAAAAACATAACTATAAACAAACACGGATATACTGGAAAAGTTGGTTGTTAAAAGCTAACCTGAAGAAGTTTGTCTTCAGAGAGGAATGAAAAGTAGAAAGTTTTGTACAGTCACGCGCATATTGGGATAGCTGTCTTGTTTTTGTCTCAATTATCGATTACGGACTGGCGATGATGTCAATGCATGATTTGATTAAAACTAGAAGCATGCATAAACAGATCAACACTTGCGATATGGGCTGCTTTGGTCTAAACTAACATCCTGCGAATCACACCACTGTCAAAGATAACAATTTGACGTATTTATTGTAATCTCTAAAACGCAAAAAAGAATAACAGGGACATTCACGGAGTTGTACATTGTAAAACTGGATAATGCTTATAATTACTTTAAATTATATACAGGTTATAAATAATAAAGGCAATACTATGTTCTAACAAATAATGTGCATTCACGTAATGACGACAAGACTCAGTTTGTGATCAAGCGAGGATAATATAAGTTGTATGCTTCTCACGAGGGTAATACGGTCTCATGTACAATCTTGTACCACTGTCTCCCGAGCCTTTTCGTCAGTTCAATAAAATTAGTATCAGTATATTTATTGCGTGTTGACAACCGATGACTGATCAGCTGACATCACTTTAATGACCTTGAAACTAAACGTCAACAAAATGGCGTCATCCGGCTCGACTGAACTGTTAAAAGTCGTATAACTTATTACTAAAAGCATTTAAATGTATTACATTGAGTGTGCAATCAATGCAAAATATGTGTTTCAAAACCAAGCGGCTAATAGGGTGAAAATAAGTTAGTAATAGACTCGAAAACAGCTGATAGAACTGTTTAAAACTCCGTACATCGCGTGCGTCATTATGTAACGTCATCTTACCATCGTGCGACACCTTCTCTTGGCTTAGAAGTGTTACTATGGCAGCGGGGTACATGACATTTGTACACCGTGAGATTCGAAGGGGACGTAAGAAAAAAGCACCGATCGTTAGCCAATCAGAAACGAGTATTTTACAATAAGGAGAGATAAGTACAGTTATATAAGCATGATTTGTGGAGCGTACTAGTAACCCAGTGTCATCTTTGTACTGAAGGTAGTCAATCATGATAGCCTTCTATTATAACGACTAAGTACACGTACCATTAACTGTCACGGAGTTCTATCTATAGAAAGTGATATAAGTAGAAAGATTAATCAATGTTGAATAGCTTACTCATAAAACATTTTCTGATTTACCTACATTGTATTTAATCAATTGAGGGTCATTGGGCTTTGCCTTTACATTTGGATCAGAAGAATCAGAGAGCATGGTAGGTGCCGGATATATTTGTATATATACACATACGTGTACATGTAGGTTACTAGACATGTATTTATCTAACTGCACTCTTCCAATAGGTACTCATTCATTGACAACCTGTATACCTAAGTTCACTATACTCCGCATTGCATGTTTATTGCTATTGTCTAAATTGCAATAGAATTAACGCTATTATAACTATAATCATTTATCGGAAATTTAGAAAGTAAAAAGTATTCTCTCGCAATAACAGTCACAATGAAATTTATATGAAAAATGCATTTAAATGATTTTCAAAATAATAAATTCATAAAGAACAAGGAAATAAATGCAAAAAATGTAAGAGATTGCTGTTCGATTCTATAATGTTAACAAATTTTTAAAATGTATGTAGTTTGTATGAGATTTGTTCGAAATGACGCGATGGACTAACACATAATTATTACCACCTCAAAGGGAGTTTACTTTGAATCAAAACAGAACCAGGCAAGTTGAAAGTAGTACATAAAGCAGGCATACACAATGTATGCTGGCGAATGCTGATGCATATGTTTGAGTTTTAATTACAAATATTTCAAGTTTTTGACGTCGTACTCTAAAACTAAATAGTTGCAGACGTTTATTCATCATTTAAATATGCTTTTAAGTGATTTTTGTTTTAAAATAAAATTTTAAATTTATAAAAAAAAAATTAAGTTTTTAATCGACATATAATTAAGATTCATTCTATGTGAACATCAATAGTTGTGCCTCATTGTTCACACATTAACAACTTTTTAAACATTTTACAACATAGTAAGCGTTTGATTTCATTTCCTACACCTGTCTCCATTCAACAATTTTTTAAACATTAACCAATCGCCAACAATTCATTCATTCAAACTTTTGTATTATATTTTGTATTATTGTAATCGTTTCATGATTAAAGGCACCAAATTTCTTTTAAAAATATTGAATTAATCTAAACCAAATCAAGTGTGTATTTTTTTACTTCGGTTTACATACTTTGCCCTATTGGTCTTGAAATGCGGTAATCGATACATCGTCACAGAAGGAGGATTGATAAATTCATCGTAAATGTGACAAAATATTTAGGAACAATTTCAAAACTCTTTTTTATAATTTCAATTTCAGGAGTTCCCAGTGTATGTTGCACTAATCCTTATGCCCCTGGTCTTCTGTTCTGCAATGAAAACATTACGTAAGTGTCATTATAGCGTTTTATCAACCATACGTCATATTAAAGGACTTAGCATCCATATGGTTGAAAATAACAGTATACAAGCACATGTGCACTTTTTGCCTAGCAACCATTGTTTCAGCGCGAGTTCCCGTATGTCGTCAACAGTGCCGTCAAACACAGTTATTCTCGACGTCATTGCAGAGTGTCCTTTTCAGGCCATTTGTACGCGATTCAATTAAGGAAAAAATGGATAACCAAGAAAAAAATACATACAAAAGCGTGATTTGCACGGGCAATACACAAATTCACACTCGCTTCGTAAAAGTCATATGGTACATCTTCGCGGGTAAAAATCTCTATATCTCTATCATCTTAATAAGCGGGAATTTGTTACTATGTTTACGTTTAACTTATTGAACTGACATAAAATTGGTAATTGGTTATATATTTTATATTTCAGTAAGGCCGATATACAAATTACGCATTGTGAAGTTGCTTCACACATTTGCTTGACAAAAGATCCCCATCTCCTCTAAGTACTGAATAAAGTTTGAGTTTTGGATAAGTCCTGATTTTTAGTCTTGTACAATTATGATTTCAAATGATTAGGTGGGAATGGTAGAATATTAATTCACATAAGATGAAATCATAATTCGTAAAATAAACTATAACAATAAAACACACTAGAACCATAATTTCTCCCATATTTCAGCCATTTGTTTTGTGACTAGTCTAACTTAATGATACCATTGCACACTTTGATCTCCACTATGGTGCAGATATATACATGTGGTACGCCGGGCTTTCGAGATTTAGCAAACATCTTAGAGTGGTATAATTAAAATGCATCATAATGATTAAGATTTATTAAAACAGCCTTTTAATATATTTTATATATTTGAAATATATATTCATATATCGCACAGAACGAGTCCAGTATAAACTCTTATGACCTCTTGTCCATGTTTTGCTTCAGATTCTGGTGGGGAGATCACTGTTTATGACGCTCCTGTTATGGCCTCAACATTCATAGACCGATTCGGGGACAGTTCGACGGATACCATACAAGGATCGCTGGTGAACCAGCTTCTTGGAAACAGAAGACAACTCAGTGACATTAGCGGAGTGCCGCCTTACGGACATATAATCCATTCTACTTACGGTGGCGGACGTCATGGTAAAACGCCGACATATGCAGTGCAAAAGACTTCAGCTCATCAACGATTATTGCAGGGAAGAAAAGGGAACCCTGATCACGAGGATGATCAACATTTGTCTAGTTCAACAAGAGCAGGGGAAGCATATGGAGAATCGTTGCAACAACGCAGAGCTTTATTGAGGTACAAAAACACTCGGCGGTCGCCAAGGGGATATGCTGACTCCCTGAGTAATGCCATAACCAACTTGGTACATCAGCTGATGAGCGGAGGCCAACAAAACGGATCGGGTGGCGGGTATCAGCAGAGAAACCAACGTCTTGGAGGAATTACACCTGGAGCAGGTAAAGCACCATCAGCTCAAGCACCTCGCCGATTGTCAACTGGGGCTATCATGAGGAATTCTCACTCTGGCAATGATGTTACTGTGGAAGGGCAACGCAAAGGGCAACGAAATACACCACTACAAGGACATCAACCAATATATTCGTTCGTGATCAATATCAATGGCAACATGGATCCTGACAACAGCCAGCAAGAACATCGACAACAGAAGAGTGTCAACCGCGCACCGGAACAAATACCAACACATTCGAAAAGGAAAGAGGATTCGAGCTTGAATCAGCACCAATCTAGTTCACAATCAGCGCCAAATAAACAGGTAACCAGAAAGGAAAGTTTCACCGGAGATGCCCTGATGACTCCAGCAGTGAAAACCGAGGGGGGCGTCAGCAAGGAAGTACAGCATCCAACTCAAAGACAAGCCAACACAACCACTGGACTAAACAAAGAATTGAAAAGTGTCAATGGTCACCCAATCAAAAAGGATCTGACTCCCAAGAATCATCTGGTCACCCTCGGATCTCAGGGGTCAGAACCAGCAGATGGTCCGGACATACAAAGCTCTGTTAGAAAACAAGGAGGGACTAAAACAGTCGGTAGTAAAGGGAACACAGGAACATCGCCTTTGACAGATAGAAGTCAGCAGAACACAATGACACAAGGGTGGGTGGATGGTGAACTCCCGTCGGCTGTTCCAGATTACAATTATTGGGATTTTAATCTGGATAGTCCATTTTACTCGTCCCACTTCTGATGTGCAACTCTAGGTGCAGTGCTGGACTAACATAATTTCAGGGACGAAGCGTTACACATATGATATAACAAGATATCGCGTTTTGCTTTACATAAATTACGATACTTTAGTCGTGTTTTCTTTTTTTTCCAAAATAACATTGTTCAATTTAATTTGTTTTGACTCGGTCCGAAAAAGTACAAGAATTCGTACTATTGAAGGTAGTGTTATCAAATGTAACAATGGTAAAAATATTAAAAGATATAATGTTCTACTTTGAATATATCCATCGCTTGGTATATTTTACTGATCTATTTTCTAATATATGTCATTAATATTGCATAACGAATGTAAATCAGTTTATGTGAATCAATTGTTCAACAATTCACATGTGACGACATACTTACAGCGGTATAAGCCCAGTTTAATATTGTCGTATAAATATTACATTGCAATATCTTCAAAGAGAGAATTATAAATCATACTACAATGACAGTAGAGTACGCTGATGACCAAAAGAAAGTGTACCAACATATGCTGTCCTTGTTCCGTGTTCCGTACTTATACCTGCCCGACATTAGGAAACCATTCCAAGTTAATAAGGCTACGCGGTCGACACCTTTTACTTATGTTTGTTGCAAAAATAAATTAGATACTGCAATACGTTTGTCAACGTTTTTCTTGCAAAACTGTTCTAATAATCTATATATCTTATTTCATGGATAAACATATCATAGTCGATAACCAACTTTTGAGGGAGGTACAGACTTAAGTAAGAAATTGGGAAATATATTATTAATGTAAATGTTGACCCACAGTTCAGGAAATGTAACGAATAGTGCCTATATTAAACACTTATTCATGCAAGTAAGTAGTAATTTTAAAGTCGTACTGGATGTAAAAATTGCGATTTTGATTGGTTCAGACAGATTTTGATGTCATTGAATTGACTTTTCTATATGAGCAAAATATTTAGGAAGATGAAAACAACTATCGTGTATGACAAAAATTTGACTTTTGACTTATTTTTTTAGCACTTACATGTTTAACGTGTCTGTATCAATTCCTTCGACTGAGATTATGACGTCATATATTCTGATAATTACTAATACGTATTTATCAGGGGATAGCCTGCTTGACAGATTTGGAAAATATGTAGTCTTACAGTAGTACATGGTCTGCTGACTGAGGGTTTAAGGTAATAATGTGGTTAATAGACAGTACTAAACCTCTGATTTATGCAGGAACTTTGGGCATAGCTGTCCGAACTAAGGTTATAATTAACAGCAAGTCGAGGGGACTGGTTTTACAAACAATTCAGGTGGTTATCAAATAAAACATTTTATTTTCAAAAGTTTTGTTTGCTGAAAGTGACTATCTATAGATACTTACTTATCGTACAGTGGTTCAAAGTACATGTATTTGAATTGGAACACTGTCCGGTCAGTTATGAAAGAAATATTTGAACAATTAAGGTATCCCATGGACAAACAGTCCAATTTCAAGACATGACGAAAGTCGAAAGTCGAAAGCTGTGCACATCGCTCCTATAAATATGTAGTAAACGAGGATAAAAATGGGTTATTGGTGATATATCAGCCTTCAAGCATTCTCTTCCCACAGGGGTCACTCCCTACAGATTTCCGATTATTTTTCGCTTGAAATCGAGAGCTCCAGCAAAATCACCTAGCGGGAGAAATGGGAACTTCATACTGTATCCCTGCTTCTTAACCAATGAAAACTCATCTTTCAGTGGGCCCATCAACCGAGTGCCTTCAAAGATTTAGGCATCTGACTTAGGATTTTGCTCATTGTCCTTCGAATATGTCTGATGTATATAACACAAATGAACTAATATTGGTATTTGTCTCTGATTTGGTCTTCTTTATTTATAAGCATGTTTATGATCAATAGTTTTCACAAAATCAAACAGCACATTTCGAGGAATACACATTCAACGAGAAAACGTTTGTCTTACATTTATTTTAACATCACATGTAAAACTGGCAAATGTCACTTGTACAACGGCGTCGCTGATTGCACAACTAGATTCAATTGCAACCAATCAGGACACTCCCTTTCTGCCCTCTATTTCAAGCGTAAAACAACAGACGTAAGGATCGGAAATCTGAAGGAATAACCTCTGTGGGAAGAGAATGGCCTTCAAGAAGACTGACCCATTGTTTGTTAACGCGTTTTCTCATGAACCGTTGCACCCGATGTCTTCACCTTTGGGGTCAGCCTACATTGTTGGGATTACACAGACACCAGTGGACCTGCACAAGGTGAAAAGCACGATATATTTTACCACCTTTCAGACATTTCTGAATAAGGCATCCAGTCTGATTGAAATCGACCGTTTTTTTCGAGGAAATTGCAAAATTGTGGATCTACAGGGATACGAAATCATATCTTTCGGAGGTTTCTTCGCCCAACCGTCTGATTACAGCCCGTTGGCTCGCATGTTCTGACGCTATTCAGATACCAAATGAAAAAACCTCCAACAAAGCTTTCGGTATGAGAAGCTCGGGGCAAGTACCTCTCAAAAGCCATACTTTTGTCGGTTTCCGTTAACGTTAACAAATGATTCCGAATACTTTCAAAACGGTACAGAACACACACATATATGCGGTGTTCTTAGACCTTCTGGAGAGGAATCTACATAACCTGTTCGAGTCCTGACAGATGCATTATTTTGCAAATTTTATTTCCCGGAATAAGGTCGATTTCAATGAAACTGAGATGGTATTTCATGAATAGTAGCACCGATTGCCTTCAAATTTATCATTTTTTGTTGTTTCCCTGGCATTGCTTAAACAGTCACTTGATGTAAATATGTCATTGTCACTCTTCATTCAAGCAAACAATACACATATGGACATATACATGTATTTTCAAAATTGTGTTTGTGTAATGCCTCATTAACGCTCGTCCTTGACACCTACAATGTAAGTATGTCACTTGGATAATCAACATTATATCTGATTCAACATAATCAACATTTCGGAAGATATAACAGCGTTACTTACTTATACCGTTTTCACGACGTTTGAGAGACGAGGCGTGTCAAGTGTGTTTATAAAGAAGTTGAATACCTTTACAGATTTACATATTACATACAACTCAAAGAGTGGTAGTAAAGGCTGAAATTGACCTGAACCGCTAAGTTCTTTTTACATTTACAGTATTGCAAATGTGCAATGAGTATCACATTTAGTTGGCGAGTTTTTTTTGTATGTGTTTGACTTTAATTCAAAGATGCTGCTTGCTGTTAGATATGTTATGATAAAGAGGTTATCATGCTCGTATGTGTTGGATGACACATAACTGTGTTTTATTTGTTTGTTTTTGTTTGTTTTTGTTTTTGTTTGTTTTTGTTTTTTTTAGGATTTATTCACATGAAACTTTGCCACGGTTTCAAGCCTGTACACTCCACGTGGCTGGGATCACCAGGCCGTAATTGAATTTAAGCCGTAATAGTAATACATGTAATACGTTCAAGCATACTGGTTTCATAAAAATTGCAGTATTTATATATATTCACTTGCTTATGAAGTTGTTTAATAAAAGTGTTAAATCACTTTTGTTCGGTAGCTTTGCATTTATATACGAAGAATTCAGCAAACATTACTAAGAAATTTAGAATAATATTATCATCATGTGATGTGTGAACACCAAATAGTACAACATCCTTGTAGCTATCAAAAATTGTTGAATTGATGTTAAATTCAACTCATTTTAAAAACTTTAGCTTTAATCAGTATTTTATTATCCCCCGCCGCGCTCTTAGCGCGATGCGGGGGATATAGTATTTGGCTGCGTCCGTACGTACGTCCGTCCGTACGAAATGGAATAACTCAAATACTATTCACTGTATTCTTTTCATATTTTGCATATGGGTTCATCATAGGAAGAGTAATGTTCCTACAGATGTCTGTGACCTTGACCTTCATTTCAAGGTCACAACGAGACTTTGTCATTTTACCCTTGTCAGCGAGATATCTCTAGAACCATTCGCTGGATTCTCTTCATATTTTACACATAGCTTTTCCAAGGAAAGACAAAGGGCTGATTTTGGTGACCTTGACATTATTTTCAAGATCACAGCGGAACTGAGACTTTTTCGACATGTTAATGTACATGTAAAGCTTGTCAGATGGATATCTCAAGAATCATTCACTGGAATTCCATCATTTACACAAAGCACCTCCTAGGGAAGACGACGGGCTGATTAAATTTTTGTGACCTTGATATTATTCTGAAGGTCAAAGTGGAGTTTTGACTTTTGCGACATGTTTGACAGTCGATATTGCTGATTTTGACATTATTTTTCAATTTTGAAGTATTAATTTGCGCCGGGGGATCATGTCACCTTTGTGCCAACTACTTGTTGGATATAGCATTCACCTGTGTACATGGTCACAAAGCTGACACGTGATTGATCGTCAATGGCTATACATCACTCTCTGGGGAGTATACAACCGATAGTCTGCCATACGCTCATACCAGCAGAAAGAGACACAATTCGAAGTAGGTTTCCTATCCAGGGTGACACCACAAGTCTCTCAACTCTTGGTTCAATTTGAGACAAGGAAATCAACTGCCCAACTAATTGGGTTACCCATCCATTATTTTCGCTTAACGTCATTGATATCAATTAGCAAGTCATGTACAACACGCGTCACCAGATATTGTATTATGTGTAGGATAAAACACGACACAGAGGTTATGCTTTGAATTGAAAACTCTCGGTAAGAAAGCTTTGCTTTCGATTTTACTTCCCACTCAGCTTTCTTAACTCATGACCGAGTGAGTGTTTCATCTGACTCAAATACCGTAAAATATAAAATGTGAGCGCTTATTGTATATTGAATTTTTCCGTAGAGCAGAAGACCAATAATTTATAAACGTCATATGGCAACATTTATATTTTATATTCGTGACTCCCAAATCTTTCGTTATAAAGAGTCTGTCGGACTAGCGTTATACTGGGGCAGAGAATGTATGAGTTTAGCTTCCCTTGAAGCGTAGAGGTAGAGCGTTCTGTGTAAAGTGTTAAAAGGATTTCAAGTTCTATTCCCGCCATCTATACTCTGGAAATCATCTTTGTTCACTTTTCGATAATGAAAGTTGTGAATAGCATTAAGCCGTCCAAGATGAACAATATACAATTAGTATTCATAGTGACATGTACTTTCCACAAATCAAGCTTGATGACCTCTATGAACTTTATGAGACAATCAATGCGACATGTTGTGACATCTGACTTATGTAGAGATTACAGTGATCGACAAACGGAATGTTGTCTCTGTCAGGTATAGAAAGAACAACTGTTCTTCATTTAAGCTGTCCCTCCCTTATTGATATACAAGGAAATTTAAGTTTTTCTATAATAATACTTCTACACCATTCCTCATTATTTAATCAATCACTATGGTGAAAAGAATAGAATATTTACATGATTTAATAAGAAAATTATCGATGGAAAAGCTGAATTAAACTCTCATTAAAATGGTAAAGTTAGAACAAAATATAGCATCCATAAGATCTAAAAAACAAATAAAGTAATATTTTCATAATCAACGAATATATTCCAAATATTATCAAGGCTCCATGATCAACACATCATAGAAAATGTGAATAAGGGTTTGTACCCATTCGTTAGAGAGAATTTATTTTATTCGCTGAACGTTCATTTATCTAGCTACACGTTGCAGACAGTCCGACGTTTATTGCTCCCGTAGTAATGTGAACTATGTCACGTACACTAGATACCTTCTCTATACGGAAGGTGAAAAACGTTTATGCTATAAATAAAATCATACGGACGAGTTGAGATGGTTCGAATTTAAAGGGACAGTAGCACGTGTTTTGCTCAAATAAGTCGATGAAGTTTATTTGTAAAATAATGTCACCAATAGGAAAACACATTTCTCTCTTCAGAAAATCAAGTTAAAAAATTAGTGTACATGGTTCCGTAAAGCCATTGGAATCATTTTTGTCATTCGAAATAATAAATTTTGTTCACAATAAAATGGCCGCGATGCAATTTTTGCTTTTTACGCAACACCCTTATCACCACCACGGATAATTAGTTTGTGTGATATGATGTTTGACCCTCTAAAGTAAATTTAAATGACATAAACTATTATTATAAATGGAACATTTGAAAAAAATAAAAATTGCAAAAAACGTGCTACTGCGGGTTCCAGGCCTCATTATTACTAAAGCCTTATTTTGCCATGATCGGTTAATTCAACAAGTTACTACCAGTAACGTTTTTTTGACCTGGGAGATCAGTGAGTTCAAAGGTCAACAACAACACAGAGAACGCTTTCAGCGTGTGTTTTCATGTCATGTTATAGTATATAGTCATTGTGAGGAAACCTTGACCTCCATAGTAATACGATAAAGTTAGAGTTTGTGTGTTAAGCCTAGTTCATCTTGGAATATTAAAGTTGTATATATTTGGTTTAATTAAGGACAGCAAATGTGATCTTAAATTATAGAATAAACCATGGCATTATAATGTGTTTGTTTGTACGTCATTGGAAGCATTGCATCCAAACCTTATAACGTTGATTTTACATAGGTTTTGCATAGATGTACATATTTACAAGCATATGTAACAATATCCAAACTACTAAACACAGGAACTGACGTAGCAATAATAACTGACAACATAACTGAACAATTTTAAAATAATATACATTTGAATTCACTCTGAAATTAAAATGACACTAGCGGATTTTAGATATCAAAAATAAGGAAAAATTAAAAATCTGCAATTAATTGAGACAGCAATGCGTATTATGTCCCCCGCAATTTCATACACATTTCAAGTATAAAACTTTTTGTTTATGTCTGTTAAAGTACACTTGGGGTTTTCCAAAACTACCATTTCTTAAATATTATAAAAGCCGGGGTTTTAGAAAATATAACAGATGCCGTTTTGAAAATTCAGAGTTTATTTGGCCTCTGAACACATGATGTAATTCGTTTTTAGTCGTATTTATTACCTGATGATTGAAATATCTTGTAATGTGTATGGTGCCGTTTCATTTTCAGTTCGGTGTTTTTCTTTTTGTGTCCAGAAACTCTCGTCATGAAGTATTTTTACTACTTTCAACTGTATTACACTTAATTATATATTTTGTTAAACAAAACAAAAAGAACTAACGTAAATAGTAAATAAGTCATTTCCGTTCCAAGTAACCGGCATCATGTCAATTGGTTGTTTAAAACATACGGCAGATGATGTTTCTAATTTCTAAACATACATGACATATACTATGTAAATAGTACACTCATCTTCTTGAGGATGATTACAAATGGACATTGGATATCAGTTTGTTTACAGTTTTGCCAAATCATATTTCTAGAACTTTGAAGCTACGTGCGTCAACTCTTAATTAAGTAAGCTTTTCAAAACAACTTCAAAGTGTAAGAAAAACAATTTTCTTATCTTACATTAAGCTCAATATCACTATGGGAATAAGAACAACTATAGATGACAATGAGGTTTAAATATTCAAATTCACGAACAGAAGAATGTTATCAATATGAGATAGTTGTTTAAAGAGACAGTTCAGTTCGTCCTGTATTTCACAGTATTCCGACATCCTGTAGCCTTTTAAGTGCAAATACATACTGATTGATAAATAAATTGGTTCCCAATTAATGTGTTATATGTATGTGATACACTCGGTATACACTGATATAAATGTACAATAATATTAGCCAAGTGCCACTCATAGAGTAATAGATAATATGAAACCACTGTGCATTAATCGTATACTTAATTGATTAGTAGGTGTTTTTGCGTAGAACAATGTTTCGTCATCGCCCAAAAAATGCAACAACAAATAAAGTTTCTCTAAAATAAAATGCGTTTCATTATCTGAGTTTGACAAATTTTATGATTACTGTTTGTTTGTTTTTATAGTTACACATAAACCATACAGCATATGATCGATGTTTACCGAGGTTATTGTCCAGTCTAAATTTGCATGTTATCCTTATCTGACCTTTATAGGAATGTCCCTTTGTTTGCAACAAATTCACTGAGTTGGTGTCCTCAGTTTGACACCCTGTCTCTCTATATAACACCAAGCATCTTCTACTTTCACCATCAACACAGAAGGTAATTACTGAAGAAAATAATTCAGAATCGCGTAGCTGTATCCAGAAAGGTAATTTCTCTTCTCTATATGTAATTTAATGTATCAATGTTTGCTTAAAAATAAGTAGCAAATCATTCCTATTTCCCCTTTAAAGGGGCAGTAGCACGTTTTTTCGTTCAAAAAAGTTGATGAAATGTATTTGAAAAATAATTTCACCAATAGTAAAACATCATTCTCTCTTCGGAAAATAAAGTTTAAAATTAGTGTACATGTTTCGGTAAAGCCATGGGAATCGTTTTTGTAATACAAAATAATAAATTGTGTTCACAATAAAATGGCCGCCATGTAATTTTTGCTTTTTACGCAACATAGTTTTTACCACTACAGATAATTGGTTTGTGTAATAAGATGTTTTACCCTCTAAAGTTAATTTAAATGACATAAACTATCATTGTAAATGGGAAATTTGAAAAAATAAATTTTGCAAAAAAACGTGCTACAGCGCCTTTAATCATCTATTATAGAAGTTGCTACTTTGTAATTACTGTTCTACCATGTCTGTATAATGTTACTTTTTCATTTTGTAAATACTTTGGAGAATGTTATCTAAGTTGGATTAATTGTTCCTAATTCATTTTTGAATTAAATAATTATGTTTAAATATTAAAATTGCTGTTTTGAAAGTATTTGCTTAATGCCTGTTATTTGTTGTTAGTCATTGTATGGAGGGCAAAATCCCGTTTACACGTACTATTGTACACTATACTACTTCCATATGTGCATCAATAATGACTACATGAATGTTAGATTTGCAATTTAAAAGTAATTATGACATTCATATACATATCATTAAATATCTTCAGATGGTCTTCATGAAATGCATGATTGTTCTACTGATGTGTCTCTCCCAAGGACAAAGTATTTCTTTACGTGAGTATAAACGTTTTATTTCACCTCAAGTTCTGTTTACAGTCACAGATATGCGATTTCAGGGATACATTTTTCAACGTTTTTGGGGTATATATGAATGTCAAAAGGTCAAAATTATAGTTATGGAGTTTTCTCTCATTTAGCCTTAGACGACGAAACACAACTTTGATTCATTTTTTTTTAAAACACTTGTTTCCTGTCTTACGAAATTGAATATATGGATCATTTATAAATCAAATAGTACATGAACCAATGTTAATGAATGTGGAATATTTTACAGAAATATCAATGTATTTCCAAAGTGTGAAAATATACATGATTTTATTATATGAGAAAATCATGATTAAAGAAGACACACTAAGTCGATCCGTTTTTCAGGAAAGAGACGTCAAACAAATCCTCAGGAATCACTAACAGCAGCGTCATCGCAACAACCACAACAACAGCAACCAACCTCACAAACAACCACAGGAGGAACTGCAGGTAGATTGTGTTGATTAAAATATCAGATATAACGAATGACATTGTAATGTTGTAATGTTTTTATATTGAAATTCCTATATAAAATTATAGGAGCTGGTACGAAGAATGAGAACAAGTTCTATGGATTGTCAACGTCTTTGCTACATGCTACGACGTTTCGTCGTAGATTCCACAATGTTTATCGATCTGATCACTTGCTTATCAACGGTGTTAGTATCTCTACCAAAACGTCAAATTCGTAGCAATAGAGTTTATTACCCATTTAACCTGTTATCATTTCCTACTTTTTTCTTCATAATTTGGTAGTTTAAATTAAAAGTATAATATGTACTTATTAAAATGGCTGTGTAGGGTTTAAGCATGTGTTCAAAATAATTATTTAATTAGATTCTTATTACATTCATTCTTCAACATTTAAATATGTCATTAATTGTACAAAAGCTTCAAGCTTCTCAAGCATGTAACACTATTTTAACAACCGGGTTATTCTTTACCACCACCAGCCGATCCTCAAAGACACGAGAGACTGGTGAACCTCCTTCTGCAGGCTCAACAGAACATTGCTGCTGGCAACCAGAACCAGAACCAGGTTCCTGCCCAGCCGGTTGATTTCTGGAACCAAGAACAGATCATCTACCTTAGGAACCTCGTGAAGCTCCTTCTCCAAACAAGACTCACAAACATGTTCCAAAGGACACCGCAGAATTACAACCGGATGGGCGGTATGGGCGGTATGGGCAGTATGGGCGGTATGGGCGGTGTGGGTGGTATGGGCGGTATGGGCGGTATGGGCAGAAGACGTGGCGTCAATACCAATGTTGATGGCAGGGACAGAACAGTGTTTACACCGTATGGACGAGTCACTTATGATGGGAATGATGTCAGTTATGATATGGAATATTAATCCAGTTACCATACCATATACAATGGAAGAAGATTAATTTTACTACTAATTATATCATTAATGCAGAAAGATTAATGTGTATCTGATGACATAACTACTTAAAATCCAAATTTGATTATTACACAAGAAACGTGTATATTAATTTCAAAATGATTTCAGCCATAGTTGGCAAACTCTCTTCATTTTTTTTCAAATATTTACTACATGAATTTTAGACAGATGTGAACACATTTTGCAAGGTTAATACAGGATTATCCATTTATTGTTCACAAGTGTTACATTTCCCCTCGTTTGTCGCGTTTGAAGTTCGACTGTTGATCTTGTGCTTGTTAAAATGTCTCAATTTGCTAATATACATGTTCGTCTCCTTCAACTTCATTTTGTAATCCAGGACTTAAACAATAAAGAAAATGAACAAATTATTATTCAATGAGTCGATTTTGAGTGTTTTCAAGTTTGCTATTGTTGAATGTTTTAAGACAATCATTTATGAAATTCAAATTCCCACCTCACACAATACACGGTCCTGTTCATCGTCATTAGGTAAAACTACATGAAGAAAAATAGTACACTTTTGATGTGTCGAATCGCATTTAGAAACCAAAATTTATATTTGGTGTCGAATGTATAGAATAAAGAATTCACTAACGCTGTTTGACACATTTTCTTGTGAGTTATACTCTATATGAAGTCATTATAGATATATTTTGGGACAACAGTGCAATCACACATTCTTTATAACTTGATGAACTGGTTGTGATGGAATGGGTTTAGGTAATTTGTCAGAGTACAATGTTCAGCTTGATTCTAATGGTGTTTTATCATGGTATAGGGCATTAAATCAACCTAGAAATGTTATACTATCATATGCGATTATTTGCTTAGCCCGGAAGGTATTCGCGACTGAAATCAAAAGAACATGTTATATCACATTTATCAAGATCAGTTGATACATTGGACATTTCGAGTAACAGAATTTGGAAATTTAAGCTATTAAAGTTAATTATTTTAACTACCTTGTTTCATAATAACATAATGTCGGTAGCCTTTTCAGACCGACAGACAGATTCTATCTCATTTTAGTATAAAACCTGGTTATTACAGGTTAAGGGGCACCATAGATAATCATAACAACGGTGTTATGAGAGCACAAAACCCCCGGGGTTTGTACGTAAATGCAATTGTACAAGTAATGACAACAAATCAACATCAGAGCTAACAATTGAGACATATTCTAATTTGAGTCGTAAAAATAATTTAGAGGTAATACAGATACAGTGACTTCTGGGGTTTAGAACATCGGCGATGAGATTTGTCCTTGCCAACCAATCATATGTTTGACCGGTAAAGTGCTCCTCGCTCTCTATCACATTTAACCTGCAATGCTTAAAAAGCTAACTGTCTACTGGGGTGTTGGTATATCTCCCCCTCCCAATCTCAAGCTGATGAGTCGTAACCTATATGTGTATTGTTCTTAATTATTGATAAGTAGTCTTTAAATCCATACGAGTCTTCAATTTGTCTACGAAGGCTAGTTCCATCCTCTCTCAGGCTGCAGTTGATTAGAGTCCTGGGGGTATAGGTTTTAATGCTAACTATCCTCTAAACAGATGTATGGATAAGAATGATCCAAGACTTTTGGGGAGTTGATTTCAGAACGCTCAGCCTGGTACTGTCTGTCGGATTTTTAAATTCGATTTAGAAGTCAAGGGCCAAAAGGACACAGGTACCCTATTTATTAGTATTTTCAGAACACTTGTACTGTCTGTCGGATTTTTAATTTCGATTTAGAAGTCAAGAGCTACAACTGAGGATCACTGATATATATCCAAATCATATTGCGATTAAAGAACACAGGTACCCTATTCATTAGTTATTTTTAATGATTTGCTAAAATTATTAATAGACTAGGTATAAATATAAGGAGTAATGCAATATAAATTTAGTACTAAAACCTAATACAGATTTATCGCAAATAAAGTATACTTGAAATACATAGCACTAAGAAAAAATATAAGGGAAGGATTGTCTACGTTTAAAAATGTTTTGGCAGATTTTGGCAAAGAGCAGACACATCACAAAGTTTTGTTAAGATAAAACTCAAGACGTACTAAGTAACCTTGATTTCAGGAAAATTTTCCCTTCCGGGAGCCTTTACATCTTTGTTTGGTACTCCATCGTTGAAAATAGGGTCAGTTTGGATTGAAATGATAAATAGAGTAGCATGTGACCGGTTTTTTTAGATTGTGAATGATAGTGCAATAGCTTAAAGGGACAGTAGCACATTTTCGCTCAAATAAGTCGATAAAATGTATTTGAAAAATAATGTCACCAACAGTAAAACACCATCCTCTCTTCGGAAAATCAAGTTATAAATGAGTGTACACGGTTCGGTAAAGTCATGGCAATGGTTTTTTGTCATTCGATTCGGTATTACCACTACGGATAATTGGTTTGTGTAATATGTATGTTTTTAACCTCTAAAGTAAATATAAATGACATAAACCATTATTCTAAATGGGAAATTTAAAAAAATAAAATTAGCAAAAAACTTGCTACTGCCCCTTTAAATAAACTTAATCCACATTATTCTGAATTTGTCAAAAGTGTACAATTGCTATAATATCCTTACCTCCGATTGTAAACAATGAATTAACATATACAGTTGCACTGGTGATGAATCAGGGGATGTTACATCAGTGAAAGGCAATTGCTTTTTCAGACAATAACAAGTAGTATGGTATTAATTATCATCCATCTTTGTCTTTATGTCAAAATTTAATAAATAAATCTACTTGGTTTTAGGAGAGTATACTTGATAGATCATTTTGAAATATTGCACTAAGCATACTTCGTGTTATCAAGAGAGAGAGGGAGAGATGAGATTTACACTACACTTTTGAAGATATGAACTCAGATCATTTCAAGGGTTTATTGCTTCACGGTCAGGTTTTTTCCAATATTTTTATTGTTCCAATGACTACATTGATGTACATTGGGAGATCATTCATGCTCTTACAAAGAGAGACATGTATCAACAACAGATGTAGAAAAGGGATACAAACAGTTCAAGGTGCAAATATATATCACGGCCAGTTGACCCATGATGATAGAGATATAAGTGAAAATACATATGCGTATCAATGGAATTTTCCTCGTATATGAAACATTTTGCATAAGAAGTTTTCAACATGATATATTTATCGTTAGAATAGATTCGTTAAACTTAATTATACTAACCTACATGTACATGAGACATTGAAACAAATCTATATACAACAAATAAATAGTTTAACAGAATTAAACTATTCTGAATATGCAGCTGTTAATGTATTTCGTTGTGCTGAAGTTATAATCAATACATGTTATGATTGAAGAAAATGGTGATTTTAGAATATCTGGAAACTATATACTTAATCATACAGATGAACTTAAGTAACGTGCAACTGGCCTTTTGAAAAAATAGAACAGAAGAGCATATACAAGCACAGAAAGTGTTTATGTGTTCTATAAGAATCTGAAAGTTTTAGAAAGCATTTCATACCAATCTTTTGCAGGTGCCGACTCATATAATGTCGGAAGAAGCCGTTACGTTGTCCAACAATAAATCAAAAGTAACGATAAGGATTTCACTGTGTGCTTTCAGTCGCAAAGAATGCAACGTCTTGTGCCCGAATGCAATGACGTCTTAGGCGCGAGCAGCTATGACGTCACAATGTCGATGATAACGTCGCAGGGATTTTCTATTTCAATCGATTTGCTTCAGAGCATCGCCAGCCTCTAGATCGATATGAAATGTTTAACTTTGAATTGACATCAATGGAAAGAAACACACAACTTTCAACAACATCGAGAATTATCTTTTAATGTGAAATATATTCTCGAATGGGGCATTTTAGTCGCATGTAGTACACAAGGATTGATTAGCGAGTAGTGAATCCATACCACTCACGTATCTTCATATTGATTAAGTAATTCTCTTGCTAAGGCTCGAGTGGTACGTGATTAATATGACTCGGAAAAGATAGTCTGTCACTGAACGACACTCGTTAGTTATTGTCTATTTATATTTATATTCGAATATAAAAGTTATTGAATATCGGTTGAGACTTATTTACATGCCCTCATAAAGATTACCAAAAATGTTTTATAACATGACAATAATGTATTATGCGAATGATAAAAGAAATAGGGTGACTGGACAGCCAGGTTTATACTTTTATTGACCTAGAAATGAAATATATTTATCTGCAGACATGAACAGCATCGAAGACCCAAACTAGCAAGTTTTTACAAAATGGTTAATTTAATCTTAAGTGTTATATGAAGATTACTTGTGAAGAAGGAATTTGTTATTTTTGTCTCTGAAATCTAATATAAGTTGAATACCATTTATACTGATATGTCCTGTGGACTCATACTTTACCAACATATCTGCAAGCATATCATTATGGATATCCTAATATTATGAAATTCTCTGCCCTGCTATCATACTCAAATAGCAATATTCTGAAAAACGTTTCCATGTACATGTTTGATATGCCCCTTGTACATGTTTGATATGCCCCTTGTACATGTTTGATATGCCCCTTGTACATGTTTGATATGCCCCTTGTACATGTTTGATATGCCCCTTGTACATGTTTGATATACCCCTTGTACATGTTTGATATGCCCCTTGTACATGTTTGATATGCCCCTTGTACATGTTTGATATACCCTTTGTTCATGTTTGATATACCCCTTGTACATGTTTGATATGCCCCTTGTACATGTTTGATATACCCCTTGTACATGTTTGATATGCCCCTTGTACATGTTTGATATACCCCTTGTACATGTTTGATATATCCCTTGTACATGTTTGATATGCCCCTTGTACATGTACTGACTGAATGTAATGAAAATGTAGACTCAGGAGATGATTAGCGCTAAGAAATAACTTGTGTATAAACGTTATGCATGTATAATCATTGCTATAAAAATAAACACAAATAGAAGTAGAATATGTTTTTATATTATTTGCGCTGTGATCTGAACATGCTAAGTGATATGTTGTTGAGATTGTTGAAACCAGAGAGGCATGATGCCGCATGTAATTACAATACAGAATTTATACCAAACGTGGCAGCATAATTGACTTTCTAATGTATTTCCCACATCACTGTGTTATTTGTGTTATTGTTGAATAATTGTTGATCAATTTAAATGGCATTTGTTGCAATTAGCAAACCATGGATGGTACCACAATTAATTATGTAACATTGCATCGACACCCTACAGCATAGGCTTCGCTTGCTTTCTACCATAGTTCATATAACTATGGTACATTATTCTAAGTGTTCTTTACCGCAATGAAACAACCAGTACACTTTCTTTAGAATATAATACGTTTCATTATTTCAGTTATACATATTTTATGATTACAGCTTGTTTGTTTTTATAGTCACACATAAATCATACAGCTTATGATCGATGTTTACTGAGGTATATGTCCAGCCTAAATATGCATGTTATCCTTATCTGACCTTTATAGGAATGTCCCTTTGTTTGCCAACAAATTCACTATTGAGTTGGTGTCCTCAGTTTGACACCCTGTCTCTCTATATAACACCAAGCATCTTCTACTTTCACCATCAACACAGAAGGTCATTACTGAAGAAAATAATTCAGAATCGCTTAACTGTATCCAGAACGGTAATTTCTCTTCTCTATATGCTATTTAATGTGTCAATGTTTGCTTAAAAATAAGTAGCAAATCATTCCTATTTCCCCTTTAATCATCTATTATAGAAGTTGCTACTTTGTAAATATTGTTCTTACATATCTGTATCATATTCCTTTTATATAGTACATGTTTCTTGTAACTCTTTCATATGTAAATACTTAGGAGAATGTTATCTAAGATGGATTAATTGTTCCTAATCCATTGTTGAATTTAATAAATATGTTTAAATGTTAAAATTACTGTTTTGAAAGTATTTGCTTAATGCCTGTTTTGTGTTGTTAGTCATGGTATGGAGGGCAAAATCCCCTTTTACACGAACTAATGTACACTATACTGCTTCCATATGTGCATCAATAATGACTACATGAATGTTAGATTTGGAATTAAAAAGTAATTATGACATTCATATACATATCATTAATCTTCAGATGGTCTTCATGAAATGCATGGTTGTTCTACTGATGTGTCTCTCCCAAGGACAAAGTATTTCTTTACGTGAGTAAAGTCGTTTTATTTCACCTCAAGTTCTGTTAACAATCACAGATATGCGATTTCAGGGGGACATTCTTCAACGTTTTTGGGGTATATATGAATGTCAAAAGGTCAAAATTATAGTTTTGGAGTTTTCTCTCATTTAGCGCCTTAGACGACGAAACACAACTTTGATTTATTTATTTTAAAAACACTTGTATCCTGTCTGAGGAAATTTAATATCTGGATCATTTATAAATCAACTATTATATGAACCCATGTTAATGAATGTGGAATATGTTACAGAAATATCCATTTATTTCCAAAGGGTGAAAATATACATGATTTTATTATATGATATCATGATAGAAGAAGACATAATAAGTTGATCCGTTTTCAGGAAAGAGACGTCAAACAAATCCTCAACAATCTCTAACAGCAGCGTCATCGCAACAACCACAACAACAGCAGCCAACATCACAACCAACCACAGGATGAACTGCAGGTAGATTGTGTTGATTAAAATATCAGATATAACGAATGACATTGCAATGTTGTAATGTTGTAATGTTTTTATATTGAAATTCTATATAAACTTCTATGAACTGGTACGATAAATGAGAACAGGTTCTATGGATAGTCAACTTCTTTGCTACATGTTACGAAAGTGACGTTTCATCGTAGATACCAACAACGTTTATCGATCTGATCACTTACTTAACAACGGTGTTAGTATCTTCACCAAAACGTCACAATGTAGCAATATAGTTTGTTGCCAAATAACTTGTTATCATTTCCTACTATTTTTTTCATAATTTGGTAGTTTAAATTAAAAATATAAAATGTACCAATGAAAAAGATTGTGTAGCGTTTAAACATTTGGTCAATCTAATGATTCATATATTTTCATTAAAGACATGCATTTTGGAACATTTAGATATGTTGTTAATTGTACAAACATTTCTAACTTCAACAGCATGTAACATAATAATAACGTTGATACCCTTCACAGCACCAGCTGATCCCCAAAGACACGAGAGACTGGTGAACCTCCTTCTGCAGGCTCAACAGAACATTGCTGCTGGCAACCAGACCCAGAACCAGGTTCCTGCTCAGCCGGTTGATTTCTGGAACCAAGAACAGATCATCTACCTTAGGAACCTCGTGAAGCTCCTACTGCAAACAAGACTCACAAACATGTTCCAAAGGACACCGCGGACTTACAACCGGATGGGCAATTTGGGCGGTATGGGCGGTATGGGCGGTGTGGGCGGTATGGGCGCCGTGGGCGGTGTGGGCGGTATGGGCGCCGTGGGCGGTATGGGCGGTGTGGGCGGTGTGGGCGGTATGGGCGGTGTGGGCGGTATGGGCGGTATGGGCGGTGTGGGCGGTATGGGCGGTGTGGGCGGTGTGGGCAGGAGACGTGGTGTCAATACCAATGTTGATGGCAGGGACAGAACAGTGTTGACACCGTATGGACGAGTTACATATGACGGGAATGATGTCAGTTATGATATGGAATATTAATCCAGTTACCATACAATACAATGAAAGAAGAATAATTTAACTACTAATTATATCATAAATCCAGAAATAATAAAATTGATGTGTATCTGATGACATAACTACTTAAAATCCAAATTGATGATTACACAAGAAACGTGTATATTAATTTCAAAATGATTTCAGCTGTAATTGGCAATCTCTCTTCATTTCTTTTTCAAATCTTAAAATATTTACTACATGAATGTTAGACTGATGTGAACACATTATGCAAGGTAAATATCGGAATATCCATGCATTGTTCACAAGTGTTAGGTTTCCCCTCGTTTGTCAGGTTTGATGTTCGTCTGATGATCTTGTGCTTGTTAAAATGTCTCAATTTGCTAATATGAAAATGATTTCAGCTGTAGTTGGTAAACTCTCTTCATTTCTTTTAAAAAATCTTCAAAAATTTACTACATGAATTTTAGACTTACGTGAACAAATTATGCAAGGTAAATACAGAAATATCCATTAATTTTTATTGTTCACAAGTGTTACATTTTCCCTCGTTTGTCAGGTTTGATGTTCATCTGATGATACTGTGCTTGTTGAAATATCTCCAATTGCTAATATACATGTTTACTATTCGTCTCTTTCCACTTCTTTTTGTAATCCAGGACTTAAAAAATAAAGAACTGAACAAATTATTTTTCAATGAGTCGATTTTGAGTGTTTTCAAGTTTGTTATTGTTGAATGTTTAAGACAATCATTTAAGAAATTCAAATTCCCAAATCACACAATACACGATCCAGGTAAAACTACATGAAGAAAAATAGTACAGTTTTGATGTGTCGAATCGCATTTAGAAACCCAAATGTATATTTGATGTCGAATGTATAGAATAAAGAATTCACTAACGCTGTTTGACACATTTTCTTGTGAGTTATATTCTATATATGAAGTCATTATAGATATATTTTGGGACAACAGTGCAATCACACATTCTTAATAACTTGATGAACTGGTTGGGATTGAATGGGTTTAGGTAATTTGTCAGAGTACAATGTTCAGCTTGATTCTAATGGTGTTTTATCATGGTATAGGGCATTAAATCAACCTAGAAATGTCATATTATCATATGCGATTATTTGCTTAGCCTGCAAGTATTCGCGATTGAAATCAAAACAACAAATCACATTTGTCTCAATCGGTTGATACATTGGATTGATTTCGAGTAACAGAATTTGGAAATTTAAGCGTAATTTAAGTAAATTTTCATTACTACCTTCTTTCATGATGACATAATGCCGGTAAACTTTTGAAACAGACAGAGAAATTATATCTGATTTAAGTAAGAGGTTTAGAGGCACCATAGCTACTCATAACGAGTGTTATTTAATATTTAAGGTCACAATGTCAAAGGTTATGACCTCAGTTTGTGACATGAGAAACATGTCTTTTTCAAGGCCTATGCTGAAGAATAAGAAATTGTGATCAAGCTTTAGCTTAAAGTTTGTAAAAATTGCCAAGCTATTTCTAGGTTATATCTCGGGAGCACATGCATATCACTTGGATATATGCAAATACTTATGAGATTGTTATTTTCCATATATAACATTTAATAGCGATGTTTAATTATGTTTGGGTCACAGAAGTTTAGGTGTAAAGTTCTAAAAATAGTCAGTTCAAATAGAGTTGCTTCCCTTCTAGTCACATATCCGGAAGTTCAAAGAAGTTTTTAGAACTTGTTGGAAATGTGGTGTAAACAACTTGGCAGATATATGTAGAAGTCTAGAGAAGCTTCTCATATATTCTAGAGGCAGTTATGACTATCTAAAGCTTGTTTGCGGGAAGGACTGACATTTTTCTACCCTTGGATAATTAATATAATAAGTACGATGTAAGACTCTTTATGCATCGACTGCCATCACTTCGATTCACTGCCTCTCCAATGCAGTCAAGATACAAGACGTTTGTGCTGTGTGGTGACTATTGATTGACATTGATAGCTCTGTTATTATATTTGAGACCCCATATTTACCTAAATTTTACTAAAATATCTAATATCTTAGAACTATTTTATTTAGAAAATGTTATTTGGAATGTGATAATTTTACCAATTTTAACAATGATCAAAAGTTACATTTTCCAGCCCAAATGTATGTTTTATTGCCGCAAAAACCTGCCATTTTATTCTTTCTAAACGCAAATCTAATGTATATTCTTATTCTGTATAATTAGTTATCTATTCTTATCGTGCAAATATGTGTAACCTGTAATTTTATACATATATATATATATATATATATATATATATATATATATATATATATATATATATATATATATATATATATATATATATATATATATATTTATTTATTTATATTTTTGGTATCATTTTAATGACTTTATAATTAGTCTACCATAACTCCTTATAGGGGTGGCTCAACTTTTAGTATTTTGTGTGTATTGTAAATATTTTATGCTGAGATGAGACTTGAATAAACAATCTGTCTGTCTGTCTGTCTATATCTCTATTGTATTTCATTGAAAAATCTGAATTGTTAAACTGAGTAATTGTTTGATTAATAATACAATTATAATATTAAGACTTGTTTGTGTTTTCATTTGCTGGTTTCCTCCGGGAACTTCATTGGTAATTTCACTAATTGTAACAAAATCATGAGTACATTTTTGGAAAAATTAATAATAATAAAGACTGTGAGAGGACTTCATTTCATGACACAGGTACTGCCTGTCGGATTTAGGAGAGCCAAGCGCTTTAAGTCAAGGTCATAACTCTAACAATTAATTTAATAATTCCATACCTCCATGAAACAGACCTATATTAACCAAAGTAATATTTCAACAGAATTACAAATAATCGAAATACATTATATCAATGCCAAAATTAATAAACATACACCTGCTAATGTATTTCGTAATGATGATGTTACAGTCAGTACGTGTTATGAATACAAACATATTTAAGATATCTGGAGACTGCACACACTTACAGATGAACTGATCGATGTAATTTTTAGAGCTGTGTAACTTACAAGACAAAACTGGCCAAATTCTTATCAAAATGGTGCTGAAACCTACAGTTAGCTGTTGATAATAACTAATCAAGATTGGAAATTAGCTCGAATATCTTTAAATATCACAAACATGACAATAGAGCTTATCAAAAACTACATGATTACATGATATTGCAAAAGAAAACTTCAGCGTTTGCTGACGTGGTAGTTTCATTCAATTCATATCAACAATTATGAATGAGAGGAGTTAATATACAAATGTAAAAGCATTCCTTTCCTAAAATAAGTTGTTAAGCTCAAGATGGTATGTCATTACCTTACAATATATGGTTTCCGTCTTTGAAATACATTCAGATGACCATAACATAAACGAGATTTAATTCAGAAGCCGTCGAGACTCTGTCAAGAAAGGTAGGTCTTGAGATTTCCTCTTCAAATTTCTTTTAGCGTAATATGTTTATTTACGAAGCAATGCTTATATCTGTTCATGGCACATTTGAACGATTATGTAAATGATACAATCCTTGTCATATCACTGTTTGAAAATGTTATATGTTTCCATTTATGTATTAGGGGCCAACATTGTACTTTTTGTATGGTGCAATGTGGATGTAATAAATGACTTATTCATATGGTTATCGTTGTTTCAATTTCAATGAAACTTGTATATGTGAATATAGTGAAGAAGTTAAAATTCAACCTAGTTCAGTATCTAGTTCAAATACATGTTTCGTGTTATTCCTCGTAGCAAATGAGACACCTAATATAGCAGTGTAATCGATGTCGATAGGTACTTAATGTACTAAACCATAACCTAATGTCATACATTTGAAGTAATCGGGTCGAAAAGTTATTTTTTCAGTTTCTTCTTCATAAATTTTCAATAAGTGACTGCGTCAACGTAACTTTGACGTAACATCCATCAGTTTTATTTATATAGTGGTCATGCCGTGTAAAGTACTCAAAACGTAATATAGCACATTAATTTCCCAACTTAAAATAATTTGAATTTGTCATCTGTAATCTCTTACGTCAAGTAAACGTGCACTACGTATTTGGGGGATTCGTTCTGTGCAGAAAGAGTAAATGTGTTGTCAGTGCGATGGACTTAAACGGTTTTCTACAAGATTGTTTACAGACGCCATACATATGCAGTTGTATATGAATTTTGTGATAATTGATATGATATCATTATGTTAAATGGCATATCAGTATTATAGAACATATACTCTTTGACACACATGCAACAAGAAACATGTGTCTAATTATATCCCATCTTTGGAATATGTGTCTACATCATCACATATCAATAGCTAATTGATTTGATAATGATACACAGTAACAACTACAACTTAGTTGTGTACACTATGTCTCTTGAGATGACATTTGGACTTTTGTGCATATCATTACTATCAGACAACCTTCAGAAGCCCTGACCACCAGAGTATGAGACTTGTGATACTTCTGAATATCCAACAGAGAACATGGGTACCTGGTTCAGGCTTTATTTTTCGTAAATGATAGATAGGTCTTTGTAAGAGGAATAATTGGACTAGCGTCCTGAACACCCAAGTATACAAAACACAATAATACAACTCCCTTTCTTCTGGTAACAATGGTTGATGCTCATCATCTCCATCAAAATGCATTGCATCAGTTTCGTATATATATCTAAATGGGTCAATTGATGGCAATTTCATGCATGGAATAAATGTGCTTGCAGATGGACGCCACATCCATCAGTATGGTTGTCTTCATGATGTGCTTCTCTGTGGCATTATGTAACGGTGTGTGTAAGTATCTTCAAGCATTGCTTTATGTCGTTGCTTATCCACAATGCACATGAATTACATATGTACTTTAAACATATATAAGATACCGCTCGTTTATAGTGCAGCATAATAGTGTTTGTAAGTTTATCATATTACTTGCATTACGCCTATTCGTTAGATGTGCCAAGAATTAGTTTTTATTCTCTTTTTGTAACTATGTATGAGAACATTTGAATAACTTTAAACACTTTAAAAGTATGTATATTGTAAACCAATTCTTTTCAAGTTTATCGTTATATATTGAAATAATAATTTCGAAATATCCTTTGACAAGAAATGTATATTTTATTTGTTTTATAATCAACACATGAACATAGGTACATTGACATATACAATCTTTTATGCATATTTGTTATGTTGGAAAACCCTTTATCTTAAGGTGATCCAAGCCTAAGTAGCAAGGGCACCTTTTACATACATCAACTGATCCCCAAGGCATCGTTGCTATTTAATTCTAAATCAACACTTTTGTATCCATTTAGCCCTAAATTTAGCGTTCACTTAATATTCATTGTCAAGACCCTTGATACCCAAACGTGTTTTGTCGAATAGGAATATGGAATATAAAACGCCAGCAAAGTCCCAAACGTCTTAATAGTCATGTATTTTCTTCGGTAGATGCAACTGACCCACACAGACACCAGCGATTGGTAGGGCTTCTGCTTCAGTCTCAACACAACAGCAACACAGTGCCTCCAAACCTTCCGCCCAGTCACAACACTGGTTATCCATCACTTCACAACACTGCTTATCCATCCAGTCACACCACTGATTATCTTCCCCGTTACAACACTGCTTATCCATCCAGTCACAACACTGACTATCCTCCCCGTTACAACACTGCTTATCCATCCAGTCACAACACTGACTATCCTCCCCGTTACAACACTGCTTATCCATCCAGTCACAACACTGACTATCCTCCCCGTTACAACACTGGGGCTCCACCATTTCGTCCTTTCATTGACCTGTGGAAGAAGCTGAGCTACGGAACCCAGGACCGGATATTGAACCTTTACGTGGAGTACCTCCTGAAGCTCTACCTGAGATCCAGATACCGACATCTGATCTCCATGGCACGGAGTCCAAGCAGAGGAAGGCTCGCGGCTGATGTGGACGGGTCTGACAGGACAGTGCGTACCCCGTATGGAAGCATCACTTACGATGGATCCGACGTTAGTTATAATTATTACTGATAACGTAGACACCGACAACGATTGCATGCACTTGATCAGTTATATGTAAACCACCTGGCAAAAGAAAGCACTCACCTCAGTTGGTTTCGATTGATACAATATTTAAAAGAAATCAGATGCATTTGACTATGGCATTAATACATTAATACTTATCTGCAGTAGATTGAATGAATTAATTTGTGACTGTGATTAAATTTTCGTTAAAATATCTTTGTTTAATGTAGACAGGGGTAAGAAATGAAATTTACACCAAAAAGACACCTACCATATTTAAAATAGTGTTAATGTGTGCAGAATATAATCAGGCACATTAATTAATTAATATATAATTAATTAATCACATAGAATAGGTCTTATATGTCGATGAACATTTATGTATCGTCAAAAATAGTTTTTGAAGAATTTAAAATTTCTTATTTTGTTTTAAATTAAAAAAAGATGGAGACGTATTCTTTGACTGATGACTAAACACCTGTACTTTTCAGTTATATATTATGAAATCGAAAACTTGAGATATTTGCAATTGAAAATCATACATATGATAAAATCAACAGAAGTGAGTATTTTATTTTGCCCGGTAGTTTACTGTATCAGACAGTAATCTAAGAACTTACTACATACCATTTGTTTCTTTAGGACCTCATCAGCATGGTGTGTGTGGAACATGGTTGGGCTTTCAGCTATGAAACGTTATCAACGCAACAAAGCAGTTTGTATATATATATATATATATATATATATATATATTGTTTGTATCATTTTAATGACTTTATAATTAGTCTCCCATAACTCCTTATAGGGGTGGCTCAACTTTTAGTATTTTGTGTGTATTGTAAATATGTTATGCTGAGGTGAGACTTAAATAAACAATCTGTCTGTCTGTCTGTCTGTCTGTCTATATCTCTATTGTATTTCATTGAAAAATCTGAATTGTTAAACTGATTAATTGTTTGATTAATAATACAATTATAATATTAAGACTTGTTTCTGTTTTCATTTGCTGGTTTCCTCCGGGAACTTCATTGGTAATTTCACTAATTGTAACAAAATCATGAGTACATTTTTGGAAAAATTAATAATAATAAAAACTGTGAGAGGACTTAATTTCAGGACACAGGTACTGCCTGTCGGATTTAGGAGAGCCAAGCGCTTTAAGTCAAGGTCATAACTCTAACAAATAATTTAATAATTCCATACCTCCATGAAACAGACCTATATTAACCAAAGTAATATTTCAACAGAATTACAAATAATCGAAATACATTATATCAATGCCAAAATTAATAAACATACAGCTGCTAATGTATTTCGTAATGATGATGTTACAGTCAATACGTGTTATGAATACAAACATATTTAAGATATCTGGAGACTGCACACACTTACAGATGAACTGATCGATGTAATGTTTAGAGCTGTGTAACTTACAAGACAAAACTGGCCAAATTCTTATCAAAATGGTGCTGAAACCTACAGTTAGCTGTTGATAATAACTAATCAAGATTGGAAATAAGCTCGAATATCTTTAAATGTCACAAACATGACAATAGAGCTTATCAAAAACTACATGATTACATGATATTGCAAAAGAAAACTTCAGCGTTTGCTGACGTGGTAGTTTCATTCAATTCATATCAACAATTATGAATGAGAGGAGTTAATATACAAATGTAAAAGCATTCCTTTCCTAAAATAAGTTGTTAAGCTCAAGATGGTATGTCATTACCTTACAATATATGGTTTCCGTCTTTGAAATACATTCAGATGACCATAACATAAACGAGATTTAATTCAGAAGCCGTCGAGACTCTGTCAAGAAAGGTAGGTCTTGAGATTTCCTCTTCAAATTTCTTTTAGCGTAATATGTTTATTTACGAAACAATGCTTATATCTGTTCATGGCACATTTGAACGATTATGTAAATGATACAATCCTTGTCATATCACTGTTTGAAACTGTTATATGTTTCCATTTATGTATTAGGGGCCAACATTGTACTTTTTGTATGGTGCAATGTGGATGTAATAAATGACTTATTCATATAGTTATCGTTGTTTCAATTTCAATGAAACTTGTATATGTGAATATAGTGAAGAAGTTAAAATTCAACCTAGTTCAGTATCTAGTTCAAATACATGTTTCGTGTTATTCCTCGTAGCAAATGAGACACCTAATATAGCAGTGTAATCGATGTCGATAGGTACTTAATGTACTTAACCATAACCTAATGTCATACATTTGAAGTAATCGGGTCGAAAAGTTATTTTTTCAGTTTCTTCTTCTTAAATTTTCAATAAGTGACTGCGTCAACGTAACTTTGACGTAACATCCATCAGTTTTATTTATATAGTGGTCATGCCGTGTAAAGTACTCAAAACGTAATATAGCACATTAATTTCCCAACTTAAAATAATTTGAATTTGTCATCTGTAATCTCTTACGTCAAGTAAACGTGCACTACGTATTTGGGGGATTCGTTCTGTGCAGAAAGAGTAAATGTGTTGTCAGTGCGATGGACTTAAACGGTTTTCTACAAGATTGTTTACAGACGCCATACATATGCAGTTGTATATGAATTTTGTGATAATTGATATGATATCATTATGTTAAATGGCATATCAGTATTATAGAACATATACTCTTTGACACACATGCAACAAGAAACATGTGTCTAATTATATCCCATCTTTGGAATATGTGTCTACATCATCACATATCAATAGCTAATTGATTTGATAATGATACACAGTAACAACTACAACTTAGTTGTGTACACTATGTCTCTTGAGATGACATTTGGACTTTTGTGCATATCATTACTATCAGACAACCTTCAGAAGCCCTGACCACCAGAGTATGAGACTTGTGATACTTCTGAATATCCAACAGAGAACATGGGTACCTGGTTCAGGCTTTATTTTTCGTAAATGATAGATAGGTCTTTGTAAGAGGAATAATTGGACTAGCGTCCTGAACACCCAAGTATACAAAACACAATAATACAACTCCCTTTCTTCTGGTAACAATGGTTGATGCTCATCATCTCCATCAAAATGCATTGCATCAGTTTCGTATATATATCTAAATGGGTCAATTGATGGCAATTTCATGAATGGAATAAATGTGCTTGCAGATGGACGCCACATCCATCAGTATGGTTGTCTTCATGATGTGCTTCTCTGTGGCATTATGTAACGGTGTGTGTAAGTATCTTCAAGCATTGCTTTATGTCGTTGCTTATCCACAATGCACATGAATTACATATGTACTTTAAACATATATAAGATACCGCTCGTTTATAGTGCAGCATAATAGTGTTTGTAAGTTTATCATATTACTTGCATTACGCCTATTCGTTAGATGTGCCAAGAATTAGTTTTTATTCTCTTTTTGTAACTATGTATGAGAACATTTGAATAACTTTAAACACTTTAAAAGTATGTATATTGTAAACCAATTCTTTTCAAGTTTATCGTTATATATTGAAATAATAATTTCGAAATATCCTTTGACAAGAAATGTATATTTTATTTGTTTTATAATCAACACATGAACATAGGTACATTGACATATACAATCTTTTATGCATATTTGTTATGTTGGAAAACCCTTTATCTTAAGGTGATCCAAGCCTAAGTAGCAAGGGCACCTTTTACATACATCAACTGATCCCCAAGGCATCGTTGCTATTTAATTCTAAATCAACACTTTTGTATCCATTTAGCCCTAAATTTAGCGTTCACTTAATATTCATTGTCAAGACCCTTGATACCCAAACGTGTTTTGTCGAATAGGAATATGGAATATAAAACGCCAGCAAAGTCCCAAACGTCTTAATAGTCATGTATTTTCTTCGGTAGATGCAACTGACCCACACAGACACCAGCGATTGGTAGGGCTTCTGCTTCAGTCTCAACACAACAGCAACACAGTGCCTCCAAACCTTCCGCCCAGTCACAACACTGGTTATCCATCACTTCACAACACTGCTTATCCATCCAGTCACACCACTGATTATCTTCCCCGTTACAACACTGCTTATCCATCCAGTCACAACACTGACTATCCTCCCCGTTACAACACTGCTTATCCATCCAGTCACAACACTGACTATCCTCCCCGTTACAACACTGCTTATCCATCCAGTCACAACACTGACTATCCTCCCCGTTACAACACTGGGGCTCCACCATTTCGTCCTTTCATTGACCTGTGGAAGAAGCTGAGCTACGGAACCCAGGACCGGATATTGAACCTTTACGTGGAGTACCTCCTGAAGCTCTACCTGAGATCCAGATACCGACATCTGATCTCCATAGCACGGAGTCCAAGCAGAGGAAGGCTCGCGGCTGATGTGGACGGTACTGACAGGACAGTGCGTACCCCGTATGGAAGCATCACTTATGATGGATCCGACGTTAGTTATAATTATTACTGATAACGTAGACACCGACAACGATTGCATGCACTTGATCAGTTATATGTAAACCACCTGGCAAAAGAAAGCACTCACCTCAGTTGGTTTCGATTGATACAATATATAAAAGAAATCAGATGCATTTGACTATGGCATTAATACATTAATACTTATCTGCAGTAGATTGAATGAATTAATTTGTGACTGTGATTAAATTTTCGTTAAAATATCTTTGTTTAATGTATACAGGGGTAAGAAATGAAATTTACACCAAAAAGACACCTACCATATTTAAAATATTGTAAATGTGTGCAGAATATAATCAGGCACATTAATTAATTAATATATAATTAATTAATCACATAGAATAGGTCTTATATGTCGATGAACATTTATGTATCGTCAAAAATAGTTTTTGAAGAATTTAAAATTTCTTATTTTGTTTTAAATTAAAAAAAGATGGAGACGTATTCTTTGACTGATGACTAAACACCTGTACTTTTCAGTTATATATTATGAAATCGAAAACTTGAGGTATTTGCAATTGAAAAGCATACATATGATAAAATCAACAGAAGTGAGTATTTTATTTTGCCCGGTAGTTTACTGTATCAGACAGTAATCTAAGAACTTACTACATACCATTTGTTTTCATCCAGCGTTACGTTAAATGCATTTGATGTGATGAGTAACACTATTTCATAGTAATCGAAAAGAAATATACACACTTAGATCATCTGTACATCTGTACAGAATATTACATGATGTGTCTCACTTGAACTGTTTAACTGTTTATTCATGAAACGTTTACAATTGAAAAATAACGGATTCATTCATAAATTCTATTAAATATTAATCTAAAATCTTGTTTCTGCTTTTATTTATTTTTCACGTGTGCTATTGTTGAAGCCGTCTGCTTTAGTTAATTGATTATGTACTCAATCATTGACAGTTTCGTCATTCTTCGAGCTTAAATACTCAACTATTGATCGAAGATGTAAATGATTTAAATACGTAATTTCTTGTTATCTGTGTATGTTAGTAGATAAATAATGACTAGATTAGAACTCATTGATTTTGTTACCAGATCAGTGTAACACTACGGTGTTGATAATCTTGTAATACTTTCAATGATAACACTGTGAGTGTATACCAATATAACAACAACTCTTATTCTCAATTGAACAAAAACATGATTGTATGCCAGTATAATAACACGACGCTGATAAATCTTATTCTCAATTACAAAACACCAATTTTCCTGGCGTTACATATGAAAGATGATGAATTACATTATTATTGTTTGTATAAACATGAATGTTACTTTGCTAACTAACGTTATCAAAACAATGCATTTAATTCTATTATTAGTTTCAAAAGTTACATACCATCAGGAAAACCGTCGGTTATAAGAAGATTGAAATTGCAACACATTTACTTCTTATGAGAGGATGACCTTTTTCACTTATATCTATATGATATTTAAAGGCCAGTACACAACTATGACTTTAAACAACACAAAAAACTGCAATTATATAATACATAATAATGAATAAAACTTCAGGAAAGTTTCGATAGCAATTGTTCCTTAAACCACGCACGTATATCAATCATACCTATTACTTTTAATGCACCTCTCATCAACAGTATTACGATATATATAGAATACTAAACGATGTCCCGTTTGATAACATGTTTATTAAACGAGTGAATGGTTTAGTATTTTAACGAGCGAAAGCTAGTTAAATACCAATGCCATTCACGAGTTTCATAAACATGTTATCAAACGGGACCGAGTTTAGTATTTTATTTATTACTCAATGATGTAAAATAGCGCTGAATTGCACGAAAATAGTTTTTAGTGACGCTTTCTTGCAAATAGGTCACCCGCTATTGCAGTCGCGCGACTAACATTTTGACGTCAACCAAAAACGACTATGACGTCACGCGCCGATTATGACGTTACGGCAGCACGCGTCGGTATCACACATGGTTGTAACCAACTCATTGTTATCTAATGAGTGATCTCACCACGGTTGAGTAATCGTACAATATACATGTAGGTAAAACACAACTTTGTTACGGAAAACAGAAGCACTCTATAAATAGACATAACAGTAGAACTTTTTTGTATAGATCCTTCTGTAAACAAGTTCAGTTGTTACTTAAACACACACTTCCGGACTTGGGGTAATTGCAGCAAAAGCCTAGTTGTTTTTAGCAGTAGGCTTCATTTGTTAGATGATGTACACGATCGATTCTTCCGCTATGCCAATATTTGTAATGTAGCTCATTGGTTTTGGCCGACTTAAAACTTTAATCCTTAAAAAATTATTATAAATGATATTGATATAGGTCTATGATAGAACTAAAATAATCTAACGGTTCAATATATCAAACTGTACCTAGAAAATGTACGATTTAGTCTTTCATCAATAAATTTTTGTTATACATCAAGTTTTGAGCGGAATAGCATTATGTTAATGTAACACAAAACCTCCCTCACATTGTATTTTATCCTTACTCCTACACACACGTCTTAACAATTTACACAATTTTGGAGAAGTGAGCAGACACCTCCAATGTATGAACCTCTTCTTCAAAAGAGTTCTTCTTTCAGTACATTCTTTATCCTTTTGAGATTTAATCCAAGCTATCTGTTTAAGCGACAGAAACCATACGAATACATTTGTCTAAAATGCCGAGCTGCTATGCTCATTCCTTTCCAGCTTTATCAAGGGAAAGAAGTCAACATGACCACAACGCCTGGATATAACTTTATACATATACACACCTCACTGGGCCAAGGTTGTAATGAATTCTGGCAAAACAACTTTTTTACATGGACTTTCGAGGACAGTTACCTTTCCTCTCTCGATCTCTGCTGCTCAACTGTCAAGTGTTGAGGGCGTTTCGTGCTTAAATACAATTCAGGCTTCTTGTTCTGTTAAGGGACATATAAAACCGTTGCTAAGAACTGTCACAGCTTATTAGGAACACCAAAACTCTCGACTTCCAGAAATGACCTTTACTCTCCCCGTGATCCTATATAAAAGCTAAATGTGCTCTGTGCTCCTTGTATTTCTACAAGGTGCTGGCAGCTAGACATACACGTAAGTAAACATGTTTACTTGTTCCGAATATGTAACAGCATAAAGAAGTAGTAAAACAAGTGCAAACAGGTAAACACACTGTCATATTTTTTATGAATTATTGAAGCATGGGTTGTATTTTTACACTGGAAAGTTATGGCTTGCGCTGACAAGGTTGAGACTTTAGACAGCTTCAAAACATTAGACAAAAATGTTGTTTATGACTGAAAGAAAATATGTGTTACAAAATTAGTACTGAGTATCAAAATTCGGAATTATGACATTTGAAAAATGATCACAAAAAATGAATTATAATTAATTATGAAGGAGGTTTGTCAAGATAACGGTCATGAGCTGCCTGTGTTGTAGTAACAACATTTATAATAAAACAGTTATACAGCTGCAGTGTTGTCACACTGCGTCTTAACTGTTGCTGCAATAACTTGAACCGAGAAAACGGGTCTAAAGCAAATCATGTCCACATTTGGAAAATGGGTTATATCATTGAATAATACTGTGATATAAATAATGACAAGTGTTTATGGATGACCAACATCTTTATATATAAGAGTTCGGTATTTGTACTTATACAACTTTCAAGTAATGATAATCATAATCATAAATCCTTGTCATTATTTATATAGTACTACTTCTAAAAATGCCTCTCAAACAAGTTAATACCTTTATATGCGCACAATTTAACATTAGGTTGACATAGTAAATTTGTTGAATATTATTGAGAGAAATGCTTTTGTCATAGTAAATATATTACATTGTTTGCAGGAGAAAATGATGTCAATCCTCTTTGCACTTTGTCTCGTGGGCTATGTGAGCTGTATGCCAAGTAAGTGATTCAAAGTTAAAATCAACTTGGCTGGGCATGCCTTTTCTTTGGCATATGACAATTGAGTTTTATGAAACCTTCACAAATTATTGTGTTTTGATAGTGTTGGTATGATACTTTTGCGGGCAATTGTTCTAGAAAGTATGGCCTTATTTAACATTAAGTACTTCTTTTCAAAAGTGTCGATAACACGATTAATTTGGCAATCACTTGAATAGATTTGTTAATGGAGAGGAGGTAATCTCTTTGATAAGACGATACCATTGGTACTTGTTCCTTCTTTCTTGTATATCATGTTTACGATAGCAAATGATTGTTTAAAAATAATTAATACTTTATGTGTTCTTCTAGGAACCATTTGGTCCAGCAACCTTAAAGAAACACCTATTTCGCTTGACAAGTACATCGATTCACAGGACACGCCGAATAGTCGAGCAACTGCTCGGGCGAATCCAGATACTGTCCTACGAAACAGTGGTCCTGGGGTCCCCGTCAGACCAAGCAGATATCCTCAGTTCCCAATAAGACATGCGCCGAGATCATCCCAACATCTGACACGTATCCTTCCGCCTTGGATCTTCAGGGAGCCGCAGGCCAAATCTCTGATTTCAGTTCCTGACTTTATGGACCAGATGTCGTTCTTCAAAGGACATGTTCCAGGACTGCATATTCCTCCAGCAAGAACAGGGGGTATATCACTGGATACACTAGCACTGCTCTCTGAATACACACGAGATATGAAGAAGCAAAACCTTGACAAATCCTTTTTCCATTGAAATGTGCCTGGTTACTATTGTGACATGTAACCAATGCCTTCTTTAACAATCTATTGTTATGTGTAACCGATGTTTTCTTCAAGAAACTATTGTGACATGTAACAAATGTCTTCTTCAAGAATGTCCCTGTGGATACGTGTAATGAAAAGAATGGACCGACTGAATGAAATTATAGTCTAACTTATCAAGCGTCAGTGGGATCATTGTAGAAGCAACATTTTTTCGTATTTTTAGTATTTTTTTTCTCAAATAAAATGTGTAAATGTTAGTTGTTGTTTTTTTTCTCCACAAATACATTTTAATATTGTTCGTGGTGTTGTAATACATTACATAGTATTATGAAACGTGCGGTAGATTTGGGGTGTTTTGGGGTGTGTGGGTAGTCTTCTATATTCGGTAGTTTGAGATTCCTAAAATTAGAATATAAGCATGGCATTTCCTTTATATCACGTGTTAAGTGAAGGAGTCACATTATCAAATTGTGTTGCCAATAATTGAAAATAAATGTTATTTTCAGAAGTTATAGAGAGCGGCATAAATAATGGGGAGAAGGCGACATACAATCATTTACCTTTTGGAGAGTTTGTAAGAGGATGGAGCTCGAGGCTCCAGGCACAGGTGAAGTTGAGCGCAAATATGTTGCGCAACAGAGATGAACGACCAGTTTTCCCTATGTGCGAACGAAGTGAGCAAAGGTTGGCAACGTCTTTCTCTCGACTCAAATCGAAATAATTTTCAACTGTCAATTCAATGTCCCAAAAATATAAACTCGACACCCACTTGAACACCGGGTCGTGCTTTCTTAATCCCAACCCCATATGTTACATTTACTCACGTAAAACATATACAATTATTTTAAGCGCCCAGAGAGGCTTCTCATATCGTTCTTCGGGTCCATTCTCACTCACAAACTTCCGCTAAACTTCACCTGTGCTCCAGGATATCAGACATTCTCTTCAGGGTCGTCTCAATGAAATCCCTGTATTGTAACACTGTGTCCAAGCTTTGTTCAGGACGATCTTGTACTAAATCCTCTCCCAGACCATTTGAGAACAATTTGTTAATTTGCAGAAACCGTAACTAATATATATGCAATAAAGACCTAATACACAACACCACATAAAACAATAACTCTTAAAATGGTAAATACTGCTCAACTTGTCACATAATTGAAACCTATTTCAATTACAAAATAAATAACTGTTATTAAATAAGCCAATTTATTAAAAGTAAGGAGTTAAAAAGTAAAATTACCTTCCCTGAATGAATAGTATGCTTGACCCTGTACTGTCCACGGTGAAGCGATTATTAAAGCTGATTCATTTTAAAAACCACTCAGTTTGTACAGGCAATGAAATGTATAAGTGCTTAATATTTCTGAATAAAAATATGCATATCATGCATGTTTTTTAGATAAAATATTCGCCTAATGCACCTGGGACAAATCAGAAAATTCAGTTCTCACAGTGCCGATGATGACGTCGTTGTCCCAAACATTTGCATATGAAAATGAGAAATGCAATGCTTCGCTTGTTGTGTTCGAGAGAATGTTGCCCACATTTGTTGGCAATTCATTTGTAATGTTTTCATTGTAAGACATTTTTCCACGACTCAAGCATTTGACTGTGCTCTAAGATAGATAGATAATTTTAGCAGTACATTATCGGGAGATAGATGAACGGTTTTGAGAGGGTTATCTCCCGATAATGTACTGCTACTCGTCCTCTATCTATTACTCAAAAGTCTCTGGTTGGGTCGCGGATAGTATATGACACAATGTTCTCAATCTAAAGCACAGTTTTGATGTCTCGAGCGTTCATTGTCGACTGAATATACAATTGATTCAAACGATTGTACATAATTTATACTTGCTATCTCTCCGTCAATAACGTTAATCAGTAGCTTCGTCATTTTGTATACACAATGAAACCTTAGACTATAAATCGAACACTGACATCATCAATTACAACACTAGTTCATGCATGATTTCATGTTAGGTAATGTTTTATATATCTGTTAATTCCATGAATGACTTGATTTGGCATGAAGTTAATGCTTTACACGCTTCAAATTCGTACAAAAATATCACAAAAAATGTTTCACTCCTTTATAAATTCGATATGAAAATGAGACTAGTGGTAATAGGTCTTCAAAGAAATATGTTAACGTCAGAGTTAAAGCACGTTAATAACGATGCTGATATAATATCCTTACATTCACACGCACATAGAAGGGATAATTCATGATGTGTCAAGCTGTCGGATTACTCGCAAAAGAAGCATCACCCCAGTAGTAGTCCTGAAATTAATGAAAATACGCTAACATCCACTTTCAACAATAAGCTGGCGACCCACCGTCACCGCATTTAGAACGATACGTCATAGACGAAACGTGACGTCATAGCATTGTTTATGACGTCACGTCACCATGACAAAGTGATATGTTGCCCTAGGGCATCGTATGAAAAATATGAACCCCGATATGATTGCCCTCGTAGGTAATAACATATTTTATTACTTATAAATCCACATATCATAAGCTTTTAAGTTAATTTCAAACATTTTGGCCAAAGAGAACTATGAATTGTTTTACCTGAGATGACCATCAATAAACAAAGCATTTTTGATATAAACATACACCTACCCATCATACACTATTATCGCATCTCACGACTCCCTACTTAAACTGACTACTCTAGAAAAACAGCATGATAAATCAAACAACTAAAGCACATAGGAACACTACGTGTAATAAACCTGTCCTCTTATACGTGTTTGTGACGGGATATTCAGGCTATTTTAGTCACGATGTTTACCTGGCCAGAGTGGTCACTTGTCCTGAAATAGCCGGCTCCTGACCCCTAATGATGTATGTGCTTGTAATTCTAAGTGGTCATCCTACCGTGAATTAGAACGTAATTCCTAAAGAAAAATGCATCTGACTGGCCGTAATTATTAAAGCTTTACAACAACAAAATAGTTTTATTACTTTTTTTCATTTCGATGTACTGCTACTGTTATGGGTGTTTGATTGTGTCTGCCTCATCTCCTAAGCATTTGTTGTAAATTAAATTTTTAACATTTCCAAAAATAGAGAATGAAAATAACAATATTTTATGGTATATCTTCCGAGAGCTAATCGAAAATTATGTAAATATATATACATATATATATATATATATATATGTGTGTGTGTGTATTTTCTGTTTACACCGTGGTTATTGTATAAGACGAAAATAGAAACGAAAGTATGACACTGGTCAACATCATTTATGATACATATTTTATTATATCACACACATCAACAAGAAATGTTTTCAATAGGTTTCGTATGCTCCACGTCAAAATCAAACAATCAAACTTATGCATTGATAAAAAAAAAGTGCACGCATTTACAGATTTCAACCTATAAACCTCACAACTATGTCCAACTTTATATATAAACTGAAGGGCAAAAGAAAGTATAACACTCACTTGTTTTCGATTAATTCAATATTTTAAAGAAATGAGATGCATTTGAGTATGACACAATACAATAACACCTCTCGGCAGCAGTTTGTATGACTTAATTGGTGACTGTTTTATTTTTTAACTCAAATATCATTATTTAAAGTAGACAGGGGTAAGAAATTAAATTTACACCAACATGACCCCTACCCCTAAAATGTTGTGTGCAGGAGGAAGCACAATTATTGATTACAGAGTATGTGTTGTATATGGCGATGAACAGTTGTGTTTTATAAAAATTAATTTGGGGGAATTTCAAAATTTAAATTTCAAATTTTAATTTTTTTTAAATTTCAAACCGCGTAGAGGTATTCATTTACTGATTTAATGTTTTGGACTAATTTCACAAACTAGTCCCTTTTCGAATACGACGTCAAAAACTCGAGATATTTGAAAATTATACATATGATAAATACAACTGAGCCATATACTTTCTTTTGCCCGTCAGTGTAAGTTGGTATGGTTAAGAATTTATTTGTTCTTTTTTTAACATTCTTCAAAAGCATTCACAATGTGGTGCAGTAATAAGATACACAATTTACTATTCTGTATTTGTTTCATAGCTACTTGCCCCTCATGCAGGTATATAATAAGTATAGCTGTTGGGACACCATATTCCTTGTCTTCCTTATCTTGTTTCATTGTTAATACACACCTAAAAGAAAAATACATGTTCAACTTGTCCAGGAGTTATACCTGAAAAACTTATTCAGTTCATGCAATTGACAATGATCGATTGCATGAAGTTGTCTTTACAAACATGTACCACATTGTACATACACTGCGTGGTGTTGATTAACAATATTTACTCGACGACCTTGACAGATTTAGTGCTGTAAGGTTATGTCAAAACTTCTCATACCTTCACTTCATATGTGTTGGCCCTAGCCTTTGTGGGCAACATCTTGTATAAACAAACATTGGGATAAAAACAAACTTATTAAATGGATTTGCATGGATTTATAACAAAGGTTTAAGAATGTTTATTATACATTGTCATTGTTTATACATCAATGTAAACTTAATTTATCCTTAATTAATCACTTTCAGGTAGACAGACTTTTTATTCAGTAAAATGCCACTAGCCTTAAATACACATATGAGTAAACATAAGCTTTACACACAATCTTTTTAATTTCCTGGCATGATATTAAACTAGGCAAACAATATTGTTCACTTACAATTAGCAAAAGTGTATTGTGATAAAAACATGTTTCAAATATGCAAAAAGGAAGATATTAACTATATCTGAGTAGGTTTCACAGTAAACTATTTATTTTTAGATAAAGTTGATATCTTTGACAAAATGTACAAATATTACAAAATACATTGTACAGGACTAGGCTTAATGAGGTATGTAGTTATCTAGGGTCACATCGTTTACAGGCGTATATGATGTACATGTTAACCACACGTACTCTGAATATTACCATACATTTGAACCGTATTTATAACTACATTTGAACATAGTTAATTGTTGTTTCTTTTCAAAAACATCGTTTTCATTGATGAATAGTATTGTCACTTTGGTTTTAACAGTTTTGTATTCTTTATATTAAGTGTTTTAAGAATGCCATTGCTATGTAACTCTTACTATTTAGGAAGATAGAGAAAAAATAGAAAAATAATAAATGTGGAAGTGCTCCGGCATATCATCAATACATTTAGATACATATTTACTCTTGATCTCCCTCATACAAAAGGGGATTTTACAACTGATCGAAACACTTTTTTTTATTAATGTGCATCCTTATTTCATATTTTCATTTTTAAAAATGTATGATGTATCCATATTTTTGTGTTATTTACACTTTTATTGAAATAAATAAAACAATGTTTTTAATCCAGTATAGAGCAACATTCTAGTATTGCGTTATTGAATTAAAAAATGATCAAATGGCATATTGACAGTAATACTAATAAGAAATTAAAAATTGATTTGACCAGGAATTGAACCATCAATGAACAAATATTTTTTTAAAAGAATACAAACAGGAAATCACTGATTATGAACTTATTTTTAATTATCCATGTTATTATCAATATTTTCCAACAATCAACATGTAACAGCGTTGATTTAGCACACATCGCCTAACCATTACGCATAAGTCTCCGGTCACTCTATTACACGTGCGAAAAACCCGGATGACGTCATGGTGTCTTTGATGGTTATTTTTAACAGTTTCCTGTCATTCAGGAAAGCGATTCAACCAAGGATCCGGATTTTCAGGAATTCACATCACGAGTATTTACGCGTTTATCCTAAATGTCTTCTGAAATAAACAACTGTAACACACAAAAGTGACAGGTGAGTAGATTTCAGGTCAAGAGTCACCTTTGACAAATGACCACGATCTCCAGCGTGACGTGTAGACGTGTGACGTCAGTTATACGACTATTTTTACTATTCTATGTACCGAAATTTCTGTATAAAAAGAAGAGAAATGGAGAGGTCTTCAGTCCACATCCGCAACTGACTCCATTAGTTAAACTCAGGAACATCCTTGGGATCACAAAACTCGTAAGTTTTTATGTTATATTTTATTTTGATATTGAGAACAATTTCAACATTTATTTAGTAAATATTTGAAAGTAGCCAGCCAAGTAGCGATGTAGAAGAAGAGTGTTTTAGTCACTGTGTAACATATTACTTTTATACGCATTTTCATATATCAAAGACATTTCAATAGTAAACCAAGTGTTTTATAATTACCATATCCTCCATGCAGTGTTGATTTCGTTGCAAAAGAAAGCAAATCAAATCTTTCAATTGTTGTTTCTTTAATTTCAGTGATCAACATGAAGGTCCTTATCGTAGCTATCATTTCCTCTCTGTGTGCGTCCAGCTTCGCTATGAGTAAGTATAATCACATTTAACATTATTAAGTGTATGTTAGCCCTACGGTCTAAATTTATATTTGAGTTATAATAACAGTGCAATCATAAATTAATTGGATACAAAGGTTTAACATTTCATCTCCATGAGACATGGAGTAGGTATACTACCATATTTTAAAAGTTAAAAACTCAGACCTTGTGTAAATCGTACTAATGAATATCTAACTTCTTGGGTGTTAAACGTGAAAGATATTGTTCGGGTTTGAGTAAGATTTTAAACATTCAGTTGTGCCAACAGATTGGCTCAGTCAGAAAAACACAAAACCATAACCATGTGAACACAGAAGATTTCGAACGTGGGATGCCTATGTTAGTTTACCTATTGTCTATATGAAGAACCATATTGTAAGCTTTTTTCATTAATCTGTATTAATGCATATATGTTCATGTCACTTCCCAAAAATAACATATATTGTAAGCAGGGGTGTATCCCACACTCACTATGCATCATAAATGTCGGGGTCGGCTGTCCGATAAAAACGAACTTTAGATACGCAAACAAATCTCTGACCCATAAAGTAAAATTAGTTTCATTTGAAAACTTTAAAATATAATATTTTGAGCGTCACTGCGCCAAATTATGTATAATCGATAAGACATGTTTATGCAATCCGTGCTTATAATGATACGTCTGGATGAGATTTTCCCCCACATTTACGGTTGTATCGATACGTAATAATTATATCCGTTTCTTATGACCGTGGAGCTTTTATCATAAAACAGTCTTTCTTTAGATGCCACTGGGCTATTTTTTAATTTGTGTTGTAATGCAGCAGTTTAGCAATCATTTCGATAATCAAATGAAAAATAATTTTATAAATTATATTTGAGGCCTTGTTTTTATAATCATCCCCAATCCAATTGACTTTTTCAAGATTGTGTACAATGTATAAGTAACCCTTCTGTAAGTAATTCATCATTATAGTAACAGCTTTCAATTTTCGATTTTATAAGATCAAATATTTCTCCTGAATGATAGTTATTACATAATTATGACTCATATGTAATCATGATATTCAGTTAATTACTCAGATAGGACAGAAACGAAACAGTCTTTGGATGATAATAATAATAATAATAATAATAATAATAATACTAATAATAATTTATTTAATATAATTGACGGAAACATGATAATTACAAATGTAATTATAACTTTAAAAGTAAATCACTCAAAACTGTGTTCCACAGGAGATTTGCTTGTGGGAGATCAAGCGACATCTCCTAGGGGATATATTTTAGGCAGTAGATTTTGCACAATGCCCTGTCACCGTCAACTACATGACATCACAACACTTTTACGTCATCGAGTAATGACATCACAATGCTATGACGTCATAAACTTGATGACGTTACAATGCTATGACCTCACCGAAGTCAGATGGCAGAGATGTGCTCAGAGATGTACACTTTTTTCACTTTAACGTAATAAGAATGATTTTGGATATTAAATAGAATCTCACCCTCGTGTCTTCTGGTATCAAATATATCAACAAGCCTCGGATATTTGTAACTTTTATGAACTCGTGTTGATATATTTGATATCAGAAGACACTTGGGTGAGATTCTCTATGTATATGAATATTGTATGTGATATCATATTTTGCTTGAATTTTCGTAGATTTCCAAGATGCTCGTTTTGTGTAGTAATTGAAATGTACTAAGTTATAATATCTCCGTATTGCAGACATCAATGGCGGAGGACCGAACCTGCAAGAGCTCCTGCGGTACATCACCAACAACCCGACCCTCTTGCAGATGTTACTTAAACACATGCACATGTCTCAACAACAGCAACCGCCAACTGGAGTACCTACATCACCTTCACAACAACCTTCTCAGGGATCTCAAGTTCCCGCTGAACCAAACATGCCAAATCAACCTGCAGTACCAACTATGCAAAATCAACCTGCATTACCAAGTATGCCAAATCAACCTGCAGTACCAAACGCCCCTAACATGAACACAAACAGCAACGCGTTGGGTATGTCACTTGCCCAGAGAATGGCTTTGGCTGCACTCATGAAACCGAGATTCTACTTTGGACAACGCCTCCCTGCAAAAGGATTCTTCCCTGGCGGTGTAGTGATCTCTGCAGATGGTTCTGATGCCACAGTTCGCGGTCCTCTTGGAAACATGAGTATCGATGGCTACAATTTCTGCCTCTCAGAGTTCAACTGTGTGAGGGTTATGTAGATACCACATCCTTGGCATGACTGTTTGTGATACTGTTCTTCACCTGCTGGCCGGGTTATCTTTATCTTTATCGCTTTTATCGTTTGTTTGCAGATAAACCTTTATGTTTTTTCAACGTGTGTGTTCACCCCCAAAATCCATTGTTCAGACATTCCACTTTTTGTAATTATACTGATTGGTCTAATTTGAAAAAACTTTTTTAACAAATGATTTCTTGGTTATCACTCAATGTAGCATGTGTTGCGTACGACCTTGGTCTGAATCTCCTGAGGTCATTATGAAAATGTAAAAGGCATTTTGCCAGTTGGTTGTTATTAGTTTCAAATAACTGTCAGTGAATACAATACAAGAGTTTCACTTGTCATATTTTGAGTACCAACCTACATGAATGTTACCTGGTACCTATTTTATTGTTGGGTAGACAGGGGAATCAGACCGACAGTGACGTACCACATACGACAGCAAACCTATCAACTTGTATGTCGATTATGTGCATGGGAAAAACCTAGTAGTCTCAGCAAGGTCTCCCATCCCCTGAATCATCCACTTCTTATTGCTGAACTATTTTTAACTATTTAGTTGGCCACGTAATGCTTACAATTTTCTCTCTCTTGAATGCAGATCCATAAAATAGTCTGTTGCGAACTTAATATTGTATATAAGTTATCACATCTGTGACAACGTTGGAAAATATGCATCTTCTCGCGATAGAATAGAGGTTTGCGAACACTTGTAAACGTCTTCAGTGCATGTTAGACTTGTCATCAGAATTTGGAAAATATTTCTTTTGTTGTTGGTTTTGGAAGCTGTGCTTTCGTTTTCAATTTAAACATCGATCGTTGCCTAGAAAACTTAATCAGAGACATTATCACAGCTTTAACATCGAGGCTTGAGAGTTACATAGTATCCATAGACACATCGATAAAAATAAATATCTTAGTATTACCATCCAGTAATTTAGAAGTTTACTGTATCTTTAGAAGTTTACTGTAACTAGACGTATAAATCAGCAAATATTAAAATATTTCAATATTCGTGTCAGATTTATATATTCTCTTTTGTAAGATATACCAAGCCCAACGTCCCTACAAATACAATGTCATACTTGCAATCTAAGTTCTAAGATACTAAGTTTAACATATCTGTTCATTCATGACACTGATCAACTTCCCAATGCAAAGCATAACTCTTGCCAGTCTCCATTACTGGCTGTTTTAGGCCTTGCAGTATTTCCTTTAGAAATCTGTGCTTAGAAATCCAGGCCCGCTATGCATTTCTGGTGCAGCGATTCACTATCTTGGCACAACAAAGCGAGGGAAATACCGCAAGATTTAAATCAGCCAGTAATGCAGACTGGCAAGAGTTATGCCTTGCGTACGGAAGTTGGACACTGATGCGCTTCCTTCAGTTTGTAAGGTAAATTTAAACACTTTTTAACAACAGACGACCATCAAGAAGAGTCATCAGAATATCACAATCAAAATAAACAGAATTATACTTTATGGTACATCCATTGTGTTTTTGGAGTCAATTCAATTCAATTCTTTAGTTCGGTACGTGTGGCCTCCGGTCCATATACAGGTTACAGTTTTTACGATTTTACGATAATTGGCTCTTCAGACGGAGTGCATGGTGTATAACGAGCTGAAGTGAAATAATATCATTTGTATTGCATTGTAATTACCATTTTGATGGTAGTCGACTCAGCATACATGTAGTGACGATATAAAGATAAAAGTGATTTCTGATCGAAAACCAGACAGTGTACCGCGATAGACGCGCGTCAATTAGTCAAACGTAATTTTAGGACGTACAACTACAAACAGAAAGACAATTTTGGATTAATAATTACAGGATATCTAACGAGCTTCCCCTTTCATATCAAGTTTATGTCCCGAGTGAAATTATTTTGCTTTGTCTCGAGCCTTGGTGAGAGCCAAACCAAAATTAATTAACTCGGGACATAAACTTGATATGAAGGGGGAACGAGTCATGTATCCTAGGCCTATTTATTACCAACTTGTTTTTCATACGATTTACTGTGTTTTGAAATATAACTGTGTTGTCCCTATATAGGTGCGACGGAACAGCGGAGTAATATCAACCCTGTCACATCATCTAAAGTTCATAATTTAGCTACGTTTAATATTCACACTTTTAAAAACAACCATTCTATACTAGTCATTCTGAAGAAAGCGTACGCAGTATAAAATCTCCCTGTTCGAGGACAGGTGTTGAGAGTTATCCGTCCTTCGAATCACGTCACGTCATGGCGGCCGCCATTCGCATGTTTCCCGTCGTCGAAATGTGTAGGCTAAACAAGTTAAAGAACCCCATTAAATGTAAGTTTTAGATGAACATCACCGTTGAAATGCCTTTATTTTTGTCTTGTGAGTATAAAGTCACTGTGTGCCCTTACGTAAACGTTGTTGTCATCGAGAGACCAGCGTTTCATTGCAATGTCATTCCCAACAGTAAGCGTGAGAGCAAAATGTTTTGCTGCATTCTGTTCTGTGCTTCTTAGCTCTGCTCTAGCGATGATGAATGTGTTAATTATTCATTAAAATCAATCATTGTGGCGAGTACGATTTAATTAATTAACTGAAAAATAATAATAAGTGTTTTCATATGAATCTCATATGTTCTCAATGAATTAAATAGTCAAGCAGTGTCAAATTTCATCGTTAGCCAATCAAATTGCGTTAAGGTGCTGTGACACATATGTGAGAGAAAGAGATGGGTATACAGAAAAAATAAATGAATCAACTTAATTTTTGTGCAAATATAAAATGTTAGTCGATTGCCATATATAGTTAAGAATACCTCGGGAGGCGTTTGTAAAAAGTCATTGCAGGTCTCACATCCTGGCCCGCAGTCCATAAATTGATCATTAAATTATCTAGGTAAGCCATACAAGTGAAAGTTATGTTGTTTTGGAATCGTCTAAATCAATTATTTTTTTTTACTGTTTTGAGTAATGTTCTATATTTTAAAATTACTTCAAAGCATGTAATATATATCACAATATATACACTTATAGCAATGCATCGCAGTACAAAATTGTGTGTAATTTTCAGTCCAAGTAAAAGAAGAACTAAAATAAAATGCAGCCGATAAACATTTATTATTGGAATTGAGTTGAAGTGCAAATGATTAATATAATTCGTTTTGCAATCGTTCACACAAATTATCTATCTACAATAACGATTTTCGATGAACATACCTACATTTGTATATATCGTTGTTATTAATATATGGTTATATATAGAATATATATATATTATAGACATGATTTTTGAATTAGACCTGACACGTTTTACCAATTAAGAACATTTTCCTAACAAACATCAGTCTCACTGGTTTCTTAACTTATTGAAAACAGATGCTATTGCTTTTCTGGTATCCGATTATTAAGAATTAGCAGAAGAGATTAAGTGAACAACTGTTTAATGAATATTACTGCAGACTAACTAATTTTGATCACAAGTACATGTACATCATCGATCAATAACATTGAAAGAACTGAAATATTTTACGACGACTCCGTCACTTATTATACAATTGATCCATTGCTATGCTGTATATCAATGAAATTATATTTTCATGTTTCATAAATATTTCTTCCAAGAAAATTGTGTTTTGCGATGTCACTTATTTTCAATGATGTTATCACCCTGGATAGGATATTACGTAAGCATGTAGTACGGGGTATATCATTTTCGAAATTAATTTATCCTCCAAAAGTCTTACCCTCTATCCCATGTGTGATGTTATGGATCAAAATCGACCCAGAGGTTTTGTTTGCGAAAAAAAAGCCCTCGGCCCCGGGAACTGGGTCGAGCCGAAGCCGAAGGCCCGGCCCAAGATCCCGAGACCGAGGGCTTTCCTTCGCAAACAAAAACGAGAGGGAGGTTTTAATCTAACTTATGAACCGACCGAGGTTATATGTAAGATGTAATTCAATATTTTAAAATCAACACGGATTCAATGGCATTGACTACTAGTGGGATCTGTTGTCATGCGAATAGAGCACAAACGCGATCTGCACGTGCCTCACGCCTGCAACGCATGCCTTGCACGGACGTTGCACGCTCTACCCGTCTCATGTATAGCACATCCTTACAAACAATTAGCTCTAATATGGTGTCCGTTCGAGCTCAGTTGGTAAAAGCGATGGCTCCATAGATCGAAACCAGGCATGACCACAAGAAATTATGAATTTTCAAAGTTGTGTACAAATAGTATACATTTGGAGAGAGTTCATAAGTCTTCAAAACTTCTATTGTTAGAGGTTTAGTCGGTAAAATAAGACCCTGGTGAGACAATAGATTGACGTGACTAGAGGTTTATAAGTAAAATGATGTGATAGCTTTGTTTACAAGAATAAATACAGGAAGCATAGAGTTTACAATTCATGTTATTTATTTAGATGTTTTCTCAACATTTACTCAAAATGCTTACGGTAAATATTCGACAAGCGTTCATCGGGGTACATATTCGCGTGTGGGACAGTGTTGCATTTTAAAGGTTACATGTATATAAGTCATCAGGATCAATTGCTGTCTGACAGTTAGAGCGTAGGAGAATTCCTAGTACTGCTCGCTTTATAATCCGTATTTCATGACAAGGGAAAGATAAATTAAAGTTCTTGTATAATGTTTTGAAATCATGTTTGTGTTAGGTTAAATACGTAAAGGTTAGATATTAGCAAGATAAAGTACAATGTATGTCAAAGTACAACGTGTACAATTTAGGAGCTCAGTATGATATAAGTGGATATTCACCATAGACAACTGGCTAAATAATTAACAAGTCTAAAGCATCGATCAATGAGAACTCTAGAACAAAATTAAAAGATATAATTATTTATTTCAAATAAATTTATTCACAACTTTTTATTAAAAACGCAAATAATAAAACGTGGAAAACAAAGTTGGATTTGACATGAAAAGGTTGAACACAAATACTGAAAATGGTTGACTTACACATACAATACCCGACCAGCAGGTATACAGTCTGTGAGATGAGAAGGATGACGGAGGAATGACACTCATTTAGGTGTTTACAACACAACCATGCAGTTAAACTCAGTTGGACAAAACTGGAAACTGTCTATGTCCATAAGTCCTAATCTACCGCGAACTGTAGCATCAGAACCATCTGCGGATATCACAACGCCGCCAGGGAAATATCCCATTGGAGGGATAAATTGTCCCTTTGTGTATTTACGTCCCATGCGATACGCCAAGGCAACCTGCCTCCTGATCGCAGCCATTAGAGCCAGGTTAGGACTCCTGCGTGCAGGCGGGTAGTTGGGCATACTTGGCATCACCGGAAGTCCTTGGTTTAGACCAGAGCCAGTTGCTGGGAGAGGGTACTGCTGAAGTTGCGTTGACCCAGACTGACCATTGGTCGATGCTTGGTTTGATCCTTGTTGCGACTGAACCGGGGGTTGAGTTGTTCCCTGCGGCTGAACCGGGGGTTGAGTTGTTCCCTGCGGCTGAACTGGGGGTTGAGTTGTTCCTTTGGGCTGAACAGGGGGTTGAGTTGTTCCTTGTGGCAGAGTTGTTGCCTGTTGGTTTTGAACCGGGGGTTGCTGTGGCTGAGCAGGCTGCTGTGGTGTTTGTGGTATTTGTTGCTGGCCAGGGAAATTCATTGAATTCGGAAAGTTTGGAAATTGTCCCGAGTGTTGGGAGAGATACCTCAACAGCTCCAAGAAACGCGGGTTTATACCATTCCAATCTGAAAAATAAACACTTCAAAGTAAGTCAACGTATATACACACAAACAAAACAAACTTCATATCTCCATGTACTTGATATCAAACTCAATAATGTAACACTTATAGGTATGATTTAGTTTCAAGGAGATATTTACATTTCCTTGATAAAGTAATACTTTGCAGTTTAAAAGGTTATGAAAAAAGATCTAACATTTTTAAAGATTATGAAATACTCACTCATGGCAGAAGAGGAGGATAGACAAGTGAACACGAGGACAACAAAAAGCATCTTCATTTTGAATTCTAGAAGTGGAGTACGTTTTCTCTGAGAGCAAACCAGCCGAATGATGGTGGCTTGTTATCTCACTCTTTTATACAAACTTTCGGACGTAAAGGAAAACATTTACTGAACAAAATACGTCACTCCACTCACGAACTTAGTATTAAAACTATCCATCACCTGGACCCCCTAACCCGTAAGTGGTCCTCATGTCACCTGGCTACAGGTAAACAATACATCACCATGCAGAGCGGCAACACGTTGTGTACAGGCTGCTTTCGTCATCGTAGGCCATACTGGACGACGCTGTCCTTCCTTCTTGACTCATGAGTGACACTGCCCTCACTAGGATTGCTACATTAGAAATGACGTACGTCAAGTATGTTAACTGGGCATTTACATACTTAAGGGGGTTGATTTTAAAACATTGACGTAATACATTTCATTATGAAACTGGCGAAAATAACGTTGTTGTGTACTTTCAGTATATTTTCTTATTAAATATTTAGAATTTGTTTTAAAAAGAAACAATTTAAACTGGATTCTTTACATGATTTATAAATAGGCATCTATTAGTATTTAGCAAAATATACATTGACTTGAAATAACATCCAGAGACTAGAAAATGGTTGACAACTTTATATTGCTGTACTCTCTGAAAGGTATATTTACATTCGTATGTATTGATGGGTTTCATTGTGAAACATCAATCTATATGATAAAAGACTAACGGTCACTTGAAAACTAAATCAGGAACCTGCTTTTATTTGTCGAGTTTTAGTTTAAATGTGAATTACTCTCCTACATGTACATGTTTAGAGTAACATAGTGAAATCTTAATGATCCACCGTGCATGATCGATGTTTGATTTCATATTGTTGTATACCAATACAAATGATGAATCTATGTATCCTATTTACACGATGTCAATATTTTACGTCCGTTTTGATGTAGAATAAGACTGGTATTGAAAAACAACTAAAACGCTTAGATCTGATGATAGTAACTAATATTAATTAACTATCATATGTATTACACACATGTGTTATAAGTATTACATAAAAGTTACTGCCAATGACATATTCTTCGAAAACAGATCCAATTCAGTAAAGTTTGGCCAATAGGTATCTTCTCATTATAACATGTCAGTTGTCACACACTTCATTTCACACTAAATCACAGGCCACAACACACACTGTTACCTAACTCGTTACATGCATATACTTTGGATGAACTTTAAACACTTAACATAATACAAATGAAATATAATAACGTTAAGGATAAGATGTTATTCATTAATGAAGTAATTTATGTTCGTATTGTCAAATCTTTGCTCCATTGCATTGTCCCTCGACTTCGTCTCGAGTCATTATATCGATGCTTTGAGCTATAGAATCAATCATAATTATATGTAAACTAAGTACACTGTTTTCATTTAATACTGACCAAATTTTCTTTTAAAATCAAATGTTCTACTTTTGAACATGGGCAAATGCAAGACCAAAACTATTTGTGTATATTATTCAGGTGATGTGTATAATATAAACAAGTGAGATAGACAGAGCGGTTTAAAAAAGAAATAATTTAACCTTTCACGAAGGTAAAACAAATTGTTATATGTTGAAATTTGCCATTTTTGTTTTATAAAATTAGGAAGTATATCTTAACTTAAGATGTTAAAACAGACTATTACACGACCCGATCCAAAGCCGGTAAAACGGTGTCGAGAACACTGCTAGTGGCCACCTTCTAATAATTCGATGATTGGAAATGGATCCATGTTGCTAAATCGAACCATAATTATTCGTTTTAGAACTCTATTTATTGATTCATGAGGATTATATAGCAATGGCCATGTGTAACATTTGTTTTCCATTGTATGAGATATGTTTATTTCCATTAGAAAACGTGCTACATCTCTTTAAACCAGAGGGATTCTCAAAAATATATTCGATTGTAAAAACGTTTGGTATTTGACAACGCGAATCTTGATTAAAATATTTACCAATTCTCTGATATTTTCTAAATTAAATTGTTTTGCTGTGTATGGTGAACTGATAGGGCCATTTTCACGCCTTCTTCTTTGTAGTGTGCTTTACTGAAAACGTTTTCTTTACAATCTTGGATTTATTAAAATTCACGTGGATACTCTTATGACGTTACGCCTGGTAATGTTGACGTCAGTGAACGTCCTTGAAAATTTAAGAAAGATATTGTCAACATTTCAAACGTTTTCAAATTATATGACATTGATGAATCTAAACTTCGACCTTACACGTCCTCCACACAGATCCTTTTATGAACGACAATTAACACGGTTACTGTGCAAGACCAACGTATGTTTAGCTAGTGTATTTCTGCGTCTTATGTTGCTGGTTGTTGTAAGAAGCCGGCGATGAACTGTTCACCAAGGGGAAACTGACAAGCGAGGTGGTTATACAGTTGGACAGCAGAGGTTAGACCAAGATAAATGGCTACAGAAAACTTACGCGGATGTATGTGACGTTTCTCATGTCTTTATGTGTTAAACATTTTGATAGAAGTCAGAAATACGTTACCTTCATTCAATTCACGAAGGTAACGAGAAGAGGTTAAACAACGATTTAAAGAGTGTTGATTAACAGTCGGGTCATTGAATGATTTGCAATAAAATACGAAATAAGTAGAAATTGTCTCTTTCTTACAAGTTATTCCTGAACTTTCACTACTACATCCTGTACATTGAAGAATTCGACTTTATTCTTGCTACACTATACTGGAACCGTCCTTGTCTTATGTTAGGTGGCGGGATAGCGCGTTCCGCTTCGGATCAAGAGGTCAGGGGTTCGAATCCTGCCAGGGGCACGGTGACTCTGTCTGCAGTAGAGAACCGTTCTACACGCAGTAAGGTTTGGGTGCAATGCTACACTGAATTTCACCCATGGCTCGCTAGTTCCAGTCGTTGCTCGCAGGTTTCACCGCAATGCATAGCCACATGGAGTTGCGGGCTTTTCCCCCTGTCGTAATACTAGCTGCCGCGATATAGGTGAAATACTCTCGAAAGCGGCGTTGAGCCCTAACTCACCTCACCTCACCTCTTTTATGTTATCATATGAATAAATGTTCAAAGACAAGAAAAGAAACATATATTTTAGAAGAAGGTCACTTGTAAATGACCTGCTACATGTATTTAACGGTAAAACAAAATTGAAATGGTATTCATTTTCTTAGCATTTTAGCATTTTAGTGTATGATAGTATGTAATAATCTTCCCCAAATAGGAGATAATGTGTCTCCTAATTAGGATGTAATAACCTCTTAATAAAGGAATAGTATTCCCCAATTAGGACATGTTTTCTCAAGAGAACCAAGACATAAATCAATCATGATTATGGCAAAGGAAACTCACGATTAACAGTTATTTATTGACATTTAGAACTTAACAAAATCCTACATTTGACCATTCTGTGTAAAATTGGTAACATCACAGACTTAATTTTAAAAATGATTTGTGGAATTTGGCGATAATCATACATAATTTGAACCCTTTCATTCCAAAGTCGTTTAACTACATACAAGAGATGTAAGAGATCAATATATACTTCAAGTTGGAACACAATATTTCACTGTGGACAATAATTCTATAAAATAAAAACAACAGATGATGTGCTCGTTTAAGGTATATGAGTATATGAGGCATACTTAAGGTATTTGTACCAATATGAACTTTTTCTAAACTTCATAAATACACCTAATGGGTATTTTGAAACCAGTAGTTCATCAAATGTCAAATAATCGAGGTTTTATAACCTAAAGTTAAATGAACTCTTCACGTAATACTTGCTTTAGGGCCAAACACAAATTTGCCTGAAAAAGGTTATTGAAGAGTTTAAGCTGACAGTCGATTAGAATATCTAACAACGGAGATTTTCTAGAGAAAACATACATTGCGCAATAATGCTGGATTGAGCTTAAAAAATCCAACAAGTGAGAGTAAATAAAAAAATTTCAGAATAAACCACTGTATCGTGATATTTTGTTCACTTACTTAATAACTACGTGCAAATATCATGTACGACGGATGTCCCATATGTAGTTGGCTTCAAGTAGAAAACGATATGATAAATGCAGCTGTTTTAATGTTACACTAAGTATCTTTGAACCCTTAGGAACTTGGTTCTGTTATATTTCAGTATCAATTTAATTGGTGTTTGATCTCTTATATTGTTACCATCAATAACGTCGAAATCAGCAATAATATATAACAATGTTTAAGACAAAATACAAAAATATTCAATTTAATTGTAGGTATTCTAATTTGAGAAAGGTAGAAGTTCATTCGAATGTTATTTGGACGTTGATGCACACAAATCCGCAATGTAAACCTGCATACACCTATGAAAGCTTCTTCTATCTTTATATTGACGAAACAACTTCTTTGCAAACCACTACCTATCACGTTAAGACGACTGTATCATAAGGACTTTACTGATTGTATCACTTTCTCAAACATGATGCCAAAGGTTCACACTTAATACTGGATGGTCTTACAAGTGTCACTTCTCAACATATATACAATGACAATGTAAATGTCTGGACAGATTGATTTTCTTTTTTTAACTCTTTTAATTGAACTCTTGTTGTTATATGTCAAACCTTTTTCTAAAAATTAAGGTCATTTATCACCTTCTTCCCTCTGCAGAGTTTCTTAGTCAGAAGGGGTAACTGAAAATATCATCTGCTTACGGTAACAAGACATTTTGAATAGATAACAAGAAAATGTTTACAATTTCTATACGAACGTTCGAGGCCGTTAAATTCTAGTTCATAAATATTGTTGTATTGTATCTGAAAATAAACAGAAAGATTAAATTACGTTCAATATGTATCGTGATATTCATGGCTATACATTGTATATGTCTTGTGTCTGTTTCATAGACACAATCTACACGTACACTGATTTCGTCTAACAGATGGCATTGAAGAAACATTGCCGAACATTGTTACTGTATTAGCATTTAAATTGGTTCTTCGAGTAGGAAATTAATCATCAAGTATTAAACACTATATAATGCCACGATATACAGGTGATTTCAATTTAGCCTATCTTAATTGCTTTTATCAACAAGAATTATATAAACTATTCCAATACTATCAGTACATGTGACCTTCACTTATATCTGTTTATTTTAATCAATATATTCTTATTTCTTTCATCAATCGTGTTACGTTTGCTTATTTCATGCTCGACATATTCATGTCATGTTCCAAGTATTGTTTCTATCGTTGCTAGAATTTATTTCTGTCTTCACTCCTGGTAACTTCACTTACTGCATACATCAATGCTAGTAACATTCACTTTCATTGTATTTTCAAAGCTTCCGATACTAATACCAATACATTGTGTAACAAAAAGACAATTTATTCAGTATGGATCAATGACACATTATATTAAAATGCTCATAATTGAATCAAAATGGTATGTTGTAAGTGAAAGATAAGAACGTAGGTGGTAAGTTAAAAGCCAGTATTAAAGTAATCACTTACATTGTAATAAGATAATAACTTGTATTCATTGTTTAAATAAAGGTATAGGTAATTATCTTTATTCAGGTACTTAGAAGGCCTCAGGCCTATAGTACATCATATACATTGCAAAACATTGCAAACACATTTAAGATATACAATTTGTTCTATGTACAAATGCATAAAATATATACATGGACAGATTTTTAAGTTCTTGAGCGTTTGAACTTTACAGCAATAGTGCAAATATTAATTGACTAGGATGTACATGATATTTGTATTTTATATATTTATTTCGGATGTTACTGTTTATTGGACATACTAGAAGGAAATGGTATTCATCTTCAACTTCATCTAACTTACAAAATTTACAAATTCTGTCCTCCCTACTAATGTTTGTATATCTGCCTTTCTCAATGAACAGACCATGTAATGTACATCTAAAACGAGCTAGGCTAACCCTATACTTTTTTACGTTAAGACATGATAGATATAATTCGGTATCGATATTGTTTTTGTGAATAGAGTATAGGTTACATTTGCTTGAAATGTTAATCTTTTCTTGCCAGTTTTGGCGATATATATCTTTAAGTCGTTGAATACACCATGCTCTTGATTTTGCCATATATTTCCAAAACCTTCTAAGTACTTCCTTCTAACTACCTGAATAAAGATTATCATAACAAAATGTGTATATCAGTTATGCCATAAATGAAATTACTACCACCAATTCAACTGACGTCATTCCCTTAATTGTAAACTGTTTAGCATAAACGTGATGTAAAGGAATTTGCACTGATGACGAGTCGAGGAGCATAGCCTTGGGCATGAGTGTTTATAACCATGTACATACACAACCACTGGTATAGAATGAGCATACAGGGGTCATTTCTATTTTTAGTACAAGGAAGAGAGGTCAAGGAATATTGTCGTTGGTTTGACGTATATGAAATTCAATTACGCAGTGTCTTGTACTAATCAATCCAAAATTAGGTATAAAAGGGGAAGGATTTCGATTGTCTTCATTCAACTTTTGGCGACGGATCTACTACAGTGTCGCCTTTATATAGACGTTCTCTGAAACCTTTAAAAGTAAGTTAAAACACGTGTTTAGCTTAACTGTTCGAAAAGCACTCTATAAATTGGTAGGGAAGAGAACCACTTATGTCAAGGAATTTCCATTTTGCTTTTCAAAAAATATTATTGTCTGAAAATGGTTACATCTTTTAAGTCTTTTCGTGAATTTTGTAATGAACAGTTTCAACTGTTAATGTTTTGTCCTCTTTGAATCAATTTTTTGAAGCGTCATTGTATTGTATGAAGTGTCACAATAAAACACATCTTAATAATTTTACGTATAGGTATTTTGAAGAACATTATGTACATGTAGGTGTAATATTTACAGCTCGAGAACTGCGTATATATATTTTTAACATGGTCAAATAAGATGCAAATCCGTTTGTGTAAAATATTGCTCTTTTCTTATTTACAGAATCCAAAATGAAGATTTTAATTCTGGCAATCTTTGCTTACCTTTCGGTCTCTGCATCTGCGATGAGTAAGTATGAATATTATTATGACTGTAAATACTCACGTATATCAACACTTACTGTGCGATTTTATCATATTGATATACAATAACAGTATTTAACAACATTCATGTAAATATTGTTTTTAATACTAGTTTATTTACTTTCAGCTTTCAACATTGGCGGGCACACTCTGAGTTTCGTTGACATCTTGAGGTTGCTTTCGCTGTATTCCCAACAATCCAACCAGTTTCAAAACCACATTCTAATCTCACAGCAACCAACGTCTCAGCAACATATAATATATCCTATCGGGTCGCCGACGTTGACATCACAGCCAACAATTCCAGTGCAGCAACAACAATGGACTCAAACCTCTGTTAAACCCAAGCAACAAGGAACAACTCAACTACCAGTTCAACCCGAGCACCAAGGTACAACTCAAATACCAGTTCAACCCGAGCCACAAGGTACAACTCAACTGTCAGTTCAACCCGAGCCACAAGGGACAACTCAACTACCAGTTCAACCCGAGCCACAAGGGACAACTCAACTACCAGTTCAACCAAAGCCACAAGGTACAACTCAACTACCAGTTCAACCCGAGCCACAAGGGACAACTCAACTACCAGTTCAACCCGAGCCACAAGGTACAACTCAACTACCAGTTCAACCCGAGTCACAAGGGACAACTCAACTACCAGTTCAACCCGAGCCACAAGGGACAACTCAGCTACCAGTTCAATCCGAGCCACAAGGTACAACTCAACTACCAGTTCAACCCGAGCCACAAGGTACAACTCAGCTGCCAGTTCAACCTGAGCCACAAGGGACAACTCAACTACCAGTTCAACCCGAGCCACAAGGTACAACTCAACTACCAGTTCAACCCGAGCCACAAGGTACAACTCAACTACCAGCTGTTCAACCCGAGCCACAAGGGACAACTCAACTACCAGCTGTTCAACCCGAGCCACAAGGGACAACTCAACCATTCGTTCAGCCGGAGCCGCAAAGTACTACTAAACTCCCAGTTATACCACAATCACAAGGTACAACTCAATCACCATCTCACAATCGTCAAACCCAACCTACCGTTCAACCAACTGTAGTGCAGAATATTCCAAATGGAAATGCGATAACAAAGCCAAATATTTCAAGCGTGCCATATTTTATAAATATGCCATCCGTACCTAATATGATATCTGTACCTAACATGCCAAATGTACCAAATGTGCCCTATGTACCAAATATGCCCTATGGACCAAATATGCCCTTTATACCAAACATGCCAAATGTACCCAATATGCCTTCTTTTCCAAATATGCCATCTGTTCCAAATATGCCTTCTGTTCCAAATATGCCATTTGTTCCAAATATGCAAAATGTTCCAAATATGCCATCTGTCCCTAATATGCAAAATGTTCCAAATATGCAAAATGTTCCAAATATGCCATCTGTTCCAAATATGCAAAATGTTCCAAATATGCCAAATGTTCCGAATATGCCAAATGTTCCTTCCATACCTTACCAAACAGATATACCTGCTGTGCCAAATATGTCAAACATGGCTGCCATTGCAAAAATGAATCAGCAAATTGCAATGGCTAAATTCTTTGGACGTAAATACACAATGGGACAAGTTATCCCCCCGATGGGATTCTTCCCTGGCGGTGTTGTGATATCTGCAGATGGTTCTGATGCCACAGTTCAAGGTCGTTTTGGATTGTTGGACATTGACGGTTACCGGTTTTGTCCGACTGAGGTCAACTGTATGGCAGTTCTATAGATGCATACGTGTTTGTTTTAGTCCACCTGGTTGTTTTGTCTTGGTTTTAATCCCCTGCTGGTCGGGAGATAATGTTTTTGAATGTTGATATACATTTTCGAACTTAATTTTTCTACCCATTATAGGTTTACTGACAGTATTATTTTCAATAAACTTAATCAAAGCAATTTGGATGTTTTGTTTCTTTTTATCTAGCTTGTATGGATAATTCTCTAATCATATCTTAGTCATATATGTTAAAAGTGTTACTAAATATGCTTTTACACAAAAACATGTATTTGCAAATGCCTGTGATCTGACATAAAACAACAATTGATCCCTCGGCTCAGTTTACAATTGGATGTGTCTCAAAACGTTTAAGTGTAAAGTTGGTACGGTCATATATGGTTAAGACAGTACAGGTCGACCAGATGACCTTTAACTGCCGGTTTTAGAACAGGTGATTGCATGAATTTATTCATTTTACCTTCTGACGTGTTGATTTCGAATACCATATCGAATACTTCGCGAAACACAACTTCCCCCACAAGTCATAACTCGCGCTAGTCTCCATCACTGGCTAATTTAAGCCTTGCTGCATTTCGTTAACGCTTCACCTGATCTACACGGTGGGTGCTGATACTCATAGCACAGAGAAGTTTAAATTAGCAAGTGGTAGACATTGGAACGAGGTTTGACTTGCGAGGAAACATGATGAACATATACAAGGTGGACAGTTAGTCTTTCATTCTATGCAGTTCTACTATATCAGTATTGCGTATGGCTTTTGTGCCTGAGGGCGTGTTAGTTAATTAATACATGCAGTTATTCAATGCAAATGTCAAGAATAGTCATTAGTGGTATTCATACTGGTATCATTCTGATAATTTCTTTCAACCTCTCTTAGCCCATACTGCATAATCCAGTCTCTTTTAAGGTGTTTTATTTGCCAGTTAATGCTGAAATAAGTGTCTTCACTTTAGATTCCAAACATGATTTGTTAGTTCTGTTTCATCGACATGTTATCGTAACTGAATGACTTTATGCAATTGTGATACTTGTTTATGAAAGAGCGACTAACCAGACATATGTTAGACTACGAGAGGCTCTAGATCTGTGAGTTCCTCTCCGTCTTCAGCTGCAGTTCTATGTTCTCTTATTAAGCTTTACATTATTGTTTTGACATAGAGTCTAACAAAGGTACCTACATTATACACCATGAAAAACATAACATAATTGTTTACATATATGGACGTTCACATTCGTGTTAGCACATGGAGAGCCATTCCGTCTGTTAAGAGACAACGGTGGTCACTTTACGCAATCCAGAAAGAGACCAATCCAAGATATATATCGATAATATAAGCCTAATTAATGTTTGAGAGATGTGATGTGCTCAAAGAACACCATTAACACGCTGTACAAACATAATATATAGTTTAAAACAGAACGCTTAAAGAACAGGAAAGTGTGAGAAATGTTACAAATCCCAATTCTCTAAGAGCTGCACTACACTGAGGGGTATCGTAAAAACGTGGGAAAGCAGGTTTTAACTCAAATCTGATGAGAGAGAATACTAGAAAGTACACGCCATTGTAATGTACCAAATGTAAACACTGGTTTCTATAGTAATACAGCCATATGCAACCATAAGGATAACATCTTCATAAATGGAATCTGTAAAGTGGGCGTGAACTCAATACACTCAACCTTGGGAATCTCATAAATGCCAATATTAAGTTATTGTTATAGTGAGTGAGTGCATCATTCGTAGCCCTTTACTTTATAGCCAGTACTTTACAGGTAGACAGGTAGACAGGTAGACGAGTTATCTTACATGCATTGTTAACCAGTCATGGTAATAATTCCAAATCAAGAAACAAAATGATATACTCACTTGATAATATTCAAAAAATCTTTTAAAAAGTATATAGTACTTTTTCATCCCACTGATGTGTCAGAACTGAAGATTTATATCCCGTTTTACAAAAATTAATCGTCTTAACATCTCCTTTATCAAATATTTAAATGGAAATAATAGTTTTTAGAGAAAGGGTAATGTGACATCGAGAGATAGCTCCAAAAGTAGATTAATGGCCATGATGAATCGCTCAGCAAGAGACGAAACGTGATGTATTTACCCATCAATCTTCAAAGCTCACTTGATCTCAAATTACATCGTGATTAGGGATAACAGATTCTCTTTAATGCACATGTAACGAATGGGCGCCTAAGTGTGTACTTGACAAACAGGCTTGACAATAGCACACCGGTAAGTCTTGAATACGTTCATTGAATTAATGTTTATTGAGAAATATATTAGAAAACATGTGCTATGACGTTTATTCACAAGTGTGTAGGACATATCTCATTATACGTTCATCATATAAAACATATGTTACAGAAATTATCTTCGTGATTGTAATTTTTTTACAATAAAAGCTCGTTTGTTTGCTGTGGGATTGGTTGAAGACAGAGGGGTTTCGAATTGATAAGTGTCTCTTAGGAATTAATTCAGCCCTAAAATCATAACAACAATTGCACATCGTATAAAATGTTATTCATATGCTTTAAACTTAACATTATTTTGTCTACCAGTTTAAATTATTCTTTAATGACGAGAGCAACATTGGAAAAGGCTTAAGGCTAGTCCGTTCCTTAAGGATATATTTACCGTAACTGAATAATACTTAATAATAAAATATAGCATTTAATTTAAATTTTAAGGAGTGTACATCTGTAATTTTTTTACTGTAAACCCTCATAATGTATCGAAAGTTTACTGCGCCTTAGTGTTTCCCAAGGTGTCAAAGACTCAATTGTTATGCCCCCTGTCTGTTTATCTTAAATAACTTTAACTTTGGCCATATTCTTTTATTGGTTAGAGATAGGGCTTTGATAGTTCAGATGTGCATGCATTGTGATGATACCTTTAAGATGAAGTCCTAAGGTTTTCCTTTGACCTTGCCTTTGAAGCATGACCCTTTTTTCGAAAACTTTATACATAGCCATATCTTTTGATTGGTTAGTGAAAGGCGTTTGATACTTCACGTAGCTTCTATTGTGATGGGACCTTTTAGATGAGGTTTTAATGTTTGACCATGTTACCTTGACCTTGAGGCAGGAACAAATTTTCGAAACCTGAAACCTTGGTCATAACTTTTGATTGGTAAGTGATAGGCCTTTGATACTTTGCATGGTTATCCCTTCCGACGAGACCTTTCAGATGATGTTATAATATTTGACCTTGTAACCTTGACCTTGGTGCCGGAACAAGTTTTCGAAAACTTTAACCTTGATCATAACGTTTGATTGGTTAGTGATAGGCCTTTGATACTTGGCATGTGCATTAAGTGTGGTTACACCTTTCAGGTGAGGACAATAATTGTGTACCCTGTGACCTTGACCTTGGCACAATAACAATTTTAACTTTGACGTCAAAACTAACTTTTGATTAGTCTTTGACACTACACATGTGCATCCATAGTGGAACCTTCCATATGACGTTGACGTTTGCATTAGTCCGTGAACTACAACTTTGGTATGTTATCAAATTCATCCACATAGGGTATTAGTGCTTATCTTTGATATTTCCCTGCTAATGGGGCATCAGTGTTTAACGAATACATATTGTTATATTAGTTGACAATGACATACTTTCAGTTTTCAGACACATCAATGGAATAAATTTGGACTATAACTATTATGAAATATAGAATATGTACATGTTTGTTTTAGTGAATTTTGAACCTTCACATATATTTTATATTTCATGAATTTGCAGAACCTTGCCATGATGCAATTCTTCAGCTATTAATCCCGATTCACCATTATATCTCTCTGTTCTTGTTGCCACAATCACTGCCCAGAAACGTGATCATTTGGCCACAACTGTAGGAAAGAACTTGTTTTGGCTGTGGTCGCGGACTGGTCCCAGTTGCCTGTGGTTCAGTAGACACTAAGTTGGGCATGATCTGGACTGACTGTTGTTCAATCCGAACACTGCTGATTTGTTGAATGATCAATATATCCGCCTAAATGATTAGCTATATTGACCTGATAGCTCAAGGTAACTAAACTGACATTGGTCTGACCACAGCGCCGGTAAACAACAATACCGATGCAGACACGGCGAGGCCGAACGTTTAATAGCAAACCTGGGAATGGCATTGTTAAAAGTGGGAACACCAAACACCAAATAAAAGTAATGGCGCAGACCTTATTATGATGGGTTGTTAAAGGCGCCTCAACATCTGACAAATGATCCAATGGTTACTCCGTGGTTGAACTATACTGATGCCCCAACAAAAGTATACAAAATGTATTTTTTGTTTGAAAAAGAAGCCTTGCACGTAGTTCCACAACGCTTAATAGAAATATGTGAAAACAGCTGACTTCTTAGGTATTCTAGTAAAAAAAAATAATTGCAAATACGAACACTGTCGCTCGAACTCTAATTTTTCTCATTTTCCACAATCATTGAAATTAAGCGTTGTATGGTCACTATTTCACCACGATCCACTGGTATACAAATCATTGGGTTGAAATAAAACTTATACTGATAGATTAAATGAAATAGCAATTAATGTGTTCATTAAGAAACTGTAATAGATTTCATTTTCAAAAAAGATTGAATACGAACTCACTCGTAGATAAACAAGCCTTTGGTAATTTTCTGTGTTGTGTGCTTACAGAGGCATCACATTGATTTGTAGATGTTGAGCTCTTAAAATGAATGTTTTAATATTGAACACAGAAACACGTCTCGCTATATCCACATCTACTTATATTGACCAATAGTAAGCTTATACACTGTGTTTAATTGTACATCGTCAAAAGGCTTTAGCAAACACATTTTCAATTACCAAAATCAATATGTTAGAAGACGTCAATGTAAAAGTGATATGATATAATTACCGTAATATGACATCATTATAAGAACATGTTCGGTGTTCAGTTGTTCAGCATGATGAATGTACTCAATGAATGGTTTTATTTTAAATTGTCGAGGCTTGACTGATTGCTGCTCAAATAGTCTCAAAATATCTCCTTTAAAGGCGCTGTAGCACGTTTTTTCGCTCAAATAAGTCGATGAAATGTATTTGAAAAATAATGTCACCAATAGTAAAACACCCTTCTCTCGTCGGAAAATCTAGTTATAAAATGAGTGTACATGGTTCGGTAAAGCCATGGGAATCGTTTTTGTAATTCGAAATAATAAATTGTGTTCACAATAAAATGGCCGCCATGCAAGTTTTGCTTTATACGCAACACCGTTATTACCACTACGGATAATTGGTTTGAGTAATAAGATGTTTTACCCTCTGAAGTAAATATATATGACATAAACTATCATTATAGATTGGAAATTTGAAAAAATAAAATTTGCAAAAAACGTGCTACAGCGCCTTTAAGAGGCATTTTATTTAGTTCTATACAGTCCATTCATTTATTGAAATTTATAAGTCGACTATCAATATAACCTGGTGTTCAAATATATTAACGAGTCACTGTATTATTCGTAGTTTTTGAAACACCTTTCGTCGATGTGTTTCTTTTTAAGCAACATGGGAAGATGCCTATCAATACCACAATGCACTATTTTAACTGAAGAAAGAAGGCTAACAACATTACATAAAAGACATGAGACTACAACATTATTACATCACATTTACGTTTGACCTCATTCTGCTTACACCTTGTCCTTTACCATCTCCATTTATTTAACAATTGACAATGGCGGTTGACAATATCAGCAATTATAGTACCATGCGGTTAACCTTCTTTTAAGACAGTTATCTATCCTGCAAGTGTGTCTTAATTTTTCTACGGTGTTCCAGGTTCGAGATGACCCACCTCCTCCTCTCGAGCTTGATGTGTGTCAGTCTAGTGGCTCTTACATACGCAGCCCGTGAGTAGCTATAGTCTTTCATTGATGAACATATTGTGTTACACTGGGTGACAGAAGAACAGTACTGTTCATAAACTTCTATTAGTATTAGTCAGTAATTGTCTCTTGTAATTTGTAGTTCTTAAAGATCAACATTTGATGTCATTTTGTGTTCAGAGACCATTAAACGACAAGCATTTACGAATGTCTACGCGGACTCATACAGTTAATTGGTTCATGCATCTACACCTAGTCTCTTGGAGCCAATTTCTAGATACCAAAATATTTGTAAATGTTAAACCGCTATATGTTTTATTCCAGCACGCCGTTCACTGTTACATAGAAGCTATGCATTTCGGCTTCTTGGTTTGAAAGACTCTTCAAGAGGTACTACAGCTTCTAAGACTACAGCAAGACCTTTGCCTGGAGATACTAATGGAAGACCGGGAACAGTAAATGGCAGGTCTTTCAACACTGGAGGCCAACCTGGAACCGCTAATATTGGAGGTGTTGGAATAACAGGATTGAACAATCCAGGAGGGGTTGGCATAGTGGGGCCTGGCGGTCCTGCAGATGTGGGCATGATGAGATCAATCAATCCTGCAGATGTGGGCATGATGAGATCGACAAGTCCTGCAGATGTGGGCATGATGAGATCGACAAGTCCTGCAGATGTGGGCATGATGAGATCGACAAGTCCTGCAGATGTGGGCATGATGAGATCGACCAATCCTACAGATGTGGGCATGATGAGATCAACCAATCCTACAGATGTGGGCATGATGAGATCGACCAACCCTGCAGATGTGGGAATGACAAAAACAGGAAGATATGCTGAAATACCAGGAGAGACATATATTGGAAAATATTCAGATTTTGGAGCTGGAAAAGGATCTAGTTCTCAATCTCATGGAATGGAAATAATTCTTCCTGACAACTATAAACCCGGTTCTGGGGGAATGTTGACAGAAAGTACTTCTGGGTTCATCTCGCAAAAAGGTATGCCAACGGGAAACAAATTTGGTCCACTTGGATCGACAAAAACGGGAAGATATGCTGAAATGCAAACAGAAACTTATCCTGGAAAATATTCAGATTTTGGAGCTGGAAAAGGATCTAGTTCTCAATCTCATGGAATGGAAATAATTCTTCCCGACAACTATAAACCCGGTTCTGGGGGAATGTTGACAGAAAGTACTTCTGGGTTCATCTCGCAAAAAGGTATGCCAACGGGAAACAAATTTGGTCCACTTGGATCGACAAAAACGGGAAGATATGGTGAAATGCAAACAGAAACTTATCCTGGAAAATATTCAGATTTTGGAGCTGGAAAAGGATCTAGTTCTCGATCTCATGGAATGGAAATAATTCTTCCCGACAACTATAAACCCCGTTCTGGGGGAATGTTGACAGAAAGTACTTCTGGGTTCATCTCGCAAAAAGGTATGCCAACGGGAAACAAATTTGGTCCACTTGGATCGACAAAAACGGGAAGATATGCTGAAATGCAAACAGAAACTTATCCTGGAAAATATTCAGATTTTGGAGCTGGAAAAGGATCTAGTTCTCAATCTCATGGAATGGAAATAATTCTTCCCGACAACTATAAACCCGGTTCTGGGGGAATGTTGACAGAAAGTACTTCTGGGTTCATCTCGCAAAAAGGTATGCCAACGGGAAACAAATTTGATCCACCTGGATCGACCAAAACAGGAAGGTATGCTGAAATGCAAACAGAAACATATCCTGGAAAATATTCAGATTTTGGAGCTGGAAAAGGATCTAGTTCTCAATCTCATGGAATGGAAATACATCTTCCTGACAACTATAATGCGGGCATTTCGCACAAGGGTGGACTAAGCGATAACTACAATGGAGGTATCTCACACAGAGGTATGCTAACTCGAGGGACAGTTGATTTACACACATCTAGTAAAGCAGGAACATACTCTGAACTCAAGAGTGGAACATCCGTATCTGGAACCGGATTCAGTATTCAATCTCAAGGGAAGGAAAGGATTCTTCCAGACAACTATCACGTTAGTTCTGGTAAGATGTTAACCGAAAAGTCTCTTGGGTCAAAACCTCCACGCGATGTGACACCAGGAGCTAAATTTGGTCCCCTTGGATCGACCAAAACAGGAAAATACTCTGACATAACCTCGGGAAAATATTCAGATCTTGGAGCTGGAAAAAGAGTTAATACTCAGTCTCTAGGACCAATGGAAATTATTCTTCCGGACAACTATCAGCCAGGTTCTGGTGGCATGTTGACAGAAAGTGTTCCTGGAGGCATGTCTCAATATATAGGGGCAAGTGTAAAACCAGGGACTATTGGTAAACATCGATCTACCAAAGGAGGAAAATACTCTGAAATGTATCCGGGTGAGGGCATCCATATTGGTACTGACGTGATGTCACAGGGTGAATACTCTGGAGACGTAAGTACGTACTCAAGGAGTGGACTTGACAAAACTGTCTATAGCCAAGCTGCAAAACCCGTTCAATTACCAAAAGCTCAAATGAAAATAAAAACAACAAATGACAAAGCCACAAGAAAGGGGAAAACGTCAAAATCGGAATATCAAGGATATACTTCAAAACAACCAAAAGAAACAAATGGTATAGGTAAATCTGTAAACTCTGGAGGACTATCACAACCAAAACAGGACATCTATACTGCAAAAGAGTATGCAAATAGGCCCACTTACGACCAAGGTGGTATTACAATGAGAGATTACAGCCCCGCATACACTGGCAAGGAGCAAAAACCCGCTAATATATATCCAGGTAAACGTATTATTCCACAGGTTCAGGATTATTCAGCAAATGGTAAGAACATGAATGATCCCCTGCCAAAGAATGCTAACACCAGCATGTTACCAGGTACTGCAAAAATGCTGCAAGCTTTAACTGCAAAATTTGATAAAGCTCTTTCAAAAAATGAGGGTCTAAAAGGGTCATCGTCAAAGGCTAAAAAGTATCATATCAGAGACAAATCAGGTGGAACCCAATATATGCCCCAGCAAGATGCAGGCAATGGCATGATGTTTGTTGAAGGTGCAATGGGAAGTCAGAGAGGTGGAGCACCATATCGGTCACAGCAAGATGCAGGCAAAGGCATGATATTTGAAGGTGCAATGGGAAGTCAGAGAAATGGAGCACCATATCGGTCACAGCAAGATGCAGGCAAAGGCATGATATTTGAAGGTGCAATGGGAAGTCAGAGAAATGGAGCACCATATCGGTCACAGCAAGATGCAGGCAAAGGCATGATATTTGAAGGTGCAATGGGAAGTCAGAGAAATGGAGCACCATATCGGTCACAGCAAGATGCAGGCAAAGGCATGATATTTGAAGGTGCAATGGGAAGTCAGAGAAATGGAGCACAATATATGCCCCAACAAGGTACGGGCAATAGCATGATATTTGCTGGTGGTCCAAGTGGTAGTAGAGGACATGAAGTACAGTTTCGGCCTGGAATGGTTCTCCGACCAAGCTCGGTTCTTCCTCAAGGGGGCGTGGTCACTTTGGTGGAAGGTGGGGATGTTACAGTGATGTCGCAGGGCCAGGAGCAGACATACGAGGCTTCTGACTTGATGCCCTAAACATCACTACAGAAAAGGATTCTACAGTAAATGCTTCAGTGTATACAAATGTAGTTGCTCCCATGCATGCATGGACAACTCAACCAACATTATAACAACGTGTTTCTCTGTTAACATAGCCACATATATTTCAACAGTTCTTAAAAAGAAACGATATTGATTTTTCAAAAGCTGTCAAAATACAATACTGCTGCCGGAAAAACCGATTTTGTCACGCTTCATTGAATCGGCGTTTAAAAATGTTGTCGATATTACGTATCGTCTTGAAAAAGGAGGACCGTCTTATATCACAACTCTATCTTTAATTAAGGAGATTCAAAACTAAAACAAAACACAAAAAATAGTTGAGATTTCTTCTGGAGACTATGTTACTAGGTTTTATTTGAATTCATCACTTGTGGGTTATAATGTCTTGCAGTTATGTTGGTATCGTTTCTTTTTTCTTGTTGTTAATCTGTTTGATGAACTGACATATGGTATACCATTTGGATCTTGTTGATGAACTGAAACATGCTATACCATTTGGATCTTGTAGATGAACTGAAACATGCTATACCATTTGGATCTTGTAGATGAACTGAAACATGCTATACCATTTGGATCTTGTAGATGAACTGAAACATGCTATACCATTTGGATATTGTAGATGAACTGAAACATGCTATACCATTTGGATCTTGTTGATGAACTGAAACATGCTATACCATTTGGATCTTGTTGATGAACTGAAACATGCTATACCATTTAGATCTTGTTGATTAACTGAAACATGCTATACCATTTGGATCTTGTTGATGAACTGAAACATGCTATACCATTTAGATCTTGTTGATGAACTGAAACATGCTATACCATTTGGATCTTGTTGATGAACTGAAACATGCTTTACCATTTGGATCTTGTTGATGAACTGAAACATGCTATACCATTTGGATCTTGTTGATGAACTGAAACATGCTATACCATTTGGATCTTGTTGATGAACTGATGAAATGAGATTGTTACCATTTTTTGCAAATAAATAGTATCGCTTTCTTAAAAGGTTCTTTATTAGTATATGTCAGATTATATATACGTATTATACATGTTGATGGATGCCAGTTGAGATAAATTGAGATAATTAGCGTTCTTCGGAACTGTTTGAACACAATAGCTCCGTATGAAGACACTCTGATCACACCTTTCACTAACCCGTCGCCCTAACGCATCACACAACATGTCCGGATTTTGAGCAGGCCACGGCGGCATTGCAATATTAAAGGTGCATCCATTGCGTTTCATAAAATTTTATTTGGCTTTAATACGTTCCAACACACCATATATGTGCTGTTTACTATACAAACAAATTCACTTTTCTTGCATATTCATTCCCAATCGCCAAACATATCATAATTACTAGTTTCCAATTAAAATCGAGTAACATCATTATGCATGTGCAGAAACCGAAATTGCACGTCCCATTAACATGCACAGTAGTTGTTACCTATTAAACATTATCAACTCAAATTTGTTATTTTGGCGGTTATAAATAAGATTCCAAAATTACGTTTGACCCATTGACACGCGCCACACGCTGCGCATTGTCCGGTTTTCGATCGGAAATCACTACTTTTAGCTTCATATCGTCAATATGCTAAGTCTACTATCATCAAAATATTAGTTTACAGTAACAGTCGGTACTTCACGATAACGTAACACCATTTACAACGTTTTGAATATGTGACTCCCAACAACACAACGGATGTACCTTTAAACATGTACATCTACATATATATCATTACTGTAGGACGTCATAAAACAAGCAAACAAGCCCTTTTTAACTCTTATATATCGTCTAGTTAAGGTGATTCGAAAACGACGATTACTTAAAACGTGTATTTATCAGAATATGGAGAGATAATGTATATTTTAGTTGGCTTCTGTAGACATCATGTAATGCCTATTCAGTTGTATGTATCGATCGCTCGTGAAATATCTTTTTTGCACGTGAGTTTAGTTTATTATTAGTGTTCACATTATCTCACATTAACCTTAATGGGAGACTCACTCACTCAACCTTGTACAGTAAAATGTATATATGAATTTTGTACTTAAAATGTGAAGTGAGACTTTAATAACAAATGTGTCTGTCCGTCTGTCAGTCTACGTGAGGGTAAAATAACACAATACGTTTTGAAGCTTCACCAGAACAAAGCAGCCCACCAGCCTGAGGAATGTAGTTAACTGTTAGCACTAAGCCTTTCAAACGCGGACAAAGGGGTGAATTAACTTAACATTTAATTAGGTATTAACAATAAATGATGACGCACCACTGCCACAGGGCTTAATTAGTATTTGAGTTTTGGGTTTAAGGGCATTATATTTGAAAATCATTAAACGATAACAAATGTATTTGTTTATGACCGTAAACGAATCTGTTCATCTTAAGCTAAGTTGACATTGCAGAAGTTGAGTATGAGGACATATCTTTGGGTGGTTCACGCTAAAATATAGTTTGCAACTTTCGGAAATAATATATCTGTTCAATATTCTGTGAAAATGGCATGCTCTCTCAGCTATGAGTAATTAGTCTATACACATATAAACATCATTGTGCATTGTCGCATTTAGCTCAAAATTCATGTCTCTAGCAGCCATTGGACTATTGGAAAACACACTGTCTGATCAAATATTAGAATCTACAAAAAAACAATAACTCGCCTCGACACTTTTGAAAAGTTAAAGTGCAACATCCACAACATTGAGATAGTTTATGCAACGCTTTATGTTATCAAGTGATTCGGACTCACGCGTCTCTGACAATTTTATATCTTATAGAAACCTGATAATATTAGCGTTCTTTTTTGTGTGAATAGGTTAAATATTGCCGCTGGATATAACCATAGTTTCGATAAAAAAAATATCAGAGTGTTCTCAAGATAAGAAAGTAATATTACCTCAAGTGAAAAATCAGGTATCAAATCAAATATTTTGGCCAGTCATTATATGAGCACTAAGTGTTTTTCATCAAATTTTAGCTTTGATAAATCCAAAATATAAAATGTGCTGATTTACGTCTTAATTATCTCGTTTAACTCCCCTAATACTAAATATTTGACAATAAATTGCTTTCTATTAAAGACAGCTTATTACATGGCGAGAAGCCGAATGTATACACGCATGCTTTGTATATGAACCACTGAACAATTCCAACATCAGTCTTTTTGTTTGCTACATATAAGTTTTCAAAATTGTAATTGATTAATTGACGGGCACCAGCCGCGGTTCATTGGCCGGATTTTGATCAAAACCAGGCCATTTTTATTTTGTCTCTACACTGAATAGATCGGCACACGTTAATTTTCAAAAACAGTCAATATCTCTCGACAAAATAATGCCCTTGCAGATGGTAACGTTTGACATGTGTGACTACAATAACACACTGAGTATCCCTTTAACGATTTGGAAGTGTTGCAAGAGGATGTATGTAGATGTCACACATGCTAATGGCGTGTGAGGATGTGAAGATGGAAATCAGTATGAATCCATAATGTGAGCCACGACAAACGTCAAAGAAATGAAGCTATTAACATCAGTAACAAACGAAATTTTTCTCATGCCAAAACTGAACATCAATAACAAAGAAGTACAGTATCATTTATGAACTATACACTTTGTAAACATATCTCTTAATAAAAGTATTAAATGATAATGAAACACATCATATTTGTTATTACATTTTAATCAAACAAAGACACGTCACTGTTCACGGATTGTTCAGAGACAATCTGTATACTGCTTTGTTGTATCACACACTGTTCTTCTTTCTCCCATGACAAGGATATACACGTGGATGCGTCTTAACATCCACTTCAAACGGGAGAAATTTTGAGTCAAGTATAGTTATTTATATATCGCACACCACTCTCCTCAGCTTGGCACATGTAAGTATAGCCATCAAGTTGCATTCTGGAAGAATGAAAAACCTCATCACCACCACATAGTGGCTTATAAATTAAGCATAAAGCAGTTCATGTTTTTAAATGTTTACATAACAGGACCAAATGGGTCCCCCATAGGAGCAAACTGGCTTCCTTCAGGGCCGAAGCCAAATTCACCAATTGTAGCTGGCCCAAACTGATTGTCAATAGGCCCAGGGACTCCAAACTGATTGTCCATAGGCCCAGGGACTCCAAACTGATTATCCATAGGTTCAGGGGCCCCAAACTGATAATCCATAGGACCAGGGACCCCAAACTGATTGTCCATGGGTCCTGGGGCCCCAAACTGATTGTCCATGGGTCCAGGGGCCCCAAACTGATTGTCCATAGGTCCAGGGGGCCCAAACTGATAATCCATAGGACCAGGGACCCCAAACTCATTGTTCATAGGCCCATTGGTACTTCCTGATGTAATTTGATTTTGAGAGGGGGCTGACGCGAATTGGTTGTTGCTGGGCTCGGGTACAAACTGATTATTTGTTGGTTCTGGTGCAAACTGATTGTTACTTGGTTCCATTGCAAACTGTCTGTTAGTTGGTACTTGCGCCAATTTGTCGGTAGGGGTTTGTGAGAACTGGTTTCTTCTTGGTTCAATTGCAAACTGATTGTTAGCGGCTTCCATTGCAAACTGTTTAGTGTTAGGTTCTGGTGCAAACTGGTTGTGAGTTGGTTCTGGGGTAAACTGATTATTGGTAGGTTCTGGTGCAAAGTTATTGTTAGTTACTGGTAGGAATTGGTTGTTACTGGGTTGTAACTGATTGTGAGTTGTCTCATGTGGAAAGTGATTTTTAGTTTGGGACGGTAGGAACTGATTGTTACTGGGTTCTGGTAGAAACTGATTAGTGGACGGTTCTGGGGCAAACTGATTATTGGTAGGTTCTGGTGCAAAGTTATTGTTAGTTACTGGTAGGAATTGGTTGTTACTGGGTTCTGGGGCAAACTGATTATTGATAGGTTCTGGTGCAAAGTTATTTTTAGTTACTGGTAGGAATTGGTTGTTACTGGGTTCTTGGGCAAACTGATTAATGGTAGGTTCTGATGCAAAGTTATTGTTAGTTACTGGTAGGAATTGGTTGTTACTGGGTTCTGGGGCAAACTGATTATTGATAGGTTCTGGTGCAAAGTTATTTTTAGTTACTGGTAGGAATTGGTTGTTACTGGGTTCTTGGGCAAACTGATTAATGGTAGGTTCTGATGCAAAGTTATTGTTAGTTACTGGTCGGAATTGGTTGTTACTGGGTTCTGGAGCAAACTGATTATTGGTAGGTTCTGGTGCAAAGTTATTGTTAGTTACTGGTACAAATTGTTTGTTAGCAGGTTCTGGTGCAAACTGATTATTGGTTGGTTCTGATGCAAACTGATTATTGGTTGGTTCTGGTGCAAAGTTATTGTTAGTTACTGGTAGGAAGTGGTTGTTACTGGGTTCTGGAGCAAACTGATTATTGGTAGGTTCTGGTGCAAAGTTATTGTTAGTTACTGGTACAAATTGTTTGTTAGCAGGTTCTGGTGCAAACTGATTATTGGTTGGTTCTGGTGCAAACTGATTATTGGTTGGTTCTGGTGCAAAGTTGTTGTTAGTTACTGGTAGAAATTGGTTGTTAGCAGGTTCTGGTGCAAACTGATTATTGGTTGGTTCTGGTGCAAACTGATTATTGGATGGTTCTGGTGCAAAGTTGTTGTTAGTTACTGGTAGGAACTGGTTGTTGTTTGAAGAGGTTGCAAACTGGTTGGCCTTAAGCTTACTCGAAAATTTATTATTGACAGCCTCTGGTGCAAATTGATTATTGGACGGATCAGGAGCAACTTGTTTGTTGGTAGACTTGATTGAACCTTGACCTTGAATGTTTAAATCAACAGGATACTGGCCGATTGCACTGACACTGCCGGAGTACTGAACATTAAGAGTTGGTGGAGTCATCATGTCGTATGTATTTGCGGGATATTGACTGTTCACAAACCCAGCATTCATCATAGGTTGATTTGGGCCTTGCTCTTGAATTCCTTGATTTGTGATCTCATTCTTGAGTTGCTGATTGGTAGGGGCCTGGTTTGATGGGCGAGGGTCCGTTCGCGTATTTGATGTTTGCATCAATTGGCCTGGGCGACTCGGGCTCATCTGCATAAACCGATCATTTTCCTTCGCTGCAGCAGACTGTGTCGATCTGAAAGTGGTTGACTGGGCGTTGTTTGATGATGCAAAGTTTCTTTGAGCACCGTTTGATGCTGCCGAGCTTCCGAACTGCTCGTAAATTCCCGGGGTTCCACTCGTTATATCAGTTCTCTGTTGAAGGTTCTGTTTGTCTGAAATCGGCAGTACGTTACCCTTTCTGGAACCCATCTGATTATATCGGCTACCGGATATTGCTCTCTGGTTTTGCTTCTGGATCTGGTTTTGGTTCTGTTCCTGGTTCTGGTTCTGATTAAGATTCTGATTCTGGTTTTGGTTTTGGTTCAGGTTCTGGTTCTGGTTCTGGTTCTTGCTCTGGGTGTCCATGCTTGGATATTGATAGAATGAATCATGAATGAACCCTGCGGCTGCTGTTGGGTATCCGTTGTCTTGCATCGGTGCAGCCCTTTGTTTGTTAGATGCAATATATGTATCAACGAACATATCGACAGAACCTTTTTGTGCATTGGTGTCAGGATAATTAGTATTGGCATTGCCTAGCGTGCGTATATTTGCTTGAGCATTACTTGTTATAACCTTTTCTTGATTGTTTGCCGCTGTTATCAACTGATTCTCAAGATTATTTTTCAAATTGGGCACACCCGATTGACGTCCAGACACCAAGGACGAAGGATTGAAATCAACTTGTTTTACTTGAAGTTGAGCTGCACTGTTCATCTGTCTGTTTATGTAATCTTGCGGTTGACCCATATTGCTTCCCATAGTGGCAGGTACAAACTGTTGACCTAACTGGTTCCGTCCTGTTGATCCCATAGCTGTCTTCTGCTGTTGTCGCTGCTGCATTGGAGTCTGTGTTGGCAGGATTCTTGGCATCAGACGCTGAAGCGAAGAAATGTCTCTGCTCGGCAATTCCGCAAGTCTTGTCTCGGGTGCAGCCAGGGATGCTTTGCTGTTTGTAAATTCAACATCAACAACCTTGGCGCCCATCTTCTGACCCATCTCATTTGCGATGATATTTTTTAGTTCTTGACTAATGTCTTTGAAGGCTGGGGTCTCTTGTGTAAGCTGTTGATTCTGACTTGTGCTCGCCATGAATGATGGTTCCTGTTGTCTGCGAGATGGTGCCTGGTTCCACCTCGAAGTAGCAGTTGGGGGGATCTGAGTCGGATTGGTACTGGGTGTCACCTGCTTCTGGGTCGGTCTAGCAAAAGAACCAGAATTTTGTCCTGCTGGTTGCTGGTTTGTAGTTTGTATCCTGATCGCTCCTCTGTTTGTGGCGGCTGTTTGGCGTATCGGGAGTTGGCTGCCGGGTTCCCTGTTGCTGGACCCTCTCCATCTGTTTCCGCTTACTCTGTTGTTCCTGGTCCCAAACTGTCCATTTCTTTGCATTCTGTTGAAGCGATTCCCAAAAGGTCCCATGCGCCCTGAAATATATTGACAAATATAATTATTAATAGGAAAGAACACTGGCACTGGAATTTATTTAGTTTAATAGTAATTTTTAGTTAAGCAATTTCGTTGAAAGAGTGAACTTCTGAAGCGGTGCAGACAAAAGTACCGAAATGCATGTGTGTAAAGAAAGAATCGGATTACGCAAGAGATATCATTGATTTGTGAGGAAATGTTATTTACTTTGACTGATTATGGGTTTCAGTGAACAACTTGTTATCATGCATCCTCCATGTCACAATATTATTTGAGTTAAAGAGAAGGACAAAAAAAGAAGCTAATTATTACCCATTCTAGAAAGGGGATTAAAGGGCATGTTTGATCCGAATCCAAAGGGCATCGGTCCAGCTTGTCTCTTATGTCCTGCAATGTAAAACAATCACAGATCCACAACTCGTCGAAAGTTAATCTGTTAACAAATATAACAGTTAACCTTGGGACATGCATGTTTATTACAATTATGGTTTACTTTCTTCATGGAACGAAAACAGAAATCAGCAGTTTCACAATTATCTATCAATTTGTATTGTACTTACGTCGTCCATGCTGATGCTGTACAACTGTTGTCCTTGTATGTTGTGTCGGCGTACGTTGACGTTTCTGATTGGCTGTATAAATGTGAGGAATGAACACTGTGGGAAAAAAAAAGAAATAATGTCATTATTTGAATACAAACAAGTGCCATCTCGGGTAGAGATATTTAACTTACTGAATATAGGATATCATGAATTCTTAAAAGGTGCAATAAAATGTAAAGATTAAGTAAAAATGCCATCTGTTATTGAGTTATCGATCAATAACGAGACGATATTATCATCCGCATTTTTATGTTGTAATATTAACATTCATTATATTAATAAATTATTGGTTGTAATGTAATTGGTTTGCCGGATCTAAAACGCGAATATATATCGTTATTTCTATGGAATAAAAGTTCTGTGCAGCAAAAAAATTCAGTACTTACTATCAGAGTCATAAGGGGAGTCGTATGAGTCATAAAACATATGAGTCTGTTGGTAGGCGGGTGTGTGGTGTCCATAGTAAACTGCAACATCAGAAAGAGATATTTCAAAATCTACAAGGAACATTTAGTATCAAAGTTTGTTACCTACGATGGCAATCATATCGGGGTTCATATTTTTCATACGATGCCCTAGGGCAACATATCACTTTGTCATGGTGACGTGACGTCAGAAACAATGTTATGACGTCACGTTTCGTCTATGGCGTTGCGTTCTAAATACTGCGACGTTTCGCCAGCCTGTGATTGAAAGTGGATTTTGCAGTATTTTCATTAATTTCATGACTACGGTGATAAACAGAATATTATATTCGTGCCTATGCCACACTATATTTACAACACTCGTGCCTGAATATCGGAATATCCCTCGCTCTCGCTCTGGAAATACTAATATTTCAGGCTCTCGTGTCGTAATCATAGTATGACATGTACACTCATTAAATATCCTCTATTTATGTTTACACTCAATATCACTTGTGTGCCGATGTTACAAATAAATATATCGTTTTACAAAGAGCATCGGAATAGAGGGGTGTTAGTTTTGGGGGAGTGCACTATAAAGCCATAATAGCGTCTTCAGCATTTCTGACAAATCAATGTTATATCTACTTTTGAAAACGTTTACATCAATGTAATGTTTGTTACATACTTCAAGTCATTGTAATTTGTATAACAAGTAGCAAAGGTTGGGTATTTTAATAAGTTCAAATGATAAATAGTAAATTACTTACAGTCTGGATAATCGGGGGTGTCTGAGTGCAGGAATCGCGGCCGTGAACTGCCTCTGTATGGCATTACCATAATATCTGAAATTACAATTTATGTTCATTATTTAGATTTATAGACTAAGTTTGGACGAAACATGTTTCGTTTGGATTTTACCGCATGGGAACTGTACGAAAGGTTATCCTGCAACGTATAAAGAGAGGATTGTTCTGACATGACATGACCAAGATCACATGTCAATCTTCTCTTATTTTCATTATTATTCAATTTGGTCATACCCGACAACAGGGAGCGTCAAGATCAATAAAATCGATAATTGCAAGTATGAAAAACAAGCGCACATAAAATATAAATTCTTATAAAATGATGTTTTAATCCAGTCAAAGGGTAATTACATGATTAGGCTTACCTGGTGTGTCATAATCCAGGTGACGATGAAAGTATGCTGAAATGAAAGTGAGAGATTTATTAGGAAACTTCAAACAGTTTGAACAGCCTTGATATGTTTTAAAAGTGGGAACCTGACTGTTGCGTTGATTGAAAATTTAAAATCCACAAATTCTGAATGTTTTTTTTTTAATTTCACAAATTCTTCATGAAAAAATGTAAACAAATAATTGATTCAACTATGAAAATGAAAATATGTATATGATTTGATTTAAAATTAATTGTTTTGTATCATTTATAGCAGTCGATAAAGACAGATAAATCCTCTGCTTAAAAGTGTCGATATTCATGTGGGACATATACTTAAAGCAGTTAATGTAAATTATGTCAAACCAATTCACAAACGTTAATGCGTTTCTCTTACCTTCAGTTGAAATGCATCCCAGCAGAAAAGCGCAGCAGATGGAAACTGCCTTCATATTATTTTCGAATTGGTGTATATTTTAATCCATAAAATGATATCTGGTTCTGGAATTCAAGAAATAACTATCTTACAAAATCGCATTTTAAAAGTGTTTAGTATCTTTTTATAAATAAGCCTGAATGGCGCATATAGTACCGGTAATCATTTTATTAAGCAGGTTTTCACTGAAAACGCTTCGTTTATCACGTTGTTTTATGTTTAATCTGTATGCCTTTTTCTTTATATCTTTATTCCTCAGAACAAATCTGAAAAACTCTCACCCATTGTGAACTTATCAAGTGAATGAAGTGGATTGTGCCAAATATATGTTCCTGTGCATTATTTCTGATGTTAAACGTCAATCGTATGTATTGATCACAAAATAATAACCATCTTCTCAAAACACCGGGTATTATAGTATCTATAATTATGTTATTAAGTATTCACAGTTTTCTCTCATTTTGACAGATTTTAAACATTTAGGTAAATACGAAATCACATTATCAACTATTGCGCCATCGCTTGAGTCAAAACATCATTTTACTAAGAGAACTTCACGGAAAACGATGTTTGATAATCAATGATTCAATCATTCATCGAATAATCAAAACCAATCAAAAAAGAACGAAACAATACATACATAAAGTCATGTAGATACAAACAAACCTCTCCGTGCAACATGGTTCAGTTAAACACTGCGAGATGCAACCATGTTTTAGTGATTACCAAATATTAAAAATTAAATCGTACATGGAAATATGATGCATAAAGCTTTTATCAAAATGGAATAAAGATAGTAAATGTCTATCGAAACGAAAACGTATGAAGATTTGTTATCATCTTTGACATTTAGAAATACAACTTATACGTTTAGCCTTTAAATAGTGGTTCTTAATGCACTGAAACTAACAAGTTTAGGTTTCGGCCTGGGTAATTCGACAGTAGCTAGGCATTGTAATTCTGTCCATCCAGCTGTACATTGGGTACCTGGCATGATTCAATTATATACTAAATTTGAATCTAAAGCGCCTGACATTCAATCACCGTATATAATTACAGGAAGTATTCTGCACTTGTTGACGAGGACATAGAGGCTTGTAGCGTTAGAAAGACATACATGCATGTAGGCTATACCATGCTACTAAACTGACGGGCAAAAGAAAGTATACACTCACTTGTTTTCGATTATTTCAATATTTTAAAGAAATGAGATGCATTTGATTATGACACGATACAATTACACCTTTCGGCAGTAGTTTGAATGACTTAATTGGTGACTGTTTTATTATTTAAAGTAGACAGGGGTAAGAAATCAAATTTACACCAACAAGACCCCTACCATGTTCCAAATGTTGTGAATGTGTGCAGGACGAAGCACATTTATTAATTTTCACACAAAGTATGTGTTATATGTCGATGAACAGTTGTGTTTTATCAAAATTAATTTGGGGGAATTTCAAAATTGAAATTTTCAATTCTAATGAAAAAAACTTTCAAACCTCTTAGAGGTATTGTTTGACTGATTTAATGTTTTGGACTAATTTTAAAAAAACTAGTCCGTTTTTTAATACGACGTCGAAAACTCGAGATATTTGAATTTATAAATTATACATATAATAAATACAACTGAGCCATATACTTTCTTTTGCACGTCAGTGTATATGAAAGAAAGGCAATTTCTAAAAGTATGTATGACTTCCTAACGATATTTGTAAGCGATAAGGGCCCTATGGAGCGTTTAATAGACAGATTATTACTATTATTATCACCACCACTAGTATTTTTCTAGAAACTCAAACTTACAGAAATTAATTATTTGCAGTTGTGTAGAACACACCTAATTCCTTACTTCACTTGATAAAAAAACCAAACCCACTCAAAACATCAGCATGCCCTACGAAGACAGATTGGATAAGAAATATTTGTCACAGTTATCATAATTATTCCAAGATAATCACATTGTTTAAAACAAAACATGGAAAACAAGTAACAGAATGATGCTATGTTGAATAAAGTTGTTTTTTTAAGAAACACGTACATTTTGACAATCTATGTGGTATACCAGGCAAAGACATGTGAAGTACCCAATCTAAACAAATTTCGATCGGCAAACGACCACGGTATAACCTAATATAAAATTAACTGTTGATCTTAATTTATTTAGATTGATGAAGTAACAACCGTAAATCCAAATTCAGAAATATATGCGATTTACATTTTCGAAACTAACATCACAAAGCTGTTTAAGAAGAAATATCGAGTATCGTTCAGTCTAACTTGAGCTTGTAAAATATTTAAATCTCAGCCTTATGTAAACAGTTTCTGAATGTGGACATGAACAACTGTGTGTGTCCCGTGCAATCTAAGAATGATCAAAATTTGCAGATTGTGATATAACTAAACTACCAGGCAAAAGAAGTACACACATCAGTTGGTTTCGATTAATTCAATATTTAAAAGAAATCAGATGCATTTGACTATGACAAAATGTTGTAATTGTGTGCAGAATCGGGCAAAATTAATTTTCAGAAAGGATATGTCTTTTATGTCAACGAACAGTAACTGTTGTGTATTATCAGAAATATTTTGAAGTAACTTTATGTATTTCGTTTGCCTGGTAGTTCAGATGGTTCGTAACTATGTTGACTTACCTTAGCTGCAGACTGATTAACAGGTGATCGAGCGATGAAGATGATGCCGACTGGGGTCCTTCTCTATCTTATATGGACTCAATGGTCAGCTGATTGACGTGTGTTAATTACATAATTAAGCCCACGTAATATATGGTGTCTCATTAATCCCACTGTCCAGGCATAGTAAGAAAGATGTGGATTGTGTGACGTCAGCGTGCCATGGTATAATCCATTACTGCAGTGACATGGATTAACATTGATAATGATTGTGCTTCCCTTTCATTATTGTCACTTTTATTACGTTTGTGTTTAGCGAGTCATTTAAGGTGACTTCGTCAACAAATTATGATATTCTTGCACTTGTGAAATGTTTGATAGAGAATACAACTTTATGGAGGATATCGTGATTTTATTGATGGTTATCATCTCGTAACATAATCTTTGTAAATCTGTGCTTCATTCTTTTAATAATTTACTTACTCTTTTGATATAATTTGCTGCGTTATGTTCATTTGATGTTACTTCTCCTTTATTGTTTAAGACGTGTAAATGTATAATCAAATAAAAGGCTAACATACATGAAATGAAATGAAAAACGCCGTGTTCATATACATGTTCTCGTATAACTTGTACAGTGTCAGAAATATGTATGATAAGGCGAAAAACTGAAAAATGTATTTTAAAAAACCCATTAATATAACAATCATTAGTATAGTAACCATTAATATAACGATCATTAGTATAACAACCATTAGTATAACAACCATTTGTATAACAACCATTAGTATAACAACCATTTCTATAACAACCATTTCTATAACAACCATTTCTATAACAACCATTTCTATAACAACCATTTCTATAACAACCATTTGTATAACAACAACCATTTGTATAACAACCATTTGTATAACAACCATTTGTATAACAACCATTTGTATAACAACTATTTGTATAACAACCATTTATATAACAACCATTTGTATAACAACTATTTGTATAACAACCATTTGTATAACAACCATTTGTACAACAAAACGATTAGAATGAAAAAAGTGTCTGATCTCATAATGTGAAGTCTGATTTGAAGTCACAGCAAGTGAAAGAACGATGAAATGACGCTATCCTTATTCCCAATACGGATTGGTTGAAATACAAAATGTGAAGGGTGAATATAACTAAAGAGAAAATAACTCCATAAAACGTCATACATTAGTTTGTGACTTTATCAAAGTCTGAGAAGAGAATTATTGTTTGGGCAAAAGTACTACCGTGGTATAAATCACAAAGACTGTTCATCTCGTAAATACCATAATGATTGTATTTTAAAAAAATGAACGAGGTAAGATCTTTCAGATTTAAAATCTAAATACCGCACAATTTAAATACACAGATTGTTCATTGAAGATGAAGTAGAAGATAACTTGAAATGTTATTTTCGAAGAAGTAGAGCTTGTTAGCACCTGAATATGTGTACATGTATACGATTAACATGTCATCCCTCTACAATTTATTTTCTTCTATCTACCCTTTCAGAATTCGTGATACAATGGACTGTAAAAATATATCTACATCTTTGATCCAATTTAAATCTGAAACTATCTTTGATGATATACACATTAACATCTCATCAATCCTTTTGTGATTTATTTTCCAATTTCGTATTTTGAATTTTACTCTTGTTCAGCACTGTTGACGATTGTCGCGCATCGATTAGTCAAACATAATTTTGGAAACTTATTCATAAAGACAAATTTGGATGATAAGGTGTAATAGTCAACAACTACCGTGCTCGTAAATAGAACGTGTAGTTTCAGTTTCTGCTAATGTATAATGGTGCTCGCTTTTTTTCATTTGGGACTAGTAAATACAAGATGTTTGGCGATTTAGGATGAATATGCAAATTGAGTGAAATTATATGAACTAAATCAGCACTTATGGTGTATTGGCACCTATTAAAGACAAATGAAAATCATAAAACGGAATGGATTCATCTTTAATAATCCATTGATAAAATAAATTACATGTACCTATTTAATCACAAAGTGACAAAACTTATTCAAAATAAGACGATAAAATTTTATTTGACACGTTTCCTGGAAATGTGAGGGAAATAAACTGACTGAATTTAAATTAACTGTAAAACATTTGTACAAAACGTGCAAAAGAATTGGATAATCCGAAGAATCAGTTTCCGCCAAACATAGACAGACGCCGTATTGTTTGTCAATTTATGTTTCTTTTGTTCGTTAGTTTTCTGTCCGTTAAACTTCATTCCTGGGGCGTGGTTTAAGGCTACCGTTATGTAAATACATGACATACATATATCACTCACTATACCTTGAAGGTGTTTATATTCAGACAAGACGACGCTTGTCACATTATCACCGTACAAGTGTAAAAACGCCAGCATGTCAACATTGATTGACATCTCAAGTAGCAAGATATGTCACGAATTAACGAATGTATTTATTACTGACAAGTTTGATTGAGATATTTCATGATGAAATATTTCATTGTTCCCACAACCGAAATGCATCAAAACAAAATAACAACTTTATCTATATATGAAATGATAAATAGAACATTAACATAAGTTGAATAATCATGTAACACCTCATTCTAAAAGTAACCGTTTCCTATAAGTGTTATTACAGACAAATAGTATATATAATATATGTTTCATAACTGAATAACCGCTGCAGCAACCGTCATTACCAGTCATACCAAACAACACAAGAGAAACATTCTTTTTATACTTGGAAAATAATTGTAAAGGCTTTTTCTTGTTTTAAGTCTACCTTATTTCATTGACTTGTTTCTGCGTCCAGCTTTTGCTTTCATTGTACTGGAGCGGCGTTGAAATAAGCCTATGGCTTGTTCGCCAATCCAGATTTCTTTTGGAATAAAAATATGTTTAAACCACACCTCATATAAAGCTTAGGACAAACATCATATTACCAACTAAGCTAAACAATTTAATTTTTGAGACATTATCTATTAATTTTTCAGATTTATTTTTATAAAATTGTCTTGGAATATCTATAACAAGGCTATATAGGAAAAAGGGAAATTTTGGCATGTTTTATAACGTTCTATAGTAATATAATGATGATTAAATACAATGAAGATGTCGACAGTATCCGTTATTACTTAAATGTCCATATTTTATCAAGTTTGAATTTAAATTCCAAGCATTCTTTCCAAACATTAAAGAGCGGCAGGCCATTTTTAATGAACTAATAATTACTCCTTTGGTGTATATTACAAAACTTGCTTATCAAATACATTAAAAATCTATATTCGTTATTAACTCCGCTGAAAATGCAGGTGGCGTTTCTTTTGCCCGGGAGTATACGATATGAAGTCGAGACCATTCTTAAAGGTGCATCCATTGTGTTTCATAAAATTGTATTTGGCTTTAGTATGTTCCAACTAACGATATGTGCTGTCTACAATACAAATAATTTCACTCAACTTGCATATTTATTCCCAATCGCCAAATATATCACTAGTTTCCAATTAAAATTGAGTAACATCATTATGCATGTGCAGAAACCGAAACTGCACGTCCACTTTTACATGCACAGTAGTTATGTGACCTATTAAAGATTATCAACTCAAATTTGTCTTTTTTTCTGTTATAAATAAGATTCCAAAATTACGTTTGACTCATTGACACGCGCCACACTCTGTACATCGTCCATTTTTTTATCAGAAATCACTACTTTTACCTTCATATTGTCAATATGCTAAGTCTACTATCATCAAAATGGTAGTTTTCGGTAACAGTCGGTACTTCTCGATAAAGTAACACCATTTATAACATTTGCAATATGTGACCCCCAACAACACAATGGATGTACCTTTAATATTTATTGGATAGGTTGTCAAAGGTGCCGGTACTTTATTGCATCTTTTGGACCCCGTACCTTACACGCTATTTTGGTAAAGGATAGGAAATCTAGCGCTAGACAGCGAAAAACCAACCTGTGACGTCAGTAATATACGCGTATCCAAGTGTATTCAACTCGTGATGTCATCCTTATTTAATGAATATGCTGTGTTTGATAGTGGATATCTGGACTAATTTTCGCTGGTAACATATTTTTATATCAAATGCTAATCAACTATAAAACAACCTAGAACAATATTGAATTCATAAATATTCTCAATATAAGTTGTTGATTTTGATAAATATAGTTAATACAAGTTGACATTGCATGCGTGAATTTCGACATATTGACTTGAACTACAATGTATTTTTTCTTGTAGATTTCATTGTTGAGATGTAATGGAAAATGTATTCAGAGCAACGATTGAACCTTCTGATCTCCTTGAACTCCGTGTCAACGCCCACCCACCTTCTCCCAAAAACAAAAATCGTCATTTTTGAAAGATAAAAGGAAAGCAAAGTATTGTTTAAAGGGAAAGTAGCACGTTTTTTGCAAAATTTAATTTTTCAAATTTCCCATTTATAATGATAGTTTATGTCATTTAAATTAACGTTACAGGGTAAAACATCTTATTACACAAACCAATTATCGGTAGTGGTAAAAACTATGTTGCGTATAAAGCAAAAATTGCATGGCGGCCATTTTATTGTGAACACAATTTATTATTTTGTATTACAAGAACGATTCCCATGGCTTTACCGAAACATGTACACTCATTTTAAACTTTATGTTCCGAAGAGAGAAGGATGTTTTACTATTGGTGAAATTATTTTTCAAATACATTTCATCAACTTATTTGAGCGAAAAAACGTGCTACTGCCCCTTTAAACTGTCATAACCTGACAACCCTCACGATTGGGATAGACAATTAACTGTAAACACAATCCACTGTTTACAAAATAGAGTTCATTGTACTTGGGAGATCAGGGTTCAAGTGTAATTTGCACTCATCCATAAATTTGTTTTTATAGTAGTGTAGGCGATATGAAGTGCAGGCGATACGAGGACATGCCTTCTATAACAATACAGAGACGAGTTCAGCACAGTGAATATTCGCGAGTTTTCTGAACGAAAACGAAATCGTGAGTACACACGTGAACACTTTGGAGCAGTCTCGCCAAGCGAGTATGCACGATCCAAGATGGAATCGCTTGTCACAAAGTTTGATTACCTCATTTTCTTTCTTTTATTACCCCCTCAATTGAAATTTGCTCGGTTCCTATTGTTTTTCAAATTGTTGATGGTATTCTGACATCATCTATGAAAGTACTCGCGACCCCAGTTTCCGTTCAGTTGACAATCGCGCGTACGCTCGTGCACGCCAAGTGAGTACTCGACCTGCTGAACACGCCTCTAGTAAAGGTGCGCTGTGTGCCCGTAAATGTTACTTTGCAATAAGGTATATTTGAAGCCTCTCTGTGTCACCCCAATCATTCCAAATATATTGAATATTTTAGAAAGCTAGTCACAAACGGCAATCCACGCATCTATGCATGCACATTGTACATTCAGAATAACCCTTCCGCAAAACCATTCAGTTATTACCTCGCAATGAAGAAACTAGTTTTTCCAAGGCTCTGACGCAGATAGAAAGCATCATTAATTAAGTTTTACAATAATTTTATATATGGTGGCCGAAATGTTGCCTTCAAGAATCAAGTCAAATGATTTTCCTCTGTTGAGCAACGAAAGTGGGTACTAGTAATAACCGGGAAAAATAAATGGGGAAACGACCAATGTTTAATTAGAGAACAGGAAGAGGAAATGGCCATGCGACTATAGCGACTATGAAAATCAAATTATGAAACTGCATTACTATCCCGCGTCATTCACGAAACCTGTACTGCCAGGTACATATGTGTTGCTGTATAATCAAGTATGGACTTCAACATGCGCAAAGGGGAAGACTATGGGAGCTGCTTTGGCAGACTGAAAACATCGTTCTTAAGCTTAAAGCCGATTTATCATGTAATTGTTGACTGGAACCGTGCATTTATGTTTCAGCATTTTCTCAATATTTTCAATCATACAAGAGATCATTTTGTGATAATATGGTACCAGCATTTACTTTCAAGTTTTTGTATTTATTTGAAATAGAAAAGCATTGGCTGTATATAGTATAATTGTATTACTAATGTCAATCAACGTTAACTAATCGGCTTTATTTTTTTGATATGCAGTTGCTATGTCAAATATATGAAATGAACCTATAGCAGTGGTGGTCAAATACATTTTTATTGACTATAGTCTGAATGGAATTTGATCAAGCACAAACAGACACAATGAGAGATGCATTAGTTAAGTTCTCTAACGTTATCTCCGTTTCTGTTCATTTACCATTGGTTATGTTCCCTTTTGACCATGTTCTCCCATTGTAAATGCTGTAAATGTACACATTGGTTAGTTACCGACAGCCTGCAGCTGCAAGCCAGGGGACCTCTTAGTCTTAGCGATGTTTTATGGATCCGTTGTTGTTCAACAGCATTATTTGGCAAATGATATATATACCAACGAAAACCAAATATAAAATGGTATCACCCACATCTGGTTTCTAATATGTATCACTTTTATTCATATTTTCTCTGTTCAATGTCACTTTTGAAATGTTATCACTAAAACTCATTAAAGTGTCAGCGTATGATTCTGAAAAGTGGTAGAAGCACGCAACCTTTCTGTAACTGAGGAAGGTATTAACTATTGGTTAATCAGTCATCGTGCATGTAGAGAACACAAATTCAACATTTCTTTGATCTTCAATAAATATTTATTAAAATCTACATATTAAATATCCAATACATATACACACTTTTGACAACAAATAAGTTAACCATTTTCTGTTCCCCTCAAATTAAAAAATACCGTTGTAACCGTCTTTGTCAGGTAACCACCAATGCTCCTTTAAACAAACTTGGTGTTGGGTCCGATCGGGCCGGCGTCCACATTGATGATGGATCCAAGGTTGGACCCCGGGTTACCGCCAGCATTGAATGCAATGTTACCCTGACCATCATACATGGTGTTTGATGCATCGTTAGTGTAGACATTGACGCCGTTAGACAGGATGTTACCATTGTTCTGATAATCGAAAGCACCTCCGACTGTGTCGGCATAGATGCCGTTGTTGGCTGGAACATCCATATAGACATCGCTGGGGTTCGCATTTCCGGTGTAAGTGTCCATACCTCCAGTTCCGGTGAAGGTGTCCAGGTTTCCGGGTCCACTGAAAGAGTTGATATTTCCATTTCCGGTGTAGGTATTCATGTTTCCGGTTCCCTGCATGTCATAAGAATCGAAGACGTTTCCTCCAAGATTATTGGAGCCCAGTCCTTGATAGTCCACGTTGGTGCCCAGATCAATTCCCCCGATGGTATTGTCCTGGTAGACGAAAGAGTTTGGGTCGTTGTAATCTTGGATACCGCCATAGGAATCAATGGGAGAGCCAAGGTAGGCATCGGGTCCTGACGAAAGGGATCCGTAATTGTCTACGATCTGAGACATCGGTTCCGGGTATCCAATGGGCGAAGCGGGGGCGGGGGCGGCTGGGGCTGGGGCTGGGGCTGGGGCCTTTTCGATGGGTGCAGCGGGTTTAGCCTCGACCTTCCTTGGTTTGACAGTGCGTCTGGCGGGTCGGACTCCAAAGCGACGTCCATATCTGGCACCTCTGTAGAAAGCGTTAGCGCGGTGAGCTTGAAGGGCCATAGCCATCGCAGGGTGAGGGAACATGGGGGAGAAGAATGGGACTGAAAGGAATAATAAAGGAGAAATTGATTAAATACAGTTATATTGACAAAAGAAAAACATTTTCTTCAGGTAAAATTTGACAAACATGAGATTTAATTTGTATTTGCAAAAACATATCATTTCAAGTAGAAAGAAATGTTTATACTCACATCTTGGCATGCCAAAAAGAGCATGGCGTTTCTTCCCTGAACAAAAGAAAATGAACACTCATTAACATTCATTTAATTCATACTTCAATACAATATTTTTCAATGTTGCCTTTTTAAATTCCAACGAATACATTACCTGTTAATTTGATATCATATGGTTTTAAGTGTTTATCAAATCCAATATCCCCCATGTATGATAATACTTACTTCCATGGATGTATGATCCTTGTCTGCCACCTAGCCCGTGATACATGTGCGAGTCGTACACTGAAACATACATAGTCATCATTATAAAACGAGAAACATCTCGGTTTCACAAATATAGACATTAAATCAATCCTTATTCAATTATGTTAACATCCGCTACTATTAAGTTGACTATTACAGTAACTGATCATGTGACAACTTCTAATTCGGTGATTCCTTATTTTAATGTTGTAGCGTTGTTGAAACTTAAACAGGTGTTTTAGTAAACCAAAGTTCTTCCTGATTGTCCACGATAACCAATTACATCTTCTCATTTAATGTTTACCAACAATTATTCTTTTGGTAATGTAGCTCTTGTTTAACATTACGCCTTGTTGAAATTTAATCTCAGCTGCTTTAGTTAAAACAAAGTGTTTCATACCTACCTACTTAATTTATATAAAATGTAATACTGTGTTGACAGGCTTTCTACAATGTACCAGGTAACAGATAACACATTGATATGTTTATGGTATTCTTTAATATGTATGGACAATCATAAAACCTCTCGAAATTATCCCTGGGAAAATATAATAATCTATACTAAATATGCCCATCCTGGATATGAAACAATGTATTGACAGAAGCGTACATAAACTATCTAAAAAGAAGCAGGGAGTGAAAATACTCACATTGGTCTCTGTCTGCAACCATGTAGCGTTTGTTCTTTCCACTACCAACTGGCAGAAGAACTGAAAGTACAATTGAAAATGTGTAGAAATAAAATGTAAGCGCCAAAATGTAAATGTGTCCAGTCTGTGATTTCTAAATTGTATAATTATTTTTTTTAAATATTCATACATCATATAAGACTTCTTCATAATTTATTAGTTTTGATAACAATACCTTTATCAGAAGGGTCGGGTCGGTCATAGATTTTGACAAGCTTGCTTTTACCATTGGATCCTTGGACATAAGCTAATTCTGAAATAAAAGGAAAATAGCATTATGCAGTCTTTTCAACTTCAGCTTTTAATGTTGACACTTTCATCATGTACATATCAATTAATGTTTCCATATTTGCTATTGCTACATGTACGATATGATTTACAAAACGTTCATAATTGAATGAAACTTTGAGATTTGGAATGGATATCCATTGCAGCAAGGCATTAAGTTATCAATGTTTACAATTATCAATTTATGATTTCCGTTTTTACAATAGATACATACATGACATGATTCATAAATCGTGTTAATTGAATGAAAATATGTGTGGAATGGATATTTACTGTAGTCAGGCCTGTCTCTCAGTTTGACAACTCTCGATCTTCCCCCGGAACCTCGAACAACGGCATAATCTGCAGGTATAGTTAAACATTAGTTAACGTCGATTGACATTAGTAATACAATAATATATACAACAATACAGGTACAATAATACTTTACTTTTTAGGTATATCTGTATCGTAGACATTTCCATCAGGTATGACTCCTGCACTTTGTCAAAGATAACCGTTATTATCAAATAAGCTGTCTCTGTCAACTCTGTCGAATTGTTATTGTCAACCTTCATATGATCTGTTGAGATCTTTTACATGTGACATGGGTTCAAAGGTGATTAACATGACTTTATCTTGTACTATAATATTATATAATTCTGCTTCTTGTCTCCAAGCTTATTCAGGGAATTATCATTCGAAGCATGATGATGGTGTGTGTTGCAACACTTTTTTAACGTCAGCTTTGACACTAAAGCCATTTCACTGGCGTACTTTTGAAGCAGTGCAGTAGTCTTTTTTTATAGCTTATGTACAAATTGTCTGCTTTTAACCACAAAGTTCATCTTACCTGAATCGTAGCCCCCGTAATGGTCATACTGGTAGCTGGGGTAAGCTGAAGTAGGGACACAACATGAATGTGCAAATTAATCTTTTATCAAAATGAAACTAATCAAATAAAGAAAATATAATAGTAACGAGGACATATTATCACTATTCGAACGTCATCAACTAAAAGTAATGAAACAATTAACTCAATATTATAAGATGGAAGAAAAAATATGAAAATAGATATAAAAGGCAATCTTTTCATTTAACAATTACTTGAAATCGTTACTTATGCGTTACATTAAAAAGTTCAATGAGATGTAACGAGTTAGATATGTTTAGAAGTCTGTATAATAGCATATACACTCACCATTAAGGGAGGCTACTGACACGAGCACAAGCAAACATACATGTATATGAAGTGACATTGTTGAAAGTGGGTCCGTTACCTGTGAAAAATCATTTATTAACAATATGACACACAACATGAAAATAAGGAAATATAATGCAGTTGATAAGAGAAATATCAAAATGTGTATTGGCAAGAGATGTGATGGTATGCTATGAAACTAGATGATGACAGGCTGTTCCACAAACTGACCTTAGCCGAAAGCCGATTCGATCATTTATTGGAAGGCTCCCTTGAAACGTTAACTATGATGTAATGAAATAATTTATCTAAAAAAATGTGTTTACATGATGCAATCGGCTTTTGATGAGACTTAATTACCTTAGGGAGACACTTTGGGTTATTACAGAATTTCTTGGTACATAACTTATTTAGTACATGACTTTCTAAATACAAAACTGCTTGGTACATAGGTTACTTGATACATAAGTTAGTTGATACATAACTTTCTGGATAAATAAATACATGGTACATACATGTATAAAGTTACTTGGAACATAAGTTACTTGGTACAAAGCCACTTAGTACAGAACTAACTTGCTACATATAACAAATATTAAATAAAATATGTTATTGGGTGGCTAAATCGTATAAGGTTGAGGACTTACCGTGATGACTGTCGGGTGAAGGTGTGGCGATAACTAAACAGTGCTCACCTTTATATCTACAAGTTGGTCACTAACACATCATGTTGAATGGTTTAGTACATACATCACTCATTGTTATGTAAGGTGCAAACAGACTTGCTATGTATTATATCCTCGTAAATAATTATAACTACATGGTGTTATGTCACGACACAGTCATATGCATACCTTATAGATGGATGTAGCATTAGGATAGAATGTGAATTGTATGTTTTATTACGTCTATATTATTTACAATTTTGTTGAACATAATTCAAAGTTATTTATTATTATTATAATAAATAATTATTGGATCTTATTTTCGTCAAATATATTCAGAATTGAAAGAACCTTCATGTTGTAAAGCGTTTCAGAAGTTATGTTGAGGTAATTTTACAAATAAGTTCTGTGATTACCTTTTTATTATTATGTAAATGTATATCATTATGTATAAATAACAATTCACGTGTAAGGTGGTGAAACCATATACAGAACTGACCCTTGGAAATGTGGAATGTGAATGTAAGGTGTAACATTGCACTATATATGAATACTTTTAAAGAACGGCATATAAGGAGTTGCTTCTTTGCAGAATGTATAAATTACTTGAAAGAATGTGCATTTGACAAATAAACTGAAGTACAAAAGAAAGTTTACAGTTTTCGACTAATTCAATATTTTAAAAGAAATGTATATGAGATGCGTTTGATTATGACACGATATAAAAACAGTTTTCAGCTGTAGTTTGAATGAATGGCATTGGTGACTGGTTAATGTTATGTTAGACTATCTTTGATTCACAAGACAGGGGCAAGAAATGAAATTTACACCAACACGACCCTCCCATGTCTAAAATGTTGTAAATATGTGTTTTATTCAAATTAATTTAAATTAAAGAATAAGAAAATTAGAATTTATTGTTTTCCCAAAATATAAAAAAAGAAATACACATATCAGTATTCGGTTGCATTTTCAGATTACACTCAGCCGCAAAAGAAACGTCACCACATTTTCAACGATGTAAAAAAAGAAATTGCCGGAGAAAGACGATTTTTAATGATTTGTATAGGGACATGATTTGTAAAGAGGTACCCTCAATTTCATACATCAGGATGCAATATTTCTATTTTAATATCTCTTCAAGTGCACTTGGTGTGTTGAAATCGCTTTTTCAAAATGTTATTTTGGCCAGAATGTTTGTCATTTAACTTAAAAATTCATAAAGTGTAGAAAATGAATTAATAAAATATGTTATCGACATAAATAACCCTCTTTGACTTAAATTTGTTGACGCATCTTTATTGTACTGACATTATAAAACGAGCCAAGAAAGCCGTTTTATACTCCCTTATCTCAACCGAGTTAAGTTCAAAACGACGATTTCTTAAAAAGTGGATTTCACAGAAATATGAACAAATGCTGTTTTGAAATTTGATATTTGAAATCTAGTTTAGTTGGCATCTGGAGACATGATATTTCTGTTTCAGTCGCCTTTATAACCCGCGGATTGAATTATCTTTTGTATGGTGACGTTTCTTTTGCGGTTGAGTGTATATGAATTATTTAAGAGAATGTGGATGTAAGAAAAGGTTCCCTGGCAGAATGTATGAATTCTATGTTAGAATACCATTGCAAGAACGGGTTCCTTGCAGAATTTATGAATAACTGGAGAGAATGAACATGTACATATCAAGGGTTCCTTGCAGAATGCATGAATAACTGGAGAGAATGAGCATGTACATATCAAGGGTTCCTTGAATAATATATGAACATTTGCTTGTTTCCTCTGGGGACTTCATTGTCTTATTTACTAATCGAAACAAATGTATGAATTAATTGTGACGATGTGAATTTAAGAAGGGATTCCTTGCAGAATGTATGAATAACAGGAGAAAATCAGCATGTACATAGGTGTCCTTGCACAATATATGAATTACTTGTGAGGATGTGAATTTGAGAAGGGGTTCTGTCGGAGCATGTATGTAGTGCTTCCCTTGCAGAATTTATATTTGGGAAGAATTTTAATGTAAAAAGGGGTTCCATTGCACAATGTATGAATTACTTGTGAGAATGTCATTTATGAACGAGCTAACTTGTAGAATGTATGAATTATTTGAAAGAGAATGATCATGTAAGAAGGGGTCCTTATTCAGAACATATGGATTAATTTTGGGAATATGCATTAACATAGGGGTTGGAGAATATATGAGTAACTTGTGAGAATGTGTATGTAAGAAGGGGGTTCTCTTGAAGAATATATGAAATATTTGTGAGAATTTGAATGTAAGAATTGGTTCCTTTGGAGAATAATCTTATTTACATTTTCCCGAGGTCACTTTATCCCAGTAAGAAATTCGTGCTGCAGCGCCTTTAATTACTTTTGGGGATATATTTTTTTATTATAAATGACTTAATATATGTTTAGTTTGTTTTAGGGTCTCAAAAGGTTTAGTATAGGTACCCTGGATTTGAACCCTAACTTGTTTGTAAGTGAAAGAACGTTTACTTATGGGGTTAGCTGCTTCCCTTCCCACTTTCGGTTTCATAATCAATTTACGGACTTCGGACTGTTCTAGAATTGGTACAAACAATATTGTTCTTTCACTTTCTAGAGACAGTTTGAGTATAAATAGAATTGGTTATGGACAGGACTGGCATTCTAGGTGTTTGAGACAATTTCCATTGGTTTCTGCCTTTGTGTCACATGAACTGTCAACAAGGTCATTCTACTCATTCATCAACAACATCTAAGATTTATGCATCTGGTGACCACATATGCCTATTTATCCCTATTGTGTCTTCCTGAAAATAAATTTATGTTTTGTCAATCTGACTAAATGTGTGTTTCATTCACTAAACTTTTCTGTTTTCTTTTGTTGGTTTTCTCTGGGGACTTTATCTTCTAATTTACTATTATTATTAAATGTATTAAGTACTTAAGAGAATGTGCATGTAGGAAGTAATTTTCTTGCCGAATGAATGAATTACTGTTGGTAATACGCATGTTCGTTGGAGTTCCTTGCGGAATATATTAACTACTTGTAAATGTGTAAAATGTGAATGTATTCAAAATGCCTCAGGCTTATTGTACATTGTATATACATTTACTTCTTTATAATCATTTATGAAACAATAGTTTCTAATGTACAAATGAGTCAAAATATACATAGACGGGTATTCAATTTCTTTGACAGTTGAACTGCCTAACATGGAAATTTGAACTTATTTGGATGTACATGGAATAAACTGAAGTACAAAAGAAACTAAACACCCCATATTTTTTAATAATAAAATATGTAATAATTAATACTAATAGTTGACAAGACAAGATCAGCTTTGTTATTATAGTAGACTAGTGTAGTATGAAACCTGCGGAATGACGTTTGTAAACAGTAATCAAAACGTATCAGTCTCGGTAAAATTGAGAAATTGACGGCGTAAGGTCGCCATGCCAGTAGGAAAACTCTGATGACACTACTTCGGGCTCCTGATATCAGCACGTATCGGTTTGTGGGATGACCATGACCTGTGAACATTGACTTCGTTAGGCGAGATCAATGAGACGTCAGCAACGTCAGGATTCATGAGGCATCTTCGGTGATGGTAGTTGATTCGACCTCTTCCATGCTGACGGAAAAGTAAGGTTGTACAGACCTGCAGCTGGTGTTCAAGAGGACCACCCCATACCACAGTTTCAAAAACATACACAACAGCAATGCTATCTTAATCCCAATGACGTCATATATATATATATATATGTATATAAGGGAGGCATGCCACATACGTTCTCCACATTTCATGGCATATGAAGTCCTTTGTTTAACACAAAAACAGTACTTTTACAAACATACAGAAAAGTGCCATTTCTTATTTTGCAAGTATATTCATTCTCCAAATTTCTGCTCCATATAAAAGAATAAGATATTTCTTTGCATTAAATATTTTGAAAAAATGAATTCATACTGAAATCACTAAGAATGTGTATTTGCCTTACGATTCTTAGCAAGACATTCTTAGCTTTTCTGCTGCATAATTTGCATAAAATAGCCAGGATGATTGGATTGTGCAATTTACACTAAGGTGTAGTAGGAATTTGTAGTTTTAAGTTTGCATTCATTGAAATATCAGTTGTATTATTTTGCAAGTTTCTCACAATTTTGTAATAATACTACCTTTGTTTTATTCAAATTAAGTGTTATGATTGCATTTGTAGGCCAATAGTAGTACTTGATATCAATACAATATCATCAGCAAAGAGCAAAAGAAATAGTTTGAAGATATACGGGTTTAATTGTAAAGCAATGAGCAAATATTGTTATTTCAAATCATGGCCAATTCAATTATGAGCAAGGAAGATAAGAAGGGACTAATTAACAACCTTATCTGACACCTACTTGTATCTCTAAGGTTTCTGTTGATACATTCTTATTTCTGATGATAAGTTACTGTATAACCTTGTTTAAGATGCTCGCTGCTGCGGGCTTGATATCAAGCCCAAGCTGTGTTGACGTATTGATACGTCATTGACGTTTGACCCTTTGACATGCATACGACAAAAGTCTGTGACAAAGTTCCCTGATTCATGAAAAAGTTCACATTTTCCGAATGAGAAATCAATGGACTTTCACATGATGTAATTAGTATCCATATACAATTTTATTTTATTGAGAAATGATGAATTAAAAATATTGAACGTATTTTCAATCACAAAACTGCCTGCAGGTGCGTGTTTGACGTCATTATAAAAATGTTACCTATTTTGGTTGAAATTCTATAGTTAGTGCATGTAAAATGCATAACTTTTACATGATTATGTTCAGAATATCCTAATATAGCTTATTTACAAATTTGGACATTGAATTTATTTCTGTTAGAAAATAATCGGAAATTTGCGAAAAGAAAAATTTCACGTACATAATTTAGAATCTCAAAATCTTCCACAAATAAATAAAAACATATCTGTGCATTGTTTGTCAATTCTTGTTTCTAAATATAGTCATATATCCAACGTGTCGATAACAGCAGTGCCAAATCGGCCATTTCTGCAAATCATCACATGGAAATCTTGCTTCTATATCTCACGTGACGTGACTGAATGCGAAATTCAAAGGGGCGCTAGCTGTATCTATTTTTAGAATGGTCGTCGATCTAACCATAGAGTGTTATTAATTGTTAAAATTAAACAAATTGACACTAAAAACGATGTAGTTTATAAAAATCGATCAAAAATTAAATAATGTGGTTGTAATAATTATTTCACTAGTTCGTAGAGTCTCTGTTGATGACCCGATAAATTTGCATAAGTTCACCAAGCCCCCGGATGTTACGATGTTTTTACGATTAAAATCACTGTGAGTAAATTTGCATTTTGATTATAATTTATACATATATGAAAAATAAATGTCATATCCTACCATCATCACAAAATATTATCATGTATGAGTTTACATCCCAAGTACGATATGTGTTTGACATGACATGGACCGACTTTCCGATCTGCGATTTCACAAGTTGAAATGGAGCCGTGAAACAGTAGTAGTAACCCTATCTCGCTAAAAAGTAAATTACGAATTAACAAGTCTCGTATATGTGAAATAATTGTATGAATACAGTTGCTAAATGATTCATGTTGATTATTTTAAAGTCTTCATTTGGAATTAAATAGAAATTATACCCGTTTTCAAACGAAATCATAGATAGACCTGTCAGTTCGAATTCATTGCAAATGGAGGCCATTGTGTCGTCTCGGCTTTTTCACGGAATATTTTGTTCTGATACGAATTAAATGAATGAAAATGTTATAACATCCATGAAATTAACAAGAATGACAAACACATACATTTCAAAGAATAAATGTGAAATACTAGTGTTTGAATCGGCGAATTTACAGTGAAATGACAAACGAAACATAGATGGTCACATGATCAATTTTGTACAACCAAGCTAATCACGTGACATTGTTTACAAATACGACAACGTTACCCGAACGAAATTTTGATTGTATTTTTAAACTTTTCAAGACCATGTTTACATTAAATATTCAACAGACATTTGGAAAAATGTGTTCTTACTTTGGTTTTAAACGGAATATTTACAAAAGTATATAGATCATTAGATTTTTTGATTTGAACAAATCTGTAATCGGCGAAGGAAATGCATAACAATGGCGAGCGCCGAGTGTTTGTTGACTGTCATGTTTCGAGATATCGATGACTGATTGACGTTGGAATATATAAAAACTGTAATGTCATATGTTTATATTTGGAACACAGAAAAGTGAATAGATGTGTTAACCTTTTGTGTAAATTTTATTACGATTGATGTATTATTTTACAAATATTTCTCACGGAAGTAAATGCATTGTTCATTGAAGAATATCCATTGTTACAATTACGTAGAATTTTTTTAAATACAACGGAGATCGTTTATGACGGGCTCTTGTTTTCTGAAAGGAAAACACATATCATCAACATAATTTTTTACTGGTATAAAATTAAATTCTGAACAAAAAGGTGTAAAAATTGGGCTGCAAAAATAATTATTGACAAAATAATTCGAGTTTGAAAATGTAGTACAATTTTAGAACTACTGTATTATTTCATTTTTTCCATAGACAAGTGTAAAAATAATTAATATTTTAAAAATATTACATTAATTAATAATTTTTCATGACAATAATAAGTAAGAAAAAAATGTGACTCAGATATTTATTTTAATTATTTTATGATTATGTTAATTACTAAAGCGAGAAAAACTTTAAATGAAGGATACCCATGTGACGTAATTGTTACAAATTTACAAATCTGACGCTCTCTGCAAAAACCTGAAAACAATCCAGCAGGCTAAAGGTTAAACCCACCTGGCATTCAGTAATCTTATCCATATTTTCTCCCAAGAATATTAATCTCTTATTTATAACGGAAGTGATTTTTTTACTGAAGATCCTGGGAAGAATGATTATTCCCATTGACTATTCTTTGGGAAAGTTACCTTTTTCAAGTTTCAAATTGAATAGTAAGTATGGGGTTACAATATCAGCCGATTTAAACAATTCAGGTATCATATTGTCAATCACTGGAGATTCGTTCAGTTTCAAATTGTTGAAGAAATTTTAAAATCTATAAGGCTTTAAATGTAGAACTATACATGGTTAATTTGGTGTCATATGTTTCTCTCAAATGACGTTTTGTAACGAGATTTACATGTGACTTGTTGTCAAATTTGATTTTTTTGACATTAGGGTAGTTTTTTTTATATATAATATATATTATTAAAATGCAGCTTATATTTGAAAGCAACGGTTTGGAATCATTTAGAACTGCTATGATGAACAAGACAAACCCGTTATTTTGTTTCACATTCGAGAAACTGGAAATGAAAAATAATGAAAAAGCAATATAGAAATTGTTATCAGCCGTATCATTTGCCTCATATGTATCATGATCATTTCTTTGTAATTGTATTTCTACATTTCGTTACCTGTGAGTAAATAGGTGTTGGGGACAAATGGTAACAATTGTCTGTTATACTCTTGCGTGTCTTCTTACAAGTCAACTCACAAGTAGATATGTATAAGCGTTTGTTTGAGTCATCTTTCAAAGTTTTTTTGTTTTACTTCCTTTTAAACATGATAACATAAAGTCAACATTGTTTTCACTTTCTTTAAATGTTTATTGATATAATCAAATCAAACAACCACAATAAATCTCTGTTACATTTCAACAAATCATATTTCAACTTAATTAACCATTTTCCATATCCCCTCGAAAAGCTTAATCATCTCTTGGTTTTGGAGTTCTGTCGTCAGGTAACCACCAATGCTCCTTTAAACAAACTTGGTGTTGGATCCAGTCGGACCGGCGTCCACATTGATGATGGATCCAAGGTTGGACCCCGGGTTACTGCCAGCATTGAATGCAATGTTACCCTGACCATCATACATGGTGTTTGGTGCATCATTAGCGTAGACATTGACGCCGTTAGACAGGATGTTACCATTGTTCTGATAATCGAAAGCACCTCCGACTGTGTCGGCATAGATGCCGTTGTTGGCTGGAACATCCATATAGACATCGCTGGGGTTCGCATTTCCGGTGTAAGTGTCCATACCTCCAGTTCCGGTGAAGGTGTCCAGGTTTCCGGGTCCACTGAAAGAGTTGATATTTCCATTTCCGGTGTAGGTATTCATGTTTCCGGTTCCCTGCATGTCATAAGAATCGAAGACGTTTCCTCCAAAATTATTGGAGCCCAGTCCTTGATAGTCCACGTTTGTGCCCAGATCAATTCCCCCGATGGTATTGTCCTGGTAGACGAAAGAGTTTGGGTCGTTGTAATCTTGGATACCGCCATAGGAATCAATGGGAGAGCCAAGGTAGGCATCGGGTCCTGACGAAAGGGATCCGTAATTGTCTACGATCTGAGACATCGGTTCCGGGTATCCAATGGGCGAAGCGGGGGCGGGGGCGGCTGGGGCTGGGGCCTTTTCGATGGGTGCAGCGGGTTTAGCCTCGACCTTCCTTGGTTTGACAGTGCGTCTGGCGGGTCGGACTCCAAAGCGACGTCCATATCTGGCACCTCTGTAGAAAGCGTTAGCGCGGTGAGCTTGAAGGGCCATAGCCATCGCAGGGTGAGGGAACATGGGGGAGAAGAATGGGACTGAAAGAAAGGAGAAAAATAATATTAATTCAGTTATATTAAAATATATACCTTCCATGATGAGTGTATTATTCTAAAATTTAAACAATCTCCTTTTGCAAATGTAAATTTTTCTGATCAAGTATCAAAGTTTGTGATCAGTTCTAAAGTGATATATAAGCTGGACATACATATTTGTGATTTATGTTTTGGAATTTCATTCTGATTTTCAATGAATGTTTAATTATCAAATCAAAGAAAATGATTTCACTTTATTCGGGTAAGATTTTTATTTTTGTTTGTAAAAATATATCCTTTCAAGTTGACACAAAAAATATTACTCACATCTTCGCATGCCAAAAAGAGCATGGCGTTTCTTCCCTGAAACAGAAAATTAACAATCATTAACCTTGATTAAATTCATATTTAATCCAAACATTTTAAATGTCACATTTTTACATTTCAAAGAATACTTTACTTTTAGTGTTGAACAATAATGTGTTTATCAAATCCAATATCCTCCATGTATGATAGTACTTACTTCCATGGATGTATGATCCTTGTCTGCCACCTAGCCCGTGATACATGTGCGAGTCATACACTGAAACATACATAGTCATCATTATAGAAGATATAATATTAGTTTCACAAATATAGATATAATAAATCCTTAAAAGATTATGTTCTTTTCTCCTAATAATTAGTTAACTATGACAGTATCTGATCGTATGGCATCTTCTCCTTCAATATGCAAGTGCAGTCATTCATTTGTAATATCTTAAGTGTTTTAAAATTCAAACTAGCTGTTTACCCAGCCAAAGTGTGTCCTGCCTTTTCCACAATAGGTCTGGTAATATACAGACTATAGACAAGCTGAATGACTTCCTATAATATAGCTGGTAATATAATATACAACTAAGGCCTTTCCATAACATGGTAATAGAAAGAACGCGGACAAGTATAGTCGAGTCATAGATATAACATGGACAATGCAAGCTATGAAACTATCTCCGATAATAGATAGGGCATGAAGAAGCATAAGGCCATTATTCCTGGATGAGAAAGTAACGGTTTAACCTAAACCATCTGAAAATATGTGAAACTATTCCAAATATATGGATTACAGAAATTAGTAATGGATTGACGGAAGTGTACATAAAATATCTAAAAGAAGCAGGGGTGAAAATACTCACATTGGTCTCTGTCTGCCACCATGTAGCGCTTATTCTTTCCACTACCAACCGGCAGAAGAACTGAAAGCACAAATAGAAATTTGTAAAGATAAAATGTAAGTATCATTTTTTTAATTTATCTTTATCCATTTCTTTTATTTCTAAGTTTGATAGTTAAACATTTATTTATGAGTGTATGCTATTTAAAATCTTCATAATATATGAATAATGATTTACATACCTTTATCAGAAGGGTCGGGTCGGTCATAGATTTTGACAAGTTTGCTTTTACCATTGGATCCTTGGACATAAGCTAATTCTGAAATGAACAGAGAATTGCATTACTTAGCCGTAACACATTTTAATTTTGACACTTACATATAAATTTACATATTAGTTCTTTACATTTTGTTCGTTTGTTTACTTTATGAACACCATTGTATCAATTTCAGAAATCATCTATGAATTTAATGTTTCTTTAAACATCTAAGGGAAGTTGTTGCGTAAAGTTGTCAGCTGAGTTAAGGATTCGAACCTGTGACCAGCTAATTTCTGATTTAGTTACATTACACGAGTGAAACTAGATGACTCGAGAGGAACATTTTCATGAACATTTGATTATGGTGCTTGAATTCGCCCGAAATAAATCCCAGGATGTCTATCACCAATAAAATATAAACTTTAGATGTAATAATCCAGTTATTTATATATATTTTATCTTCCTCGACATGAGGTTCCATGGTCCATGAATTCCCCAAGCACGTGCCATTGAACATTTATATGCCATGACCCCTTCAGTATATGTCAGTGACACTTACAATAGATAAAATATGCTTCCCACAACGTTAGTTATGGACAGAAAATGATATTTGGAATGGATATTTACTGTAGTCAGGCCTGTCTCTCAGTTTAACAACTCTCGATCTTCCACCGGAACCTCGAACAACGGCATAATCTGCAGCGATAGAAAATTGTTAATTGTAAGACAATATAAGGCAGTTGTAAAATTTATAGACATAACCAGGAATTATAATACTTTAATTTTTGTTGACTAAGTGTTAGTTAACTTAGCATGTGTACATCAGTTTATACGTTGTTAAACGTTTTAATTGGTAATGTATGTTACACTTTGCCAACCTAGCAGTAAAACATTCAAATAATATCGGTACAACCATTAAATTATACTCCTATTGTGGTTTTCTCTTTTTACTGGGTCTTTTATATATGGTAAGTAATCTATGATGTGCTTCTTTCATTGCTCTGTCATCTTAGAACCCACGTCCCGATAATAAAATTGTATGATAAATTTGCTATTACATTTATTTCTTTATTTATATTTTCCCCTTTCAGTTGAAGTATAAGAGAAGGAGAAGGAGAAGTTTATTCGTATATAAGGCCTCATGGCCAAAAGTACAGATTTGTATATACAAAATGTTAGTGCATATATACATCGAAGTGGTTTTTATACAGGTAAATTACGTTTCAATTGAAAGATTTTTTAAATATTCAGCATTTTGGGTAGACATTAAAAAATTGAACTTTTCACGTGTTGGATAGGTATAAAAATATACTGGTAACAACATTTTTCTACTTTCCACATAGTATGGACAAATCAATAAAAAGTGAAATTCATCTTCGATAACGTCATATTTACATTTTGTACATTTCAATAAATCAAAAGTTGAAGTATACGGTGTAAGTGTGATTAAGATCGTACAACTATATCATTCAAATATCATTCGAATAAGTGAATATCAGTATTTGTGAATGTTGCATTGTTATAGTAAATACCTGGTGATTCGTAGCTTGGTGAGTCGTAACCGTGCATGTAACCAGGGTAAGCTGAAAGTTTATATAAAATAAACATAAATGGTCATTATGAAACATGCAGCATTGTAATGATACCATTTTATAACTAATCGTGCACCATCAAATCTATGGGAATCCAAAGATTAGCTCATTATAAATTACATGTCTGCCTAATACGATCATTTAACCTGATACATTCAGGTGTTTTGGATTTTGTTATTATTACTTGAAATATTTATTATATTGATATATTAAAAATGATATTATAAGACCGAGTGCGAAAGCGCTCGTTAAATCTACAACAAGAAGAAAAAGATTATAAGAGCAACTCGTATTGAAGTAAATGGACTCACCATTGAGGGAAGCTACTCCCATAAGCACGAGCAAACATAGTGTGACCTTAGACATTTTTTAAATTGATCCGTAACCTGCAAGAAAACAACAGTTTATATTTATAGCAAACTTTGATAAATTATCAAATAAAATGAGAGAAGGTTCGTCAGTGATGAGTGAAAGTGAGCAAGATATAGCAGGATGGCGGGAACAAAGAAGACACAAGTTTCACAAGGGATGGTAAGATTCATTTGAAAGAAAGGCATGGCAAGATTCACATGAAATGTCAAGATTCACAAGAGATGAAAGACATGAAAAGATTCACAAGAGATGCAAGACATGGCAAGATTTACAAGAAATGTCAAGATTCACAAGAGATGCAAGACATAAAAAGATTCACAAGAGATGCAAGACATGGCAAGATTCACAAGAGATGACAAATTTCACAAGAGATGCAAGACATGAAAAGATTCACAAGAGATGAGAGACATGGTAAACTTTACAAGAAATGGCAAGATTCACAAGAGATGACAAGTTTCACAAGAAATGGTAAGATTCACAAGGGATGGTAAATTTCACAAGAGACGAAAGACATGGCAAGATTCGCAAGAAATGGTGAATTTCACATGAGATGAAAGACATGGCAAGATACACAAGAGCTGACAGGTGTCACAAGAGATTGCATGGTAAGGTTCTCAGCTAAGCTACAAGAATACTAGACGTTTAAAATTATGGATAAAGGCATCATGATGTAAGTGCTGAACACGAAGGTTAAAATCTGATTTGATGGCAGCTGTTAATTGAGATACTCATGCATTATATTGTAAAACAAGATTATAGTACAATGTACGCTAGAGTTAACCAGGACTTGCTCACAAAATAAACGTACAGAATAATATTCAAGAATATCACAAATATTAAAACTAATTATTTCATCAGACGTTTACGTCTTCAGCTGCTTTGGGGACTGAGAACTTACCAAGTTGACTGTTCGGTGAACGAGTGACGATAACTGGGCAGTGTCCACCTTTATACTGACCAGCTGACCACTGACAGCCCATCAGCTCATGTGACATAACCCTTGTGCATACATGAATCATCCTGATGTAAGAAACAAACAGCCTTGTTATGTTTCAATATCCTCGTAAATTAGTATATGTCTAACGTTACGCCGTGTCAATGTCATAGCAATTTTGAAATGCCGGTAATGTATTAGAATTAGTCCTTTGTTGAAACTAATAAAACGAATCAAAATCTTAGTGATGATGATTTGTTTTTATTATACATTCACAAGATAAATTATTTCATTTAATGTGACATCCTTTAGAGTATTTTTCATAAAATGTTATTTGGCTTTTTACTTGCCAAACTACTGCTGATTTAACTGTGCTGATTTAAGGTCAAAGTATCTCTCTCTACTTGCATATTTAATTCCCAAATGATTAATTGTTAACAATTACTTGTTTTGAATGAAAGTTGAGAAACGACATTATTCAAGTTCAGAAGTTTAAAATACACGTCCCATTTACATGTAAACTAGCTATATGACACATTTAACACAACTTACATAAAATATGTATTTCATCTGCTATATCCAAGTTTCTAAAAACTCGTTTGACTGATTAGCGCATACCAGTCGCTGTACATTGTCCGGGTTTTTACCAACTATAACGACTTTTCACCTTTATAATGCCATTATACTGATCCGGTTAGCCTTGAAATTGCATTTTTAGCAACATAGGATAGCTCTGGATGACCATTTTATTAATATTTAATTAATATTTGATGTATGTGACCTCAACAAAACTATATGTGCCTTTGGAGTAATGAACATATTCAGCAAATATATGTTCAGCATTTGAATTGTTTCAGAATTTATTATAATATATGAAAAGTTATAATTACATGGTTACGAAATAAGAAGTTGGTGTCATCTTTATCGTAGACACCAACGTGAAATAATAGTTTAAAGTATTTATGAATTCATAAAATTACATCTCTATATATGTTAAATTTTGTTTAAAAGCTTCTTTTCAGCATAAGAAAACTAACTGGATAACAATCTGCGAAGAATCTTAACTATTGTGAAAAATGAATTTTGTTAATATTATATGCACATTCTGTAAAAATGCATGCCACCTTCTTACACCCCACCTTGTTGTAACTCCATTACACCTGGTAAGTATAAACAGTAGAATTGAGTTCTTTATATCCACTGTTCGCTATTCTCGTTTTCCATATCATATAGAACTTTTGACGGGACTTATAAAATTGTTCGCTATAACCGTTCGTTCGCTAAATCCGTGTTTGCTATATCCGTGTTCTACTTTACTTCAAAAATTCGTTTAGAATTAAGAAGTTGTTATCTAGAAATCATTTGCATTATGTATTCTACGCTTCCGAATGCCCTTCTTGTGAGCAAGTTATTTGTCTATTTGTCCTTTTGTCTATTCGTCGTTAACAAAAATGGCATGTGTTATAGTCAATTGTAGTTCCCCAAGCGCACTTATAATCACTCATGAACGTACGTTTCTTCAAAAGCTTAAACCATCTTCTATAGTACAGTTATAACATGATGATCGACCCCAACAATACCATAAACATAACCTAATTAAAGAAATATATAGTTTGTATAATTCTGACTAAACAAAGGATTTAAAGCTAGAGTAGAAAGAGAAATATGTTTCTTCCCGACAGCCAACATGTACATTGTACCATGCCAATCTCGCAATTGTAAAACATAAAGCTCAGTGTTGTTAATGACATAAGTACATAATGTCTTGTCAATATTAAAAGATCATATGTGTATGATGTTTTTAAATATATGACGTACTTAATATACATGTAAGTGTTGGTAGAAAAGTGTAAAACTTTATTTCATTGAAGTTTAAAGTGATGTTTTAAAAGATGGGATGCATGTGTACCTGAGTGTGTGTGTGTGTGTGTGTGTGTGTGTGTGTGAGTGTTTGTACTGAAGTCTTAGTTTATTATTTTAAAGGCGCTGTAGCACGTTTTTTGCATGTTATGTTTTCTCAAATTTGCCAATCATTATTAAAAAATTATTATTATAAAATATATTGGTACGTTAATAGGTAAAACATCTCATAAGCCGTAACCATAGATCACGGCTGTCCGTATTTAGAGAAAATGGAACGACTTATTAAGAGACAGGGTATGGAACGTTTGAGGGATAGATTTGTAGGTCTCGTGAGAATTTAAGAGTTCGGACAGCAAGATGGTTGACTATTCCATCATTGTGCCATATTTTAAACTTTATTCTGAGTGATTAGGTATCACTACATCGGTCAGATCGCTTGAACTACCTTCGAGTGGCCATTTTAATGTGAAATGTAAAATGGTCGCTCGAAGAGAAATGGACTCGCGGTGTGTAACCGAACCATGTCCATTGGTTTTAGAGCAATTGGTAACACTTATTAATATTTTTGTGAGAGCAGTTTATTTCAGTGAGAAAAACGTGCTACAGCGTCTTTAAGGCCGAATTGAATCCACCTAAGATATAATGGAATTCCGTATTACAGTACACGATTACCAACAACTTTCAGGGAAATTACCATATCAGTTGAAAGAACGAAAGTGTCCATATTTTGAGCATATTTACAGAAACTGTGAATTAATGCGACATTGCTTTAACAACTATGTAATGACATCACAATAAATATGTAGTAAGTATATATACTTTTTAAACATATTAATTTTATGTAGAACGATTACAATTGTACATTGAAAGTAAATCATTTAAATTTATATCTTTCTTCTCTCTTTACGCCTTGAATTCAAAAGCGGATCACTTCTTATTTCGTTAGTGTATTGTATATGTACTAAGTTAACGTCCTCACATAGGGTATAAGTGTAGCCAAAGTCAAGCCGCTCCGGGTTGTATTATAGTATAGAATATCAATAAAATCATGTATGTCTGTCTTTTTGTCAGTACAATACACTTTTTGACATACGATTAATTAAACAAATCATCAGTAGTTGTGCAAGCTCGACACCCTTTGTTGTATCAGTGTGTATACATGCTGTTTGTCTACTGTTTACCCTGGGGACACGCACGTCATGTTGACTAACCCGTGACAGTGATCTGTGAGACTTGTCTAGTGAACAACTCACTGTCTGTGTTGTCTACATCACAGGGACTATAACTCTCTGTCGCGCCATATACTCTCGCCATTTAGGCGGGGAATTAAAATATAATTTGATGAGATTGATGACAAATATTCACACTTCCAAATGTAGGAGAGTTTTGAGCATACACAGACTGAGGCGATACACTCTTCGTGGAACATTTGTACAATGCCATCAAAGTGACAAAGTTTATGTTTATATTGTTATATATCAGGTTCAATTTGTTCCATCTGCATGTTATATGTTAAACTAAGTAGCGATTTTCTCAATAAATCAATCAATTCTAAAGGTAGAAATTTCCTAATTTTAGAACTCACTATGAAAGTAAATGACTTTAAAATGAGACTTGTCGACGGCTTTAATTAAACCTCTGTAAAGAGCTGTTAACGTTTACAATCTCGGAAACCATTTATGTGAGTTGCAAATCATGTGTCTTTATTGTGAATATTTATTGTTGACATTTAAAGTATGATTCTGCACCCTATCAGTAATTACGTTTTGTACAACTCGGTACACACTTGTTGTGCTTTAATTTCTATGTTAAATGAAAACTAAACGAAAACGTATATAAATTTTCGTTTGGATACTAATGTATTTTTATGGCTCTCAATTTGTTTTTAAGCAGGTATTGCATGAGACATTTAAAGACAAAAAATATACAATCACCGTCAGCACTAGGAAATATTTGATTATTAATAAGGTTATGAAACAGGACATTGAGACATAGATTCGGTGAGACATAGATTCAGTGAGACATTGGGCATATTAAAATGTAAAAATATATATTCAATAAAAGCATTTCATGAGACATATATGCATGGTCAATTGAAGACATACGAACAAATAACAACAAAACAAATATTGCCTTCATATGCTTATTACTACGCCATCTTTATCAGAAACATTTTCAAAGAGGGAAAGTCCAGAAAGTCCCAGGAAGCGAAAGTTTAACAACAACATTTTTCTCGATAAACAGTCTTTTTCAAACTGGGATTGATCTCGCAATTCTTTTGAATCTTTTCATAATAGTGTTGACAATATTACGTTGTTTCAAGTCTAGGATAGCTATAGTATAGATATCACTACCAATTGTGAAGGTGACATGTCATACACATTTTAGATTGTTAATATTGTATAGCACGCCAATCGTCGTCACAGAGAGAAACGCTGCGAAAAGGCGACTGTGTACGTGAAAACAAAACATCAACATATGTTATGTATTTTTAAGTAGAATGGGATTATGTAGTTAAAGTTACTGCGTTTGATCGAAGCCGAGATTTCGACAAAATTAAAAACGGTACCGATTGATGGCAGTTGCTCCATCACTGTCCGGGTTGGGGAATATTTGTTTATAATTACAAAATGATTATATATATATCTATATATATATATATTTCAATGAAAACCATGAAACGGTCTCATACATGTGTAGTAGCCGACAATTATATCTCACGTACAATTGTATGTCTATTGTATAGAAGCAAATCCGTCTTCCTATTTACTTTATCAAAGTTTCCAAAATTACGTTTGACTTAATGGCTTCAGCAGGTCCATTGTCCGGTTTTCTATCATGACCACGGCTTTGAATGGTTGTATTTTCGTTATACTGAAATTATTGGCCTTAAAATGGTTATTTTCGATTAAAATTAATAATTCTCAATTAAATAACACAAATTATAACATTGGACATGTATGTGACCTCACCAACATGATTATGACCCTTTAAATGCAACACGTGAAAAATACATAATATATTTGACAGTGTAAGTTCGTGACTTTCCCTGTCACATTCGTCATCACATATCATAGTGTAACAACGAGGACCATTGATGGTAGGCATTGCTTATACGCCTCAAGGCTAACTCCTCTGTTCTTGTGTACTTTGATGGATAGCTAAGCTTTCAATCGCTATTTGACACTTACATTAAGGCGTATATTGGTGCACATTAAGATGTTTTATCATGTTCTAGATTAACTTACATGACTTTTCCCTTTAGACCTATAAAAAAGTCTTGTAAGTTTGTTGTTTTTAATGTATAACGTTTTTTCACAAACAACGCCCATCAAAAACCTCAACTCAAACCCAACCTCACACAAACATACGCAAACAATAGTTAGATAAAACAAAAGTAGACAAGAAAGTTTACACCTCAGTTGGTTTTATCATATGTTTGATTTTCAATTACAATTATCTTATGTTTTCGACGGGAAAATGCAGGTGTTTACAATTAGTCATTAACCAAGGCATACTTCTATGTTGTTTTTAATCTTTTTTAGGGAACGAAATTAATTTTGAATTTATAAATTCTTCCAAAATTAATTGGAATAAAACACAACGGTTCATCGACAAAAAATACATGTACATCTTTATGTGAAAATCAATAAAAGTGCCTCATTATGTACACATATACCACATTATAAGCACGGTAGGGGTCATGTTGGTGTAAATTTCATTCCTTGCCCTTGTATACATTAAATAAAGATATTCTGACCAAATATTAACAAGTCACCAATCATTAATTCATTAACACTACTGCTGAAATGTGTTATTGTTTCGTGCTATAATCAAAAGCATCTAGTTTCTTTTAAACTATTGAATTCAACGAAACCAACTGAGGTGTAAACTTTCTTTTGTACTTTTGTTTATTTCAATTTTGTCACACGCTCTTGTGGAGAGATACCGCTTGTGAGACAACCCTTCTAGATTGTATTGATTTCAGTGAAGAGATGTGATTATAACGATATACTGCTTTGTAACCTATCAATATTCATAACTATTCTTTCAATAAGCACGGTCTACCATCGTTGGGTTCACGTCGATGATAGATGATTGTAGTAAGGCCAGAGATTTCTCAAATACCCAAAGATCGAACTTGTTAACCTATTGACAGTTTGCATACGAAGGTAATATAAGTATATATGTAATCAATAATGCACTCAACAACTTCTCTTGACAACGATGTTGCAATGAATTTGATTACTCAAAACATCATAAGTTTAAGTTGTTTTTTTTGGTTTCTTTATGTTAAAGGGGCAGTAGCACGTTTTTCGCAAAATATATTTTTTTCAAATTTCCCATTTATAATGATAGTTTATGTAATTTAAATTAACTTTAGAGGGTAAAACATCTTATTACACAAACCAATTATCTGTAGTGGTAAAAAAAACTAGGTTGCGTATAAAGCAAAACTTGTATGGCGGCCATTTTATTGTGAACACAATTTATTATTTTGTATTACAAAAACGATTCCCATATTCACATGTACACTCATTTTAAACTTTATTTTCCGAAGAGAGAAGGATGTTTTACTATTGGTGAAATTATTTTTCAAATACATTTCATCAACTTATTTGAGCGAAAAAATGTGCTACTGCCCTTTTAAGGTGTGTTCCATCGTGTGCGTAATTACTACGTAGAAAATAAAAAAAATCGTACTAAACTGGTTGATTAACCAAAATTTCATTCAAAGTCCGCAATATGTTGAGAGGCTTATAGAATGTAGTGATAAGCGTCTACGCCCAGTGGTTTACCGCGTCCGCTATGATTATTCTAAAAACATCATATTAATATATATATACCCTGTCACATTTACCTCCAACCCAAACGCCAGCAAATGAGGTATCTATATATATATATAAACCAATCAAATTTGACTTCACTTTTTTTAATCAACACATTAACCCGGTTAGATCATCCATCTGAAGAGTGAAAAATGTAAAATCAACAAAACAATGTTTTATTTTTTCATTGAAAACGAATTTGTGCGAACTTGTCTCTGATAGTTCGTAGTTTATACACAATAGGAATATCGTTTGCCACCAGGAGTTGACCAAAGTATAATTTGTATACAGATATCATCAAAAGATTGTGAATATGTGTAAGTGTTTCAGTACAAAAATTGTATACAGATATCGTCAAAAGTTTGTGAATATGTGTAAGTGTTTCAATGCATAATTTGTATACAAATACTGTCAAAGTATTGTGCAAATGTGTAAGTGTTCCAATGCATAATTTGTATACAAATACCGTCAAAGTATTGTGCATATACGTAAGTGTTTCAATGCATAATTTGTATACAGATATCGTCAAAGGATTGTGCATATGGGTAAGTGTTTCAATGTATAATTTGTATACAAATACCGTCAAAGGATTGTGAATATATGTAAGTATTTCAATGTATAATTTGTATACAGATATCGTCAAAGGATTGTGAATATGTGTAAGTGTTTCAGTGCATAATTTGTATACGGATATCATCAAAGTATTGTGAATATGTGTAAGTGTTTCAGTGCATAATTTGTATACGGATATCATCAAAGTATTGTGAATATGTGTAAGTGTTTCAGTGCATTATTTGTATACAGATATCATCAAAGTATTGTGAATATGTGTAAGTGTTTCAGTGCATAATTTGTATTCGTATTTGTAGATATCGCCACTTGCATGTGAAAATAAGCATTGACACTCAGGCGAGATCTTAGATGTACAACTATATCTATATCACCAACCACAATCAATTGGAATTTGTTGCTAGGAATAATGGGTTAAGGGGATGTCGGAGCCTTTTTACTTACATCATGGTGACTATTATCATTTTCAAATAATTTCACTTGACTCTCATATCCATACCCTATTGGCAAATTATGATAATTACTTGTTTCGAATGAAAATCGAGCAACAGCTTTTTACAGAACCGAAATTATACGTCTCATACATTTATGAATGCACAGCAGTTACATGCCCTGTTAAACATAACCACACTGGAACTGTCACTTCGAACTTTCACTGAATGAACTTAGTCTAGCATTAAATTGATAATTTTAGTCAGTAGTTCATGATAAAATAAAGCATTTTAAAATAACGTTTGACATATTGTCACTTCAACAACATACTTAATGTCCCTTAACTTAACTCAATATTGACGGTTTGCTTGTTTACATGTAATTGGGAGATCCTAATGAAAAATTCAGCGTATCGAGCTATCGTTAGTTTGAGGTCTCTGTCTAACTTAAACACTTAAACAATATCGATAATCCTTTTGAGTATTCATTCTGGAGCCGTGGTTCTCTGACTCGGAGTGAAACAACCAAACTAGAAGGCCTGCAGAAACTGAGAAGATGTTGTTTCCATGGTATCTTGCATTTGGTCTCTTGTCCGTAGTCTTCACTGAAGGTAAGAATTAAGACTGTAAGTCGTTAATTAGAAACAGGTCTCCGAAGTCTCCGTGTATAAGAAAAGAGAACGTAATAGTCCTAAGGACTTCAGCCCAAGAGTTTTTTCAGTCAGGACCGAGGTCAAGTTATTTTATTTGTCTCTACACTCAACCGCAAAAGAAACGTCAGCATTCAAAATGCAAGATAATTTAACCCACGAGTGATAAAAACGACTGAAAAAGAGATCGGTCGCACATCATGTCTCTAAAAGTCAAGTAAACTAAATTTTAATTTTAATTATTTTTTTTTTAAGAAATCGTAATTTTGGAATCTCCTTACCTACGAGACAAATTTGTTTGTGAATCCTTTATGACGTCCTTCACTAATGATGCATCAACAAATGTAAGTCCAAGAACGTTATTTATGTCGACAACATTTTTCATTAATTAAATTCTACAGTTTATGATCTTTTAGGTTAAATGCTAAACATTCTTGCCACCAACCATTTTGAAATAGCTAATTCAACTTCCCAAGCGTACTTGAACAGACATAAAACTTAAAGTATTATACTCTGATAAATGAAATTGCGGGTATCTTTTTATAAATCATATGCCTATAAAAAGCATAATCGACTTCTCCGGTAGCACCTCGCACTACTGTGTGGAGTTTCGTGTGCTGTTGAATGTATCCAAATTAACACATATTTATAATGTATACGTGTGTAACATTTGAGTGTACAATGTAAGGTCTACACACCTATACAATACTTGGTGAATACCACGTGGAATGACAATGTTGACAATGTTGATTATAACTTCAAATTCGTTTATAAAGTAAACGTTATCACCGATCGTCAAGGAAATCCAGACACAACCAAAAACCATGTGAGAATAAATATACAAAGACAAATTTATAACTACAGTTATCATGTATGGTATTTATTATCTTGAATTTCAAACACTTAAATTCTTAAAGAATTCATGTTTCATTCATATGAATGATCTTTATTTAATATTGTAAAGTGTTGCACAATGCATTATAAACACATATTTCAGTAAATTCATTTCAAAATTCATTAATGACAAGAGAAAACAGTAGGGAACTAAGGACAAAACCTTGTCGTATACCGACCTGGCAGTCACAATAATCAATTATTTTACGGAAGCTTCAAAAGAACTATAAATACACAGTTAACAGGAAATGTAAACCAGATTTTAAAAGACAAATCCGTAGCTTTAGATCGGTCAATGGAACCAAAGACTTTTAAAATCGATAATAGTAACATAACACTTCTTTCATTTTTTCCGCAGACATTTGTCAATAATATCTTATAAAGTAAAATATGATCATAGTGAGTATCCTTGTCTGTCACCAGCCTATGTCTCCAGCAGTTAACCCATGTATTTGTCCAATTTGTAAAACTAATATTTCAAATTGATGTATTTAATTTGCTTTAAAGGGGCAGTAGCACGTTTTTTCGCTCAAATAAGTCTATGAAATGTAAAATTAACGGCACCAATAGAAAACGCCCTTTTCTCTTCGGAAATCAAGTTTGAAAAAAAGAGTGTACATGGTTCCGTAAAGCCATGGTAATCGTTTTTTGTCATTCGAAAATAATAAAATGTGTTCACAATAAAATGGCCCCCAGGCAATTTTTGCTTTATACTTAAACACCGTTATGACCACTACGGATAATTGGTTTGTGTAATAAAATGTTTTACCCTTTAATTAAATATAGTTGACATAAACTATCATTATAAATGGGGATTTCGAAAAAATCAATTTGCAAAAAACGTGCTACTGTCCCTTTAAATACACAACAACGACATTCCTCAGGGTAGGTATCTGGATTTTCCCCATCACCTTTCTTATGTAGGGGACGATCATTGTCTTTGTCAAAGTCATAGGAAACCCCAAGTGTAAAAAATAGTGATACATACATTTTTCAAAAATGGCATGATGATATTTTCAGATGATTGAAATAAAATTATAATCATGCAATCAATTCCAGCTTACTTAATATCATTCAATTTCACCATACAAAACTATTTAAGTCTCCATGTAATGTTTATTTCGGGTTATGCTCCCGAAACAAATCTAAGTCAGCAGATATACCCGATTTTACCCAAAAGTTTCAATTTAATTAAACCTTGGAGTTGAAACCACAACACCAAGAGATTAATTAATTTTGAATAATTACGGACCAAATATGAATTTTCTAAGTCATAACAAGTTTCGAGTTAGACTCCGGAAACGATTTCGGACAAAAGGATATGACGTGTTTGGTCAAATATTTGACTGGGCTCCGTCTGCGCTAAATTGGTTCAGAACACACGCTTATACGGGCTGTCCTCAGACCTTGTGGCGAGGAATCTAAGGAACCTGTTCGTATCCCAGTAGATGCATTATTTTGCTTATTTTATTCCTCGGAACAAGGTCGATTTTAATCAGATTGCGTCTATACAGCACTGTCAAACATGAATTTGAATGCAAGGATTACTTAAAGAAGTCAATCAATCAATGTTATTATCGTCTCACTTGTGTACATGTTACAAATCATGATGTACATACAATTACACATACACGAGCAAACGCACAGCGATTTATGAGAGACATTAAATACTTAAAGTATTAAACCAGAATATGAATACAATTTTACAATAATCATAAAATAATACAAAGCAAGTAAAAAAGGGTAAATGTTAATCATAAATTAAAAGGTTGTATAAGATAAACCTTCTCTTAAAAAGTATATTATGGCAGCTTCCGGCGATGTGAAAGACTAAATCCGGGTTTCCTAAAACAGTATTAAAAGTCAGGTTGGTTGACAGTTCTGGCCATTTTTCCATGCAAATACTGACAACCTCCTTCCGCTCTTCAGTATAAGGTTATAAGCAGATGAAACTTGTCCTCTACACAATGGAAACAGATTCTCTCAACTTGGGGGATATTTTCGTAACGGCGCTACTCCGTATCATTGTTTACTTTTATGGGCTTTTGGTATAATGAAACATAACATTAGTTCCGGAGTATAGTTTTGCTTGAATTTTCTAAAAGAATACGTGCTGAGTTTGTTTCTGCTGGTACCATTCGTTCCCGTGTCTGCTTGGACCTTTGTCTTCCATGATGCAATGTTCTTCTGGAGACTGGTTCTTTGGACAAGTCTCACTATTAAGTTTCTTCTCGAGGGGTATGTTGCAGTCAGTATCAAAGTCTAACTCTTGAAGATATATCTTATCTTTTTGGTTAATAAATCGGCCAATGTAAACACTCTCTCGTTTAATCTGCGTGGACTTGTGTTCTTCATTCTTGCCCAGTGTCCCACTGCATTTGTCCACTGTTGCACTTCGGGGGAATCCGTCGGGAATCACCATTATTGCAAAATTTGGTGCGTATTTCCCCAGTCCAAGATGGAACCTAATAGCTCTGTGGTGTACAGCATTGAACGGCGAGTGATTGGAAGTACCTCAGAGAGTAGATTCATAATAGCCCATAATTGGCCATACCATAGTATCGTAAAGCTTTGTACAAACGTTGAATGGTAGACCTCCTACTGCCTTGTATTTCGCTATCAATAGCCCGAGTGCTCTGCTGGTCGTCTTTGCCGCTGTTTTTCGCCATTATGCTGTAGTTCAGATGTTCAGCGAGAAGAAGTTAGTGGCAAGAGTCCGCTATAGCAAGCACATCGGTTCCAGATGAAAATATCAAATGGTCCTGGTGTAGAGTGTCCTCCTCAAGGATCTTGATCGTTCTCACAGGCGAATGCTCGTTATGTTTCGTTGTAGGACTGCTCCTATCAATATCGAACTCGGCAGATATACAACTACGCCATTGGAAAAAAGAAGATGTTTTCACTGTCTAGATGTCATTGAAGATGAAGCCCATGTCATTCTTCATTGCCCCCTATACATTTCAAGTAGAGAAGCCCCTTTAACACATGTCAAGCAAAATGGAGTAATGTTAGTACTGCATCTGACCTGGAACGATTGCCTTTACTTCAGCTAGCTAAGTATTTCAGGGAAAGTGCCAGAAGCTGCAAGCTTATTTTAGAACAACGACGGAAAACCTTAGCCAAACATTGACCTTTTTATTTACATTTTGTATATTTTTTGTACTAAATTGAATTAATTTTAATTGATAAAAACGTATGTATTTTTTTAATGATGGAATTGAATATATATTTTACAAACGTTTTTCAACCTTTATCGTTTAATGTCAATCTTTTAAAGGCGTTTAGACTCTCGTAACCCTATTGTCAGGGTGGCTCATGTATTTTATATTTCTATGTAAATGAGGTGAGACTGAATACATCATATGTCTTTCTGCCTTCCTGCATTGCTGTATTGTAACAGTAACAGTATCTCAAAGGATCCAGAAATGTGTAGAGCGTGTCGGTTAAGACCATGTGAATAACGCTTGGTAATTTTTAACAGATATGCCTATCGAGATGGACGTAAAGAATATGAAACTTGAGTTAATGATGGCTGGCTGTAGTCACTTCCGGTACGAGGTGAAGACCTGCAAGGAACAACGTGTGTATCTCTACGACGTGAAGGACAGCGCCATTGCTCATCTCATCATCGGGGGCTGGGGGAACAAGAAGTCTCATATCAAGATCATATCGACTGGACAAACACGGATAACACAGACACAAAGTGTCTTCGCCTGTAATGCGTTCAGGTATGGAACTTCCTTGTACTCGTATTTGTACTCATGCAAATAGTACTTCGTATACACATTCTTGTCAACAGTTCCATTCTCCGTTTTGGCAACTCTCTGTTCATTACATCGATTGTGTTCACTTTCTTTTGTTCGCCTGGTCCGATATTGCAAAGAGGTTATTCTTCGCTATTTTGATGACAAAACCTATCAATTTATTTTCAAATACGTCTTTGTAATCTATTTAAACCTTCAATTAATGATTAGTGGTGTGTATTGCCTTAATTTCCATGCTTGCCATGTCACCTGTGGTATTTATAACTATATTTCAACCTTCAGGATGATTTTGTAGACCTCTCGCTGTCGTTCTGGTGGTTACTCTGTACACTTTCAAAGTCCATTTCTTAACAAGTGGACAATTATTAATCAACGTGTTTTGTGTTTGTTGCAGGTGGTTCTGGGTGAGTTGGAACAATGGGAGCATAGCGTACGGAAAGGGAACGGTGCCAGGCAAGAACGTCCTCATTGACCTGGAAGATCCTTCAGGAAGGCGGGTCAAGAGAGTGCAACTGATGACTGGGAACATAGCGTCACGTGTGAAAATTGGTAAGGAAGGGTACATGTATAATACGATAATCTTGTCTTCAGATTACGCGTTACCGAGGCCGTTTTCCCTACTCCCGAGGACCAACGGATACATAATTCAGTATAACTTACTGAGCTCATTATACCCGATTCACGCAATCATGGTACACTGTGATACGCCCAATACAAACCTTTACAGGAAATATGGACAAACTATGCATGACATGCGTGGCATTGATTGACACTGCTTGCCAATGCCGATCCAAAACACTGAACATGTAAAACTGCAAGACGCGCACTCCAGACGCACTGCAGACGCATGTCACGAACCATGATTGCATGAAAGTGTCAATGGGGCTAGTGTCAAATATCCGCTATATGGTACGCATTAATGGGTAACATGGAGCAAAGTGTCAGTGGGGTTTTAGTCATCCATCTATTTATCAAATGATCCGATATCAACACCACAGTAAGGAAGGTTGAATGGTATGCTGGTTTCGTCACAACCATTTTTATTCGCAACACTTTTGAAATATTGCTTTCGGTGTCTTTAAAGAAAGCCAAGATTAGACTAGAAGGTGTTTTACTCAGGTGTAAGGTGTTAAACAGAAGTCTCCCCATTCCCCCAATTCAGTTTTACTTTTTACCATTCAAACACCTAAAAGGCACATCTACATGATATCGGAAAGCAGTGTATCAAATTTGGTGAGGATTGGTCACATAGTTAAAGAGGTCTGCTCCGGAAACATACCCTACCCTTCAAAAGGACAAAGTCAAAATGGTTGCCAAGGAAACTGAGAAAAATGTTGAACCCCTAAAAGGCACATTTGGTGGTGAATATGTCTATCTTTAAATTGACAAAGTACAAATAGTTACCATGGAAACAAAACAAATAAAATTGACAAAAAGCTTAAACCCCAAAAAGGAACATCTACATGATATGGGGGGGGGGGGGGGGGGGGGGTAAACGTTGGTAACTAATGACGAGTTTTAGACATTTCATAACCAATATCCTAGATGTAGAATTACTCACAAGACAGAGAAAAATATGGGGTACATAGATATATATGATGGTTTGGTTAAGAAAAGAAATGGTGTTCATTGCGATAGGCGATGTCGGTTTATATGTTCGTGTAGGTATGTATCACGTTTTGCCAAACAGTACTCGTTTTTAGTGTCGTCTATGACATCATAAAACCAGTGCTTGTTAGTATATCCTTTACGAAATTTAAATGGGTAATGAAGAAACACTCGAAAATCGATCTTCAAGAAAGTTGTGTAGGTTTATGCAAAACATCTTTCTTCTCATTTGTATATATAATCTTACTCAACTCAATTTATCCATTGGCCGTCGTGAACTAGCCTATGCCTATTCCTGTGTTCATAATTCATAATTTTTTGCTTTAATTGTTTGTCATTGAAGGTGCATCCATTGTGTTTCATAAAATTTTATTAGGCTTTAATACGTTCCGACTCAACATAGGTGCTTGCATATTCAATCCGGATCACCAAATATATCATAATTACTAGTTTCCAGTTAAAATAGAGTAACATCATTATGTATGTGCAGAAACCGAAACTAGACGTCCAATTAGCATCCACAGTATTTATATGACCTATTAAACATGATCAATCCAAATTCATCACTTTGTCTGTTAAAAATAAGATTCCAAAATTACGTTTGACTCATTGACGCGCGCCATACGCAGTACATTGTCCGGTTTTCGATCAGAAATCATTACTTTTATCTTCATATCGTCAATATACTAAGTCGACTAAGATCAAAATGGCAATTTTCGGCAACAGTCAGTACTTCCCGATAACATAACACAATTTATAACGTTTAGCATATGTGACCCCTGACAGCACAATGGATGTACCTTTAAAATATATCTTTACGTTACACGTATAATTCATAATCCAAAAAATATTTCCATCTAACTTCAGGCCACTTTGTCGCGGGAAGCAAAAAATACGAGAAGGACCTTACAGAGCGCTACATGACAACCCATTGGCTCCAGTCAATCCCTTCCACGTCCCCCTGGGCGTGTGCCACCGAATGTAGCGGACGTGCTGAGTGCGGGCTCTTCAACTTCCACCCCGGTCAACGCATGTGCTACCTTATAAACAGAAAGTCTCAGTGGCAACACCATGCAATAAAGAGTGGATGGCAGACTTGGAGAATGCTCTACTGCTAATTGTACCAAAGGTCAGAAGAAACGGTGCCATAATATAAAGAAAAGACGCGGACTTCAATGAATTAAGGCAGTCGTGCTGCTTTGCTCCGAGCTTGAATTGCTGATTAATTCTAATGTCTAGAGGTTACAGTATTTAACGAGTCGAGGAAATTATCTGGGTTCTTGTATCATAACTTGTTAGTTATCCGTCAATCATTCCGCTTGTATATTTAAAGAGAAAACTAGCAATAAAAGATTTGAATCCATACAAGGACGTTAAATTACATTTTGCCTTTTTCCAACAAGATACATATCCGTCGTTATATCCCACTTAGACCGCGTTGTCCTTGGTAACCATTCATAAAAGTGTCTTGTTCATTATCGATGCCATGATTCTTTGGACGAAACGGACACGGACACTTTTTAAAACCTTTTAAACACTGGTTAAATAAAACAAAATTCAACGTCTACTATATCAACAATGAGCTAAATGTTTAAATAAGATAATGTGGCAGAGCAAGCGATTGTAATGCTTCATCTGCCGATAAAATATAAAATAAAACATATTTGAATCAACAAATTGTTTTGATAGACATTACTCTGGAAAGAACTGAACCAACAAATAAACATAGCTTCTGTTAAGCCTTGCACTACATCATTCGTAATTTTAGTTAATAAAATATGTAAGTTTAGACATAACTTAACTAACTAGTTTGAATCATGATTCAGTTTAATGAATAAACGTAATATATACATATGAATTAAGTAAATATAAGCTAAGAGAAAGTGAAGAAGTTTAAGTTACCTAAATATGGTCCTAGTGAAAACCTAGTATTAAGAATCCGCTTTTGAAGTTTCACTGGTGCAGTGCAACACAGAAAAGGCGACCCCTCGTATCCAAATGTCGCCACGAAATTGAGAAAATATGTTGTAAAATTACCTAGGCAATGGATTGCACGGAACTCATGATTTAAGGACATTTAGTTCGTGGCTTAATTGGGCAGGCGAGAATCCTGTGCTTAAATCGCTCAGGCTGAATATCCAATAGTACTACGCATTCGTTGCATGAAATACCAGGACAGTTTGTCCTTGAGGTCCGTCCTCGGCCGAATGCCTCGGCGCGCCTCTCGGACAAATTGTTTTGGTATTTCCTGATACAACTCGGAAACTGTGATAGTAGCTATTACTTATCTTTTCTTCTGTTCGTTGGTAAGGACGCAGATTGAGATATTTACTATTTATTGCGGGAAATATTTTTTTCTACAAACGATGTTCGTGTCATCAATGGAGTTCATATCCTCCTTGGACGTAATTGCATGTCTTGACACAACGATGCATCGACGTTAGGAGTGAGAGAGTGATGTTTTGTCATTCTTAAAGGAGGTATTTCAATTGTGTGTGTGTATCTGGTGCCACCTGTCCTTGTCAGATTGTCGACCTAGGTGATCCAATAATTGTTCCATGAGCTCCATATCCTGTGATAAGATTAGTCGGTTGTGTCCCAACTGTTACACGTGCCATTTGTCACACACTACAATAAACATAATTACACAGGCCATTACACACACAGGTAACTACCTCTTACCTATCAATGAAGAATGGAATGGTCCAAACCCGTTAGAAAGAGAACGCAAAACAGATGATTAGCACTACAAACATCATTTATTTTGGCTTTTGTGTCATTCATGTTTCATATAATTTTGTTATCATGAGTCATTATCATGAGTCACGTTCAAGCACTAGACATCAGCACTGGACATCGTTTCATTATTTACATTATTTACAGCAGTACAAATCAGCACTAAACATAAATGTTTCATCATGTCCATATATGAATCACATATCAGCACTCTGGTTGGTTTCAGGTCTACACGATGTACATTTTATCCAATTTTAACTAAGTGTCCGATGGCATCAAGGTACTCGAGTGGTGTCTTGGTTCCCTGTTGGAGTTGGTCCTTCAGTCTCTGGATTCTGTTTTCCAACTCCCTGTAGACACGCTTCCTGATAGGTGGAGCAGCGCCGAAGTCGAACTGCGACAGCATCTTGATATTAGGTGTCCCTTAAAGGTGTTCTACCGTCAGGATACATTATCTGAAATTGTCGTTCCTACGTCTGTTGCGTCGATGTTGGTGCCTCAGTTCACGGTAGGATATATAGGCTCAGATACCGTGGGCCCGTTGATGTCTGTACCGTGTTTGCCTGCTGATGCGGTGTCCTGGTACCAATGCTGTTTTACAAAGCGGATGTCAAGAGGAATAATTCGGATATGATTGTCTCCGAAGGGCTTGGTCACTCGAGGTAGACAGATGCAAAGTCTCTATTGCCTGCCTGTTTGCCTGCAACGTAGCATACGTTTTTAGACGGTCAAACGGTCGCGACTGTCGAATATTGCAGCAATGACGGCGCAAGTTGTTCTTTGTTCAATTCTTCGTTCTCCCTTGGTAGAACTTTGTGAGTTTTACTTGTGCTTATGCATTCGACTTAATAGCATGCTTAAAAGGTAAGCGTTTCTGCAAAGTTTACTGAATAAAGTGTTTTTGGATGACAGTAATATGTAAATGAAAACGTGGTGATAAAGAACCGTGCCAATGATTACATTATACTAGTTATCCATGTGAGTAAGTTAGATATCAACATATCCTTGACTACATTTTACTGTATGAGCATATGGTAGAAGTGTGCAGATAAAATAATTATTTTTGCAAATTGAGTTCCTGACACACCAGAATAAAATATTGATGTTGTTTATGACTTGATCACGCAGTCGTATTTGTGTGTATCTTCAATGCAGTATTAAGCATGAAAGTATAAGTATGTGCAAATATTTGTGTTATCTCGCTATGGAATTGTATTTATTATCCCAATCTGTGTTCCACAGTTGATATCGTTTTGGCAGTAGATTTTGTACAATGTCATGTCACCGTCACCGTCACCTACATGACATCACAATGATTTTACATGATCGGGAAATAACATCACAATGCTATTACGTCATACAAAAATGACGTCACAATGCTATGACATCACCGCATTAGAAGTCAACTGGCAGAGTTGTGCAGTTTTTCATTGAAACGCAATGAAGAATGAAGTTGCCTAAAAATAGAATCTCACCCTCGTGCCTTCTGATAGTGTTGCTATAGTTTATATCAGAAGGCACTTGGCTGAGATTGTCTATGTATTCACAGTCGTTCGTGCATTTACCTATCACAGATAACAAACTGACTTTTACTCAAATATCAAAGGGAGTCTACAACAAATGTCAGACTCGTCTCCTACTCTCTTACCATATTGGTCCCACGTTTATGTCTTTGTTTAATAAACCATGTATTAAATTAATTTTAATATTTTTTCTCTTCACTGGTGTTGATCACTGTCGCTATAACTTCGAAATAATTGCCTGTTATAATTTTATTACTTTAGACGTGTGTACATATGTCATCATTTTTAAATCTTATGTACACCTGGAAAACAGTGAAATAAATTATATTTAAAAAAGCATGTGTTATAGCCGTGTAATAAATCTTCAAAATCTGGCCATAGATACTATTTACAAAATGTAAAATCTAAAAGAAACAAACACACCCCAGCATCTCCCCTTTAACAGACAGAAATAAAGTGCTCTCACAAAAATATAAATAAGTGTTACCAATGGCTTATCAATATTTATGAATCAATAAAAAATGAATGTACATGGTTCGGTTCACCCATGCGAGTCCATTTCCCATCGAGCGGCCATTTTAATGTTTCACTTCAAAATGGCCACTCGAAGGTAGATCAAGTAAGCTGAGTGATGTAGCGATACCAGAGTAGAGTTTTAAATATGGTACACTGATGGAATGGTCAACCATTTTGCTGTCTGAACTCTTAAATTCTTATGAGACCTGCACATTCACCTCTCACACTGAAGAGTTCCACACTATTGTCGCTTCATATGTCGCATCATTTTCTTCGAATAAGGATAACCGTTTTCAATGGATACGGCTTATCGGGTCGTTAAATGAAATGTTTTACCCATTAACGAATCATTATATTGTATAAACTTTAATAATAAATGGCAAATTTGAGAAAACATAACATGAGGAAAACGTGCTACAGCGCCTGTAAAATTAACTTTTTACCATGATTTAGTGTTAGATGCTTGCCATATGAATATAGTTGTTTACTCTGCATTCAATGTCATTATTGTTGCGCTTATCCTATATGTTGCTGTTTATGTTCTTATTTCTTGATGTAAAAAATGCATTTTCGGACAATAAAGTATTATCTTATCTTATCTTATCTCATATTATCTTAAATGTCTCTGATGTATTTCAATTAGTGTTTAACCTACCACATTAGATCGAATGCTGTCAATTATAGACTTTATAGAGCGAATCATATAAATTGCTGTCAAATAACAGCTTGATGCTATATCGAAAAGTTTGGTGTGTGGTGATACGTTCCTATGTTGTTCTTTTATCTACATTCGCGGGCAGAATAAAGTATATGTATATCAACGCAAGATATTTTAATCAACGAGTGATGAACACGACTGAAACGTAATTTCACCATGTCTCTATAGGCAAACAAACTTAATCTGTAATTTTTAAAAAATTATCTGTTCATATATTTCTGAAGAAAACAGCTTTGTATCCCACTGTATGTAATACAGTGGGATATAGTCGTCGCTCTGCCCGTCCGTCCGACGATACCGCTATTCAGCAAGCTGAATGGGCCAAGCAGCTCAGTTCTTCAAACGGGAGTTACTTTCCTTTCTTAAGGATTTATGAGGTTTTATGAGGATAAGTATGAACTGATAAAGGCATTTTTTTCCTTTACATGTACAGGAAATCATGGATCTATGTTCCACATCTCTTAAACAGTCGTGTTTCTAAATTGCTTGATGAATGATTATTTATTAACTATATATCCCCGACAAAGTGACCTTCACCATTGGCGTGCTGTCAATAAAATTACAACATGAAAACTAGGTAAATTCTCTCATCCGATTTTCCTACTTTATAAGCCCTTATTTCATTAATTACTTGATTAAATGATAAATATATTATAAACCTCGTTTGTGTCACCATGTATCATTAATATCATTCATTTGGAATACAAAATTATACCGCCAAAGGCTCATATTATTCAATTTGTATCCCAAATTTAAGATATTACTGATACGGAAACATTATATATACTTTAATATATCATACGTCATTATACCTCAAAATTACATGCTTATTTATTTTAATTTCTAAACAAGAAAATGTACATGGAGTTTGTCTAGCAGTTTGTCAGTTGCAGTTGAAAAATACGTTGACAAAATCAGTAACATACAAAAAACATCAAAACTCATACAATCCTCGTTCATTCCAGGTTACTTTCCGGTGAGTCAAAAATGGGCTTGTTTATGACGTCCTACAGGAATGATGCGTCAGCAAATTTACGTCCTTATAGATACATTATGCCGATAACATATTATACGAACATAATTTCCATATTTCATATCATTTTAACTTTGTATTTGAGCAAATGAAAATATAAACATAGGACAAAAAGTGCTGGAATCCGCTTGCCGGATTCTTCCGGATCTGACAAGAATTGGGCGTATCCCAGAGGATCCGGCAAGGCGGAATCCAGCATTTCCTCTGAAATATCATACTCTCATGAATTAATTGGGTGTTTTTTTTATCTCTTCGTGAGATATATCCTCATCACAGACATTCGAAATCAACTTTATCGGGCAGAAATGTTTTGTTTGATTCTGTTGAAAATTTGCTATCGTCCTTGTTTGCCTCGGTGTACTCGGTGCACAATAAAATCCTACACATACTTTGAAAAGCATCACATGAGCATGTTTTTAATCCGACTGTCAACTCATTTCCACACTACTATACATAATAGATGTCACTGTACAGTGAATCAGGGCTTCGTTTATACAGTTTCTGACTTATGTTAGGGCCTATGCTCATTTATTTAACTGACAGACGATTCATAAATGAGTTACAGTTGCATTTGTCATCGATGATTTCTTGCATCGGGTACTGAGCATGAATGATGGTATTTTGAAGTGGTAAGAAAGAGTCTAACTTTCAACTAAGAGATGATTCGAGAATAGTGTTTCTCTTAGAGTCAAGTTATTATACATAAATAATTGTAATCACTGTTTTATGTAATAGATATTTATGTATAATGCAAAGAAAATTATATTCTGTATTCCAACAGTCTTTTCTTCTTTCTATCATTTTTCATACACTATCAAAAACCATGCAAGAATTGTCTTTCAATTCTTACATCAAAATCCATATCAAGTGAAACTGAAACACATTCAACACAACGGTGTATCAAAAGGATTATTTATTTCAATGTCATGAATGGTGTTGTAATAGACTAAGCCTTCATATCCAGCATCCCAACGTCTGATCATATATGCAGTAGTCTCGAGCTATTCCCTCGATAATCTGAAAGACAACAGCGCAAGCTATTAATCGTCGTAAAACCATACCCTTCGAGTAAGTGAATATTAGTCACAAAGTGTGGACGTTCTTTGAATCCAGAGGACACTGAAGAAGATTAAAGTTGATTTCATTTATCTGTGGAGTGATTTCTTTTACAATTGTACACTTCAAACAATCCTTAAAACTGCATCTCAAAATTTTTTCTATCCAAGTGCAAATATCTAATGATTTTGGATTGTCCACAATACTTTTCCGCTCTAAAATCTGAATTTTGTGACTATATAGTGATAAATCTTCAGATTCCGCTTATATCGTTGCTGCAAAAGTAGAGAAATTGTAAACCCTGTGGCCCATAATATCACGTCCAACTACTCATGTACGAGGAACTGCAACTGGACGAGACTGTTCTACTTTAAGGAATGTGGACATTAACATATACTAGACAAAAATAATGAGGGATATTTTGAAATTTTGAATAATAAATACTGGTGTATCTTATCTTGTCCAGTACATTATGATCCTTTGCAAGTCCACTGAAGGTAACGCTAATAACGTTTAAAGTAATTTTAAAAAGTTTGATATAGAAATATGAAGGAAGAATACATTCATGAGAACTGATGTAGTTCAACAAGGAATAAATTGACCGATAGGGAGAGATTGTGAGAATGTGATTCTTTTACAAGCATGTTTATATTATGACATATGAAATTGGTTCATACTGCAAAAACGTAATCAAACGTGAAAGTGCCCAATATGAATGATTGGCAACATACACACAACCGAATCCACATTATGGATGACAGAACACATTACAGATAAAAGGGCACATAAAAATGACAGAACACATGAACATGACAGAACACATTATAGATGACCGAACATATTACAGATGACAGAACACATAAACATGACAAAACACATTACAGATGACATGACAGATAACATTATAGCTGACAGATCACATTATAGATGAAAGAGCACCTTATAGATGACAGAGCACATTATAGCTGACAGATCACATTATAGATGACAGAGCACATTATAGATGACAGAGCTCCTTAGTGATGACAGAGCACATTAGAGATGACAGAGCACCATATAGATGACAGAGCACCTTAAAGATGACAGAGCTAATTGTAGCTGACAGATCACATTATAGATGACAGAGCACCTTATAGATGACAGAGCACATTAGAGATGACAGAACACATTATTGATAACAGAACAAATTATTGATAACATAGCACATTATAGATGACAGAACACATTATTGATAACTGAACACATTATTGATAACAGAGCACATTATAGATGGCAAAGCACATTATAGATGACAGAGCACATTATAGATGACAAACACATTATAGATGACAGAACACATTATAGATCACAGAACACATTTTAGATGACAAAGCCCATAAACATGACAAAACACATTATAGCTGACGGAACACATTGTAGATGACATAACACATTATAAATGGCAGAGAACACTATAAAAATACACAGAGCGATTCTCTAGAAGCGACTTACATGGTTTACATAGTGACTTTGATGGTCTTTGGCTGCATAAAGTCGGGTACTTTAGCACTTGCTCCTGTGAGGATTAAACAACATCGAGATGACAACTCGTAAACAGAAAGTAACACGATATAGTCCCATGTAAGTTACATTTTTTTTAAAACACATAAATTCAACCTATCAGTATCAGTGACATTTAACTACCCAATAATCGCCAATGTGGAATAAAAGTTAAAGCTCAAAGTAAATTAACCATGACAGTATGTACTGTGACAATGCTGTACCTACTGACTTCTCTAGTGAGATTTACCTCATGTGTTAAAGGTTTACGGGGTCGAATCCCGTTTGTTTGGAATAAACTATGTCACTTATACTTCACGGCGATTGTCATCTTCAGTAAAATATCTGGATTGGTCTTTATTCTAATATTTCACCATTAAAAACTTTTCACCATTCATCATTTCAAACTTAAACAATAATATATTAATTAGTTCAGATTCAGAAAAAAATGAATGTAGTTTTACACGAGAATGGTTACCCTCTGAACAATGGTTCAAAGGTTTGGAGGCGATCAACGTATTAATAAGCCGAAACTTTATACATAAATAGTGAAAGTTTCACAAACCTGCTCCCTGAGGATAATCATTTTTCATAACTGAAATCGAAAAGAAACGAATGATACACAAATATTCCAACATCATAGCTGAAAAGCTAAACTCACGTGCAAAAGAAACATTACCATATAAAATACAAGATAGGTCAATCCACGGGCGATAAATACAATAAACAGCGATAAATCATTTCTTCAGAACCCAACAATAATAAATATCAATTTTCCCAAAACAATTCTGTTCATATTTCTGAGTATCACACGTTTTAAGAAATCGTTGTTTTGGAATATCCTTAACTAGACGAGATAGAAGCGTCCAAAAGCGATTTTTGGCTTGTTTTGGTACGTTCTACGATAATAATGCGTCAAGAAAGAAGGTTCTTTATGTACACAACATATTTCTATTTTCGAATTTTTAAAACTTAATAACCAAACATTGTGGCCAAAAAACATCTTGAGAACGAGAGTTTAGCATCCAATTTGTATTCGAATAGAATTTTTTTTTAAACTATCATACTGTGATGTAACTATGAGTCCATCTCTACAAAACATGTGTCCATCAAAGTCATTCAAAATTAACTTTCTCCGACATCAATATTTCATTTCATACTCTTTTAGATATGAGGGGACGTTTCTTTTGCATGTGAGAATATATTAGCTCAATCTGAATTGTTTTAACTTTCATATTAAACAAATCAACTAATATGTTTCAATGAACGGGACATGTCTGGTTGCTTTAGTTGTAAGTTATTAGGGAAATGTCGAACTGGAAATTGTATGGATTTTATTACTTACAACTGCTTAATTGAATGAAATATAATGGTGTCTTTGCCGAAAAATACACCATTATGATTACAAATATAGTCTCTTAAAATATTTTCAAAATACTCATAGGGTTTTTATAAATTCATCTCATTTAATATCCGACCAAAGGATAGAGCTCACTTGATATACCTGGTATCACATACATGTTTCAAGTCGAAAACAGGGCAAATATATAACTTATTTGAAAACATTATTATAAGAAATTATAATCAGAGTCTTACGCAGTCCCTGTGAAACTGTTAATACGCTTGATCCAGCTGGCCCTGAAAAGATGCAATAGAGATATTAAACATTTTGGTAATGTGGAACTTGTTGGCATTGTTGAGATCGTTGAATAATGTATTGTTTATTGATGAAACATAATCCAAGGAAATATTTTTACTTTACCATGAAAGCTTATTATTTTCACAGATTATCTTTCGCGAATTATATCAACTGCGTAATTCTCAATCCATGGCCAGGGAATTACACAAATGATATAACGAGGGACGTGGTGGCACGTGGTCCTGTGCATAGCTCAATTGATCGCTATCAGTGAAGTTCAGCAACAATGGGCGCGGCTCGCCGCATGGGTAGGTTACCCGCTACATTGCTGGATAAACTGAGAGTTTGAAGGGTCATTCCCTGCCCCACGCTGAGACATGAGTTGAGAGACTTGTGGTGTCACCCTGGATAAGTAACTTAGTTCGAAGTGTGCCTCTGTCCACCCAGCAGTAAAATGGGTACCTGGTATGATACGATGATAGTCTGAATTTGAACCTTGAGGCCTTGAGGCCGGTTTTCGGCCGTAATGATTGATTTTTGCTATTCCGCAAAAACTGAAATTTTGTGAACTTTCGCGGTTTTGAGGGTACGCGTCTTTGAAAATCTTCTTTTTATTCACCGCAATACATACAGCTATGTGTGATAGCTCATTTTGAAGATAAATGAATTGTGAAGAGGAAAGACTTTTTCGAATTTTGAATTTATTCCTAGAATTTCAAGAATTTGTCCTTGAACAGAAAACGAAAATCCCCATTTTCAGCAAAGTTCAAAGGATCATAACTGCTTAACTAGTTTAGATAGCTAAATTGTATTTACAACTTCGGATGCACAAATTCAAGAACAACAACTATTCTGTGAACCCTTTAATCAAGAAGTTGACAGTTAAGCTCCGAACATCGCAAACGTTGTCTCGGGGTCAAAATTTAAGCATCTTTGAGTATTTTCTTGAATATTCAGAAAAACATAACGCATTAATTATGTATGCACTGTAAATGACTATTACATCTACTTAAGTGGAAATTAAAGCACAATATTTTCTATGTTGCAACTTAGTATGAAAATATTAACCATTTTGTCTTAATCGTGAGAAAGGTCATGTAGGGGTCCATTAATAAGCGAGTGTTCCATTTTCAGAAGGTCATTGTCTTTGGAGAATTTTTGCAAAATAACTATTGAAGATAGAGACATGTTTGATAGCTCATTTTAAAGCAGAGAAACTGGTGAATAACCAAGAGTCCAACATGGAGTTGAAGGTCAAGCAGAAGTATTGAAGACATAAGTATTGACGTGTCAATCCTATTATTATTATTGTTATTATTATTATTATTATTATTATCATCATCTGTCATTCCCCGTCATGAGTTGGTTAGTTTTCATTTTACCCAAATTTCAAATAAACGCGAATATAAGGAAAAATCTTCCCACGTTAATACTGGACAAATAGAAACTCCCTCCTGGCGTTCGTATAAGGGTAGATAAACAACAGCATGGTCAAACTCTCCCTTTAAGTTGAATTATAGAAATGTGAAAAATAAAAAAATAGAGCCATGGGCTCTGTAGCTCATCACGGTTTTATTGATTTATTATCAAAGGTTGAATATCTAAGTTATCTCAAGTAATACATTGTTAACAAGCAAAATAAAATTGGTTTTAGATCATGACCCCTGTGACCCACATTTGGAGTCACAGGGTCACTAATCCAACAATTAAGAATCACCTTTGACCAAAGAATCTCTACACAACATTTCACCTTTTTAGAGCTTTACATATAAACTGGAGAAGAAGATGAAAATAGGTTTTTGGGTCATGACCTGTGACCTAGATTGGGGTCACAGGGTCACAAAATCTACAATTTAGAATCCCCATTGGCCAAGGAGTCTGCACACAAGTTTTCAGCTCTCTAGACCTTTTGGAACTGGAGAAGCAGATGAAAATAGGTTTTTAAGGATGTGACCCCTGTGACCCCTTTTGTGGTCATGGGGTCACGAAATCTACAGTTTAGAATCCCCATTGACCAAGGAGTCTGCACACAACATTTCAGCTCTCTAGACCTTTTGGAACTGGAGAAGAAGATGAAAATAGGTTTTTAAGGATGTGACCCCTGTGACCCCATTTGGGGTCATGGGGTCACAAAATCTACAATTTAGAATCCCCATTAGCCAAGGAGTCTGCACACAACTATTCAGCTCTCTAGACCTTTTGGAACTGGAGGAGAAGATGAAAATAGGTTTTTGAGGATGTGACCCCTGTGACCCCATTTGGGGTCATGGGGTCACGAAATCTACAATTTAGAATCCACATTGGCCAAGGAGTCTGCACACATCATTTCAGCTCTCTAGACCTTTTGGAACTGGAGAGATGAAAATAGGTTTTTAAGGATGTGACCCCTATGACCCCATTTGGGGTCATGGGGTCACGAAATCTACAATTTAGAATCCCCATTAGCCAAGGAGTCTGCACACAACATTTCAGCTCTTTAGACCTTTTGGAACTGGAGAAGAAGATGAAAATACGTTTTTAAGGATGTGACCCCTGTGACCCCATTTGGGGCCATGAGGTCACGAAATCTACAATTTAGAATCCCCATTAGCCAAGGAGTCTGCACACAACTTTTCAACTCTCTAGACCTTTTGGAACTGGAGAAGAAGATGAAAATAGGTTTTTAAGGATGTGACCCCTATGACCCCATTTGGGGTCATGGGGTCACGAAATCTACAGTTTAGAATCCCCATTAGCCAAGGAGTCTGCACACAACATTTCAGCTCTCTAGACCTTTTGGAACTGGAGAAGAAGATGAAAATACGTTTTTAAAGATGTGACCCCTGTGACCCCATTTGGGGTCATGGGGTCACGAAATCTACAATTTAGAATCCCCATTAGCCAAGGAGTCTGCACACAACTTTTCAACTCTCTAGACCTTTTGGAACTGGAGAAGAAGATGAAAATAGGTTTTTAAGGATGTGACCCCTGTGACCCCATTTGGGGTCATGGGGTCACAAAATCTACAATTTAGAATCCCCATTAGCCAAGGAGTCTGCACACCACTTTTCAGCTCTCCAGGCCTTTTGGAACTGGAGAAGAAGATGAAAATAGGTTTTTAAGGATGTGACCCCTGTGACCCCATTTGGGGTCATGGGGTCACGAAATGTACAATTTAGAATCCCCATTAGCCAAGGAGTCTGCAAATAAAATTTCAGCTCTGTGGAGTTATTGGTTCTGGAGAAGAAGTCGAAAAAGCGAAAAGTTTACGGACGGATGGACGGACGGATGGACGGACGGACGGATGGACGGACGGACGGATGGACGGACGCCGGACGCCATGCCATGCCATAAGCCCATCGGGCCTTTCAGGCCTGATGAGCTAAAAAATTAAAAACATAAGTGACATTGCATTGTTGAACTCTGGTTTTCGTCTTTTAGGGAAATCTTCATATCTACATTATTTAATAAGAAAGCGCCTGACTGTTATATTGGATGACCAATCTGTATGCCATTGTTTTCATAACACAATTAGACAACATCGTTATCCTACCTTGTTGTTGAGATATTGTTGTTCCTGGTATTGCTGAAACAAAGTATAACAATAGGTTGCACTTCAGATATTTGAATACATATTTCACTGATCTAGAACTTCCATCTCCTGTCGGAGGAAATATCCGAGGAGAACTCAACCAAACCAAATCCAAGTATCCCTACCTTCCATCCACTCCTGTCGGAGCAAATTATCCGAGGAGTCCCCACCAATCAACACCATGCAACAACTTCAAAGCCACCCACATCAACAATTGGCCTCTCCTCCAATCAACTATAATTAGTATTTGCTTAACAATTTCAATAAAGCCAATTGGCCTCCCTCGTTTCATCATGTGTGTTTATTTACATCTTCAATAAAGCCTACAGGCTTTTGTTTATCTACTTACTCCCATTCATGTTTGTATTGCAAATCCTCATCATTCTCATGCTTCATCTCCATCATGTTTATATTGCAAATCCCGATTGTATACCATTCTCATGTATGTTAATCTCCCTGATTCCTTCACCATTGTTTTGTTTGCTATATAAATGTACTATATTTTGTTATTTCCTTACATTCCACCTGATGAAGGAGTGAGTATGTACTCCGAAACGTCGTGTATTTTCACATTAAAGAAGTTGTTATCCAGAAAATCTTCCTGTTCTTAAAGTATAAGCATTGGTTGATTATCAGATACGTGAAATATTAATTTTTAACTGTAAAGCAACGGGTTAGTTTAGTCCCTTGGAGTAGGAAATGATAGTTAGTATTTGAGTGACAAAGATACATCAAGGTAAACGTGATGTTCGTGAGGTTGAGACTTTCTATTCGGGTACTCTGTTAAAGCACAATCAGACAGTAGTTGATAAGAGTTCCTAGCCAGTGGAGTCGAGTTGTCCAGCGAATATGGTGACTACCAATTTACTTTATACCCATGAAAACTTAAGATAGTAATACAGGCGTGCAATACGGTTTCCCGGTCGATTTCCGTATTGCACGGTGAATTCCGCTTTGCACGGCTGATGGTTCTATTTTCTCTAAACTTCAGAATTCTCGGAAGTTTCCGTACCAAGCAATGTTTTCCCAATTCAGTTTTCGGAATTCAAGTTTTACTGACACTTCTATTACATTTCAATTAATCAAACTATTAGCATGGATTCAGACGTAATATTAACATCATATGTAGGAAAAGAGTCACTCAAATAATAATTAACAAGGCAGAAAAAGGTCATGCATAGGGGAAATTGAAAGCATTTCCGAAGGCTTCGATAGCGATCCTGCATTATTGTGACGTAACAGCCCTTTACTATTGTGACGTCATATCCATGATAACGTCGTTCGAAAGAAGCACAACTGACGGAAATCTGAATGATGTATCTTATTGTCAGTTTTTTTTAATTAAATGATTTAAAGCAAATTTGGTGTTTTAATTATGATAACACACTTAAGAAACTTTCACTTAAAGCTCAACTGGGCTGACAAATGAGAATATTGAGATATTCGAGCTGGTCAAACAACCATATGTGTATTAATGCGCAGCATATCGTCCCAGTAAATTTTGCAACTTTATTGATTTCCCAAATTTACCGAAGAAAATAGGGTATATAAATTCGTAAACATAGAACATCATACTTGTGAAGTTTTGATCGATTGTAATGAACTCGAAGCTGTCATGAAAGCGGAGGAACAACTCGTTCTTCGAATACCAGGGTACATATAATTTTGTCATTAACGTCATTCCATACATATACTCTCACATAAGCAGCCATTAAATATATGTCGTGGTACAAAAAGACTGTATATACATTATGCCCTTATTTCATAATAATCAGTTTTATGAAGTGAATGGATCGTATCTACTTTAATCCAAATATAGTGTGTAGTAAGTTGTTGGTGTAGTAGTAAGTTCAATTGTTGTAATAGTCGTTGCTTTAGCAGCAGCAGTAGTAGTAGTAGTAGTAGTAGTAGTAGTAGTAGTAGTAGTAGTAGTAGTAGTAGTAGTAGTAGTAGTAGTAGTAGTAGTAGTCGTAGTCTTTGTTTCAGTAGAAGTTGTTGTTTTGTACGACGTAAGATTAACTGATAATATTATATTATAGTACCTGACATTTGTCAAATTTATTGATTAGATTGTATTATCGTACCTAACGATCGTACAATAACCTGATAACATGAAGAACTAATAAGATTACATGTATTACTTTTGTTAGATCAACTGATACGTTTGTATGTATCGTACCTGACATTCGTTGATGAATTGATACCTGACATGTTTATATCAACAGAGGAGGTTATATGTATCTTACCTGACATTTGTTCAAATCCGTGACCGGGTCCTTTCAAAAAATAAAAATGAATCTATTAACCAACATTATTGAAAGAATCATCATCTATGAATCGTTCTCACATTTTAAGATGAGTGTTTATCACTTGTTATTTGTTTTAGACGTTATAGATACAAATATACAAATACAACATACCTCCCACATTCATGCCCACATCAGCTGAAATATAAATAAAATAGGCCTAATGTTAACATACATAAAATTACCCTTTTTTAATATGTCATTTGGATAATTTGAAAATTGATATAATTTCAATATGATATGAAGTAGGAGTATTTGATAACAGAGTTTAGACGTTTATAGTAACGTTTTTTTTATAATAAGAATCATTTTCAAATTTGCTCATTGGTTATCTATAACTCTGTTTTACCCATTCCACTGTATCCCGGCATCTGGTGGTTCTCGTTGTGGATAGAGGGCAGCATGTCTTGACCATAGTGACCAGCTGGTCCTCCCATATCGTACATTTGACCCCCGTGGTTCATGTCAAACAGCGACTGACCTGTCTGACTGCTCATCTCATATGATTGTGGACCCCCAAATTGCTCCATATTACCAGGTGCAGCGAAGTCATAATATTGTCCACCATTCTGTCCAATGATGTCTGCCTGCTGGACTCCAGGGTCGTAGAAAGATGCGCCCTGACTCTCCATACCAGGCTGTCCCAGCTGGTTACCCATGTCGGCTGGAGGAGCACTTCCATACGCTGCCTGTTGTGGACCACCCATTACTTCTTTGAGCGACATAATTCCACTTTGAGGAGCCCCTGTATTACCGGTAGTTTGAATGTCATAGGCTTGACCTCCAGTCGACGTTGTTGTCCCCTGGTAATTATCTTGAGGTTGGCCGTTATAGTCAACAGGTCCGGACAACATTGACCCTGCGTTGTTTGCTGTTGCTACTGGATCTTGTTGCATAAATTGATACCCGCTTTGGGACTGTCCTCCAGGTGACGCTGGTGCTGAAAGATCCTGCTGGTAACCGACTTGAGTGGAACCAGAATATCCAGAGGGATCTGACGTCATCGTGTTCTGTTGGCTGATTGCATACGTGGGATCTCCAGCTGACGGTTGTGCTGCCAGATTCTCCTGGACATATTGTGTGTTACCCTGGGGAGCTGTAGTTTCGTAATTTACAGACCCTGCATAGGGTCCTGCATTGGCCATTCCTTGATCTATTATATTGGCTGTAGAACCTGATTGCTCCTGATATGTCGATGGTTCCTGGGGTGCACCCTGGTTGTACCGATCTATTGTGTTTGTAGTGATTCCAATATCAGCAGTTCCCCTAACACCGGTAGGGCCAGACGTCTCCAGGTAAGTTGAAGGTCCTTGAGTAGGCTCGATGTAGCCTGAGGAAGGCCCTCCTATCATTGGTTCTCCAGCAGTTGTAGGCAGTGGTCCTTCCATGTAAGCCTGTTGCCCTGCTACATCTGTAGGTAATGGTGCTTGCATGTAAGTCTGTGGTCCCTGTGATCCTGCCACATCTGTAGTCAGTGTTCCTTCCATGTACGCAGAGTTTGGTGATGTTGCCTCATACTGCCCCGGGCCTCCACCAAGTGTTTGGTAGGGTGTGTCAACATAGCCCGCTTGTCCTGGTAAAGATGCATCAATAGAATTAACACCAATAGCGTTTTGGTCATTGATGTAAGTACCAATTGCTCCATTTCCGGAAGCACCCTGGGCATCATATCCGCTGTTAACTGCAGTAGGGCCGACTCCATTGTTGACGGTATACCCTTGCTGAGTTGACCCCACTTCTTTGACAGTTACTGATACTATAGGTTGTGGTGCTGCAGCCTCATTGATAGTCGTTGGTTGGGCAGTGTTCATACCTGTTTGTGGGTTTGCATCATACAACTCATTGTTAAAATATCCAGGGTCCGATGGTGCTCCAAAATCTGGGGTTGGTGCCGTTGCCATGTAAGAATTGTCAGAAGCGCTACCAAATGGATTGACGATGGTAATGCCATTTGGGTTGGCGGTGCTTATAGAATTTGCAATGTGTCCTACTGCAGTTGCTTGAGCAGCATTCGATCCTGGAGCAGGACCATTGATGTTGCTCAATGCGTTAGCGTTATGCCCAACAGCCTCTGACACTGCAAGGGACCCAGCAGGAGATAGGTTGCCTGCATATTGTGGTGCACCTCGAGCAGCTGGACCACCAGGAAATCCTCTCTGTCCTAGTCTTGCAGCCAGGGAGTGTGATAATGCTGACCTCCTCCCTCCAGGAAACCCAAATCTAGGACCAGGGCCGAACCAGGGTCCAATGCGTCGTGGGAACCCAGGTCCGAAAGGGAAAGGGCGTAAACCCATCCGGAAACCTGGAAATGGAAGAACTTCAATTAATATTTGATAATGTTTTGCTGTTTATCATGTTTAAAACTTTGTTTCATGACAGATTTCCATGACGATGTATATCGGAAATTGTAATATATAAATAGGAAATTTCATATGGTAGCTGATCTTAATAAAGGTTGTTATTTACCTCCAAAGAATGGTCTTGGAAAGGGAAAAGGTCCCCTCCGCAGGAATGGTGGTCCGAAGAAATGTCCAGATACTCCAACCAGCATGAACAGGAGAAGACAGGGTGTGTACATGGTTGCCATGGTAGTAACCTGTCGACAGACAACTCTTCCTTTATCTTATGTCGTTGACATAAATAAAAGTTTCCCAAACTGAAGAGATTGCCAATTGATGTTATAATTTCTCACATGCTTAGGATGTTCTTGGCACCTTTTAGGGCGTCGTGTGACTCTCTTGTCGATGGATAGATTCAAGGCATTCTCAGACTCAGGTGGCCATGATTTCTTGCTTTAACCTACGAGTCGTCATTGTAAGTTGTATTTGTTAGCCCTGACATATATAGTTCTAAGTATTTTGAGAATTGTGGTCATTGTACTTTATGGAAGTATTTTAAGTAATCGTAAGTTGAGTATGTTAAGTATGTTATTTTACTATGCCATTGGCATTTTGTTCACGTTGACGATGCCTTTTTAAGAACCTTACATGCATGTATGTCAAACAATTCTTATTGACATTTTTTTATGTTGTTAGGTTGGTGTTAATTCCCAGGACTAAGCTTTTAGATTTACGCTGATAGTCACATGTCAACCACCTCTTTTACAACTTGTTTTTAAATATAAACGTTATTTTCTTTCTATTCATTATATAAAAATACTGCTCAATGAAATGAAATTCCAAATATGGTTTTTAACGATAACTTCCTGCAAATTGTTAACAACAGTAACACAGAAGACATTTTTCAAGTGAAGATTATTTAAATTATTTACTAAACCTTCCTCTGGTTTCTTAAGTACTTTATTAGTTCCAATTTATTTTACTTTAAATATTGGTTCAATGATAAATTAAGTACATGACATATTTTCTAAATTGTCATTTAAAGACAGATAGATACATTTATTGGGAATATAGGTCCATAATATGTAAATACACTTTACTGAGAACAGTTACATTTTATTGTTGTATATTTCATATTCTTATGCGGCGAATGTAGATGGATAGATAAATCAAAATATGTTTGAACATACCTAAGACCCCTTGCTGGCTTGTCGGATGTCGTGGACTGACTCTTGGCAGCAAAAAGAGTGCACATTTTAGCTATCTTAACGATCATATCATTAATCGACCATCCCAGGAAATCAACCAATGGTATTCTTTATAATCAATGCGTCACTACGTCGAGTCAGCCTAAGGCAAAACATGGATGTATCGTGACACTTCAGTGACGAAACACAATATATTCTCCTAGAGTTATTGTCAAGAAGCGTTTTACGATGACGTATTGTTTGTCCTAAATAAACTGGTTTTACCAATAATTACCTCTTGTGACAATAATGGTGATTTCCAATGATTAATCCATCGTTATTACCTACAAGCAAGTGTGATATGTACAAGCAATAAATTCCTAAGACTACTGCTGTGATGAAGAGCACTCCAGAAGTGTATAATATACATTACTTAATACATAAGAACAGAGTGGAGAGCTCACACACGTAATATTTGTTAAGACAGTTTAATGATGACAAATTGTTTCATCCTAAGTCACCTGCTTTTCCTAATGGATGTAATGTATGGCAGAACGAGAATAAGAACATACTAGGATTGACGCGTCAATACTTAGGTCTTCAAGACTTCTGCTTGATATTCAACTCCATGTTGGACTCTCGGTTATTCATCAGTTTCTCCGCCTTAAAATGAGCTATCAAACATGTCTCTATCTTCAGTAGTTTTTTTTACAAAAAATCCCCAAAGAACATACCCCTCTGGAAATGGAAAAATCCCATATTAATGGACCCCTACATTACATTTCCCATGATTAAGACAAAACGGTTTATAGTTCTATACTAATGTATGCTATAGAAACTGATGTGCTTTAATTTCCACTGAAGTAGATATAATCATCATTTAGATAGCATACATAATTAATGCTTTATGTTCTTCTGAATATTTAAGAAAATACTTCAAAATGCGTATTGTTGTACCCCTATACAACATTTACGATGTTTGAGGCTTAACTATCAACTTTTTGATGAAAGAGCACAAGATAAAGTTTGTAGATCTTGACATTGTGCATCCGAAGGTGGTAAATGCAATTTCAATATTACAATTTGTTAAGCAGCTATGATCCTTTACGCATTGCTGAAAATGACGATTTTTGAAAAATGGCAATCTTCTATGACTTGTCACACACAAACTATGACAGATGCGTGCTTGAAATTTATTGTCTTAAATAAATGATGTTTCTACATCAAAATGACCTATTACAAGTCTGTCTATCTTCATTGGTTCATGATCAGTAATTCTCCAAAGGATGTACCCCTCGAAAATGCTCAAATTCACAAAATTTAACTCTTTTGGGAATATGTCAAAATTTGCGCCTAAACTATCAACTTTTATATGACAATGATATGTTATGGAAATATTTAGCTCTTGATTAGAACGAGAAGCCAATAAATAACTTTGACATAACTTCATTCGTAACAGAGTTATGTCCCTTTCAACATTAAGCAGAAAAATTTACATTAAAAAAAGGACCATATTCAAGGACAGGTAATTTTTGTTATAGGACGAAATTCAAAATTTTGGCTCGAGACTTTGTTAACCGTTCATTTAGCTTTAAAATGAGCTACCACACATAACTGTATGCATTGCCCTTATTTAGAAGCAGATTTTCAAAGATGCGTACCCTCGAAACCGCGAATTTGCACAAAATTTTCAGTTTTTTCGAAATAGCTAAACAAATAATTATTGTTACGGCCGAAAAAGGCCGTCGACCTTTTCGATGGGGAATGTTGTTGCGCACATTTTGGTGAAAGTTTTGTGAAAATATCTTGCATAGTTTTCGAGCTATTAAGTTTTGAAGTTTCGACTTCAATGGGAGATAATTCAGGAAAGAAGTCGAAAATCCAAAAAGTGGCTCGTTATGACCTAAGTTGAGTCACAGGCTTGCATCCCTAAAAAGTTCATGCAAAGCGGCCCAGTTGTTACCTCAGAAACTTCTGCACACAAAAAGTACAAAGAATAATAATGAAGAACACGGATAATAACAATAGGTCTTCCAGACGTAGTCTTGAAGACCTAATAATGAGGTTACAAGTGTTATGGACACACACACAGGTCTCTTTTGCACATGATATAAGTAATAGTGTCTGTACACTAGCTCCTGTAGAAAATGCCATCGAATTTTAACAGAACCAAAGGAACACTAGTGCCGATGGACAAGGTAGATCTCGAATGCCTTTGATAAGTGTATGTTTCGTAAAGAAATATTAATAATGTAAGTTATCATGGTATGAAACTTTTGTTATGACACCTCTTCAAACACCGATGGGGTCTTGAAATAGCGTTTTTAAGAGAAGTTTTGGGGTTTACATTTAAATCTAAATTGATCAAATATTATCATTAAGTTAATACAAGATGTGGTCAACATATTGTACCTTCTTTGACTTCAATTCGCACACCCATCGGTCCTTTTTTTAAAAAAAAGCAAAAATGCCTTATTTAACTGTCATGCCTCGTCTAGTTAAGGGGATTCCAAATCGATGATTTTAAAAAGCGTCTTTTCATGAACATGATAAGATAATGTTTCATAAATGGACAACTTACATCATGTAGGTTAGTTGCTTCTGGACATAACGTGTAACTATGTTTCAGTCGCATTTGTAAGTCGTTTGCATTTTTGTTGATGGCATTTATTTTCAGTGTTCATTCTCACAATGGCGCTTGCCTGCGGTTAAGAATATATCATTCTCATAAATGCATGCCGTCGATTCGAATTAAGGACCAGTTGCACTGATTTTGAACAGAGGTCAAATAAGGTATCTTGCCATGGTGACATAAAACGGTTCTCAAATCGGATATCAGTAGGGATGTGAAAATGACAAATGTTTTGTAATGGCCTATTGTGTCTCGTATTGATCAACTGTACTGATGTATCGGATTGGCCCAATGTGTATTGTATTGGCCCAATGTGTATCGTATTGGCCCACCGTGTATCGTAATGGCTTATTGGCACATCGTGTCTCGTATTGGTACAATGTGTATCGTATTGGTTAATTGTTTATCGTATTGGCCCGTTGTGTTTCGTATTGGCCCATTGTGTATCGTATTGGCCCATGGTATATCGTATTGGCTCACTGTGTATCGTATTGGCTCACTGTGTATTGTATTGCCCACGGTGTATTACATTGGATCAGTTTATCTGGTATTGGCCAGCTGTTTTTCATATTTACTCAGTGTGTATTGCATTGACAAAGTGTGTTGCATTGACAAAGTGTGTTGTATTGGCCAAGTGTTTCTTGTATTGCCCCATTTATCTCATATAGATTCGCTGTGTCTTGTATCGACCAAGTGTGTCTTGCATCGACCAAGAGTGTATTTTATAATAATCAGACTTTCGCAGGTTCCCTTCACTTTAAAATGTTATACACCATAAATAAAACGAACATTGCATTAGATAAAACCTTTTTAATCAAAGTAATATAAACAAAATAAAACAATACTGTTGTTATGTTGTTCACAATGTATTATTCTGTTAATAAATTAAATATACTTTAATTACAATACTCCGCTCGATTCCCTTCGTCCTCCAAACAGCAGTTAGTAGTCATATTCTAGAAACAGAAGAAAGATGAATATATAAACTCATATGTAGTTAGCCCAATTTAATTGGATGATTTTATGTCAATCTCATTATGTTAAATGTAATTCGGAATGTGTTACTAATCGATTTACTATGCATTTTACTGTTAAAGATTTTGGTTAATCGATATAATTGATTGTGGTATTATTGCAATAACATCTCATTTTCTCATTGGCTGATATTTACATCTTCGCCACCGGTACCTCCCATGATCGGTTATCGGTAATTATTCGTTGCCCACATCTAATTTATCGAGTATCAACACATGAAGGGATATCCCCGAATATCGATAATCGAACTTCACCTATGTCTCCTTCTTCTTCGGCCGCCGGTTCCTCGACTGGATAGTAAGGCTCCTCCGACTCTGCTGGAAGCGCTACACAAGAGAAGGAACACAGAAATGTTAAACAGACCAACTGTTCCATACACTGATTTTAAAATCAGTATACCCTGTAATCTGAGGAACAAAAGAACACGTGATTTTAGGCACGCTGACAGCTTATCACGGCTTGACTTATTTTGATTGGGAAAGAGGTGCTTCGAGTTGTAGTTTGGTATTTGTAACTGCTTGGTGATGTTTCTACATGTAGTGTATGGGATAGAAACTTGTTTACTATAATTATTTATATATGTCTGTTCGCTATGTAAAGTTCGTGGCGCTGATGTTCAACCACACTGGATTGACCGAGGAGATAAGTACAAATACAACATATTGCTATTTGTACTGTCAAAAACATAAGCAATTGTTCATTTTATTTAATATCTACAATGTTACAAGTATATGTGTCTCATACTTTAAATACGTTTTTTATTTAGTTGTTTACTCCCTGTTTATTATTGAAATTTAATTCATTCCTTCTAGGTTTCATGTCATGATAATCAAAAGTTGAAACTATTCACATTTGAAAAAAAGAAACAATGAGATCGACGAAGATTAAATTGTGGTTATCTCCCTTTTAACAAGCGATAGATGAGGTATAGCGCCGCTTGAAGATCAAGGAACAGATTATCTCCCTTCATCCGTGCATACAACGGTGTAATGTATCTTGAATTGTGTACTATATCCAAACATATTTCACCAAAAAAACAAATAGAAATTAATTATTATGTATAAATAGAGAAACTGGCTTTTCATCAATATTGCCGTACTGGAATCCTTAGAGGCCCATGGGTTAAGATCCATCTGCTCTTTCCGAAATAACTACTTCCCGTGTTTTAAAAAGGTTTTGTATGTTTTTCCCTACTTTTACCTTTATTACATGTTAATCCATATGTCTTAATATCATAAAACAGCGCAAATCGTTTGGGAACGTATATTCAAGCTATATTACTTGTACACACATTATGCTGTGCACATGTTGAGGGCCCTACTGGTATAGTTAGTACCATATTGTAACCACCCTTGTTCACCTGGGCCCGACAGCCTGCACCTACCTTCTGTTCCCTGGTCTTTAGTGGAGATGTACTTTATTATCTCCAAGAATCGATCAAAGGCGGCTTGGTCAAATCCAGCATTTTTGGAGGCATCTTTGGCCGGAGAATCTGAAATACCAAACATGCTCATGTTTAATCTTGTCATGACGTCCTGCCAAAGTGCAATCATCCTGGAAACCAAGTTACTTTGGTTTCGGTCGTTTCTAGAAGTATCCTGGTAACCATGTTGACATGCAACATGCTCGTAACGGTTTGAGGACACATGGCATGGCATGCTCAGTATCATTGTTTTATATTGATGATGGTATACTAAAGTTTTGATGGTATACTAACGGTTTGAGGACACATGGCATGGCATGCTCAGTATCATTGTTTTGTATTGATGATGGTATACTAAAGTTTTGATGGTATACTAACGGTTTGAGGACACATGGCATGGCATGCTCAGTATCATTGTTTTATATTGATGATGGTATACTAAAGTTTTGATGGTATACTAAAGTTTTGATGGTATACTAACGGTTTGAGGACACATGACATGGAATGGCATGCTCGGTATCATTGTTTTATATTGATGATGGTATACTAACGTTTTGATGGTATACTAACGGTTTGAGGACACATGGCATGGCATGCTCAGTATCATTATTTTATATTGATGATAGTATACTAACGTTTTGATGGTATACAGACGGTTTGAGGACACATGGCATGGCATGCTCAGTATCATTGTTTTATATTGATGATGGTATACTAAAGTTTTGATGGTATACTAACGGTTTGAGGACACATGGCATGGCATGCTCAGTATCATTGTTTTATATTGATGATGGTATACTAACGTTTTGATGGTATACTAACGGTTTGAGGACACATGGCATGGCATGCTCAGTATCATTGTTTTATATTGATGATGGTATACTAAAGTTTTGATGGTATACTAACGGTTTGAGGACACATGGCATGGCATGCTCAGTATCATTGTTTTATATTGAAGATGGTATACTAACGTTTTGATGGTATACTAACGGTTTGAGGACACATGGCATGGCATGCTCAGTATCATTGTTTTATATTGATGATGGTATACTAAAGTTTTGATGGTATACTAACGGTTTGAGGACACATGGCATGGCATGCTCAGTATCATTATTTTATATTGATGATGGTATACTAAAGTTTTGATGGTATACTAACGGTTTGAGGACACATGACATGGCATGCTCAGTATCATTGTTTTATATTGATGATGGTATACTAAAGTTTTGATGGTATACTAACGGTTTGAGGACACATGACATGGCATGCTCAGTATCATTGTTTTATATTGATGATGGTATACTAAAGTTTTGATGGTATACTAACGGTTTAAGGACACATGGCATGGCATGCTCAGTATCATTATTTTATATTGATGATGGTATACTAACGTTTTGATGGTATACTAACGTTTTGATGGTATACTAAAGTTTTGATGGTATACTAACTGTTTTAGGACACATGGCATGGCATGCTCAGTATCATTGTTTTATATTGATGATGGTATACTAAAGTTTTGATGGTATACTAACGGTTTGAGGACACATGGCATGGCATGCTCAGTATCATTGTTTTATATTGATGATGGTATACTAACGTTTTGATGGTATACTAACGGTTTGAGGACACATGGCACGGCATGCTCAGTATCATTGTTTTATATTGAAGATGGTATACTAACGTTTTGATGGTATACTAACGGTTTGAGGACACATGGCATGGCATGCTCAGTATCATTATTTTATATTGATGATGGTATACTAAAGTTTTGATGGTATACTAACGGTTTGAGGACACATGGCATGGCATGCTCAGTATCATTGTTTTATATTGAAGATGGTATACTAACGTTTTGATGGTATACTAACGGTTTGAGGACACATGGCATGGCATGCTCAGTATCATTGTTTTATATTGAAGATGGTATACTAACGTTTTGATGGTATACTAACGGTTTGAGGACACATGGCATGGCATGCTCAGTATCATTATTTTATATTGATGATGGTATACTAACGTTTTGATGGTATACTAACGGTTTGAGGACACATGGCATGGCATGCTCAGTATCATTGTTTTATATTGATGATGGTATACTAAAGTTTTGATGGTATACTAACGGTTTGAGGACACATGGCATGGCATGCTCAGTATCATTATTTTATATTGATGATGGTATACTAACGTTTTGATGGTATACTAACGGTTTGAGGACACATGGCATGGCATGCTCAGTATCATTGTTTTATATTGATGATAGTATACTAAAGTTTTGATGGTATACTAACGGTTTGAGGACACATGGCATGGCATGCTCAGTATCATTATTTTATATTGATGATGGTATACTAACGTTTTGATGGTATACTAACGGTTTGAGGACACATGGCATGGCATGCTCAGTATCATTATTTTATATTGATGATGGTATACTAAAGTTTTGATGGTATACTAACGGTTTGAGGACACATGGCATGGCATGCTCAGTATCATTGTTTTATATTGAAGATGGTATACTAACGTTTTGATGGTATACTAACGGTTTGAGGACACATGACATGGCATGCTCAGTATCATTGTTTTATATTGATGATGGTATACTAACGTTTTGATGGTATACTAACGGTTTGAGGACACATGGCATGGCATGCTCAGTATCATTATTTTATATTGATGATGGTATACTAACGTTTTGATGGTATACTAACGGTTTGAGGACACATGGCATGGCATGCTCAGTATCATTGTTTTATATTGAAGATGGTATACTAACGTTTTGATGGTATACTAACGGTTTGAGGACACATGGCATGGCATGCTCAGTATCATTATTTTATATTGATGATGGTATACTAACGTTTTGATGGTATACTAACGGTTTGAGGACACATGGCATGGCATGCTCAGTATCATTGTTTTATATTGATGATAGTATACTAAAGTTTTGATGGTATACTAACGGTTTGAGGACACATGGCATGGCATGCTCAGTATCATTATTTTATATTGATGATGGTATACTAACGTTTTGATGGTATACTAACGGTTTGAGGACACATGGCATGGCATGCTCAGTATCATTATTTTATATTGATGATGGTATACTAAAGTTTTGATGGTATACTAACGGTTTGAGGACACATGGCATGGCATGCTCAGTATCATTATTTTATATTGATGATGGTATACTAAAGTTTTGATGGTATACTAACTGTTTTAGGACACATGGCATGGCATGCTCAGTATCATTGTTTTATATTGATGATGGTATACTAAAGTTTTGATGGTATACTAACGGTTTGAGGACACATGACATGGCATGCTCAGTATCATTGTTTTAAATTGATGATGGTATACTAAAGTTTTGATGGTATACTAACGGTTTGAGGACACGTGACATGGCATGCTCAGTATCATTGTTTTATATTGATGATGGTATACTAAAGTTTTGATGGTATACTAAAGTTTTGATGGTATACTAACGGTTTGAGGACACATGGCATGGCATGCTCAGTATCATTGTTTTATATTGATGATGGTATACTAAAGTTTTGATGGTATACTAACGGTTTGAGGACACATGGCATGGCATGCTCAGTATCATTGTTTTATATTGATGATGGTATACTAAAGTTTTGATGGTATACTAACGGTTTGAGGACACATGACATGGCATGCTCAGTATCATTGTTTTATATTGATGATGGTATACTAAAGTTTTGATGGTATACTAACGGTTTGAGGACACATGGCATGGCATGCTCAGTATCATTGTTTTATATTGATGATGGTATACTAAAGTTTTGATGGTATACTAAAGTTTTGATGGTATACTAACTGTTTTAGGACACATGGCATGGCATGCTAAGTACCATTGTTTTATATTGATGATGGTATACTAAAGTTTTGATGGTATACTAACGGTTTGAGGACACATGACATGGCATGCTCAGTATCATTATTTTATATTGATGATGGTATACTAAAGTTTTGATGGTATACTAACGGTTTGAGGACACATGGCATGGCATGCTCAGTATCATTATTTTATATTGATGATAGTATACTAACGTTTTGATGGTATACTAACGGTTTGAGGACACATGACATGGCATGGCATGCTCAGTATCATTGTTTTATATTGATGATGGTATACTAAAGTTTTGATGGTATACTAACGGTTTGAGGACACATGGCATGGCATGCTCAGTATCATTATTTTATATTGATGATAGTATACTAACGTTTTGATGGTATACTAACGGTTTGAGGACACATGACATGGCATGGCATGCTCAGTATCATTGTTTTATATTGATGATGGTATACTAACGTTTTGATGGTATACTAACGGTTTGAGGACACATGGCATGGCATGCTCAGTATCATTGTTTTATATTGATGATGGTATACTAACGTTTTGATGGTATACTAACGGTTTGAGGACACATGGCATGGCATGCTCAGTATCATTATTTTATATTGATGATAGTATACTAACGTTTTGATGGTATACTAACGGTTTGAGGACACATGACATGGAATGGCATGCTCGGTATCATATTTTTGATGGTATACTAAAGTTTTGAAAGGTTTTAATTAATAAAACACCGTTGGAGAAGTGTATATTGTTTAAATTGAGATACTCACTGCCATCAGAAGAGTCTGGTCTTGCAGTTGGAACTGTTGTTGTTGGCAGTGTTGTGATATCTGAAATGCATCACTAGCTTGTCATATTCATTCAACTTCCAATGTTTTTACTATTACATAAAAATGTTTTATTTGTCAAAATAAGGGTGACATAATATTAGACTGGTTGTTATTTTTATTCTAATGGATTCGTTTTTTAAAATATTTTTAAAGTTTCGAGGAAATCTCTGATTGTTATCCTTTCACTTACAAGTAAAATTCTGGGGACGTAATAGCATTGGGAACACTGTGCCACAAACAGCAAAATGCGCTAGCTCCCCTTGTCCCATGTGAGGTGGGGTGATTTGGGGTTTAACGCCGCTTTGGAGAGTATTTCACTTATATCATGACTGCTAGTATTATTGCAGGGAGAAAGCCAGCAACAACACGTGGTCATGAGGTGCGGTGAAACCTGCGAGCAACTGCTTGAACTAGCGAACCATGGAAACCATGGAAACCATGGAAATCGGTGTAGCATTGCACCAAAATCTTACTGCGTGTAGAACAGTTATCTACTGTACAGTTGCCGTGCTTCTGGCGTGATTCGAACCACGGACCTCTTGATCCAGAGACGAGCGCGCTAACAACCGCGCTATTCTGTCTGAAGCAAGCCCGCAACATATCTAGCCTAGCATTGATGGTATTTAAGATGTAACCACATAAACATGAAATCAGGAAAATGTTATTGCGACTGATGTAGTTATGATTACCTTCCAGTTCTATAGGTTCAATCTCCAGTGTCGTCGTTGGCATCGGTGTAGTGGTAGTAGTTGTAGTAGTCGATGATGTTGTGAGCACTTCTACAGCTGCAATAGCAATTGAAAAAAAATCCGTTGGTTCATTTGAGGATGGCGATCCAACACCATTGAATTAGCAAAGATATACTTGATTTATCCGTGAAATAATTCATATCTCTATCCCCAGTGACGATAGCTTCTTCGCCACTGCTCACAATGAAAATATCAGATATCTGCACTGGCCAGTTGGCAACTCATTATTTTAACAAATATTTTTTTTAAACTGGGATTTTAATCAAAATTTAATCTAATTTATCAAATATCACGTTTATTTCCTCCAGTCTTATGCTTTAAATTGACATCAACTTTACCCATGCCTATTGTATTTTTTGCATCATTTTTCTTCTACCCTGTAAACATACCGTTTTTGGACATCAGTAGTTTAATGACACTGAGAAGCCCATCGTATAGAGGGTCCTGGCTCGGCTCGCCTGTACAGAGAAGGGCATTGGTTGTAGGTGAAGATTTACAGCACTGTGCCAAAGGCGTTGCTAGAATCATTGTTTTCCCATAAAATCCTATGTTATTTTATTGTAGCATAAATAATTTTCATGATCGTGACAGTGAACGAACACTTAAAATTCAATTTGATTGTAATCTAACATCTTATTGAGTATGTTTATAATTTTCGAATTCATTAGTTTTTAGCATGGTTTGGGAAAACGAAAAAATAATGACTATTTTTACAGTAACGTCATTTCCCATTGCCACCATTACACACCTCAGTAATCTTTTAACTGTTTTTTTAAATAACGTTGTATCCAAAACCCGAAATTTGGTACGTTTTGTAGAGTAACTTTCCTGTTCTAGGTAAATTTTCAGTAATATATTTTGAAAATTGAGATAATTTAAATTATTCATGCAACACTGAAATAACATGGGATCTTATTAGAAAACGGTGAATGATACAACACGCTTGGTGCTGTAGATGTAGATAGTTTTACATGAGTAAATGTTTGCTGTAAACTATATCCTAATCTCAATTAATATTATATTAATTTTGATATGATCTCATATACGTTTATCAGGTGTTGATCTTTTAGATGGGCTAATTCACCTGCTCTTTATGGTGACAAATATATTTAATTACATTTTTGTGAAAAAAGGTGGAACAAGGAATAAAGAAATCGTACAACAAAAGCACACTGAAATACAATTGAAATTGCTCTAACTTTCTGTCCATATGTCATCATATAAATCTGAAACCACTCTCTGGTGCAAATCCTTAAACGATCAAAATACACAACATGTTATGTTTGTTAAATCGCAAATAACCAGGGGTAGACTGTCTTGAATGTTCTAATGGGATGCCCCTCCCTCAAACGAATACCCGCCCAATCGTCAACAAACTACGATCCATGTAATAAATAGATTTCACATAATTAAAAGAAATGTTATCAATTGCAAAACAACTCTTCTCAATCAATAAATAGAGTTCTAAAACGAACGGTTATGGTTTGGTTGTGGAACGGGTATCCATTTCTCATCCCCGAATAATTAAAAGATGTTCACATTAAAAGGCCGCTAGCAGTTTTTGTTTGATACGTGAGACGGATAATCGGGTGGTATAATTGGTTGCTTTACCCTCTTGAGTAAAGATATACAGCATAAACCTTTATTATAAATAGCAATTTTAACATGTAAAAAATGCCAAAGTCGTACTACAATGCCTTTAAGAGACGTTGTTGAATTAACGTACCCTTTGCTTCTAAGGAGACCGTACTGGATGGGATTCGTTCAGTAGTTGGTGAGGTCGAAGATGTTGTTGGTAGCGTCGTGATGTCTGGAAAAATTTTGAAGATTCATTCAAAACTGCCAGGCAAAAGAAAGTACTCACTTCTGTTGATTTTATCATATGTATGATTTCAATTGCAGATATCATACTCGATGTCATACTCTAAAACTGAAAAGTACAGGTGTTTAGTCGGCAGTCAAAGAATACTTCTTCATGCTTTTTTAATTCTAAAAAATAAAATTCTAAATTTAAAATTTCTGCAAAAAATATGTTTGATGATACACAACTCTTCATCGACAACTCATACATACTGTTTTGCAGTGGAAGCTTGTATTGGCGAAATAAACTGGTAAACTAAAAACTCAAGGAACTAAACGTGATTCTCTTAATGAAGCAGGGAACTAAACGTGATTCTCTTAATGAAGCAGGGAACTAAACGTGATTCTCTTAATATGAACTAACGAAATGAGCTATATGTGAACTGATAATGTTAAGCTATATGATGTCTATTTGTCCTTCCGATAAGGACACTATAACTAATTGTTCTATTTGTCCTTCCGATAAGGACACTATAACTAATTGTTTTCTATGAACCCAAACGAACAGGCTTTTCTATAGCACTTTTAGGAAGCCAGATCAAGCTACAAGTGCTTGTTTGTATGTCTAGACAATGTCTGGGTAACCAGACACAAGAAAAATGCTAAAGCACGTGCATCTCTGAAACCTGATGCACGTGCAGAATGAAAAGAGATGAAATCAAACCACTGTTGTGTTTTGGCGAATGTTTCTATGTTTTGGAACTAAATATGATGAAACTAATCAATACCTTCAGAACATACCCCTCTCTGTTGATAGAACCCTATCAAATAAAAGTAAACGATTTGCAGTTGCATACCAACCCTACAATTCCCGAAAAATATGTACATAATGTACAGTGTATTTACATGAATAAATCAGTACTTGAAGGAAGCTTTACTGGCACTAATCAGTGCTATTCCATTCAAGTGGACATATCTTTGTCACTGGTCTGGTCAACGTTGTCTTTCCTGTCTGAAGTGTGACCACCCGTACATGACCATCTTGGCCAGGATGTGTTTTGATGATCCTGCCAAGTGGCCAACAACCGGTGGTTTCATCCCAATCAGAACCTGATGTCCAGATCTCTTGCAGGAGCATCTTTGCTCTAATGATGAATGGCGACACTAATCCAAGAGGATCAAACAATCTTGCAGTCTCTCTCAGGAAATTTCGCTTTGTCATGAGAAAAGGTTTTGATTGAGCTTCGTACTGAAAGTGGAACTCATCACTGTCAGCATTCCATCTGAGCCCCAATGCTTTTACCGAAGGTAACTTGCTCATGTGAATGTTGATTTCTTTCAACCTGTCACCAACTGGAATGTGATCAAGGACACGATGTGAGTTCGATACCCACTTCCTTGCATGCATGCCTGCAGAACTCCACAATGCATTTAACTGCTCATACAACTCTATTGCTTGACTATCAGTTTCCACAGAGTCCATGTTGTCATCCATGTAAGTGGATTTTTGTATCGTTTCAGCAGCCAGAGGATACTCTTGTGCATGTACTCTAGCATGTTCCTGTGATATATACTGTGCCAAGAAAGGAGAACAATTCATGCCAAAGACAACTCTGGAAAACTCGTATACAGAAGGTTTTGCAGTCTTGTCCATTGACCGCCACAAAAATCTGAAATGTGGTCGATCTACCTCAGAGATTTCTATCTGCATATACATCTCGGCCACATCACAAATGATTGCAACTGGATGTTTCCGAAAACGGATCAAGATCTCGAACAAATCGTTCTGCAGTTTAGGACCATGATGGATTGTGTCATTCAATGACAAACCTTTACAACTGGCTGACGCATCAAACACTATTCTAACCTTTGTTGTTGTCCGATCAAGTTTCACAACAGGAAAATGAGGTAAGTACCATTTGCTTTGCTTTTCACTTTCAGGTACCTTTCTTATGTAACCTTTGGTGATGTACTGCTCAATTGTTTTGTTGTATGCCTCCAAAATTGATTTATCTTTTGACAATTTCTTTTCAGTGCTCAACAACCGACTAAATGCCATGTCATAGTTGTCAGGAAGATCAGCAGCTGTGCGTTTCCAAGGAATTCCAACTTTGTATCTACCATTGCTGTAAGTGAGTGAAGAATCAACAGCATCAATTGCCAGAGTATCATTCTCACTTCTGACAGTTTTTGTGGTAGAAATGGATTCTGTTTCCCAGAACCTCTGTATGAGAACATCCATATCATGTTCAACATTTACTTCATTTGCTATGCCCCCGACAAAGTATGTTCCTGTTTGATTGTGTGTGTGATCCGAAACACTGCCCACACAAGTCCAACCAAGAGGTGTCAATCTCGCTACAGGACCTCCTGGTTTACCAGAAACATCACCTTGTGAACAATGAAGCTCTAAATAGTCCATGCCGATAAGTATGTCCACAATTGGACGTGGTCCTACATTAGGAAATGAGATGTCTCGCAAATGTGCCCACCGTTTTGCATATTTTTGCCAATCAATTACTCTCATGTTGCCAGTGACCTTGGTTGTTGTCAACGCGACTATGTTGACATCAACTGTACCATCAAGGCTTTCTAACTGGCATGAAACAGACATACTGTTAAACGTTTCTGTTTTGCTGTTCAAAACGTTAACAGATACTGATTCTGCTCGTCCCTGTAGACCCAATTCTGATGCCACATCTTCATTGATATACGTCTGAGTGCAACTATTCTACGATTGCCGTTTTTGAGTACTACAGGGATAGTCCGAAGTGCTGAGAATTTGTTCTGTTGTTTAGTTGTGGACATCGTTGTTTGTTGCACATTCTCAGGGATTTTTGTTTTGGTACTAATGTTTTGTGCAATACTAGGTGTAGCTCGATGTTGTGCATTTGGTTTGCTGTTGTGCAAAAGCTGATTGTGAGTTGATGGACACTTTTGAATGCCACACTTTTCCGACCTTGTGCAGAATTTGCCTTGGTGATCTGCACTTAAGCAACGAAAACAAAGATAAAGATCCGTTGCTTTCTGCCAGCGTTGTGAAATGGACAAAGACTTGAAATCTTTACACTGCCATATTTTGTGATTTTGATGACAGATAACACACATGTGAGACTGAGTACTATCTGGTGTGCCATAGAAGGACTCTGATTTGTGCCTGTGCCTAACATCTGACTTTGAGACACCATACTTTGCCTCAGATGCCACAGTCTGAAAATCCGACTCTAAAAGAACCCATTCCCGCAATGTGATAACAGATTCCTGCCGCTGTTGCTCATAAACCCATCTTTTGTATTGAGTGATCATATGCTCTGTCAATTTTTTCAGCAAAAGTGAATAGAAACACCCATCCCCTAACTCCTCTATCTTATCAGCCTCTTCAAGAGAAGCAACCGCCACATCAAGCACATCTGCAAATTTGTCTAAATCTTTTGCATTGTCAGGGCGTAAGGGCTTGAAATTAGAAATTTCCTCCATCTTTAAAGCTATTTGGCGCCTTTTACCACCATATTTACGCTCTAGTCTCTCAAGCGCAATGTCATATGCAATGGAGCTATGCCCAAGCTTTGACACAAGCTGTGCAGCTTCACCCGCAAGTGATTGTTTTAGCTGCAACAATTTATACTCGTTTGTTGTAGGAGCACTATCTACACAAGCAACAAATGCAGCCTTCCAACCTTCATATTCTTTCATGTCACCCGAGAAAGTAGGAATTGAAACTCGTTTCAGTTGTTTCCAAAGATCATCACCAATATTATGGCGAGTAGATCTGGAAAAAGCAACGCCTGAAACCGGAGCTGAATGATCAACGTTTGTGAGAGGGGTGTGTGAAGAATGTGCAGAAGGAATGCAAGTTTTTGCTTGTTTATGCTTATTACCGTAAGCAGTTGCTTTGCTCTTGTTAGCACTGCCATTACCAACAGCATCACCTGCTACACTTGTAGCATTACTTGGTGTTTTGTAGAGCTTAGATATCCCCGAGACAACCGATCCTTCTGAACCCGTGTCCAGTGTGTTTTTCAGAAACACTTGTGCTAAATCAACAGTTTCCTCTGTACTCTCAACCACTTCATCTAACTCTTTAACTGTTTTTGTAGCCAATGCAGATTCACCTGCCTTATTGTACACTTGTACTAGTTCAGCAATAATGTCAATCGCTTTACATTGTAAAGAACAGACCTGATCAATTGCTTTCCTAACTGATTTCCGTGAAGGAAGTTCCGATTCAACTAAATCTATTAGCTTGTTCTTCTGTTTTGTTAAAGCCGACTTTGCACTAGCCTTCTGTTTTTTAAGTAGAACTATCTTTGCCCCTAAATCCTCATTTAGTGGCTTCTCAACCTTCGAAGTGCCAGATTCAGCCATACCTGCCTTAACACTCAATTGTAACCAAATGGTTACAACTAACACGAAAAGAATGTGATAGTGAAGCATTGAAATCTAACCCATGGCGACTGATTCAAAATCTAATGTGTGAAATAAACAAACCACGCTCTGCTACCAGTTTTGTTTTGCAGTGGAAGCTTGTATTGGCGAAATAAACTGGTAAACTAAAAACTCAAGGAACTAAACGTGATTCTCTTAATGAAGCAGGGAACTAAACGTGATTCTCTTAATGAAGCAGGGAACTAAACGTGATTCTCTTAATATGAACTAACGAAATGAGCTATATGTGAACTGATAATGTTAAGCTATATGATGTCTATTTGTCCTTCCGATAAGGACACTATAACTAATTGTTCTATTTGTCCTTCCGATAAGGACACTATAACTAATTGTTTTCTATGAACCCAAACGAACAGGCTTTTCTATAGCACTTTTAGGAAGCCAGATCAAGCTACAAGTGCTTGTTTGTATGTCTAGACAATGTCTGGGTAACCAGACACAAGAAAAATGCTAAAGCACGTGCATCTCTGAAACCTGATGCACGTGCAGAATGAAAAGAGATGAAATCAAACCACTGTTGTGTTTTGGCGAATGTTTCTATGTTTTGGAACTAAATATGATGAAACTAATCAATACCTTCAGAACACATACTCTATGTGAAAATTAATAAATGTGCCTGATTTTGCACACATTTACAACATTTTAAACATGGTAGGGGTCATGTTGGTGTAAATTTTATTTCTTACCCCTGTCTTCATTAAACAAAGATATTGTAACTAAAATTTAACCACATTCACCAATTAATTCATTCAAACTACTGCAGATAAGTATTATTGTATCGTGCCATAGTCCAATGCATCTGGGGTTTTTTTTTAATATTGAAATAATCGAAACCAACTGAGGTGAGTACTTTCTTTTGCCTGGTAGTATATTTCAAACTATGAACAGAGTAGCATAACCATTAAGTTCAATTCACTTCATTACATTTATGTTTCAAGTCTTTCTTCTCGTGCATAATGAGAACCAGTTAAGAATATAAAGAATAGCAGATTTTAGAGAGCAAAGAAGGTAAGCTATACATGTAACCTATATATGCGAGACAGTTCAACGGTGTTTTGGTGCAATTGTAATTATAAAGTAAGAAATATGATAATGACGTATCTGATGACTTAACATGGAAGCTAGTTTTCTTGCTAAATGTCGTTTTCCTGATAACAACATCGCAAAAATATGCAGCTGGACCAAGATCTTATCTTACATTTTACCATAAGATATTCGTAAGAACCATACATTTACATTGTCTATCTTATCTTACTTTGAGTATCTTAAGTGAGATTCGAAAATACGAACCCAGCTTGAGATTCATAAACATTTTAGCAAACGTCTGAGTATGTCTTAATCCCAATTTGAGTGATGTATTTACTTTAATAAAGCATCTGTCGGCAAGCAGTTTATGATTAATTGTTTTATGTCGCCCCAAACGATCGACAACAGGAACTTGAGAAGGAAAAGTGGTTGCTAAAAAAAGATTGGCCTGTACACATGCGTATTTTAATGTTTATCGCGCTGGTTATGTTTGACCATGTGTTATATAATCAACTATTTTGCAAAATATGAAAGCAAAGTACCTTCGGGTTCAGTCTCAATTGTTGTCGTTGTTGGCGGAGGAGTGGTTGTCGGGACGGGTGTCGTCGTTGCCCTCAATGGCGCTATTGTCGTTCTTCTCTCTGGCGAAGACATTTGAGGGTCATATTAGCATGTTGACATTTCTCAGCTAAAGGGGCACAATGCATGTGACATAACATTTTTTTAAATATGTGTATGCTTACTGATAACAGGTACCAGTACTATTCAACAGGGTAAATTGTGTCATAATGTCAACAATGTCAACAATGTCAATAATGTCAACAATGTCAATAATGTCAACAATGTCAACAATGTCAACAATGGCAATGTCAATAATGTCAACAATGTCAACAATGTCAATAATGTCAACAATGTCAACAATGTCAACAATGTCAATATTGTCAATAATGTCAATAATGTCAATAATGTCAATAATGTCAACTGACCTGAAGACCCGAGTCTGCTGACAGCCTGTGACAAGAGGTCCTTCACACTGCCCAGCAGGTCTGTGTAGAGTCCGCCAGGTGAGGCCAAGGAGGGAGCGGGGGTAGGTAACGATGGACGCAGGGTCGTGTTTACAGCTTCTGAATACAAGAAAATGTCATGATTCTTTAAAAAAAAACATGTATTAATTTATTTAACTTTCTTAAATTATAAACATCAAAACTTGCCGTTTGCTTATTTTCGCATTGTGTTCAATTAAAGTACTGGTGCATAAACTACAACATCCATAAATATTAACAAAGGACCGACATCGGACGTTGCTATAACTAAAGTGAGGTACAAAAGAAACTTTACACCCTATTGTTACACTCATACAGAAAAAATAACAAAACAAATTGATATGATGGAACCGGGATATTATTTAATGTTCAATGTTGACTGATTCGGCAAACAATCATACTCGTTTTTTTCCAAACATGCAGGGTTAGAGTCACTAAAAATACCAAGGGGTATACAATTTTTACACCAACATGACCCCTACCATGTTTATAATGTTGTAAATGCGTGCAGAATGAGGCACATTTATTGATTTTCACTTAGCAAATGTATTATATGTCGATGAACAGTTGTGTTTTATCCAAATTAATTTGGGAAGAATTTATGAATTTAAAATTTTATTTTTTCAAAAAAAAATTAAAACCACATAGAATTATTCCTTGGCTGACAACTATACGCCTGCACTTTTCAGTTTTAGAGCACGACGTCGGAAACATTAGCTTTTTATAATTGAAAATCAAACATATGATAAAACCAACTGAGGTGTAAAGTTTCCTTTGTATCTCAGTTTATAACTATGACGTCAATTATGCAATACGGCTCTTATGTGTATGAGTCAAATATACGATACGGTTCATATGTGTATGAGTCAAATATACGATACGGTTCATATGTGTATGAGTGAATTATACGATACGATGAATTATGTGTGTGAGCAAACATGCGGTTCGGTTCATATGAATGTAAATGAAATGTACAATGTGTGTCTGTCCACAAAGTATATGAGTAAAGAACGGTAAACTAAGAAACTGTTGGATTGTATAACCATAGTTATCTCACCAGTCGGGGCAGAATATGACGGGGCCCATCCTGTACTCGCAACACGTGTTGAGTTGTCCCCTTGTAAACAGAATAATCAGAAATACAACATAGTGTGCAGCTGTGTATTTAGTATATATGTAACGTAGCTGCCCACTGCTTTAGTAGTGTAATAAAGCCCTACTTAAATGCTATTATTTGATATCATGTGCATTGCATGACTCATTTGGTCATACTTAATTCTAAACTTGTTACGTGTAAACGGCCAATGGGGTATACAGTTATGCAATGTCCTGTGTAGTGTTACTTATAGGACAGGTTCAGTTCATTAAACGTACTTTCAAAGCGAATAAAGAAACCAAATATGAACTTACTCTTTTGGGTCTCGTTGCTTCTGTTTCACACAATTTCCCCTTTACAGCTGTATCCCGAAATGTGTAAACCTACTTCTGTATTTCAGGGCATATATCATGTAATCTGTGATGTCTTTAAAGCGTCATGTCCACGATTTATAACGGTATAGGGATCTTTACTGAAACGTCGCCCTTGTTAATTAAAGAAGTTGATCATCCATATATATCCTTGTCTTGTTTACCCCTTCTGTCTATTTCATTATACAATTTCATAAACATGCTTCACTGACGGGACGATCTTTGAATATGTTTGACAATGATTATGTCATACATGGTTATATGATGATTCATTGTCATAGTATCTTATATAATGTTATGTCAATATATGCCACTTAGCATGATATTTGCACTAAGATACACATGTAGGTGAACGAACTTTCGGGATGCAGCTATACTAGATAAATAAGGAGAGAGCACGTCCTCACGGTGGATCAGGACAAGTAGCGGTACGTCAGAGTATATTGTCTAGTATATACATACTCAATCCTCAGGGATTTACATTAGTAAGTGATGTAAACCTCCCTGAGGATAAAGTTGAAACATGTAGGAGGAAATCGGCGTTAGTTATTCTTTCAACTACCATTTGAATATATACTGACTGTACACTTGAACAAACACCATCTTATATATATATACCATCTGATGTTTACCCTCTTATATATATATATATATATCGACCACTTAAAAACACAATGGATGTACATCATGTCCATCAGGATCGTCAAATTCAGGATCTCTTACCTGTAGACGTGATTGCATCAGGATTCATCATTGATGTAATTTTACCGAGCAAAGCCTGGTACAAGAGTTGACTTCCGTTCCGTAGCGATGACGTCACGTCTGAGGAAGCTACGAAAATATGAAGTGAAACAATGAGATATTCTGATGTAAGTTTTAACTCTCACAAAAATCATGTTTATTTCATAAAGCGAGATTTATGAACTACTAAACTTTAGAAACGATACCAAAAGTGCAAGGTATGTTCTTTCACAAATCACAAATACAACAGTTACATCATATCTCCAGAAGCCGAATCAACAAAAAAAATAAACTTTAAAAAAATCGAAGTTTTGGAACCTACTAAACTAATTATAAATACAGGCGAGATGGGAGATCAATCACCTTTTTAACACATATACATGTATATGGTAGAAATCACTGGAGAACTGTGTCATCTACATGAATTATGAGAGATACATGTCATTTAACCACAAGTCGATGCAATATGGTTTCTAAGAGAGCTAACCTCTTGATTAGCGCGCGTCCTTCATTACGATATTCCTTTATCGCATTCTGCATAGATTATTATGCAGAACACAATAACGAGGTTCTTTAAGGAAAGATGGGAAGAAGAAATATTTTAGAATTCGTTTAGTTTTTCAACATAGAAAGTTTATTATGTTCTCATTCAAAAATGTAAGAAAATTTGGGGGTTACCGAACGATTTAAAGAGTTATCTGCATTGATAATAATACTGCCGGCGGCAAATTATGCCATTGTTTACCTACTTATATTAAGCTGGCGCGAATATAATATAATATAATATAATATAATATAATATAATATAATATAATATAATATAATATAATATAATATAATATAATATAATATAATATAATATAATATAATGAATAAATTCAGAATACATTTTCATCACATGTATAGCGAGTCTATATGTTGACAATTAAGGACAGTGATAGGAGAAACACCGTAAAATCAAGCACATTTTAAAGAAAAACGGCAATTTCATGATAATGTTTCGCGCATTCAGGAAGACTCACTGACACTGACACACATATTTAAGATATTGCTTAAAATCTAGTTTGATGTGCGCAGTTCCATACACAAACTAATTAAGAAAAAACAATAGGGGGTCCCAGAACATTGTTCTGCACTTAAACGTTAATTTTTAAATCAACTACTTAAATGTAAAAACGTAAATAAATTATCAAAGGCATCGTGAAAGAATAACTGTCAGTTAATTATACAAGGCAATTGACATTCACCATTAGCTTGAGATATGTACGTTATTGGAGGAACACGCAGTCTGGTTAAAACCGACGGTATTCCGCGGAAAAAATGTGCAAAATAGTGCATCTACCGGGATACGAACTCATATCGTTCGGAGATTTCCACGCCAAACCGTCTGGAAACAGTCCTTAGACTAGCGTGTTCGAGCGCAATTCAGGTAGCCAATCAAAAGATGCCCAACAAATGCTTTCGGTGCGAGAAGATAGGGGCAGGTAACTCCAAACAGCTATCCTTTGGTCTGTTCCGAATGCTTTCAAAACAGTGACCGTTTAAAAACTACGTTGTGATTGGTCAGCTATTTGACTGGGCTTTGGCTGTTCTAAACTGGTTCGGAACATGCGCCTATACGGGGTGTTCTCAGACCTTGTGGCGAGGAATCTACAGAACCTGTTCGTATCCCGGTAGATATATTATTTTGCAAATTTTATTCCTCGGAACAAGGTCGATTTTAATCAGACTGGAGGAACACGCAGAGTAACATATTTACCGTGAAATCAGGTGACGATAACGTCATCAGGCATATCATAAAATGACCGCTTAGGGGCTGTAGCACGGTTTTTTTTCAACATTTATTTTTTCAAATTTCCCATTTATTATGATATTCTGTCATTTAAATTTACTTTAGAGGGTAAAACATCGTATTACACAATCCAATTATCTGTAGTGGCATAACGATGGTGCGTATAAAGCAAAACTTACACGGCGGCCATTTTATTATTTCGTTTGACAAAATCTATTCCCATGGCTTTACCGAACCATGTACACTGATTTTTTAACTTGATTTTCCGAATAAAGAAGGATGTTTTACTATTAGTGACATTATTTTTCAAATACATTTCATCAGCTTGTTTGAGCGAAAAAAACGTGCAACTGCCCCTTTAAAATGAATTACGGTAATAATAAGCTTTTATCCCTAAACACGGAATGCACATATTTTTAGACTTATTCACAACGTTTCATTGTTGTCGCCAATGTTTTATTAAGTGAGTTCGATTTCTAGGTCCTATTTCTCCTTAAGGCTGCGAGCTTGTCAATTACAAGTCGCTTTGGTAACGCACGTGCAAATGAATAGCCTCAATGTATCCGATTCCTTGTGCTAAATGTTACACTTGTTATATTGACATGTTCTTAAATGTATTGTAAATATACACATTATTGGTATTTAACCTATTATATGTTTTTTATTGTAATTATATAAGTAACCGCTGAGTACTTTGTTTGTTGGTTTGTTTGTTTACAGATTACATGTCGACCACAATGCTTTGTGTGTGAAAATAAAAGTTCGATCTACAACCAGGAACAGAAGAAACCAAACCAACAAAAATACAAGATATTGTCTTTGTGTTAACAAAACTACATGTATAGGCTCGAGTCAACGCATGCGCTGTGACGTTTCAAATCAAACGCATCGAAGACGTCTGAGTGTTGACTCACAGTTTAATAATTCGCATCAGCTATCAACACCGGCGATTACATTTTACGTTGGAAAAATATATCTTTAAAAGGAGGGTTCTATCGGGGTATTTTTTGTGGAAACGAAATTCGAGAGGATATCCCCGTTTACACAAATATGCTACTACTAAATGATTAAAGTCAAGTTAAAAGATAATAATAACGGTAATATTTTGATGAATTCATATTTCACAACTTAATAAAGACAAGCGTACATTTGTTGAAAAATAAAAATAATGAGAACTGAAGCCATTCATCGGCGCTGCGAGTGGGGAAAATTTTGCTGCGGCATAACAGCAAATTGTTTATTAGTTTTATGACATGTTATGTGTTACTATGTGAACTTTCTATCAGTGTATATATTTTATTTATATTTTAAAATTTTGTAAAATTAGGTCACATATAGAGTGTTTTCATTTCACGTAATGCACAAAATCCAATATGGCGGATTTTGCCGAGAGAACGGCCCCTTTAAATATAAAAACGTATCTATGTAATAAAATGTAATATTTCATTCATAATGTGTATATATGTGCCACTCATTTGAGAGAAATGAGCACTACCCATAATCTGTTCGACAACTTGAGTTGTTCTCGCAAAACCGGGAAGTATGATCTTTCTCTACCCTTGAATCGAGTTGGAAGCGAGAAGAAGCGTTTGGCAAATTCCATACTAGAGTCCGCAAATCATACGCAGCCATAGGTATACTTTGTACACTGAAGTACAAAAGAAAGTACACACCTCAGTTGATTTCGATTAGTTCAATATAAATGTTTAATTGCATATGATTATCGCATGATACAATAACGCATTAAAAAAACACATAGAAGTATACTTTGGCTGATGACTAAACGCCTGCACTTTTCAGTTTTAGAGTACGACGTCGAAAACTTAAGTTATTTGTAATTGAAAATCAAACATATGGAAAAACCAACTGATCATGAGGTGTGTATTTTCTTTTGTACGTCAGTTTATAAAGTCAACATAACTTAATTCGTCATTTTTACACACTTTTCTGTAAATGAATTTTTTGGGGGAATATATTTTAGAACTTGTTTTTATACCAGTGAAATATTGCTTTCTTGTTTCATTACATCCGATATGACATGCTATGACATCCTATGTTCAAAAGCCCTTTTGAAAATGTCAATTTCAGCGTCCCATTCTTGTTTGAACAAATATTATAAAAATAGGTATCATATACTCTCATAAATAAAAGTTTGAATATCTCTTATTTAGACGTATTCTCATCAGAGAAATGCACAATCAACTTAATCCAGTAGACATATTTTTGTGTTTAACTGTTGAAAATAAGATTTCGTTTCTGTGCCCCTCGTTGTGTATTTAGACTGAACCCATTTACTAATAGGCGTTGTTTTACTGGTTATTTGGAGTCGAAAAGATCTGCGAGATATTATGTGAATTTATTTCAATATGTTAGATTGTAAAACAGTTTTAAATGTTCATCAACATACTCAACAGATCTCTATAATGATTACCCCTGTTGCATATTTCCAACACTTGAAATAAACGTTGATAATTAAAACACAGTAAAACCTATTAAATACTTATGAAACTTATAGACGCCTTTAAAGCATAATCAAACATAATAAACTACTGAATGAGAGAATGTGTCTGCTCAATGTAACCCTGAGGGAAAGGCGAACCCTTAAAACTTCATTCTTTAAATCTTGATTGACATTAAAATTCGTCTAAAATCCAATAATGTTATGTGTATTGTCTCACACCAAAATTATGCTTATGTCATTCGTACTATATGAAACATCAGTGCTGTTGTGGAGTTGACTTATTTCCTACCAATTTAAAAAATGAGTATCAAAGACTTCGCATATCGGTTGAGGTTATCTTTTCTTGCGAGTATAGGTATCATTATTATATGGGTCATATGAATATGATTTTTATATTGAATAACTGTATTTATAGAGAACGCCTAAATCAATTTTGTTCAGAAATATAACAATGAGGCACATCAGGGTCATGTTCAAGAGAGGTTTAAAAGTACTTTTAAACCTCTCTTGAACGCCATTGCTCAATGTAGCGCTACGTGGCAAGGCGAGAAAACATCGAGGAATAGCACCATGTCGTTCAGGAGAGAATGCGCCAAGCCTTGTGATATCTGTGTTTTGATTTTAAAAAATTAGTAATATCATGTATAAGTTTCCAATGTATAAATCAGATTGGTTTTGGAAATTAGTTAAGTACTTCAATTATACTCAAATGCTGTTAAGTCTTTAATGTTATTGCGTCTTCAATGTTATCGCGTCGTTAACGTTATTGCGTCTTTACTGTTATTGCGCCTTTAATGTTATTTTGTCTTGAATGTTAATGCGTCTTCAATGTTATTGCGTCTTCAATGTTATTGCGTCTTCAATGTTATGACGATAGTAAAAACGAATAACTAATGCGGAAGAACGCAGATATTAAACGATTGAACTGGCACATGTTTTGTGAAGAAATACTCGTAACGACGTCGTCATTGATCACAGTATGATACTTTAAAGGGACAGTAGCATGGTTTTATTTCACTGTTTAGGCGATGAAATGTTTTTGAAAAACAATGTCACCAATAGTATAAAAAAATCTCTTTTCGGAAAATCAAGTTGAAAAATGAGTGTACATGGTTCCGTACAGCCATAGCAATCGTTTTTGTCATTCGAAATAATAAAATGTGTTCACACTAACAATTTTGCTTTATACGCAACACCGTTATAACAACTACGGATAAATGGTTTGTGTTATAACATGTTTTACCCCCTAAAGTAAATATAAATGACATAAACTATCATGATAATTGGGAAATTTGCAAAAAAAACTTGCTACCGGCCCTTTAATGTCTATGTCAGTTCAAATACGCTTTGGATACTGGAATTGCTTTAAAACAAATTTTGGCCAGAAGGTTTAGAATTGAGAGGTTTTTTTAATTAATATATAATGTAGAAATTCAATTAAGAGAAGATGTCGGCAAAAATAATTGAAATAAAAAAATAATTCTGTGACGCATTCTAACTATAGGAGGTAATAACACAAGCTATAAGCCCTTTTTGACTCTTCTATCGTCTACGTAATGAGATTCCAAAATGATGATTTATTAAAAACGGGTGGTTTCTTTCATAAAAATGAAAATTGTCTAATTTCAGATCTTTTCTATAATTGTTGCTGTTGATCAATCAGGGGACAACGACGCAGGGACGTGGGTGAGTTTACCTGTCAGCGTCAACCTGAAGAGTGTAAGTACTGAATGAACTCACAGGTGTCTCGGGACCATCCACCTGTAATCGTTCTGACACTTGACTGATGGGTAATGTTTATTTTTATAGCTACTTCGATTGTGCTCAATTACAGGGACACGAACTATCAGTTTTAGTTGCAGGTGTGGTAATGATACGTGTGTTAACCACAATAACTTACTTGTGTCTATTGGTGTTTACTACCGGGGGGTCCGGATACAATGTATCGCTGTCTGGATTATGACTTTAACTAAACTCACGTGCAAAAGAAACGTCGCCTTACAAAATACAAGTAATTTCAATCCATGGATGACCCATGACTGACACAGAGTTACATCTATGTAGCGCTACGTAGCAAGGCGAGCAAACTTCCAGGAATTTGCACTGTGTCGTTCAAGAGAGAATGAGCGCTGCTTTAGCGCTACTTGAGCGTTACATTGAGCGATCAATGAACAATTTAAGCGCTCGCTGTTATGGAACGGAGCCCTTGTCTTCAGAAGCCAACAAAACTAAATTTGAATTTTCAAAACATTATCTGTTCGTACTTGTGAGAAACACACGTTTTAAGAATATCGTCGTATTTTAATTTCCTTAACTGGAGAGGAGTGGCGAAAAGTGTTTACAGCTTGTTAATTACGTCCTACAGTAATGATGCGGCAACACATTTAAGTTCAAGAATGTTATTATGTCGAAAACATATTTCATTATATACATTTATACTCGTTATCAATTTCAACTTAAAGGCTGAACACTCTGGTCGTAAACCATTTTGAAAAGGCGTGTTAGCACCCTAACAGACACGAAAATAAAAAATATCATACTTTGATGTATGCAATTGTAAGTACTACTTTACAAAATCTGAGTTTATCGAATATATTCAAATTCTACTTCTCCGAAAGTAATATTTCGTGTTGTCATCTCTTAAAAGGAGACGATTCGTTTGCACGTGAGTTTATCATTTTAAGATGATACAAACTGCAAAATGTAAAAAGAAAATCATTAATAAAAGAAGTTCATGGATAATTTTCAGCTCAATACAAATATTCATGTTTTTCCCCTTATTTATTCCTCGGATATCAAAGACAGAAGGACCCGCCTACGTTTGTGAAACGGCATTCCGGAGTCTCGCAAAAATGTTATACAAATTTGCATTTAGACAATCACTGCTTTGAAATAAAACATATCACATTTGAAACATTGCTTAGGATGTTATTCGCACGATGCTTTAGTCGACGAATGGACTTATACGACTGAAAAATAGCCACTTACATGTTACATCTTATCTTATTATGATTTTGATAAATACGCGCTTAAAAATCGATGTTTTGAGATCTAGACGAGATAGGAGAGTGCCTATGCTTATTTCATTACGTCCTACAGTAGCAATGCGTCCAAGTCCAAGAATGTGCATTATGTCCACATCATCTTTCCATAACTTAATGTCTATATTATATCAATTTAAACTTAACTGTAAACATTTTACAACATATAACATATATATTCAATTGCGACTTTGCCCGGTTGCAGTGTTTTGTTGTCGACTTTGTCGTAAATTTTGGTGGCATTTCTTTTGGACGCTATAGCGAGTTCATAAACCGGAATTGTGTATCAACGAAAGTATCGTGGTAAGACCAAGGCCAGTAACTCGGGTCCATACGACTTCACTTACACTCTCTGTCGTGGTATAATTGAATTTTTCGTTGGATCTTAACTTTTAAGGATGTTCGCTCCTCAAATTTATAGTATAAAACTTTTTTCCTAACTTATATATTTTTTTAAATATATATATATATGATTGAAAAATCAGCATTAAAAAATAGGGGGTAGTGTGGGTTTTTTCGAGATACGACGTCAGTAAGATAGTGGGGTGAAGTACAATTTTAACATGGGAGTCTATGGGAATATGAGAAAAAAAACTGCTAAAAACTTTAAAATACTACATTTCTAGTATTATTGTTTTTCCTTTTTTGATATGTTACAAAGTTCATGTTTCCCTACCGAAATCAATGAAAAAATATAAATGGTAGTGTGGGTTATTTTAAGCTTCGACACAAAATGTACCCGAAATAAACCCTTTTTAGTCAAATTTAGGCCATTTATGCTGGTGGCAGTTTTTAGAGGTTCTAAAGTCTCATTTTTTTTATTTCATTTGGGTTTTTTTTAAATATGTAGATGATGTAGAATATCATTAAGTCAATAAAAAAATAAGCTCTTTACTTAAGCACATTTCATTTTTGAAGTTCAACAGGAAGGAGCGGACATCCTTAAACACTGTTTCATGCGATTCACGGATGAAGAAGTAAGTATGTAGACACGTCGTGTTATTGATCATACATTAACATCATGCATCAATCCTAGAAGTGATGTAGTCTACTTATTGCGATACATTTTATCAGTTTTGCTTTAGCAGACCAAGATATATATTTGAGATATGCAACGTTGTTCATTTTGAGGATATTATTCACTACAAATATACATTAACGTAGATGTATTCTCATACGTTCGACGTCGAATAATAGAAAATGTTTGATAACTGCATGCTTTATTTTGATTGTGAAATATATCAAAACTGTATTTGAATTATCAAAAGCAATTGACAAACTTTTTGATTTAATTTCATTGAAATCAAACTGCAATTGATGACTCGATTGCTTGACATCCTTCTTGTTCGATGACCATAGCATGACGAATGTCCATTGATATATATGCATGTACAACTAGAGAGTTCGTATAGTCCTCTAGTATAAATTCCGATTACAAGTTTTCCACAACTACTGTAACACCACTTCCACAGATCCTGTGCATGAGTTTCTCTTAATAGGCACAGAGTTTGACAAACATATCCTCTTCCTTCGAAAAGTCCCTGAACCTTCATCCACCAACAAGTGAAGATGACGTTATTGTGACGTCATGTTGACGTCATCATATCCTCCAAAGCTCCTTCTTTATGTTGCCACCAAGAGATTCTGTCGAATATAGGAATTTTGTATCATTTGAATAGAATGATGCAGTTAACATACTTAAATATATTGTGTTTTTTGGTAAAGTATTTAATCATAAAGGAGGAGACGCAGCCTCGAGGAGTCTCATGAAAGTGGTGTTACAGACGGTTGTGACATCAAGTAAAGCTGTCTTCGTAGACAGATGAATGTTAAAATGTCTTACCCTTAACTTGGCCTTGTATTTGGGAAGGGTCCATTCGACTGTTGAGTTTAGTCCCGGCGACGTCAAAATGAATGACCTGCGACTGGGGACCCCCCATCGACCCTGGTGCTGCAACTGCTGATCCTACCATTGTTGCTGATCCTGCCGCTAATCCCGCCGTTGTTGCTGATCCTGCCGTTGATCCTCCAGCTGTTTTAGCTGCTGCTGCAGGTTCTACAGAACCAACAATCATGTTGGAAGCCGCAACTCCTTGGTTGTTGCTGGGCATCACTACAGCTTGTTTTGGAGTATATCCCGTTTGAGGATAAGCTGCATTTCCAATCTGTAGTGATTCAGGATATTGACCTGCAGGGATTAAAGAGTCCACTACCTGAGGTACCTGGTTATTGGCCAAATAGTGTGAGTTATCCTGAGGGTAGACGGGGTTTAGTTGTTGAACTGTTTGTACAGTATTTGGTTGTTGAACTGTTTGTACAGTGTTTGGTTGTTGATGAACTGTTTGTACAGTACTTGGTTGTTGAACTGTTTGTTCAGTACTTGGTTGTTGGACTGTTTGTACAGTATTTGGTTGTTGAACTGTTTGCACTGTGTTTGGTTGTTGGACTGTTGTTACAGTATTTTGTTGTTGAACTGTTTGCACATTGTTTGGTTGTTGAACTGTTTGCACAGGAAATGGTTGCTGAACCTGTGCATCTCCCGGAAATGAACCTGCGCTTGCCAGGGACGGCTGTGCAGCAGCCATGTTGAGGCCCACAGTATCAGACTGTACTGGTTCCTGGGCAGATACTGGTGACCCGGGGCCTGACGCTAGTAGTTGTGAGGATTGCTCTGAAAAATAAACATATTTATGAAGTCACTGTGAGTTAGTAACTGGGGTTTTATGTGATTTCAGTTTACAATTTCTATCGTATTTCAATAGATACTTCAAATTATATCACACTTTTAAACATGTTTCCATTGTGATTAACATAAATAAATCCGTTTTTGCGAAGCCTCTTTGGTAAATATTGACCAGTACATAGGTATTTACTTAAAACCGAAGAATATGTACACACGTGTATAAGTGGAGGTCTGGCCAATGTTTCCCTGGATTGGTTGGTTTGGTGGCATGTACTCTGATGGAATTTGATGTCCATGACCAACAGCTGATATTGGCTGATCAACACCAGGGATCATTCCTGTAGCGGCTGCATAGTGAACATCAACGCCAGTTGAACCTGCTCCAGGGTACCCAGGAGTTCCGTCATTACTGGAAGTTGCTGCCAATGAGGGAATGTTCTCAGTGATCAGGGGTTGGTTTGGTACTTGGTTCACTTCCGGATAACCTCGAATAGAGGCGCCTCCTACTGTCATTGAATCATGGATTGGTTGATCCACTGCTACAATAGTGTTCTGAGTATTTACAGGAGGGGCTATATTCCCCGAAGGAACACCCGATGCCGTCTGCAGTGCAGGCTGTGCATTGAGGATCCCAGTTGACTGTTGGTCGGCAGGATAAGCACTTGGAGCACTGAGGGGATTGTTCATGTTTATTGCTGAACCTGATGTGGCTGGAGACGCTGCAGGAATTTCAAGAGGAATTCCTGCATCTCCAGCGAATGCAACTGGAATGCCGATTGATTTTACATGTTGAACAGCAGTGTTGAATGCGTCTGAGAGTATTTGAGCTTCAGACATACCAGAGCCTTGTGTCGACATTGTCCGTTCAATTGCATTCATCAGCATTCCATCTACACTTGGGTTAGTCTGAGGAGTCAAGTTAGGAGTCCCATCAGCAGTATTTGCAAGACTTGCTATCTGAGCATTTGTGCTTTCAACTGGTGCAATTACACTGGATGGATTATGGTTAGGTATTGGATGCGACAATGCAACTGTAGGTACAGGTAATGTTTCAACGGTGTTAGCATATAATCCCTGATCATGCACTTGTGGGCTTTGATGACTTGAAGCTGGTTCATGGGATGACAATAAAGATGTTGGTTCTATGTTTTTCACTCCTGTAGCTTGAACAAGTATGGAATTCGACTCAGGAATTGAAAGGTGTGGTTGTACTTCAACTGGATAGAAATTAGTTTCAGCAACATAATTTGTCTGGTCGATGTGCCCTGCCGTTGGTTGGATGTATGGAGCAAGAGTCGTTGTGTGAGTTTTGAAAATTACACCAGAGGCTGTAGTAGTTGGAAGTTCTGTTGGGAAATGACTCTTGGCTACTGGCGTGGATGGTTTAGATGCCACATATGTGTCAATAAGAGACAGCAGAGTCTTGTGGAGACTGCTGCCCGGAACGATGTGTTTCACAGACTCTGATGTTAACCCTAATCCTGTGAGGACTGATCTCGCATGACTTGGGAAATGCTCGAATCCTGATGTGGTTGTTGGAGGGGCAGTAGTTGTTGTAGTAGTTGTTGTTGTGGCTGTTTTCTGTGCTCTTATTGTGTCCAGAACATTTTGGAGGGCGGCCTCAAGATTGGTTCCAGCTTGCAACTGACTCAAAACAGTCATAGTTAAATCTTGAGGAGCTAAAATACAAAGAAAATGAAAATGAATACTTCCATGAATACCAAAATTATTGGTACTCTTCACGTCACACATAAAAAATATCTATGATATTTAGCAAATACGCTCATAATGAAAAATGAAAATATAAATAATATAAGTAAATAAATGACGATTTATATCGCACCTTATCCACAGGTCATATACTCAAAGCGCTCAATGGTGACAAATTGAATGAACTTTCTGCATATCAAGTTTTCAACATACCAAGATTGCTTGCTGGAACAGGAAAGTGTTGGATCGGAGCAGGGTAGTGTCCAACAGCTACAGCAGCTGAACCAGGAGCAGCAGTAACAGTTGGTACAGTAGTGGGCTTGGTGGGTGCTGCGGTCGTGCTGGTGGTGGCGGTGGTGGTGGTGGTGGTGGTGGATGGCGTAGTCGGGGCAGGGGTTGTTGTAGGTGGAGGCGGAGGATCTATGAACACAATACCATTACACATGTAAATTAATTGTTGTAAGGTGTTATATTATTAACCATACAAAATGTACATAAAATCATTTAATTCATTAAATGTGTTTTACTTAATGTGTCTCAATTTGTGTCAGGCAAAATGTGTCAGGCAATGAAAATGCAAAGAATTGACAGTAACAGGTACCTGTGGAATCAGGAAGTTCGTATGGGGTGTCAATGCCCATTTGATCCAGTTTATTCAACCAAGCGACGTACTCTTTGCTTCCAGCTGGTGCAGGTGGGTTATACGGATCCAGATAATTTGCTGAAAAATATCAAGGAGTTTATAAAGTTTTGCAAAGCAAGAAAATTTATTTCCTTGAAAAGAAAACAGAAAAAAGATCTTAATTGGACGTCTTATGTACTATCAAAGCTAAATAAGATATGTGTACTCACGATTCCGTCCCATGCCTCCGTTCATTCCATAGGGTCCTCCATATCCATAGTTGTGGTTATTATAGCCCATGCCAGAACCTTGGTATGGATACTGGTGATTGTATCCATAACCGGACTGTAAGTGCCTTGGCATTCCTGTGTACTGTATATCATATTGAGGATATCCATGTTGCCCTTGATTATTAGAAACCGGAGCAACATCATTTTGGTGAGTGTTTATATTCTGTTGATATCCTGACGCCGGATGTTGGCCGATGGGAACATCATTTAATTCTTGGTTGCTGCTCCCTATAGTGACTAATGTGCTTTGTTGATTAGCACTTGCCGGTTGTGAAGCAGTGTTCTGTCCAGTTTTAACTCCAGATGTGGCAGTTATTGTTTGAGTATTTGAAGGAAGAGATCCAGATGTGGCAGTTATAGCCTGAGTATTTGACTGAAGAGATGGAGCTGGTTTAGGATTTCCAGGCTGAGGTTGGGTCCCCGAAACAGTGTTTTGACTTTGTCCAGACTGCTGGGAAGGATCTACATTTACGATCGGATTAGCAGCAGCTGGTGGCTGAGGATTAACTTGTACAACAGGACTTGGTTGTTGATGTTGAATCGGTATTTGATTTCCAGTTTGAGTTTGTTTATTTGAAGCCAAATTTAGTGAACTTCCAGCTTGTTGGGACTGATGTGGATCAGGGTTTACTTTATTCGGCGAACGGACGACTGCTGGTGGATAATTTGCTTGTGATACAGTAGTTGACTGTCGTTGATTTTCAGTTTGAGTTTGAATACCCGAAGCTCCATTTTGAGAAGATGTTTGTTGGTTTTGATCCACAGTTACAACAGGCCTTGGCGCAACATCAGTGGAAAGCTGATTTGCCTGTGATAAAGAATTTGATTGTTGAATTTGATTATGTCCTTGATTGGGAGAAGATGTCTGTTGATTGTTATATAGATGTGTTTTTGTGACTGGGTCTGGTGAACCGGCAGTGGAAGGCTGTTGATACGGTTGTGATACAGAACTTGATTGTCGATTCTGGTTTGCAGGTTGACTTTGAGGACCAAACGCAGTGTTCTGTGAAGCACTTGCTGGTTGGTTAAGGTACGGATCGCCATTTACTCCTACATTTGAGGAACTTGCACTAGAAGGTATCGACTTGGGCTGGTAAACAGGATTCATCTGCTGATTTTGATAAGGTTCTTGTTTTCTGGATTGACTGGAAGTGCCTGAAGCAGGAGTGTTTGAAGATCCAGGGCCGGGATTCTGGTATGGATCAATATTTACCGGATTTAGTGCACCGGCAGTGGAAGATTGATAGTTTGACTGTGATACAGCATTTGACTGTTGATTCGATCCTTTATTCCCAGGATGCATTTGGAAAGCAATATTAGTAGCAGAGGTTTGCAGGGGTACAGTTTGCCTTTGGTAAGTAATTGTGTACTTGGCGTCATTTTGAGTGACTGCTGCTGGAGATCGGGAGTTTGGCTGTGATACAAAGCCTGATTGTTTAGACCCATATTGAGCTGGGGTTGCACTTGGATTCAATGTGTCTACTGGTTGGATGACTCCAGTTTGATGTTCTTGATACTGAGCTGTATTTACTGTATGACTTGATGCACGGCTGGTGGAAGGTCCTTGTTGAGCGCCATTTGTTTCAACATAGTTATTCGACCCAGAAAACTGATTTCCATTGATTCCAAATTGTCCTGAATAGGACGATCCTTCCCGACGTGACTGAACCTGCCGTGTCTCTGGTACTCGGGGTCGTATTGGACCTCGATTTGCAACTTTGTTTTGTGTCTGGGTAGGAACATTATCTATATATTTACTTACATTGTCAACAACTCCTTGAGAATTGCCTCTGGTTGTCTGATAGTTGTTCTGGTTGATACCCGAAACCTGTCTTGGCGCACTTGTTCGTGCTCTTTGGTTAGTGTTTACACCAACAGTTTGACTTGACCTACGTGTGTCAATTCCACCGGGACTTGAAGCACGGCCATCCATCTGATTAGTGCCTGGTTGGCTGTCATACATCAGCTTTGTTGTTTTGTCTTTTACAGCGTTTGTCAAAACTGATTCAAAACGTGTAAGAAAAGCATCCACTGCTTGATTGTTTGGACCAGTATTCCCAGCTCTATTGACAGTAGGAGATACACTGCCACCTCTGTTTGTGTTTACAACTTGTGGCTTGCTAGGTGAAGCCTTCCTTATAGAACCTTGCTCAGTATTAGTTGAAACTCTATTCGATGACATCATTCGGGCATCAGCTTTGTCTCCTCTCATGGTATTTTCTGTGCGTATAATAATTCGTGGGTTTGTATTAACACGACGGTTTAAAACGGCCTTGTTTTGAGTAGGATTGTTCATCTCCCTAGGTCGTGTCATGACTTGTTGCCTTGTTGGTTTTTGATTCACTGGAGTAGCAACTCGTTGTCGCACAATATTACCATGTGTTCTGTCAGCTGTATCCACGATACGTTGATGTCTTTGTTGTACCCCTACCTGACTTTGTCGCTGCTGCTGATGCTGTTGTTGTTGCTGCATCTGCCTTGGAGGTTGGCGATTAGATTGTTGTCTAAATTGTCGTGATTGTTGCAAATTTGGGTATTGTCTTTGTTGATTGATCGGCTGTCTCGAAGACACTTGCTGTGTTTGTTGAAAAGCTTTTTGTCGTGGTTTCATACCAATACCAGTGGCCATGGTATTTTGGTTTGTAGAACTTGGATTTACTCTTACTGATATAGTCTGAGTCCGCTGTCGCTGCTGTACATTTATTGGTCCTTGAAGACGTGAGGTTCTGGTGCCACCATTAACAGGAAGGGTTTGTTGGCGTCTAGACCGATCATTATTTAATTGCCGAGGCGTTCGTTGTAAAACTGAATTTTGTGGTGCTTGGTTTGTGTAGAGGAGCTTTGTTCCATAATCGTTTCTGTTGAATCCATTATTCGGAACACCTGGAATTCAATGACATTGTTATTAGTTTGATCTAGTCAATAGATTTTAAACTTCACCTAGAGTATCTTAATTTATAATCAGCATGGATAATTTCAGTTCTCGGTGGTCCATATACTTACGTGAGGGTGGAACTTGAGACCAAACCAGTCCTTGACCAAAAACCGCAAGGAAAGCAATACAGAGAAAGGAAGCCATCGTGAGACCTGAGAAACAGAAACGTGAGTATCGTTTACTGTGATTAGATGAGTTGATGTACGTGGAAAGAGGACAAAAGCTTTGAGTTAATCTGATGAGTTGATGTACGTGGAAAGAGGACAAAAGCTTTGAGTTAATCTGATGAGTTGATGTACGTGGAAAGAGGACAAAAGCTTTGAGTTAATCTGATATCCTAACTTCCGGTTGTCTATAGATGTTTCCAGCACACGAACTTATCTGTTTCGTTGAATGTCTCTTTAAAGTTGTAAACATATTATGCCAATATATTCACATTAAAATGGTGTAAGTAACAATTCGGAAGGGTTACTTAATCGTTGATAACAAATCTTATTCAGAAATATGTATCTACTCCAGGTCGCAGTTATTATTTATTTGTTGATTCCATTGGGTTCATATTTTTATAGCACTTTATTGCATCAAAAGGTATTCATGGTTATAAATATGTTGGACATTATCACGGATTTGTACATTAAAACAAAAATATGCGTACAGTTTTGACAGTTTCAGTGGTGTGAGACAAGGTTGTATTTTAACATTAATGTTTAAGTTAGTTGATATTTTCCCTGTTTATTAAGCATATATACAGTTAAATATGGTGATCGAGTATGTTGGATGATTTAGAGTTTCTAGAACTATTTATGTTGTCCTACGTGTAATCTCATTTTCAGATAATGTTATAGGTTACAACATAAAATTTTTGTACAATTGCAGTTTTTCAGAAAAAACATAAATTCTTTTATTTCGAAATGGGGAGATTATGAAGGTTGGTACATGGGTGGAATAAACTATATGTGAATGTATAAACAACAACAAAATTAAACGGTCTGAGTATAACAAGATGTCAATACATTGACTGTGTAAAAACTGATTATAAAATCTTAATAACAAATTACTGTTCGATAGTTGCTATCATGCTTTTTTGTCAAATATGCAACCCAAGCTCGGCAAGATTTAAAGATATTTTTCATATTGGAAATAGAGAATACTTAATCGCACTTCTAAACAAATATATATCTTCAGAAAAATGAAGAAAGTTAGCAACGTTGTACTTACATATTGTTGCTATTTTAGGAATCCCTTTTGATGTCTCCATTATAAAGAGAAAGGGTTCAAAAGAACACCCTTGTCACACGCAAACAATAATTGGCTTAACAAAGATAGGGAAGATTTACTAGATCCGTCACGATCATTATATTTTCTGCTATTAATCACTTATGACAACCTCAGTGACTCTTCCATCAAGAAAGTAGGTTTCGAGGCATTTCTAAAAAAGTTGATTGCATTAAATGGTTTTGATATCATCTTTATTGTACATTATCTGTCTATCATTTTTCATTTGGACCTTACTTCTTTCATACCTTTGATGTTTTTATTAATCAGGGGGCTTCCTCATTTATCAACTAAGACATCCATCCATTTTTAAAATAATTACTGTTGAGCGATCTCAAATAGCAACACATCTCAAATAACAAAAACATTTTTGTGCGTATGTCTATCAAGTGTGTATACACAAGTTTCGATTGTTTTTCACCTGTGATGTCATGATAACTGAATCGTTTCAGAGAGTTGAAGACATTAAAATATGTACATTAAGTGAATAGGATGGATGTTTGTCCTGGCAGAGGCGTTTTATTATTTGATTACTTGTGGCTAGTCCATATGCATGTCCTTGATAATTAAACTAAAGAGAAAAGGATCAATGATGTCAAACGCGTTTGCCAGTTACCGAACCGATTAAGGATTTACCATATATTGTAACATGATTTCAGAGTATCCTTGATTCTGATTGGTTGATTTGCCTATGTTGAATGACAATGAATACCCGCAAATTACTTGGGGCGAATCACCGCGAACATATACATCATTTTCACAAGATTCGGCCCGACTCAAAATTTAATTTTTCTATTTCTCTTAATATGTGCTCCTTACTCAAATTTGACAGGTGGCATTGTCATTTTCCAAATTGTGTATAGCAGTATAGGTCACAAATAACTCTCAAAATTAATTAGTTTCAAGTAACTAAAATGTTTTCAACTAGTAAGATTTGTCCAAGTTTGACACCTTCTTCCATGCGGCTGTGTTTACCGAATGCCGTTGCCATGGCATGACGTCATAGTAATCAACCGTTTTGACGTCACAATGCTAGCATCATTGTCACAATGGGTTAGGGCAAGTTTAAGATTTATGTTCCTAGGTCTTTTACTGTGTTGATGTCGTAGATAAATGTGTATCGCCATCTAAAAGGATACGTGAATATTGTGAAGTGACCATGATTGAGTGACACTGTTTGATCTTATGTGTAAATTGTTGCTAATGTACATATTACGCCGAGTATTTACATTTGTTTTGACCTGACCACACCTCTTACAAAAATGGAACAGTCGCAAAGTCCTTTCCACTCAGAGATAGGTACGCAAAAAGAGAGTTCGTTTTAAAACGCCTGATAACTAAGGGTCATGTTACAATATCGATAAATAGTTGCGTTTGTAAAATTTCCGGGATTCATTGCTATTCAACACCCGCAAATTTCAGCGTTTAAAACCTCCGGTTAACGCCGTCGGTTTTAAACTAAATTTGCGGGTGTTGAATAGCAATGAATCCCGGAAATTTTACAAACGCAACTATTTATCTTATAATTGAGATTGCAATGTTTTTAATCAATGCAACAAAATGAGAGAAAATGCCAAAATTCTTAATTCCTTCATACAAAATACACTTTAAAAATTTGATCCTACAATATTGAAAATTACTTCAAGTCTATTTCCTAAGAAATATGCCGAAAAAAAGACATTATGTTGGTTGACAATGATTGTACTTTAAAATTTACGTTTAATGCTTGGACAGTCCATATGTTGTCACCATTTGGTATTTTTCGTCCTTGTAAATATTAACACACGAGAGAGTTCAGATGAAAATCAAAGTTAACGGAGATCTTGACCTTAAATTCACAATTATTCGTGACCGTTTATAACATTCAACATTTACCCAATCAATGTGTGTGATCTGTATACATGATCGAAAATGAGAACATGATACGAATTGATCTCATCGTTTGTTGTCCTTAAGTCACCCGATGAAGGGATTAGTCCTTGTCACATTAAAGAAAATGAAAAAGTACGTGAATCCTTTGGTCACTTTAAATTGGAAGGCTGCATGAAGCATGTATGTCGTTTTCAAAACATGCAAGAAATAAGAGAAATGGTTGTTCACTTTACCTGTTTACGTTTACCTATTATTCCTAAAGATCATCACCGCCCTTGGTCCACTGCCGAGTCTGGCCGCTTGCAGGTGTTAAGGGCTATTATTGTCCATCAGAGATAAGCGGCGGTTTTGACACCGAGAAATCAGCGCAATATAGCCCAAGGCAATATTTTATATATACGGTCATGATGCCCTTATTTATAGTCATAATTGTTCAACATCTTGTAACCTTGTACGTAGGTATGAACGAGCGATACGTCTTTTGCGTTTCTTGCACCACTCTCTTGCTTCAAATCATTTACGATAGAAGAAAATTCACCCTTCAGATTTATTCTCTCGTAAATATGTTTGAGCGAGAAGCTCTCTTTTCAGGTGACACTTTCGAAATTTATTAGTTATATTAGAACATTGTTATCGTTACGTAACTGTTAACTTTGCGTCGTTTTGGTTGGAAGAAATTGTATCCATTTTGAAATATGCGCGCAGTGGTTGTTCACTGTTGTAAGTGTCATGGAGTTAGTATATTCAAATTACATTATTCATTTATGAAGGCATTCTGTGATTTTTGTGATAACGGTCGCATTCAACGTCTAATATACTGTAAACTGCCAGGCAAAAGAAAGTACTCAATTCAGTTAGTTTCGATAAATCAAATATTTAAAAGAAATCAGATGCATTGGACTATGATACGATACAATAATACGTATCTGCAGTAGTTTGAATGAATTAATTGGTGACTGTGGTTAAATTTTAGTTAAAATATCGTTGTTTAATGAAGACAGAGGTTAGAAATGAAATTTACACCAACATGACTCCTACCATGTTTAAAATGTTGTAAATGTGTGCAGAATGAGGAACACTTATTACTTTTCAGATAGAATATGTCTTAAATTTCGATGAACAGTTGTGTATCATCAAACATAGTTTTTGAAGGAATTTAAAATTCAAAGTTCATATTTTTCTAAAATCTAAAAACATGTAGAAGTATTTTTTGACTGCTGACTAAATATCTGTACCTTTCAGATTTAAATTATGACATCGAAAACTTGAGATATTTGCAATTGAAAATCATACATATGATAAAATCAACAGAAGTGAGTATTTTCTTTTGCCTGACAGTTTATTTGAATATTTGATATTGACCTCTGTTGATTTATTTGCTTTATCGTTGTTTTTTATTGTTCTGTTAAAGAAGACGATAGATTAATTTTGAAACGAAGTGACCTGAAACATGTAATACATCTAAGGCATTCACATAATGTTTTTACTTGCGGAACTTTCCTTAGTTGGTATGGCATTCGGGCTTCGGTTCCATGTCACGCCGTATTTGCAAATTCGTTTATTTTTTAGAAAGTATATCCTACCTTTTATCCTAAAATGTAAGCCAATTTGGAAGTCGGCGACGTTTTAAAAACTTATAAGATACTGCCGTCGGCAATTTATTTAAATTATCATGAAGAAACAAAGAATCCTCTTGGATACATTTTAATCACATACAGGGATGTACAGCAAGTATAAATTTTGAAAATTAATAACATTGTTAGGGGAACAAATATCAAATTAAGCACTTTTTAAGAAATACGGTATTTTTATCATATGTTTTTCTCATATTCAAAAGGATTTTTCACTGACACAAAATATTTTAGATATTCATAAAAATGTATTATGATCATCGTCACCATCGTATTCCTTCTTCTTCTTCATTTACCCGAATTATTTATTGTCATCAACGCTAACGGTTACCACGATAACAACCGTTATCGTTTCCCTTCATTCTAAATTCATCGTATGTTATAATCTCCACAATACACTGCTATAATCCCTGTTCAAGTCCATATGAACACTTACCTCCTGAAAAAAGATAAAGATGACAACTTTACTTAACCGTGATGTGAAAATGAAAATATCATATTGAAATTAATATAAACGAAGCAGGAAAGCGCAATGGCTGGCGCGCTTGGCTTCGGAACTAGATGTTCCGGTTCGAATCCGGTTGGGGTTCTGTAACTTTAATGTAATTAACTTTTATGCATGCATATGTTTTTGGTATAATATTTCACTGAATTTCAGTGCAGAACCATCCATAGTAACAATGTTCGTGATGTATTTTGCACAGTTAGGAAATTACCCATAGTTCGCTGATACTAGTCGCAGAGCATAGTCACAATGGTGTTGCAGTATTTCGCCCTGAAATAATCCTAGTTGCTGTTATATAAGGGATATACCCTTGAAAGCGGACTTATATCCAAAGTCATCTCATACCAACAAACGGTAGACTCGGTTGATATTTAAAAACTTCTGTGAATAATTGCAAAACATGGAATTATAGTAAATACGTACGATAATAAGACAGTTTCAGTCGTCAATTGTTTCATATTTATAAAGTTTTGTTTTCAAACCTCATTATATTGACAAACACGTAAGTTCCGCCTGTACAACACGTGTTTACATAAAACCCCATGATCAATAAGCGCGTTCCCCCTGGGGGTTTGAGAGATATACACATTCATCTGCTGTCAATATGATAGTTTGAAGTCTCTCATATTGTTGGAATAAGTATTACTTTAACTGTTTCATAAACAAAAGTAACATTTGGATTCAGGTGAAAAATCCTTTTTGTATATGTCGAGGGACTTTTGATGTAGAGCTTCTTATAAAAAAGTGTTACAGAATGTGCAATGTACGTATAGAATAATTAGAATGTGTGCAAAACATGATTGATTGTTTTTTATTACTTGCCCATATCCCCTCAACCTATAATGTTTACCAAACCCAGCCTATTCATCACTGGCTGATTGATGTGGCAGGTGTTAACGGCACGGAGGAAACATCTTTGAATCTCCTTATTTATATTCCTTGCAGTAAAATACTTGTTTTGATTGGCGGACGGTCGGTACATTTTTCCTTATGTACTCCGTGAGTCTCAAAGTGTTATTTAAATATGTAATGACGAAAAGATTTCCTTTCTAATAGTTCTAGGTTCAGTACTACAAACAATACCACAAAAGGTGTGAATGTATAGCAATTACTTGAATCGCAACGAAGACACCTAACTCAGCCTAAACAATAAAAGATATTCTAAGAACATTGATAACAACTTCTTTATTGTGAACAAACGCGAGGTTTCGTAGGTAAACAGTTTCTAAAGGATCTCAATTCGTTTAAGTATGGTTACGATATATAAGACTTTTACATGGTGTTTGGGTTTATATCATATTCAAATTAATATTTTAAAAATGTTAAAACTGAACATTTTCAGATATAGAAGTGTATTAAAGTGTTCAAATTGAAATATACATCATGCGAGTGTTTGAGTATTTAATTAATTCATTTATATAACATGTGATTAATATGTGTAACACATAATATGTAAATATATTTATTTTATGATTTTAACTTTGTGAATACAATATGTGGTTAATCATTTACAGTGAAACACTTAAGAGCATGTATTTTATACGATATAAACGACAAAGAAATATCCGGTAAAAGTCACTGTGGCATGTTGGTTTTTTTTGCACTTTTTTATATGTTCAATTTTTCCATTTATGATAAAGTGTATGCATTATATCTTTATAACGAGGGTAAATCAGTCCGTAATCAGTCAACGGTGTCAGTATAAAACTTTTCGAACTCTATTTATAGATTGAGGAAGATTGTTTTGCAATTGGTAAAGTTTCATTTCCATTTTATGAGATCTTTTTATTTCCATTAGAAAGCGTCTTACATCCCCTTTAATGCAGCCTTAATGAAGCAACACAAATTAACAAAATAAGTAAATGAATTATCCGTACATCACCGGAGTTGATACTGATACATATATGATGATATGGTGAACTTGTTTACATAATCTTATGATTTGGACGTTATTATCTTATACACTGTCAGGCGAAAGAAAGTACTCACCTCAGTTGGTTCCGATTAATTCAGTATTTAAAAGAAATCAGACGCATTTGACTATGGTACGATACAATAATACTTATCTGCAGTAGTTTGAATTAATTAATTGATGACAGTGGGTAAATTTTGGTTAAAATATATTTGTTTAATGAAGACAGGGTTAAGAAATTAAATTTACACCAACGTGACCCCTGTCTTGTTTAAAATGTTGTAAATGTGTGCAGAATCAGGCATATTTGTTAATATTCACATAGAATATGTCTTATATGTCGATGAACAGTTGTGTTTCATCAAAAAAAATAATTCTTTTTTAAATTTAAAAAAAAAAAAATTGTAGAAGTATTCTTTGACTGCTGACTAAAAGCCTGTATTTTTCAGTTTTAGATTATGACATCGAAAACTTGAGATATTTGCATATATATGATACATATGATAAAATCAACAGAATTGTAGACTCTATTTTGCCTGGCAGTGAAGTTTAAGAGCGAAAAACACAAAATGTAATTGTTATATTCCGTATCAGTAGCTCCCGTCGTAAAATCCGACAATTCTATAAAACAGGTAACTATTGTTTTGTATTTTCACCAAGGTCTTCCATGAAGCAAGATAAGATAATATTTCAAAAGCTATGATTATGTCTTTGTATGTAGTTATATAAGCTGCTTATATTACAAATCTCTCTATAAGTTTTCTCGTGTCTGACATCTAGTTAAACAACTATGTTATCCAAATGACTATTATTTATATTACGTATGGACATACCTCTCCATCACTCGGACTTGTATATTTCCAGGTAAGCTACGACGTCAAAACATGACAGTTTCCTATAGCCGGTCAATCCGTCAATCAGGAAGTGACAGTTAGGTGAGAACGATTGACGTGCAGGAAGACAAGTGTTCTTACGTCAAGAGAGGAAATACAACATCACACTCAATGAGATAGCTCAGAAGTTCACATCAGTAGAGAGGACCTCTCACGTAATCGAGCACATGTATATTCACCATGTGAAACAAACGCTTCACATTGTTGAAAGGAACATCATTAATAAAACGATATCAAAACCAAGTCGTCTGTAGTATTTTATTTGTTATATACATTGAATTCACGGGAGACCTTCTTCGAAACTTTCCTTATTTTGGGTTTTCATAAATCTTCTAAAATTAACGACCAAATGTAACCCATATGCATTACTGTGTATTTGAGGACGAAGGGTTAATACTCCTAGGGTCTACGAGTACAAATGGTTGGACCCCTGACAGCGGCAAGGATCTATGTTGGGAGCTGTCTCATTTCCTTTTGGAAATATATTACTCAACATTTGCTAGAGATTACCAACATTTTCAATTTTATTTCATGCTTGAATTGATATGCAAAGATATATATGAGAAAACATGAGTTGAGAGGCTCATGGTGTCACCTAGGGCAATAGTCTTTATTCGAAATGTGCCTCTGTTCACTCAGCAGTACAATTGAGTACCTGGTTTGGAAGTGAAGGCAATGTGACAGATAACCTTCAAGCGACTTATGGTAGCTAGGTTGCATACTGCAAGGGGGGTCGAGAATGAAAAGGGAACGATGTTGGTCCTTATACCAGGATAATAATGTGTGTAAACTCATTATTATTATTATCAAGATAGTGTTCTTCGTTGCCTGTGATTCATAAAACAAACATACATTATCATATTTGACGTACTAAATTCTAAATTAAAAATGATTCAAAGATATAACATCAATGAAAACTGTCACTAGAAGGTTGTGATCAACAATACACTTGGCAACTTTCCACCATATTGCATTTTGTATGTTGAGTGTAAACTGCCGGGGAAAAGAAAGTAATCACCTCAGTTGATTAATTCAATATTTAAAAGAAATCAGATGCATTTGACAATGGCACGATACAATAATACTTATCTGCAGTAGTTGGAATTATTCAATTGGTGACTGTGGGTAAATTTTAGTTAATATATATTTGTTTAATGAAGACAGGGGTTATAAATAAAATTTACATCAACGTGACCCCTACCATGTTTAAATTGTTGTAAATGTGTGCAGAAACAGACACATTTATTAATTTCCACATATAATATGTCTTCTATGTCGATGAAGAGTTGTATCATCAAAAATAAGTTTTGAAGAAATTTTAAATTTTAAATTTCATATTTATTTTAATTTTTTAAAAATGTAGAAGTAGTGTTTGACTGCTGACTAAACACCTGTACTTTTCAGTACTTTCTTTTGCCCGGCAGTTTAAATTTCTAACCAAGAAGGTGTTTTACTTGTACAGAGGTTATGTGTGAAGAAATGAAATGCAGTCATTTCTGCTGGGAGAGACAAGCCATCACTAGAAGTACCTACTAAAGCGTTTTAAATATTTACTTATATACACTTTGTGAAGTCTTATTCATGTAGCAAGTTTGTTCTTTTTCATATGTTTACTCATCTATTGTGTAATTTACTTTTGTCACAACCCACGTGCGCTTAATTTGAGCATTAAACGTATAAGTATTCTAAGTCCATAATCTTTCAATCGTAAAGTGAAACAAATACGACGGCAATTGACACTTTAAGTCATTATTTACTGACATAGCATGATGAAGTATGTTCATAATTAGAATGAAAACAATATGAATATCAACTTAAAGGATGATTATTAACTTAATTCGATGCATGATACATGCCGTTATTTTATTCTACACGAACGGTTTCACTGCACCTGTTGTTTGTAAGCCATAAAGTATTGCATGTACAGAGGGCGTTTAAACATCTACAAAGCTGGGATTGCACCCCGCCATCTAGAGTTCAACGATAACAGTTTCTTTGCGTGAAGTATGCATTTAGGCATGAACTATTAATTGCTACAATGGATATTTGACCGATTAATTTACACCATATTGTATAATTATCAAATTAGCTAATAGCGTTTATTGTTATTTTCATATGATGCATGGGAAAGTGTTGCTCCTTAATTAACTTAAATATTTCTTCTAACATAATTATGTTACATATCCAGTATCAAACTGCATCAAGAAAGTTGGTTCACCTTAATGTATATCTACGTGTGTCAATATCATGTAAGTTTGGATGTCTTTGTTTTGTATTAATGCGATCAGTTTGTGTTTCATTAGTGAAAGTACTGTTCATCACAATGATTTTGACAGTTTTTGCAAGTTGGAGTGACTGAGGTAAATTTTCGAAATTCAGTAGGTTTTCTTTTTTCCTCTGTAAAATCTCCAGTAAAGTAGCAACGTAAACCGTAGTTATATATTAAATTGTTTTAATGATACATTTTACACGTCAGATCAATTATATGTAATGGTACAGAAATTTAAAAAAAGTTTACCCCTGTTTCTATCACATCATGCCAAGTTCAAGGAATCGCATTGCTTAGAATCTGAAGAGCGATGACTGTCCGCATACATTTCCCCTGCAAGGCATACCCAGTAACCAAGGTTAGTTATGACAACATTATGACAACATTATGACAATATTATGACAACATTATGACAACATTATGACAACGTAGGACTTGCATTACGTATAGTGTGAAGAATGAGTACTGTACGCATCAACTTCCCCCGTAAGGCATAAGCTTGTGCTAGTCTCTATCAATGGCTACTTTAAGCCTTGCTGCATGTCCTCTCCTTTTCTAAGCCAGCGACTTCTGATGCACTACCATGTCCAGGTGCGGCGAAGAATTGCAGCGAGGTTTAAATTAGCAAATGAAAGAGTTGTTATGATCCCTTATTGCAATTTGTTGGGGTTTAAGCAAATTTTGAAATAATGAATTATAACCTATTTAATAATTGACACTGATAAGAGATCAATCATACAAATTCAAATATTTCTAACGTATTTGTTCCGTATATATGATTGACGTCCGACGAAAGAAAAAGGAAATCATGGTTTAATTAAAAATAAGTGAACAGACTTTTGGGATGCGCCGTGTGTGAGTCAAAGTTGCTAAATTATCTCCAGACCTCCCCAATATAAAGCCAGGAACAAGTGAAGAGAGTTGTTGTTCATCTGTGTGTAGTGTGAACATTAACAACAATGCAACTTACACATCTTATACTCTGCCTCGTGCTTTACTCGGTAAGTATATGCACCTAGCTTTCTCTGGATTAACATCACTATGAAACATTTTTAAAATATACGTTCCAACATTTTTGTTGAATTATCGGATTTCATCACCACAGCAAGATAAGAGTGTATCTTCTGTGGTCAAATTATAATTTTATGAATCATACCGAACATTAATTTGGATTATTATATTTGAGGATTATTTCTGCAAAAAGCATATTTGTTCAAACCATTACAATACATATGCCATCTGTTTCAGAGTTCAAGCAGAGCTCAAAAAGGTAAATATTTCTAACCATACTTACTTGGTCTCTTGATCTATCTAAATAAATTTGGATCGACTGTCCTATATGATGGATATTCAGTCGCGGTATAACCTAATATACCTGTTGATCTCAATTTATTCAGATTTTCTCTTGGTGTGTTTGATACTTACAATGAAATGTCATAAATAAAGGCGGAGTTTCATTCATCAACAGTCACAGTTCATATTTTCCCGTACTTCTTACTTATGCTAGAGCTTACCTTTTGAAGACACGAGCCTGTTTGTTGTTTCAGTATTTGTGAACGTCGAGGTCCCATGTCATGAAATGTGAAACCAATGGATGCCAGCTTGGTTATTTCTGAGTTCAATTATATCAGGGACTCTCTGTGTTTATTGAGTCCCTGATTATAAATATGTTTTCCTTCATGGATGAGGATACGAAGTCCCATAATGCATATATGCATGTTTGTCTGTCTGTAGGGGTTCCACTTATTAATACCTTTCACATATTTGAATTATGTTTGATAAGACAATAAGTTAAATATTATTTTGATTTCATCAGAATGCGGAGGTAAACCAGCGGATGTTTTATTCGTCCTCGACTCCTCGGCGAGCATCGGCAGGGCGGACTTCCGGAAACAGATCGTGTTCGCGAAGGAAGTGGTCCAAAGTTTTGACATCGACCAGAACAAGACCAGAGTAGGGGTCGTTCTCTTCAGCTCTGAAGTCTACGCAATTTTCGGACTCACAGACTACAGTGATAAACAAGCCGTAGAGCAGGCAATAGGAGAGATCCCTTATAAGGTTGGAGGAACAAACACAGGGAAGGCTCTGGAGCATATTCGGGGGGAGTTTCGTAGTAACTCCAGAGAAAAAGTCCCCAAAATAGCCATCATATTGACGGATGGGCAGTCCTATGACCGGACCAAGACAATACAGGAAGCGAGCCTTGCGCATGCGGAAGGGATCACTATATTTGTGATCGGCATCGGTGCTGGAGTGGACGAAACCGAGTTATCTGCCCTTGCCAGTGGTGCCGAGTATCTGCTGCAGATCGGAAATTACTCAGCCCTGGAGATGATCAGACAGAAGTTAGCAAAAAAAACATGTCAAGGTAAGATTAGATTAAAGGCGCTGTAGCACGATTTTCAAAAATATAAATAAGCGTCAGCAATGGCTACATTTTACTCCCGCATCATCCAGTTCTAACATGTACATGGTTCGGTTAAGCCTTGCGAGTCCATTGTTCACATTAAAATGGCTGCTCGAAGGCAGATCAAGTGATCTGACTGACGTAGCGATAACACTCAGAGTATAGTTTTGAATATGATACAACCATCTCACTGTCTGGACTCTCAAATCCTCATGAGACCTATAGATGTATACTGATCTCATACTGAAGAGTTCTATATACATATATACGGCTTATCGGGTCGTGTAATGAGATGTTTTTAACGTACCAATATAATGAAAAACTTTAACAAAAAATGGAAAATTTGAGAAAACATAATATGCAAAAAACGTGCTACAGCGCCATTAAATTGTTCTTTGGCATTATGCCGTTTAAATAAACATGCCTCTGTGCATGTATCAGATTTTATAAACGCTTCTTGCAGTCATACAGAAAACGAGTATAAATATGTAAATTACTTGCATGTGGCTTTATGAAATGAAATACGCAATGTATACTAGGTATTTTTATTTAGCGCTAAGCCATCACAATATGATTTCAGTGAAGTATGTGAAGCCATCGCCACTACCACAGACTGTCGCAGACCAACAGATTGGTGAGTTGTAAATAGCTTTTAGGTATTTTAAGTGGGTGATTTGACTGGAAAGTTTAAAGTTAACATTCGAAGAGCTACGGCTATTTCCACTATTTCTGATGTTACAGATTACATGTTATTTATAATGTGTACTTAATCATTCCATTTGAAGATATTTATTCATCCATATAAATACATTTAAATCGACAGTTCTATATAATGTTGTAACAGTCATAACATAATAACCACCGTCAATCTGAATTAAAGATTGATTGCTTCACGTCATTTACAACAACGAAAATTGCGGATATTCTAGTCTAACACTTAGCCTCTGAAAAGTTATTGGGGAAAATACTGAAAGGGAGCCTCTGTTTATTGAAAATCCTATTTGTCATAGTCTCATTTTCAATATTTGATAAAATGGTGATATTGTTTATACTTTTGTCAGAGCCTAAGTGTAATACTGCGGATATCGCTTTACATCCTTCCCATTCACATAGAAATATCACTGTGTTTATCAGCTTAGTGACTGTGCTCTAATGTACCTCAGCAACAACTAGTTCATCAAGATTTTCGCTTAATGGCATTGATAACGTCTGACATCTCTGATGTCCTTTTACGAATGCTTCTTGACTAGCCCTACAAATCCTTGCTTCTTGTTTAACAGAGAAATAGATTTCATAATGTACTGGCTTATAAACGGTTTGAAAGTGTAAGTTTAAATAAAGGCATAAATACTTGTCGATGGTATTCATATTCCGAATAGATATCGATCAGCGTTGCATATAATGAAAAGTGACTAATTACATAATGTATACACATCGCTGTGATTGATAGATCAAAAGTAAAACTTTGTCTGAGTTTTAAAAGTTTTAATATGATAAAGTCACCTTTTCTAAGTCTATTTAAAAACAAGTGTAAATGTTTAATGATCATATTTTTTTCTTTCTTAATGCGATCAAACTAGTATTAAACGCCAATCCGGCGTGTAGATCACAGATACGCCCCCAAGGAGTACACACTGTGTGATGTATGATAGGCTGATATAAAAAAAACATTTCACTGCAATACTAGACTATCATATATCACAAAGTTCAGATTTCTAAAATATGACTGGAATATTTAACCTGATAGTCTTAAATCGACATACCCGTCTGTCACCCGGTGTGCTGTGGGGGTCACATATGTCAAATGTTATGAATGGTGTTATGTTTTTGAGTACATGTAGTACTGACTGTTGCCAAAAAATACTATTTCAATTAAAGTCAACGCAGTATAGCGACGATATAAAGGTGAAAGTGGGGATTTCTGATCGAAAATTATTTACAACAGAAACAAAATTTGGTTGATAATGTTTAGTCGGTCATATAACTGCATGTACCTGGGATGTGTAATTTCGGTTTCTGCATATGCATATTTATTTCGCTCGGTTTTCATTGGAAACACGTAATCATCATATATTTGACCATTGGGTATGAATATGGCAAGTTGAGTGAAGTTATTTGAACTGAAATCAGCACATATTGCATGTTGGTACATATTAAAAACAAATAAAATAGTATGAAACATAATGGACGCATCTTTAAATGATGTCATTTAATGTATTTCCAATTTTACTATTCCGCAAGCATATTATCATTTTACATATATAGATGTTCTTATGTTCATCGTTGTTTTGTGTGTGTTTTATAAGAGTTATCAAAACTTAGAATTCAAATCTCCTGTGCCTGTGTTACAGATGCGAGTGACTGTACACTGAGTCTCATCGTGGGAGTTGATACGAACGGAGTGAGCAATCGGAACGTCAAGAACGTGCTTGCCTTCGTCTCGGAGATCACCGACTCGCTCACATCCAGACCCGGCAAGCTGAAAGTGTCGCAGCTAATGACGGAATGTGCCGGTTCATTCCGAAGAGAGCGCTCCAAGAGCTATGCCCCTTTAATCAAGAACATGCGCTACCTGATAACAAGAAACTCCCGTTTCGTCAAGTCTGCCGGTCTGCTGTTTATCGATAGCGACGTTTCGGACATTGACCAGTCTAAAACTGAAGTCCGAAGAGCAGTGTTTGCGGGATTTCATCTGGTTGTGGTCAGAATTGGCGGGAGCGCATCTGATGAGGCAATTGCCCAACTGCTGGGTGTCAAAATTGGTTCCTCTGCTTTCTCCGCGACAGTGTTTGATGTCAGGGCCTTCAGTAAGCTACCATCCGTTAGCAATGTGACTGTAGATGCCTTGTCCAAAGCTGGGACATGCATATAGGGGAAACGGAGACCGAGTTAGATCTGAGAGGAAGTTTGATCATCTGTTGATGTAACATATGCAATAAAATAGTATTACTTGTATGCGAGTCTTTCACTTATTTTGAAACCTTATGGACTAGAGTACGTATAAGTAAGAAATGTATGCCATCACGTATATGTTTAAAACGCTATAGCGTTACGTTTATACCCAGTTTACGTAGGATGTTGATATTTCTTTATGCATTGTTCCTCTTTAACATTATACACGTCTTTATTTGACACTCCAACAAAAGTTGAATGAAAAGGAGATTGAATGATTAAGCGTAGGTGTTTCCGTTGAGGTAAACTGAGAAGTGTCATGGTACATGGTACATGGTACGCCCATGGAAGATACAACAGTGTAATATCTACACGGCAATATTACATCAATGTCATTATGACGTCACAATAGTGTGCAGTTGTGACATCACAATGGTAGTACCGCCGTCACAATGGAACACACATCGCGGAAATCTGTCGGCAATTTCGTTTTTTTAATTTGGGCACGAAGGAAACAAAATCCTAAACTTCCATTTAATACCATTTTTATTAAACTCGTGAATATTTGGTTCCAATCTTACTTTCACCCAAATCATTAACTCATTAATCAAGATGGTATTAAACGGAAGGTCGTTTGATATCCTCCAAAAAGGACCCCAAGAAGTTGATTTCTCAATTGTAGCTTGAAGAAGACTTGAGGATCGAAGGTAGAAAAGGATTGTCCGGTTCCCCGCAGAAATTGATTCCATCGTCATAATTTTATTTCTCGAAATCACCAACGGTGATACGTTGATACAAAAACTTTAAACATATACAACGATTTATATATTTAAAAACAGCAGAGACAGAAAACAATATATATTAATATTTATAAATACACTTGGCACTAGTGTACATGTGCACTAGTGTCAGCTATATATACTTAATATCTTTTATCATATATACACATCAATGTAATAAAATAGGTGCAACCATTGGATCAAATGCAGTTACCAGGCAATCCAGTGGCATGTTCACATTTCGAGCTTTCTTTAATGAAAAAAACATTGCCTTTGATTCACTTTCGGCTGTGACTTGCAGCAGTTAACATTCTTGTATTTCTATGTTGGAGCAGAAAAACAGAACTAGTTTTTGGCTGGACCTGGTGACCTTTAAATGTTCAGAATCTGGTATATGACTGATAGTCCAAAGACAGTCAGTGTAATGGACTTCCAACATTAAGTGAAGGTACACTGCCACTACAAGACTGACTTCCGGTTTCAATTTAGCACAACACGTGTTTATAATGACGTTTATTTGTCATTCCACTTTACAAACAAACAAAATACATTATAGTTAGGGTAGTTATAGAATTAAAAACATTCAAGACTGACGTAATTTAATTTTCCTCTGTGAACACTTTACTCTTAACCGACACTCGTATTTTAATTACAACTTTTATCTTTAAGGCGCGTTGTTTTAAGATATTTTTTTTCTAATATTTGTGAATTATTATTAAAATGTATATAATGTATTGTTACATCAAAGGATAAACATCTCATTGCACGACCGGCTTAACCGAACCACGGACATTTTAGAACTATTTTGATTGATTCACCAGATGTATGGCAGCCATTGCTAACGCTTATCTATATTTTTGCGAGAGTTCTTTATTTCAGGAACAAAATCGTGCTACAGCGCCTTAAATCTAACCTGACCTTGACATGTCTTTATTGCTAGCTTCTGTCTGATCATCTCCAGGGCTGAGTAATTTCCGATCTGCAGCAGATACTCGGCACCACTGGCAAGGGCAGATAACTCGGTTTCGTCCACTCCAGCACCGATGCCGATCACAAATATAGTGATTCCCTCCGAAAGCGCAAGGCTCGCTTCCTGTATTGTCTTGGTCTGATAAAGTAATAGTTGTCTTATTAAGCTCCATAAAACTCATAAAAAGGGGAGAACCTGTCATATAACGTATGGATTATGATGCATCTATACCCTGATTTTACACTTATTTTCATCTCATGTATATAATTTGTAATCATTCCTCATATGTATCACTTGCATGACAACTACATCGAATTAGAACCTATGTCGAAACGTCGCCGATGGAGAATAAAGAAGTTGTATATCCATTAATATTATCTTCATTCGTCATATACCTTTATGTACTTACGTGTACATACCCATAACACTTGAGTATTCAATTACTTTGTCCCTTCCTTTTCGTAGGTATCTTATTTAAATAATACAATATCAGCATAGTTTTGACTTCGACTGTGTTGATTATCAAAATATAGAGCTGACGAGTGAATGCTAAAACTGTACTACACCAGAATCGTAAGAATGTTATGAATTCTATGTCATAAGTATCTGAAACATAGTGTCATCGTTAGAGACCAGTAAAACGTGGCGGGCGAGACGAAAAAGTGACATTAACTTATACTTATAGTCATGAAGACCGGTACCCCCAGGGATGTCATAAACCTTGTTCAATGAATCACTAAGTTCGTTATTATTGCCCTGTTTTATTGACTAAGTCATGGATTTGAATACTTTGTACTGAAAATAAGACATGTTCAAGGTCCTAGTCATCTTCTTTACAAAGGGTCATTTATGAAAATAACCTGAATTGTGCATAATTACATGATGCAAAAACGACCGTTCTGCTCAAATGTCAGGATGTCAAAGATAAGGTAATGGTCAGAAGGCTGTTGCTCATTGTTGATATCAAATGATTAGTCATATCAATATCGTGTGACGGCACCGGAGGTTATTCTGCTGGTCATGCTATGAACCATTCTGTTAATATTTGGTATGACTACAATGTTCCAGATCTGGACCAAACACTGATCAAATTAGTGAAAATGGAAGGGGGAGTGTCCATCTGCCTCTCCATGTTGTCATACATATGCTCTATGTAGTTCGTTGTCGAGCTTTTGGTGTGTCATAGCAGGCGGTCAACACCTACTTGCAGTAGGAAGTCGCTCGTCCTTCCTATTCCGGCATTGTCATCCTGAAACCAAAAAAGTGTTGCCGCATATGTGTCGAGCATCGGGAATCAACGTTTGCTCCAAAACATGGCGGTAGGTTCTTTGATTTACATATCCTTGGATCAGTCAAAATTCTGTTCCATTAAAACTAATGCCACCCCAACCATAACCAGTCCATCTCCATCCGTAACGACTCCTTCTACATAGTCATCTCTGAGCCTTCTCCTTACAATCTACTCACATGCATACGTCCATCAACTAGATGGAGGGTGAAAGGAGACTCCGTGAGTACAATTGACGTGGCACCACTGTTGTTCTCTTATGTTGCAATGCTGTACAGCCCACTGATGACGTATCGTGTCTTTTGCAAGGTAACCATGTTGCAATAACTTCCTGTCTACCGTGTCCCGAGAACGACTCGGAATTATCATTGGCGTCCACCTGTCATAGGCCATCATCTTTGGTATCAGTAAGACGAGGACGTCAAAGCGTGTGTTTAGGATTGTTCGTATTACGATTGTTTCTGTGTATTTTCCACGAGTTGAACAGTTCTTTTGCTTATAGCAAAGTGGTTATCAATAACTTCATAAGTGACACCCGTCAACTCCATTCCTACTATATTTCGAATTATTATATTGGTTGGTTTAGGCATTGTTTTGTAAGTTCCAAATGGGTTTTTTTCTGGCTGGATAATAAGGAATAATGTCACCTGCAGAGATTTGCACTGCACTACACACACTACACACCACATGCATTACATACTGCACACCACACACCACCAAACACACACTACACACACACTCTACACACACTACTTATATGACACACACTACACATATACACACTACACGAACCAGAAACATCATTCACACTACACACACTACACACAAACACACACCACACACATTTCACACAACACACACAACATACTGGTAGCATTGATTAAGGATATTTATCATTAGAGTCTATGGGTAAAAAATTATGAAAATAGAATCTTTGAATAATAGCTAGAAAATAGATGAGTTTTGAGCTGTGATTTAAAAACAGTCATCATCATCATCATCTTCCTTGACAGGAGCAAACCCGATGTCGAGTGTTGCTGCTCCAGCGATCAGTGAGGATGACATCTTGATGACATAAGGAAGTTGGTTCCAAAGTCTTGGAGCAGTACAGCTGAAAGATTTCAGTTCATAACTGGTGTTTTTTTACTCTGGCATCTGGAGAAACTTCAAATTTTGGGATTGAAGATCTTTTGCAGGGGTATAGTCCTCCAAGGAATTTAAAAGATATACTGGAGCCATATTATGTTGACATTTGTAAGTGATACATAGAACTTTAAATTTGATTCTCGCTTCAATGGGAAGCCAGTTTAGACGCTTAAGCACAGGTGTTATGTGACATGCTTTTGGTGTTCTGGTCACAATTCTTCCCGCTGTGTTCTGAACTTTCTGGAGCTTGTACAACTGACGTTTACTGATTCCTATCAGTAAGCTATTACTATAGTCAAGTCTTGAATGAACAAGCATTTGCACAAGTATTTTGGCGGCATCTCTGGTTATAAGATGACGTATTTCACTGATGCAACGGAGATGATAATAACAAGTTTTACAGAGTTTATATATGTGTGATTCCATTGAATGTTGAGAATCAATGATGACTCCAAGATTTCTTGCATGGTCAGCAAAAGGGATTTCAGCAGTTCCGATTTCAACAGAGGTAGCTTGAATATCACGCAAATTACGTTTGGTTCCTACCAACATTGCCTCTGTTTTCTCATCATTTAGCTTCAGCATATTTGATGACATCCATGACTTGATATCAGTTGTGCAATCAGTAGTACGTTGCAGAGCCTCCTGTGCATTTTCTGGCTTGAAACTGTCAATCAGTTACATACACTCGATACACTACACACACATCACATACACAACACATACACTATACACACACAACACACATACTACACACACAACACATACACTACACCAAACACACACACTATACACACTACACAAACCCACACAACACACATACTACACACACATCACATACACTACACCAAACACACACACAACACACAATCCATACACACACTACACACCACAAACACACTACACACATCACATACATCAGACACACTCCACACACTCCACACACTACACACAAACACACACCACACACACTATACACACTACACAAACCCACACAACACACATACTACACACACAACACATACACTACACCAAACACACACACAACACACAATCCATACACACACTACACACCACAAACACACTACACACATCACATACATCAGACACACTCCACACACTACACACAAACACACACCACACACACTATACACACTACACAAACCCACACAACACACATACTACACACACAACACATATACTACACCAAACACACACACAACACACAATCCATACACACACTACACACCACAAACACACTACACACATCACATACATCAGACACACTCCACACACTACACACAAACACACACCACACACACTATACACACTACACAAACCCACACAACACACATACTACACACACAACACATATACTACACCAAACACACACACAACACACAATCCATACACACACTACACACCACAAACACACTACACACATCACATACATCAGACACACTCCACACACTACACACAAACACACACCACACACACTATACACACTACACAAACCCACACAACACACATACTACACACACAACACATATACTACACCAAACACACACACAACACACAATCCATACACACACTACACACCACAAACACACTACACACATCACATACATCAGACACACTCCACACACTACACACAAACACACACCACACGCACTATACACACTACACAAACCCACACAACACACATACTACACACACAACACATACACTACACCAAACACACACACACAACACACAATCCATACACACACTACACACCACAAACAAACTACACACATCAAATACATCAGACACACTTCACACACTACACACAAACACACACCACACACACTATACACACTACACAAACCCACACAACACACATACTACACACACAACACATACACTCGATACACTACACACACATCACATACACTACAACAAACACACACACAACACACAATCCATACACACACTACACACCACAAACACACTACACACATCACATACATCAGACACACTCCACACACTACACACAAACACACACCACACACACTATACACACTACACAAACCCACACAACACACATACTACACACACAACACATACACTACACCAAACACACACACACAACACACAATCCATACACACACTACACACCACAAACAAACTACACACATCACATACATCAGACACACTTCACACACTACACACAAACACACGCCACACACACTATACACACTACACAAACCCACACAACACACATACTACACACACAACACATACACTACACCAAACACAAACACTACACATACCACACACACACCACACACCACATTGACTAACACAATGCCCCTGTCTCCATTAACGACGTGTAATTGGCTTGACATGTTTATTAAGTAGTTGGCATTATAAAGTTATTTGTTAGGCATAGCGAACACGACCTCCACGTATCAATCAGCGTCTGTCACGGGGACATGGAGCTCTACTCGACCTTGTGGTGCATCACCAGACAGTTATCAACGTCATTCAACATTATGTATATTCTTTAAAAGAAATACAAATTGTCAATAATAAATTTCGATTTTATTACCGTTTTGTCAAACAATACGACATAGATTCTGTTTTATTTTTATCAATTCACATCTATCAGCTGTTTGATTCATAAATTACAGTGAGGAAATTGCTTTTGGCTATCTGGTGTGGTTGCATTCCACGAACAAAGGTTAAATGGGAGTGCAGTCGGTTCGTCTCAATCAATCTCTTTCATTATACTCTATATTGGTCATTTTCCAAGGTTTCTTATAGATGGTACCAAGGACACATGTCTATTTGAGTTTCACTTCTCAAATGTGTACAGTTAGCGCGTTCGGCATCGGATCAAAAGGTCCGTGGTTCGAATCCCGCCAGGGGCACGTCAAGTTTGTCTGCAGTAGAGAACTGTTCTACAGGCACTCAGGTTTAGGTGCAATGCTACACTGAACTCAGCGTAGTACCAACCATGGTTCGCTAGTTTCAGTCGTTGCTCACAGGTTTCACCGCAATGCATAGCCACATGGCGTTGCGGGCGTTCTCCTTGCAATAATACTAGCAGCCGTGATATAAGTGAAATACTCTTGAAAGCGGCGTTAAACCCTAACTCACCTCACCTCACCTCACCACGACTCACCTCAAATGTATACAAAGTACATAATATGTGAGTAAAAAGGGTATAATAACAGCAATAACAACATACAGGGATATAGACATGATAAACTTAAAATTAATCTCTTTTGCAGTAAATGATAGCATGTTTGGCACCAAATAAGACATCAAAGGAGCGCGCATAGCATAACCTATTTGGATAAACTCTCATGATACCCATGCAATCCAGAGGTGAAATTCAACTTATGTATCTAATACTTTTTCACCGTCAACGACTACATCTGTCTAACACCCAAACTAACATAAAACGAACTATAAGGCAACGCGATATGTTATGTCAACAAAGATAGACAATCAGGTATGCATTATTTTATGATGTACAATATTGTGAAACTTTGGCACGACTATGCATGTACTCGCTGTTTGGCAATTCACCATGATATTAAATAGCTAAATAATACATTACCTTACTTAAGAAAAATGTATGTCTATATTTGAAAGTAGGAAATTTCAATCAAATACTAACAAGGAGACGGACATATGTCCAGGGTCGCATTAATCCATTATATGACGTCAGAGAGTCCGGCATCCCATCCGTGTATATCAAATTGCTATTGTCTAAATAGGAAGAAGGATAAAACATGAGTAATCGTCCCCGGTCAACTCGCTTCACCACTGTCAATCAATTTGACCACGTGCGGGGATAAGTAGGGTATGTTATATAATCTAGACATGGTTCAAAACATGAACTCCAACCAATTTGTCAATATAACAAATGGTCAACCGATATATGCACCGAGATGACCACTCGCTGAGTATATCTGGACACTAACACTTGAAGTAGCCAAGGGAAAGGACACAGAGCAGTAAGTATACTTATCTTATATTTTGAATATATACATGTTCAGAGAAGCTTACACCTCATAAAACCCTCTTTTATAACAGCGCCGTTTAGCAGTTCTGGAGTTGGATACCTAGGCACTATATAAATCAGCATTATTGTTATTTGTTATCTATTATTTGTTTATATTATTAATCCACGAATTTTGTTGACATGATATAGCCAAAACAGTTTAAGCAAATAACAAGAAACTTTACATGCGGATAGCCTGTACTATGTAAGAAGCTTTTGGGCCCAATTGGTTCAGTTCGAATTTTATTTATTGGCAAATTGGCAAAATATGTGCCATAACCATGCGAACAGAAAAAGTAAATCATGACGAATTCGTTGGTCACGTGGTTTTGCCGCCATTTTGAGGACATTTACCCCTTATTGCCTTCATAGTATGAATCTCATCGCAACAACAGTCAATCCAATATATCTCAAATGACATTTGTATCACATTGTATAAATGCAAATCATGAAAATCCAACGATTTTCAAACAAAAATACCTCCATCGCAGTGTACCGTTTACTGAGAATTAAACATGTCGTTTTATCAATGGTAACATTCAACGAATACAGCTTACTTCCTTTCAATGACCATTCCTCCATTCACCACTCCCCGTACCTTGATATTTGTATTTTGTCCTGGAAAAGGTTTTACCATAATAAAATAAACTTTAACCAACATTCATCTGCACCGATATTTTCCCCGAGCCTGAATGATGTCGGTTATGGGGAAGTATATTGTAAATCTGAATTGTCATGTTATTCCAAGGACTATCCGCAATGGTTACCAACTTGCTTACTTCAACCTGCTCATGCAGGTATCTATACATGTACTGGTATGTACCGATGCAATGATCGCGATTCTAGTGACGGTGAAATTGACAAAAAGTTCAAGCCCTGTTGAATTATTCTTTTCTCCAGGTCATGAGGATCTTGTTGACCTTTGTGCTGAGTGTTCTTCTGAGCTCTGTCCAGACCATGACGAGACGGGAACTAGAAGAGCAATACACAGGTATCCGAGAATATCTACAGGGTATACATTCCCATAATCCTCTACCTATACCCAGGTTTCAGATACGACTTTGTCATCATTTCATTAATTACCTTGCCTGGTTATGTCATCTCAGTGCATACAACCGAACTTGTCCGTGTTAGGAGATGAAAGTGAGGTCTCATGGTATTGTATAATCTCTCTTGGTCGACACTTGGTTGGATAAAATACTAGTTACGGAAGTTCAGTGAATTATCAATAAAAAGGTTGGTGAATCCAGGTATGGAGATATGTCGGAACGTATGACCTGGCGATTACCGAGGATGAGGTACCCTGAAACAGTACTAATATGTAAACGTGCTGATTTTATTGTCAGTTAACAGTGATGCCATATTGTAATACGTATCTTTATAGTCGACATTTGTTGAAAGTTTTGTTTAGCTTTAATTAACACAGCATCACATATTGAAAAAATTGTCATTCCCTTACCAATTTTTTAAAATTTTGATTGCCTTTATAACTTCCTTTGCCAATAGAAACATGTTATAAAGCATTCTGTAATCTAGTGTATTGAACTCTCTCAGATGGAAACAGGTTAAGCAAACACAGAGGGTCTTCCCCGAGACAGATAGTCTTAAGAGGGCAACAGAGGACATACTCAGGACAACAGGTTCTTGCAAATCTGCCCAGATCAAGTTTCCGGTCTTCGTCAAGCTCTAACAATGTTATCACAAACAATCGCAATACGGGGAGAAAGGTTCTTCTCAGTCGGTCACGAACAAGACCAAATTCTGCTCAAAACATACGAGTCGTGCAGAGTAACGGAAACAGACGGAACATGGTTCCACGAGGTAATGTATACATCAGACAAAAGTCGAATGGAAGAATAAGAAATCGGTATACACAGCAGGGTGACCAAATAAGACTGATACCGTACAACAGACAAGCCCTCCCCACGCGGAGACGGAACCAGATAATAAGGGGGCGACAACCAAGAATTATCTCCTACCCAAACCAGCGTTCCAGGTCTCGCCTACGAATACAGAATGTGTCTGGAAGGTCACGAAGAATTGGTAATGTGATTGGGCCAAGGACATTTCCAGGAAATGGAAAGCAGGTTGTGCCCGTCAGATTCAATGGTGGAAATACCGGTGGAGTGAACTTGAATGTTCTGCCTGAAGAAGGAACGACAAACGAGAAAGATGATTCACAAAAGAAGTACATTGGTAAGTGCAGAAACCAAATGTTCTTTCTGATACCATCTGTTTTGACATAATGTGTTATCACAGTGACACTTGTTAATTGTCCTTTGGAAATAGTACTTGACAGAATTTATTTTCCATTTACAGTTGTGAAACTACCAAATGATTTCAACAAGAAGGCAGATGCTTCAGACCCCACTGTTGCGAAATTAGATCTCAATGTTACAAAATCGGATCCAAGTATTGCAGAAACAGATCCTAATGTTACAACATCGAAGCCTGCAGATGCAAACGCGAATCCTAACATTGATATATCAGAGCCTACGTTTGCAAGATCGGATCCCAATATGCCCAAGTCGGATTCCAGTGTTTCACAACCCCTTGAAGTTGTAACACCAGATCCCAATGTTGGCAAGTCAACCAAAAAGGTTTCTAAGAAGGAGCGAGTGGGTAAGGAGAAGCACATTCTGGAGACTGGCAAACTGCAAGAACTAAACACCGCAGACAATACAATAGGTAAGTTGACTTTTTAAATTCAAATATATTGTTTCAAGATTAATGTTCCCTTCTTTCAGACCAGAAGCCCAGTGTGTAAGAAGTTGTCTTATAACCATATATTCAACGGTTTTTGTATGCTTTGTATTTTCTGCAGGGTGTTTAGTCTTTGGCTGTGATCAACTTTAACTTATGCTTGCCCTTTGATGTATACACGTATACATGTGTGTACATGTGAGTAAACAGTACTGTATAAACCTTGGTGTTTACAGGAGATACAAATGCATTCCGAAAGTTGCTGCATCTACTTGCTATCTTAGTGAGAATATCTTTTTTTTATTTTTTTTATATCCATTTTTTCAGTACATATCCATTCATATCAAATAAAGTATACATACTTGTGCATAAGTACATACATTCAATGTCTTATCATGGGACTTTTGCAGGATCTTTGAAAATCATATGGAGAGAAGACCAGAACTTATATAAACTTGTATATGTACAATTTGAGAAAGCCATAGTTCTTGTTATTTGGTAATATCTCGTTAATTTTAGTTGTAAAGGTTTGAAATTTGGTTGAATTGTTTTAAGATTGCATTTGTAAAGAAGCAATTTTGTTATGATAATGACTACATTCAATGGGTTATTATTCTTACCTCTAAACCCAAACAGTATTTTCTCCTCATTTAAATCGATAATTCCTTCTATGTAATCTTCAAGCCATTCTGATAATTGTCTCCATATAGTTTTAGCATACTGACAAGCATACAAAACATGTGAAATGGTTTCAATTGAGTTGTTGCATCTTATATCTTGATATCTTAACTGTTGTTATCTATGGGGCATCGAATCATGGCGATATCGAACAGTTACATTCGTGTTTTATATCAGAAGTGGCGATCACGTAATAAGCACAGGACAAAACGGGGTGGAATCCGCTTGCCGGATGATTCTTTGGGACGGATCTGAAGGAATCCGGAAGGATCCGGCAAGCGGATTCCACCACTTTTTGTCCTGTGAAGCTTGAGCAAGATTAAAACACATTGGCAAATGATGATCAGTTCAGTTGATGTAATATAACTGACGTTTAAGCGAAATTCAAATTATATGACAGTTGCAGTTAGATTCAGAAGTCAGTGAACGTAGTTTCGGGATGCGGCTTTATGTAATGTCCACGTGTATGTACAATTGGGGCGCCTCGCTGGGTGGACTATCTGCTTCCTGGCTGGATAATCTGACCGTTTGGAGGGTTAACTCCCTGCCCGACACTGAGTTACCTGCAACATACTTATTTACAATGTGCCATTATTCACACAGCGGTAGACGTATCTGGTTTGGCTTTTAATAGAGTGAATGTGGAATATATAAACATATGTTTTATTCCAGTTAGCATCTCCTTCGCTTTTGTTGAAATGTTGTTTACTTGCTAAATCTGACAGGTTAAAGATTGGGTGGGAAATATTTTTACTAAATGAATGCGAGTTCAATTATTCAGTTTAATGCAATGAATCAAATTTGTCAAGACCGTTTGCAATATACCTTTTAGGAATACACGATTGTTTTCACTTAATCAAACTACCTCCTAGACAAATAAATATTCTAAATCTGTCAAGTGCACACCAGTTTTTGACTCTGATTCAGCTAATCCCTTAGTGCCAGGTGGTGCGTGTATAAACGATTAATCTCCACTTTGACAAGTTTAGATTTATCAACATGCATCTCTTTCCCCATGTTTGTTAATGACTCTATTAAACTGTATCTGAACTGAATTGTTTGAAATCAATATTGGTTTAATACATTGTTTAACCGTAAGATAGTTGGTTTAATCTCTAGTCTATTATATAATATTACACATTTTGGATGTCGGAATATGAAATCGGGTATAATTTTATGATGATGATTGAAAGCCATCATGTTAAAACATGGATTTCATAATGTATTTTTTCTTATAAACAGTGAAAAGAGCAAATTACACTGACGTTGTGTATCCAGTTACAGATCATGTATAAACGTCAGTGTGGAGTATGTAACACATATATATATTAAATGATTCAAAAATTAAAATCAAGATGGAATAATCACCAGAGGAGGTTCACTGTCCATAATCGACGTCAATAATCAATAACAACTTCCAGTCATTACTCACAAACCATTAGAACAATAGAGGATATTATATGAGTTTTAGTGTCATATTGTTCTCTACGCAAGTGGTTATATGTAAAGATGTTAATATTCGGTGCAAACTATCACATGGATACGAATAAAGTTTTATAGTCTTTAGTTAAAATTTTGAATTAATTAATTAATCGTTATAAATTAAACATGACGTCATAGTATTTTGATGATACGTTACCATGACAAAATGATAGCTTCCAATACAATAAGGAATACCAAACATTAACCTCGATATGTTTACCCTCGAGCTCATAAGTCACAATACTATTTATATTTCTACAGTGTCTTCAAAGGGTACATTCTCTTAACCACGAATCCCATTTTCAACACCTGTAATAAATGTCTATTGATGCTATATCAGAACGAATGTCCAGAATATGGCTTCCTATACGGAGCCTCTATCAATCAATAATTTGCGACATGTAACACCCCGGAGAGCCGACGTCAACGCCTTATGGTATATAATCGTTTCATGTACCATTTGTCTTCCTCTATGATCGATCATGTCTACTCTTTAAACCAACCATGACGTATGCTATTCTTAATTGTTCTCAAAGGCACAACGTTTGCCTTTCACTTCTAATAAAATGGTTTGAAATTAATCGCGATGGTTTCGGTCTAGACATAATACGGTACCATCTTAGATCTTTAGCTTTTTGTTACTTTTTTAATTAACCATAAAATCAATATAAGCTTTTTTACAATGGATTTTGAATGTCAATTTGGCATGTTTTTATTGTGTTTAATTTCTAATAGGATAATGACTATATATAATGACAATGTCTGTTGTACGAAAAGTTAAATCGTGTTCGAACTTGACAGTAAAATATTATTCTAAAGTCATTATTTAGGTGTTCGATGATTTAAAGCCCAAAGCAACGTTGTTGTCAATTAAATTTCTTATTTAAAAATATGAAATAAAGACGAACTGTCCAACACTGAAAATAATGAAATAAGAGAACACTACCATAATTCACAATAGTAATTTTTTTAAATTAAGACTTCAACCTTGCTTTACTTTGACTTAAATAACAACAATTCCAAGTTTCGGCGTTTTTAGTTGTATACTTTGTTGTCCATTTTACACATGACCTAGTATCAAGATGAGCCGATATTTATTGTAGGTTGTTGAGGTTTTGACAGGTTCAACATTTGAACCATCATTATACAGTGTCATGTCATACAGTGTACAAGTCATTCCGAATATCAGATCTATGATTGCAATAATGGGAAATCTTGTTTAGTTATATAACAGTCAATATTTGGTTGTATCCGAAAAGTTCACGATTGTGTCCTTCAGCTTTGAGAGTAGTGTAGAACCTGTGATGCTTAGAGGGCGAATTCTATACTACTGTTCTGAACTGTATCTGTATAGGTTACTAAACTCATATGTTCCCACGTTACCTCCGTTACAATTGGTACATATTTCTCTATTGTCGTAAAATCCCCTAGTGGTGAAGAATTCAAAATGAATATTGTCATTATTTATATCGGAAAATTCAATCGTCTGATATTTCCGACTGACTTCTGTCTTCTAAGATATATGTGCGCATCGCACAGGTGAAGAAACTCCAGTCTTCACTTCGGAAGTTTGAAGCCACTCAGAATTCTCTGTTGCAGACAGGGGAAATATTCTGACTGTAACAGAGGTTATTTGAGAAGAAAGTACTTTAGTAAGCTATTTTGTATAAATTTAGTGACCATTCTATTACCTCATTATTATGTTGTTTAATTATGTTGTTTAAAGAAAGGTGAAATGGAATATTAAAACACATTCATTATGTCGCCAAGTTCCGCTTGTTCCAAAAGGTATTGAATCCCTAAAATCGCAGTTTAAGCAAAAGGTAAAAGCTGAGAATTAAAGATAAAAGGATATATCATCGAAGTTGTACTGTCGTCTGTAAACAAATGCCAGTATGTCCTCGTCACACCTCGTTTGTAAACATATACCTCCTGGTCATAATATGAGCATTTCACATCAATTTGACAATGGTACAACAGCCCGCCATAGCGACTTGTCAACACATGTAACTACAGCAATGAAATGACAACACTATTTCCTCAGCCCAATGTGATACCTCCATACATTAACGATGATTCCGGAGCCCGACTTTCTCAGAGCAAATCGCTGATGCGTGCTCCGTCGCCCGACGACTTTCCGCCGGAGGGTTGACACGTTAATAGTCTTGCAGCGTTATACAGAGAAACATTACAGCTCAATAAAATAATCACATCTTAACCAAAACAACTATATATAATAATTGATAAGTCGATTACACGTGAGACTTTGAACCATAAGTACCTGGTTAGGGCAGATGAGTCGTCAGGTGGGCTGACATCGGGTCTCGCCGGGATCCCTCATTGTTCTGAAGGGACTTGTCAATTGTGAACAAACAGATAGGGCGTTATGGCAAGTGAATTTCTGCGTTTTCTCCTCTCTGCCTTAATCTATGGAGAATCGCCAACCGGTAAGCTTTTGTTTGTAAAAAAGAGTATATTTGATGTTTGATGAGGTTAACGATATCAAGGTGTAAAAAAGGCAGTGTTTAGTGTTTGAGAGGATTGGCAATGTGAAAGCGTAGATATGTGACATGCCCATGCAGTAATTTTGTTGTAAATTGAATTTTTAAGATGTTGTTCCATTTTGTTTGATTTTTTTCTTTTTGAAATGTTCTAATGATCTATCACGGGTACTGTTCGACTGCATCATAACATCCGTTAGGAAAATAATGTATAAATTTGTTAATGTCATTAGATATTAATTTATGTTTATTAGTATATATTTTATCAATAATTATTGTTATTATTGTTGCCGGACGTTGTTCGGTTTGGTGATGTTATTGTTTTTAATCTATTTTATTCATTTGATTTTTATCATAAAATAAACATTATCATTTTTAATCAAATTTAACATTGACATGAGTCAATAAAAATATGTTCTGAAAATAGGTTTATATTTAAGCCATATTCGCGTAAACTCCTTATAAATATACGTTTACAAGCGAAAGGAAAGAAAGAAAAAGCTTAATCTAGTGAAATGTTAAAGGAAATTATTTCATTCCGAGGTTTTTTAAGTCCCGATTTAACGTTGCATGACTTCAAGACAGCTTTATTGCTCTGACTAAATTAAAGGGACATGTTTCGTATATGATGTCAGCTTAATCTGCTTCTGTATACTGCTAATTTGTGTCAGTTTACGGTCACCTCAGATTATACAGGTGATCATAAGTCATAAGTCATAAGTCATAAGTCATAAACGTATTTCTGATAAATCTTATCTGTTTACTTTGATTTTCTATTCAACTGATTTCGACTCTTCGTTAAACTACAAGAGCTTATTAACCGGACAAGTTCAAGATGTTTTTAAATAGGAAATGTTTTGTGTTTTCTGTGGTAACTTTAGTGCAAATTGAAGGAACCACTTCATATCCAACACGTACTCCCTCAGAAATAAATGTTATAAAAAAGAGATTGATTAAATGAAACGAAAACTACAAAATTATTATATAATAATAATAATGGGCATTTATAAAGCGCTATATCCATACACAAGGTGCATGCTCAAAGCGCATTTTGAAATTTTCAGATACTCGGTAACATTACAATAAGTTAAATATCCAGGTATATGGTGATGTTATGCTTACAAATAAATAACAACATAATATGGAGCCTCACTGTATCTTCAGGAATCATATCTATCATGACGTCATACTGGAGGACAGTATACATTCTGTATGTCCATTAGCTGCAGAACTCTAACTATATAACCCTCTGTATCACCGTACAAAATGGCTACGTCAGGGTTGTAACAGAGCATTTGTAGCTATATGTTCATAACCCTTCGCTGTCAACATTTAACAATATAAGGCCTAAGCTTTGTACCGCTTTCTGTCTTAGATAATACATAGTTTTAAAAAAAGCATATTAAATAGTTCTGTTTTTAACTTAACCGTTTTGAAAATATATTAACTACTTGTATTAGTCTTCATCTGTATTGGAGTATCGATTTAAAATATCGTGTGATAAGATGTTAAGCAGTACGATTGGACCTCGTTTAAAATAGCTAAGCTTTTTGTTCAGATAAACCTTTTATGAGTTATCTGTATGTTATGAGATTCAATACACATATGCAACCCATATATTTTCTAGATCTTCATCATTTTTAATAAACATATACTCTCGGGGAATCGACATACTTGTAGGGAGCAAGATGATTAAGAGATAAATTAAGTAATTAGTAATGTATTTGTTAACTGGCTCATAAACGGTTGAAAGTCAAGTTAAACTGGTATAAATGCCCGAGGTTGTCGACGGCATTTATACCAGTTTATCTTGAACTTTCAAAACCGTTTATAAACTAGTGAACAAACGCATTATAAAATCTACGCGCCAGACACACATAAGGAAACATAATTAAAGTATTTGATTTATGGTTTTACCGAACTTTTTAATCTAATTTTTTTCATCAAACTACAAAGAATATTTCACCTTTAACAAATCTGTATATATGAAATCAGCATGTGATACAATGATAAAGTAAGTCCCGAAGGTTATTTTGTAAAAACTTCAAAGTATATAGGTTATCGTTTTCAACTGTCAATTTCGTGTTTAAAGAAATATATACCGGTCACACGACCCTGTTCAGCAGAGAGAATATCGCTGAAATTTCAAATTCTGAATTTATATAAGATGCCATTATTATTTTGAATATTTCATTGTATAAAACTTCTAATACTCGCATTTATATCTATAAATGTTGCAAGATGTTGGTAAACTTTTAGATATGATACATTTGTAATTTAGACTCAAGGAATATTTTTGCCCATGTAAACTCGGATATACTCTTGGAGCAAGTAACTACTACTATTAGCAAGCCATAAAAGGTAACATTTTTATTATAAATTCATTGTGGTAAATGACATCAATATCTGATCGTCGAAATGTTAATTTTGCTTACAGTAAATCTTATGATCCCATATATATTTCTTACCTTGAAAGTGTAATAAATTCAAAATCAAGGGATTCGTTGTTTAGAAATCGACGCATTTCTATAAGAAATTAATAATATAAATATTACGATCGTCAACACTGCATCACAATAAACCTCAAATACATGACATATGTCTTGTGTATAGTATGTAAGATACACCCCTTTAGCGTATGGAGTTCAGTTTGCATTTGGATAATTCAACAGTCCGTATGTCTTTCCAGTGTTGTTAAATGAGTCAAATGACAACTTTCCTCATATAGATGATATAATCTACTTAAATATGCTATTGATAAATAAACAAATATATAGTTTCACATGAGGGAACTGTGCTTATTGCTATTTATGATTTTTTGTTAAAATATTAGATAACGAGTAAGAAAAACCTATTACATTTCTCTGTTGAATGATCCGAATGTAACCTTGCTTTATATATCGTTCTTAACACTGTATTTGTGTTGTGTGGTGATGCCCGGTTTGTAAGAAATATTCATAAATATCTACTACATGTATTTGTATTTTGGTTATTTCATTTTTGCTTGTCCAAACTAGTGTAACGAAATTTTTAGACGACTTTCAGTTTACTCTGTCCTTTCATGAAAGCCTGGGGCGAAATAGTGCAGTGGTTAGCGCGTTCGGCTTCGGATCAAGAGGTTCGGGGTTCGAATCCCGCCAGGAGCACGGCAACTTTGTAATGTCTCCAGTAGGGAAATGTTCTACACGCAGTAAAGGTTGATGCAATGCTATACTGAATTTCAGCGTAGTATCAACCATCTTTCGCTAGTTCCAGCCGATGCTCGCAGGTTTCACCGCAGTGCATAGCCACATGGCGCTGCGGGCTTTCTCTCTGCCATAATACTAGCAGCCGCGATATTTGTGAAATACTCTTGAAAGCGGCGTTAAACCCCAACTCACCTCACCTCACCTTCATGAAAGCCGCAATGTTTATCAATCGATTCAACTAGTCTCTCCCATTCGTACACTAACTAATACAGTTTTGAAAAATACAACGATTATAAGTGTGCACACCCAATAATGTATCCTATTACCGTCACGAGTACTGAAAGCGCCCTTTTCTTTACAAAACAACTAGTACCTTTAAACAATATGTTATAAAACTACAAATGTTCAATGCTAATAGTCATTTTTATCAAAACATGTAAATGTGTATTCAAAGATACACTATTTTATTCATAGATTGTAGATAGTTACAATTTTAAATAAAATGCCAATTCGAACTATGGCAATAAGTTGTGATTATGACACTAATTTACTCTGAATATATAAATAACTAATCAGTAGCCTTGTATGTGTGTTTAAAAGTCCTATTGCGTAATCACGTCCATCGTATTAACATCTTCGGAGAAGATGTTTACCTGCAATATGTTTTAAATTACCATTCTTTTTAAAGTAGCAGTAGCACGTTTTATCGCTCAAATAAGTCGATGAAATGTATTTGAAAAATAATGTCACCAATAGTAAAAGACCCTTCTCTCTTCGGAAGATAGAGTGTACATGGTTCGGTAAGTCTATGGGAATCGTTTTTGTAATTCTAAATAATAAAATGTGTTCACTTTATTCGCAACATCGTTATTGCCACTACGGATAATTGGTTTGTGTAAGAAGATATTTTACCCTTTAAAGTTAATATAAATGACATGAACTATCATTATAAATGGGAAATTTGAAAAAATAAAAATTTGAAAAAAACGTGCTTCTGCCTCTTTAAAAGTTTATATCTCTTATTACTATATATAATGGTTAGACACATTGATTAGACTTAATTGATGATTTGAATTGGTGAAACTGTTGAGAATGAGGTTTTATGTGCACTACCGGGTCTTCGTTAACAATACACTCAAGCTCAAGAAACGTCACGACAATGTCAACAGTGTAAAGAATGAAAGATTGCTGCCGAAGATTTTAATGCTTTTTGCAGGAACATTATTTGTAAAGAGGTACCCATAATTTCATACATATCAGAGTATAATACTTTTGTTTATGTCTGTTAAAGTACACTTGAATTGTTGAAATCACTTTTTCAAAATGTCTTTTGGGCCAGAATGTTTGACCTTTAACTTGAATGCTCATGAAATGTAGAATTTTAATTAATGATTTTGTCGACATAAATAACCTTATTGAAGTTAATTTTTTTGCCGCGTCTTTATTGTAGAACGTCACAAAACAAGCCAAAAAGGCTATTTTTACTTTCCTATCTCGTCAGGTTAAGGAGATTCGAAAACCACGATTTTTATAACGTGTGTTTGGAATGTTTGGCAATTTCAAATATAGTTTACTTTTTTTCTGAAGACGTTTTGCATCTCTGTTTCAGTCGTGTTTATCGCTCATCGTTTAAATAATTTTGTATTTTGTAAGGTGGCGTTTTGCTTTGAAGTATATCAATACTACTGTTCTAGTAGTGAATGTACTAAGTCACTGTGTTGTGTTACAGGTCATAATGGGGGGAGTCACCACTGGAGCTACAGAGGAGAGGCGGGTAGGTCCACCTTCATGTCTATATTGTAAACTTAAAGGTGCATCCATTGTGTTCTTGGGGGTCAATTATGCCAGATGTTATTTTATCGAGAAGTACTGACTGTTGCCGAAAATTACCATTTTGATTAGTGTCGACACAGTATAGTGACGATATTGTTGCTCGAACAATTTTGTTCAAACAATCTGTAGATTGTGAGATCTGAACAATCTAAAAATGGTCACAATCTAGGATTTTATTTCCTCGTAAGTTGCAGGTCCTACATGTAGATTGTGAGCGGGTTCAACTCATTTCCTTCATCTACCTTACTGCAAATGAAATTAATAAGTAAATTGTGAAGAGGTTTATATTGTTGTTTCTACTTAAGTATGTTCGCTCCTTTCTGTTGAACCTCAAAAATGAAATATGATTAAGCAAAGATTTTTTGTCATTTTGATTTAGTTCATGATATTCTACATCATCTACATACTTTTAAAAAACAAATGAAATAAAGAAAATGTGACTTTAGAACCTCTAAAATGCTTAAACAGCATAAATGGCCTAAATTTGTCTAAAAAGGGAGGTTTTCAGGTAGAGTTTGTGTCAAAGCTTTAAAAAAAAACCACACTGCCATATATATTTTTTCATTGATTTCGGTAGGGGAACATGAACTGTGTAACATATCAAAAAAGGAAAAAAAGTTAAATACTAGAAATGTAGTATTTTAAAGTTTTAAGCAGTTTTTTTCTCATTTTCCCATAGACTCCCATGTTAAAATTGTACTTCACCCCACTATCTTACACGCGTCATATCTCGAGACACTACCTCCTATTTTTTAATGCTTATTTTTCAATCATATACCTTGATCTTTTAAAAAATATAAGTTAGAAAAAAGTTTAATACTATAAATTTATGATCGAACATCCTTAATCTACCGAATCCTCAGATTTTGACTCGTATGTACATATATATATATATATATATATATATATATATATATATATATATATATATATATATATATATATATATATATATATATATACATATATATATATCTGTGTGTGTGTGTGTGTGTGTGTGTGTGTGTGTGAATATTGGACTAGTTTAAAGCTCTTCATAATCTCAATCTAGGAATCGATCCCAATGACCGATATATTAGATACATCCACATGATATGACAACCGTTCACAAATAAGGAAATAAATCTAACTGTATTTTTCACTTTTTTAGATTCGATACCAATTCTCATTTAATGACAATAGTATAACATGGGTGATCGTTTAAAAGCATGTAATATGGATTCAAATGTTAAGTCATAAATATGGACTCGAATATGTTTTAAAAATTGTAAAAGGCATGATTATTTAAAATAAAGATGTAAATGTGAGAGTTATAAATAACGAAATTAGTTCTTAAAGCAGATGGCCATCTTACATGGGTTGTTTTATTCATTAAGACTGAAGATCAAAATCAAGTTGTCACTTTTAAAACTCGTACTGCAAAAACAAATATAATGTGTATAACGTGTATACACCGGTTGTAATAAAAAATATATATCTATAGAGTCAAACCTTGAAAATGTGGTTTTTAACTGGTCTTACATGAATATTTTCACATTTTGGCGAAAACTTCCAAAAATAAGAAATCACGTTACCTTGCTACTACTGCAAAGTCACGTGACACTCTATTCAAATAACTGTTCATGATTGATGTTGTACATCGCCTCTATGAAAAAAACGCAGTAAAACGTCGCACCAGAACAACCTATAACTACTAACTAAATACTTACGTTTCCATTAGCAATGTGTTTTCACAATATATATTGTGTCTGAGGAATGTTGAACAAGACAAGAACATGGAAAAGAATGGTCTCTTTGACTCAGGGACTTCCGCTTGTGTCAGACTATCGCTAACGTCATCTGTAAATGACGTCATGGACGACAAATACCGTAGGTCGGCGTTTAAGTATGCACATATGCACCAGGACACCTTTGAAGGTGAAATCAGAGTTATTCGACTGATTAATGGTCAGGTACTGACAATTAAACTTCGATATACAGCTAATGTCTTATGGCTGCAACAAAGTTGGGATTGATGTAAGAAGTTAAATGTATATAGTAGTTGCTCATCCGTCAAAGTTGTTCACCGATTCAGCAACGCCTAGACGTTTCCAAATCACAGTTTGGAGTCAAACCATATCCTTCGTAAGTGAACAAACGCTCATTTGAATTATCAAACATCTGTCTGATGACGTCATAATGTTTGCTAATTTTCGCTCAGTGTTTTTGTTTGAATGGGAATTAATCATATATGCTGATAAGATTAAACAATTTATAAATAATAGATTTTATTGCGTAGTAACTGTTAAAATGAATGTCTGACTTTAACTTTCTAATTAATAAATATGTGTCCATCAGCGTAACAATTTTGTGGTTAAGTGATGTAAGGATTGGTTGGTTTATGAGAGTAACTCTTTCCAAAAGTTCTACCAGTTTTCGTTCTTTCATTACGATTGGGTGACAACTTTCCTTTGATCTTGAGTTTGTACACTGAATATTCATCTTTGTTGAAGTTTTTTTTGTAGGTATACACGTAAATTATAGAACATATCTATTGTCATTAACTACGGTATATGTCAAGTATATGTTCGTATGTAATGTAATTTATTACCTGTTCAATTTTCGAACTGATATAGATTAATCTTGTCTGTCATTTGTATTTTTCAAGGTGTTCATTTAATGATCTTGCTATTTTAGCAAGGCGTTAGCAAATCGTTGCACTAAACACCCTATACTGTACATTATAATGATACATGAGACGATGGCATTTGTCAAAATTCAGTCCAGTTTCCAACGTGCGAAGTCATGTTTATAGAAATACATTAATAGTTATCTCCTTCACCTCTTGTGCAAAACATTGTACCAAAACGAGTCCTTTTCTGTCCACGTATAGAATATTCGGGGGATATAATATTTTCACCTGTCCGTTTGTCTGTTCGTTTGTCAAAAACTTTTAACCTTGGTCATGACGTCTCTCTATTGTGTTATCAGTTTATTATTATTTAGGAATCTACTGGTCATTGACTGTGCCAGTCTGGAGGGGTGTTAGGTTTAGAACTTTTTAGTAATGGCTAATCGAGTACATTTTTCGAGACTGATGTATTTTGTCTTGGTGTATTTGAATAGGATCTTAAAATATCTCTCAACTAGACAAATTAGGTATGAACCTGGATTCGAACATGCAACCCTTCGGTTGGTAGTCAGCGCTTCTACCCATTAGGCCACAAGACGCTGTTAGAAACCTTAGGGTTGTTTGTCAGTAAGAATCCCGCGTTCTATTCGAGACTTTTACCGCACGGAGACGGCATGGAATGTCAGAGTTTTAGCTGTCAATCACATCGCTTCGAGTGGAAGTTTTGCGCTGCACGTGCGTAGAAGAATCCATTTCATGAGGGTCGCAACTACGTGTACCATATCCGATGAATGATCACCGAAATGTGCAAAATAATTGATTTTGGTGTCCCATAATACAAATTTATTGTTTCAAATGTAAAATAATCACATATGCATATTTCGTGACGTCATGGATTAAGATGGAGAATGCATTCGGAGCAGTGGATTCATTAAAAATAATCAACTCGTCCCTTCGGGGCTCGTTGATTATTTTTAACGAATCCACAGCTCCGAACCTCTCTAGGGCAACTCCTCGCTGAACATGGATAATCTCAAGTTGCTGTTTGGAGGGTCTAATTTGATCATCTCCTGTGTGCTGTGCATTGTGTCTCTGCTTGGTTTGCAAGGCAAGTGGTTTCACTACATTTTATTAACGTTTATACAATGTATTGTTACGTTAGAGGGTACAAATTTCATTCCACGACCAGATAACAGTTAACCTATTGAAAGAAAATGGTGTGACGTATTAAACCCCATTTTGTGGAACTCAGTGTGAGAGTTTTAGATGTGTAAGTCTCATGCGATTTCAAACAGCAAGAAGTTGAACATTCAATCATTGTATCGGATTTAAACTCTACTCCTAGTATTTAGGTATCGCTTGAACTACCTTTGAGCGACCATTTGAATGTGAACCCCTTAAAATGGCCGCTCGAAGGGAAATGAACTCTCGTGGTTTTATCAAACCGTTTTAGAACTGAGTCAGGAGTAGTATTTAACCACCGGAAACACATATTTACCTGTTCGTGAGAGCACTTTATTTACGTAAGTACGGCGTGCTATAGCGCCTTTAACCTTGGCCATAACTTTTGATTTGATAGCGCTAGGTCTTTGATACTTGACAGGTCATTCATTGCGATGAGACCTTTCAGATGAAGTTATTGCTTTTTACCTTGTGACCTTGACCTTGGCGCGTTCAGCTTTTACCAAAGTTTTTAACATTGGCTTTCTGATAAATAAGTAGTAATTAACTAATACTTAACCAGATCAGTCACATGAATGTAGTATCATGACCTGTTTACCTTGTGGTCATTCGGATCGGAACTGTGTTTATATCCAAGGGCATCAGTGTTTCATTGACATCCTGTTTCAGTAGGTAATATATCTCACCAAACAATTTTAAGTGAAATATATACTCACGTGCAAAAGAAACGTCCCCACATTTTTTAGAGAGTACAAAATAAATACTGTTTTCGGCGTCGATTTTGAAAGTTTTTGATAGACATGTGTTTTGTAAAGTACTCAAAATTCATACATCAAAGTATGATATTTTTTATGTCAGTTCAAATACACTTGGGGTTCTGGAATAGCTTATTCACAATGTTTTTTAGCCAAATTGTTTGACATTTAAGTATACAATTTATAAAATGTAGAAATATAATTGATAATTGATGTTATTGACATACATTACTTTCTTGGACTTGAATTTTGGTGATTCATTATTACTCTTAGACAATAAAACGAGTCAAAAAGCTCAAATTTGACTCCCTAGCTCTTCTCGTTAAGGAGATTCCAAAACGACGATTTCTTAAACGTGTTTCACAGATATATGAACAGATTGTATATTTGGTAAATTTAGATTTTGTTTAGGTAGCATCTGAAGACTTTGTGTATTCTTTTTCTGTCATATGTATCACTCGTGGATTGAAATATCTTGTATTTTGTTTGGTAATGTTTCTTTTGCACGTGAGTTGATGTATATACCATAAGTATATCTTATTATACGTTATTCTGAATTCAACCTTTTTCTGTAACTAGAATACACTCAGCATGGTTGAACACATCCTCGATAATCCAGCGCTATTGTTCCGATAAATCTACACGTAGATTTATCGGAACAATAGCGCTGGATTATCGAGGATGGGTTGAACATTCTGTTCTGGAAAACCAACGATATAGGGTATTTGATTACATGGCAACTCTTTTTAACAATCATACATATAACAAGGTTACACTTTCAATAGTACAAAACCTTTTACTTTTTCGATTCGGGCGAGTCTCATACGGGATTCGAACCCACACCCTCAGAGTAAGGCAACCATCGCCAGCACTGACCGTGCCAGCAGCTTACCACACGACCATTTCACCTCGACAAATCGAGGTCCAACAATCGATAGTTAAGCTAATTTTACATTCAGTACCCCTCTGATTGGCGCAGCTCCCAAGGCTGAATGCATTAGAAATACATGCCATGTATGTAGTGAACAAATATAACAATGTTACATACATATCACTTTGACAAGCTGCTATAAAATTGGTTCATTATGTTTGAGTTGCAAAGATGCAATAACTCTGTCGAATTATATCTATAAATAGTTAACTCAAAAGAAATTGAGCGAATTTTTGGAACTCCATTTATTGCATGCTATGGGATGACATCATGCGTTTGTTATCAATCCTGGGCAGTGAGTCGAATGAATTACAGCGGGTAACATTGTTTCCATGTACGTGCTTCCAAAAAGGATAACACGCAATTGAGTTGATGACGTTCGCATCTTCACCAAGAGAGCGAGAATCTCCAAGGATGGTTAATTATGAAATGACATGGATAACAACTGAATCCGGGGGTGTAATAAAGTAAAATAAAGCGCAGATAAAATATCATCAAAGTCCTCCGACAGCTCAACAATCGACCATTCACAGTCACCAATCCTTCGTGGTCTAGTGGTAGAGCCTTGAGCTACAAAGCGAAGGGTTGCGAGTTCGAATCCCGCATTGTCTGCTATGAAAAGTTTAAACTTGGCAATTTTGTGGATTGATTATCTTACTAAATGGGACTTAGAATTTATTGGGTTCAAAGAATTGTACTTGGAGGGCCTTATACTGGATAATACCCTCTTGGAAGGTTATTATTCTGTTCAAGGCCCTCCCAGCTGGGTATTATCCAGTATAAGGTCTTCTAAATAGGAATTGTAAGGTCCTAGTTCCTTTCGAAGTTCTCCCGGAAAAACAAATTGATTCAAAGAGTGATAAATGGGCCTTGAGGTATTTAAGGGAAGATATTAAAGAATGAGTTCACATTGCAGGTCCGGGAAACTGGTCGTCGTTATACCCAACATGCAGTGGAACACGACAGTCGCCGGTGGATCTGAGGGATAGGAACATTATTTATCAAGACTTACCTCCCTTTCATTTTAATGGTTTTCATGGACAAGGCGGTTCCTTTACACTGACAAACAATGGGCACACAGGTATGTAATATAGATTTACACTTACCATGCATACAGAGGTATGTAATATAGATTATATTTACAAACAATGGGCACACAGGTATGTAATATAGATTTACTCTTACACACAATATGCACACGTGTATGTAATATAAAATTACACTTACAAATAATGGGCAAACAGGTATGTAATATTGATCATATTTACCAACAATGGGCACACAGGTATGCTAGATAGAGTTACATTTACAAACAATGGTCGTACATGTACATGTATGTAATATTAGTTACACTTACAAACATTGGGCCCACATGTATGTAAACTAGATTTTTATTATATGACGAGCAATGAAATACTGGGATTTATCAGTGAAATAAACTGTCTATCAAGCTACAGTGAAAATAACTTATATTTTCACTGCGACCAGTGACTGATATGTTTTGACGTCATAAAATAATGGTCTGACGCAGCGAATTGGTTTTAACGACGTCACATTGTTAGTGTCCAATTTAAAACTATGGGCACACATGTGTGTAAGATATAGTTACATTAACAAACAATGGGAACACAGGTGTGTAAGATAGATTTTCCAATGTCAAACAATGGGCACACATGTGTGTAAGATATAGTTACATTTACAAACAATAGGCACACATGTACACTCATGGCAAAAATGGTTGTCACCCCCAGACTGAGAACGCTACGTCAAGTTTAACTGAGTGTGGACAAATAATCAAACATGCAATAACTGTCAGAATGATTTGTGTGATTGGGAAAAACATTCGTAAAACATACCAGCTTGTATTTTGGTCTTGTGCTGGCCAATTTAAGAAATTCTATCAGGATATGTATGGTCCCTGTGAAAAAGGGCAATTTTTTACAGTATCCATATAGTATCAATTGGATGGGTATCAATAAAACAAATTACATTTTCAAGTTCAATTGTCGGTTTTATTTCATTCTGCAGTCATGTATGAGTATATTTACAAGCCTAATATCGGGTAGCACCGCCTCTGGAATTTTCAAGGGCGATAATTCGGGCAGGCATACTGTCTATCAGTGTGTTGATGTTTGCAACAGCCAAATTGTTCCATTCATTCACAAGAGCAGCCCGCAATTGCTGTAAATTTGCAGGAGCAGGGTCCAGTCTTCTAATTGCACGGTCAAGCTGATCCCAAGCATGTTCTATCGGATTCATATCCGGACTTTTTGAAGGCCAGGGCAATCTTGTTACTCCTTGTGCCTGAATGAAAGCGTTCACTGTACGTGCACGATGGGCTGGTGCATTATCGTCCTGCAACAGGAAGTTGTTGCCATACACTCTTCTTGCATGTGGGAGGCAAACGGTTTCAAGAAGACGTCTGTACGACCTCTGGTTGACGTTTCCTTGAAGGACGACAAGATCCGTTTTACCGTTATGGTGTATTCCTGCCCATACGTGTACAGAACCGCCACCGTGGGCAACCTGATGCTGCAGACAGTCGTCATTGAACCTTTCCCCACGTAAACGTCGCACTCTCATTCTCCTGTCCACCTTATGCAGTAGGAAACGAGACTCATCAGTAAATATGACGTGACGCCAATGTCCAAGTTGGATTCTGCGGTGCTGCTGCGCCCAAGCAAGCCGTGCCCTGCGGTGGACCAGTGTCCAGAATGGTTTGATGGCAGGTCTTCTTGCCTTATATCCATGCTGGAGCAACCTGTTCACTACAGTTCTCCGGCAAATGGGCGTATTAATATGAGCCCCCCATCTCTGTGCAAGAGTCAAAGACGAAAGACGTCTATGACGTCGGGTCAAACGAAGAAGAATTCTATCCTGACGAACCGTAGTTTTCTTGGGACGGCCTGAAGACTTATTCGGAACAACATTTCCCTGTATGGCGTGCAGTCTTTTAATCCTTTGAACAGTTCTAACACTGACGTTACATGCTGCAGCAATGACACGATTCGAAGCGCCACCACGACTCATGCCAATGATTTCATGTCTGATTCCTGGTGGAGTGGGACCAGGCATGGTCTATGCTTTTCAGAAACTATAGTCGTGAAGCTGTATCTTATGAAAGAGGTCTATAGTAATCGATGGAAATGACAAACCTAAGGAGACAAATTTCAATCATTTCAATGAAATGCACGTGGTCTACATGAAACCGCTGAATCTGTTCATTGTAAAGTGTGAGTTAATGTAACTTCATGCCTGTAATGACATTTCCATGGAAAACCAACATTGCCATGCATACAATGTGATATAAACTCCAATTTAATTAAATATTAGGGGGTGACAACCATTTTTGCCATGAGTGTATGTAAGATAGATGTTCCGATTTTAAACAACAGGCACACAGGTATTAAAGATATATTTACACTTACATATCAACCAATTGGCAAACACTTATGTATGACATATTTTCAGTTACAAACAATGGACAAACAGAAATGTAAGATTGTCATCGTAATCTTTAGTTCATTTATACCACACTGTTCCTAGAATTAAACTGTTTAGTTCCACATCTTTAATTGCACACTTGGTGGAGGGAGCTCTCCCTAATGCTATGTTTGTGTACAGCGAGTATAGCTGTGGTGGGCAACCTGACGGTGGAGGGAGGGGGTCTGGACGGGATGTACAAGACTGCCGAGCTTCACTTCCACTGGGGCAGCTCCAACAACTTCGGTTCAGAACATTCAATCAATGGCCGGAAGTATCCTCTTGAGGTCAGTCTTCTAGCAATATAACGATCACGACACATTTCAGGGCAGTAGCACGTTTTTTGCAAAATTTATTTTCTAAAATTTCTTATTTATAATGATAGTTTGTGCCATTTAAATTTACTTTAGAGGTTATAACATCTTATTACACAACGCAATTATCTGTAGTGGTAATAACGACGTTGCGTATAAAGCAAACATTGCATGGCGGTAATTTTATTGTGAACACATTTTATTATTTCGAATGACAAAAACGATTACAATGGCTTTTCTTAGCCATGTACACTCATTTATCACTTGGTTTTACGAAAAGAGAAGGGTGTTTTACGATTGGTGAACTTATTTTTCAAATACATTTCATCGACTTAAAAAAAAACGTGCTACTGCCCCTTTAATCCAGGTAACACTTGCAATACTGTTAAGCCGATTCATACACTACGGCTTGTATTAACTGGACCGTTCTTACAACTCGAGTGCGTTCACACTAAAACTTAATTGAACAACTTTGTGCTATATAGTGTCATGAGAACCGCCACTGTACATTGCATAATAGTATGAATAAATGCGACATTGTCATATCTTGTATACATCGGCATATATCTAATTACATCTTTACTATTTAAAGCGAACTAAAATGTAACTATTTGTGTAAAAATGATTTTTTTTAAATGTTTTAAGCGTTGCTTATGAAGCTGTCACTGTTTTTATTCTCTGTGTTACATAGATGCACATTGTGAACTATGCAGTCAAGTACGGTAACCTTACTAATGCCATGAAGTTCAGAGATGGTTTGGCCGTTCTGGGAACCTTTTTTGATCTAAGACCGGTAAGTCAGTATTTCTCTTCCTTTTAAAAACATTGTGCTTACTCGTGAAGGAATGAAACTTGATATTATACACTCAAGGACAAAAGAAACGATACCAACAAAATGCAATATATTTTACTCAATGGATGATGACCACGACTGAAACATAGTTAACCCATGTCTCTAAAAAAAACAAATAAACTTAATTTGTATTTTTAAAACATTATTAGCACATTGTTCTGAAAAACGCGGCTTTTACAAATTAACGTTTTGGAATGTCCTTATCAAGGCGAGATAGGAGAGTGAAATAAGGCTCTCTGTATTGTTTTACGACCTTCTACAGCAAATAATCCTCGTCGACTTAAAGTCCAAGAAGGTACTTTATACCGACAACATCTCGTACTAACATAATTCCATTTATTCATGGAACGTGATGTCCATAAGCTCCTTTGAAATTGCAATTTCACTATCCCATGTATGTTTGAACAGATATAAAATATTAAGTATCATAATCTCATGAATGAAATTGTGTATATCCCTTTACGAGATATATTCAAAGAATTCAAAATCGAAATATTCCTGCAGAATTATATTTGGCTCTGTTGAAATATGGTATCGTTCCTGTTGCCCCTCGCTGTACATCCATTCCTAATACATTTAATCATAAGCCGCGCCTCCCAGGTAGAAGAGCCGTACAGGTGAGACTACTGTAATGCAGCCTACCTGCAAATGTCTTGCGGTGATTAAAAATATCAGGTTAACAAGAATCATACTACAAAACAAAGTAATTTACTTACAACCGTCATGATCGATTCATGACTGGTAATGCCAACAGTGGTGCGCATGTAAAACTGTTCATTTCTGTTTTCTCCTCGGTTTTTCCTTCGCTAATCCAAATTACAGTTTCTAACACAAACAGCATCTTAACTTTCATTGTATAACATGGTTATATGAGATATGGTGATATGAGAGAGGGGTTTTCACACATGTGTCTTCAAATATAATTAATTATTAGGATAGATATAAATATGCATTGTAATATGAATGTTATTCCAGGAGGAAAACCCGTACTTTGGACCTATTGAATATGGACTGAAATTGGCGAAATATGCAGGTAACATTAAGTTCTTGCTTGCGGATCTTTATTGCAACGACATTTAAACAATGGCTCGAGTGTGGCGAATTTAACATGATCTATCATCCCTGAAAATTTCATGAAAATCGGTCAAGCCGTTTGTTCTGAATCGTGTTCACAAAATCTGTGAATTAATAAGGAAAATGCTGATTATAACAAAAGGTCCTAGAGACATAGGTCTTGAAGACCTAATTCCAATGAAAGCATAGATCTGAAGAAACTATTTAAGACGGATTTTGAAATTTTTCTCAAATATATAGTTCAATACAAACCGCAAATGTTTTGACGAATGTACGTCTCGAACCCGCAACCAATAAGACCAGTGGTTCATGAGCTACCGCTTTAGCCTATTGCGCCACGGAGGCAGATGGAAGACAACGGTATCAAAGCAAGTTACACAGATACATGGCCGTAACCGGGATTTCAGATGATTTCAGGGATTTTACAACGACTCTACATGTATATTTACCAGCCATCTTCGATAACGCGATTACAAGGCGTCTTTTAAACTTAAAAACGCATGCTCGGGTTCTTCCTTCCTATCAGGGTCCACAACATTACCATTTCCGAGGTATCATGGTTTCTTCTTATATTATCATCGCCACGTCAAGACATTACTTCTACCCTTCCCATATTACTGGGGAACAGCCTCCTCATCCCCCACCCTTCTCAGCCACATGAAGACTATTCTCCGAATGGATATTTCAATATTTGTTCAAAAGAAAAAGATATATGAAGAACTATCAAAGAGGTCATTTGTTAAGAGTCAGAGTGAATCATTTAATATTAATTTTATTCATAATTTGTTGCAAACAAAATTTATCATTTTCTGGTCATCTCCATGTAAGCACAATAACATGGTATGTCCTCTTCAGGCAACTACACCCGGATTCACCCGGTGAACCTATACGGACTGCTGCCCCGGGACACGACCCGCTACTACCGCTACTATGGGAGTCTCACCACCCCGCCCTGCTTCCAGAGTGTCATGTGGACCCTTTTTGAGGACATACAGTATCTCTCGCCATATCAGGTCAGTCAACGTCAACAGTTACTTCCTTTAGAAATACTGAAGTAGCTGGTGGACAAACACTCGTACACATTAGTATAACACAACAACCTTCACCGTCTTCATTGCAGACGTGGTTACTCAAGCCAACAACTCGACTTCTACGATGGAATTTTCGAGTCGGGGACTATTCTATCATTTCCCATGCTTGAAAATGGCATTAAACTATATCCTGAAACACGATATCCACTGAATATAATGTTAACTTAAACTCGCTAAAACTCTTTATTCTCGGTAACGCTCTGTGGTACAAGAGATACAGTTTTGAATAATGATACATAAAACATAAAAGCAAGATGACAGGGTATAATTATTCACATACAATATATAGGATGTCCTTTCAGAATATATTTGAATTACAGTTGACACAAAATTATGTATGTGTCTTTTTCACATTTTTATCAATAATATTAAGATACAGTGCTAAAATTTTGGATTGAACAGAAGCTTTTTTCTTAAAAAATGTTTTTAAATTTTTTTTCTTATAAGTCATTAAGTTTTTAAATGATAAATATTTCTTAGGAATGTATTTCTGTCTTTGTTCTATGAAAGCATGACATGTGTGAATAAATAATGGCATTCATCTGCAATTGCAGGGGACATACACATATTGCATGTTCTACTTTCACTGTCAATGCCATGCCAACGGCCAACTCCAGTGGGTAGATTATGGGTGCAGGTTCTATATTTTAAAATTGATATACAATCTAGATGAGGTGAGACTGAACTGTCTAAATGTTCTCTCCTGTTCAGATGCGGCACCTGAGGCAGCTGTACGAGTCCCATCACGACAGTCACGGGGGCGGGCACCACCAGGGCGGACATGGACTCAACGGACATATGAAGGCGCATTTTCCGGTCGAGCAGTTCCTGATGGACAACTTCCGCCCCATCCAACCAGACTTCGACCGTGTCATCAACTGCAACATCCCTCGGTATGCCGACCCTAACTTCATCCAACGATCCCGCCAGCAGGGTCGGAATCCCCAACACCTCGACTTCATCTCGCAGAGGATCGCCCAGGTCAATGCTGATGCTCTCCTGAACAAGACTCTGTCCAAGTGGCTGCTCAGTAAAGGTCTTACATCGGACATGCTCACACAGGAACAACTTGCAATGACTAGCAGAGGCCTCTTCGAATCACAAGGAAGTATGGCCATTTAATAATGTTAAACATACAATGTAAAATAACAGTACGAGGAGAACGCATCTTAACCTTAAACAAACAATGTCTACCTGTATGATGGGATTCAGGTGAACCAAAATCGATGCCAGTCATTCAATCCATTTTTATGTTGGAATTGAATTTTTAAAGTATCGATATTCAACCAAAATGCTGTCAAAATATTTAGCAAACAGATTCACAAAAATACTTATTTACCAACAGACCCTCTGTTCGACCAACACGCTCTACCTCTTCACCAGAACAATGGCTTCCCTACTGGACATGACGGAGGCCACAGGAGGCCGTTTGTGGGTCAGGGAAGTGGTCACAATGTGTTGAACCCCTCCCAACATCATCAACCCGCTCCTCCTCCTCCAAACCCCTCTCAGTTGGATCTCCAGGTCATACAGATACAAAAGATCGGGCCAGATGGACAACAGGTGGTACCTTTTGGCAGATTTGAAATGTTATGAATCGAGATAACCAAGCTTTATATATAGTGTATATACAATAGTAATTAGTCTAGACTTTGTAAACATGAATATTTTTAATATATTTATTAACATTAATTTTCAATCGTGGTCACGCTGAAAATACACCATACAGTTTTAAAATACTTCTCTTATATGTTCCTTCTCTTCCTTCAGGTTTCTGAGATCCAGGTGCAAGTGGACGCAGCAAGTGGAGTCTCTCAGGAGCAACTGCAGGTGCTTCTAGAGGATCCGTCCATCATGGATCAGATCCAACAGATCATCGCACAACAGGGCGGTGTCAACCAGACACACGAGATCATTGTGCAACGTCCTCCCCAGCTAAACCAACCAGGTACTCAGCAGCAGTTTGGAGGACAACCTCCCCTACATCAACATCATCAGCAACAGCAGCAGCCGGTTGGACCTTCCCTTCAACAACAATCTACGGTAAAATCAGTTTTGCCAGTTAAATCAAAACAAAATCCTCATTCAAAGTTCATCATATTGTCTGCAAATATTTCTGACAGTAAACGAACAGACAGTCGTAATGTTGTGTTAAGATTTGTTGATTCTCAGTCAAAAAGGGATAAAAATGATAAGTTGTCACATACTCATGATGTACCAGCACGGTTAGAGCATAATGCACACCCAAATCCTCTTCAAAATGACCTGCCATCACCAGCACTCAATGTATTGTCACATTATGAATACATTGCACCTCCCGATCCACACGATGATCTTTCCACTTTCCAGCACATCATTCTTCCTGAGCACAATGCACCACTGTCTGCACAGCACTTGGACACTCTTGAGTTCAGATCAAATGTCATACCAGATTATTTGGCTCATTCTACAGGTACGATTCATCCCAAGAGGAAGGCAACTGCTACCGAGAAGCTGAGATTATCTTCGAGAAAAGGGATGAAGCGTCCCTTTGTTGGTTTTGGTAATAAAATGAAATTTACGAGAAATGTGTTTATGGAAAAAATATCAAACAGAGCCATGCAAAACAGACAAAGAGTCCGATTCAGAAGAGCCATTTTACAAGGTTTGTCTCCAAAGAAAGGCATTGCTAGCATTGAAAGTGCAATACATGAACTGAATAGCAAAAAACAGTCTGATCATAAACAATGGCCGGTTGTGCATAACAGATTAGGTAATGATCTTTTAACACCTGATAATCACCATGTAGATACAGCGGCTATACAAACCACGAAAACGTCTTCAAAAAGTGATCCCTCTAAAGTGGTAAAGACAAGAAAAGAAATAGTCCCACTGTCAGCTGTATCAGAATCACCAAGCACTAGAGCTACCATCACTATGAAAAATGTGTATGATTCAACTGTTACAACTCCTAGTGTAAATGGCGTGCATGATTCAACTGTTACAACTCCTAGTGTAAATGGCGTGTATGATTCAACTGTTACAACCCCTAGTTTGAAAGCCACTGCCCTCGAGCAAACAACGAGCACACCCGCATCACCCACAAGTACAAATGGTAATAAGAATGCAGGGAACATTCAACAAACCACTGTTTTATCATTGAGTCAAACGGGTTCTGCTCCAACACAAAGTACAACCCAAACATCCTTGCAAACAAACTCTAAAAGTACAAATAATCTCAATAGTAAGCCTGACCAAACTACAAATGACCCAGTGCTTATCACTACTCAACTGAATAGCTTCACAACAACAAGTCAAACAAACCAGCCTGCACCATCAACATCAACATCAACATCCCCAATGACCACTCTGTTGTCGTCATTGCCTGCCCAACTAGCACAGTCTATAACAACTAATAATTCGCCTCCTTCAACATCCATTCACACAAGCATTGAAGCAGCAACAATCCAAAGCAGCAACTTACACTACAGTGATCCTGGATCTACCGATATGTCAACAGCTTCAACACGGGTTAAACGGTATACAACTGCAGCAGGGCCAACTTTGTCCAATAACAAGATGTCTGGCAATGAAGTAACCCCAAAATACCAGGTAATTACCACAACTTCACAAACAAACACAGCCCATTCACCAGACCCATTATACATGGCGATACCTCCAAAAAGCACTCAAACAAATCAAGGCCCAACGACGCCATCTGCCAATAAATTAAATAGCAATCCACATGCAACATATGACAATCTAGTGACATCTACAACAGGAACAATAGCACAACCTTCCCGAAACAGTCCTCACATTACAAAGTCTCCAGGTGCCTCTAACAAGCCAACTGACTCGCCATCAATACCTACAGGTGGAACTCCCTCTCGTTCTCTTAATGAGATGCAATCACAACTGTCGGCACCTTTGCCTCGAAAGAAAAATAATAAAGTGAGTAGACAACCAGTTCCACAACCTGATCCTTCATACAAACAACTCACAAAACCTCAAGAAAGTCAAGTGATTTCTCTTACTGTGTTAGAATCAACTAAGCCTATCATTCCACAGAAACCATCCACAACAGATCCTCCATATCCACAACAAGTCCAGAAACCTGTCACTGATTCAAACTTGAAACAGCCCATGCCTGCAAATATAAAATCAACATCTACACAGCCCTCCCCAGTACATAACCTAGCATCTTCCAGTAAGTTAGCTGCATCAGCACCTGATCTCAGTTTGCAAGCAGAAACAGGAAAGGTCAACACTTTCAAGGTAGGAGCTCTATCAGGTAGTCCTGTAGCAGGTTCCTCTGCCATATCCGAGGTTCAAGCTCCAGTAGCAGCAGCTGTTTCATCTAAAACCAATCATGTGACAACCACAAAGATAACTGATCCTTTGCAAATACCCGCAACCCATGCCAAATCAGTTTCTAGTACTATACCATCCTTTCAGTCTGCTCTAGATGCACCGACAATACCAGCTGCACAAGATATTCCTGCAGTTCCCATGTATAGCAAACACGTTCTCTTAGAGACTGCCTCTCCATCTAAAGGTGTAGAAAAATCAAGTTTTAAAAATCAACAAACTCTTTCTTCACCATCACAAAGAAACCTCGCAAACGTACCAATAACTAAGCAAATAACAGATTCTCTTCTTCAAACACAATCGTATCAGAATCGCCATATGCCTTCCACAAAAGCAGCTGATCCCTTGCAAACATATTCTTCTCAGAATGGCCAAAGTTCAATGCAATCTTATCAGTCAGCCCTAGACTCGCCCATAGCGCGAGCTGCATCCAGTGCAAATCCTTCTGCGACTGTTTTAAGCAAACCAACATTAGATACCCCATTGTCTGCTACAGGTACAGGCGGTACTCACAGCAGTAAAAGTGTAGTTCAAACTCTGCCGGTGATTACTACTACAGTCGTTGGAAATAAACACACAGCCGCATCAGTTCAAACACCGAGTGAACCAGGTGCTATGTTATCAGGTCAAGGCTATGTGAACTCAATTGATGCTGCGTCTGTCCAAAGTCCAGGAATTCAAGCAATTTCATCAACTGGAACAACAGCACCAGCACAAGGTTCTGTTAACGTTGTTGATATTGTACCTGCCAGTAGCCCACAGTCCACAACAGCGAATCAAGCAGTTGTAGTATCAACTTCAGGACAAGGGCCTGCATCCACTGTCTCTTCTCCAGTCATTGATAGTGCGCCTCTCAATAGCCAGCCTTCCATTCAACCGGTTCAGTCTGTTCTTGATTTAACTATAGGAAAAGGCCCCACTGCTTCTGCTCCAGCAATTGATATTGCACCTCCCAATGCATCTCCAAACTCTCCTATATATAAAAGTCCAAGGGATAAAAGTATTTCTGTCAAAGCTATCCCAAGTCCTCAGCCTATTGCCGGTGTTGCATCAAAATCCTTGCCCGTTCCTCCTGCAATTGATGCATTCGGTAACACTGCAATCGTGCTTGATCATCCATTGGCCGCAACAAACATAGCAGCGCAAAACCCTATATCATCTTTAGCTGTTGCAATGCCGACCGGTTCATCAAGCAACATTCAAACTACACTGGACTCTGCACCGTTTGACAAGAATGGATACTTTGATTTCAGTATGGTTGGAAACACACCTGGTTGGTCTTTACATTCACTCAAGAAAAGGCCAAGAGAAAAATCAAACCAAAATCAAGATTACTCAGAAACTGTTTCAGTCAGTGATGGAACCTTCAGTATGGGATTGTTAGATTCTTCATCGACAAACCTATTGGATACATTTGAATCATACCCGAAATCCTTTGGACGAAATAGTTTTGATGGGGGCAACTTCGGAGGTTCGGATGCTCTTTATCAGCCAGGCCCAGGTGAAACCACCATATCAAATGTTGGTGGTTCTATTTCTATGCAGCCGTATGGAGATTTGTCTTCATCAGGAATTCAAAATCCGTCATCTTCACAGTTTAGTTCCATGGCAGAAGCACAAAAATATGTGGAAAGTCTCAATCAAGGTGCCTCTTCAGGTCCACACAATAATCTTGGACAGATGGCCCCTATCGATTCCATCAGTAACACAGACCCAAATCCCTCTTCCTCTTTAGCAAATATTGGTGGTTTTAATTCTATGCAGTCGTTTGGAGATTTGTCTTCATCAGGAATTCAAAATCCGTCATCTTCACAGTTTAGTTCCATGGCAGAAGCACAAAAATATGTGGAAAGTCTCAATCAAGGTGCCTCTTCAGGTCCACACAATAATCTTGAACAGATGGCCCCTATCGATTCCATCAGTAACACAGACCCAAATCCCTCTTCCTCTTTAGCAAATATTGGTGGTTTTAATTCTATGCAGTCGTTTGGAGATTTGTCTTCATCAGGAATTCAAAATCCGTCATCTTCACAGTTCAGTTCCATGGCAGAAGCACAACAATATGTGGAAAGTCTCAATCAAGGTGCCTCTCCAGGTCCACAAAATAATCTTGGACAGATGGCTCCTATCGATTCCATCGGTAACACAGACCCATATTCCTCTTCCTCTTTAGCAAATTTTGGTGGTTCTAATTCTATGAACCCGTATGGAGAGTTTTCATCATCAGGAAATCAAAATCCGGAATCTTCAGAGTTCAGTTCCATGGCAGAAGCACAACAATATGTGGCAAATCTCAATCAAGGTGCCTCTTTATCTAGTGGCGGAGCAAATAGCCAAGGTCCACAGAATCAGCTTAGCCAGATGACCTCCATCAATTCTGCCAGTAACCTCGACCCTAGATTTGGAACAGATAGTGTTCAACCTAATAGAAGAACAAATCAGATATTGCCAGAACAAATGCCACTTTCCTTCCCAATAACCAGCAGGGTCAGTAGAGGATTTAGTGATAAGCCCCAAGGTGACATCCTTCCAATTATACAGCAATTTGAGAAAACAAGATCTACACCCTCAGCCCCTGGACAGAAACGAAGAAGCTTTTCAGAACAGAGACAGATGGCTAGTCGGTCAAGGCAACCTGCATCAAATGTTCAAAGATATCAGTCTAACACAGGACAGTTAGCAAGCAACAATCCACCTCAACCGAGTTCCTTCAATTCTGGAGTATCAAACAATCGAGTGGAACCACTTGATAAGTCGTTCAGGGCCCCACGCCAGCCTACTCAAATACTCAAAGATAGCCAACAAGTACAGACTGGTTCAAATGTTCAATCACTGGATTCTGTGTACAGATATCAAGGAAACGACCAACCGTCGCGCACTAACAGACCTGCGAACAGAGTACAAGGCAATTCACCAGGTATACCACATTCGTCAAATGGGAGATTAAGACCTCAGCAAAATCGTAGGGCCCAAAATTCGGTACCTCAACACCGACCGATAAACGTTAATGCCATTAATCGAGTCCCACAACATCGTCAGAACCACAAAAACCCTGCTCACCCTGCTCGAAGCACTCAATTCAATCAAAGACAAAGTGGTAAAAGTGACCGTGGAATTAATGCTGTCAATATGTGGCCTCAACATCAACGACCTTCAAGTAGCCCTTTTCCAGGACCTCGACGGAAAGTAAACACAAGAGAGCATCCTTCAAACCACATACCACAACACCAGCAAAGAAACTCAATTCAGCGGAACCGGGTAGGTGGCAATAAGGCACCGAAGGCTGTACAAGCAGTGAACATTGTAAACCATGTTCCTAGATATCAGCAGAGACAACAGAGCCCTCTTCCCGCTCCCCGGGGCAGAGTTACTGACGTCCATCAGACTGGCAATAGTCACAGTTTACAAGCTGGCAACCACCTACCAGCGCATCAACAAAGACTGAGCAGCCAGTCTCGACCGCAAAACAAACAAACACAGCGTCCTTTGCATATATCTGTGCTCATCAACCAGGACAATAAAATCATGAAGAATCAAGTCAATAACCATGGACCTGGAGACTCTCGGAAACAAACTTCACACCACATGAGTCAATCTCGAAACCATGTCACTATTGACGCAGACGGACAAGTGACTCGTAGACAGCTACCTACAGTAAGAAGATCTTCGCCTATAACAACGAGGTCTTTGCCCGTAGTTTCGAGGCCTTCTCCCGCAGTAAACCGTGCTCATCCACAGAGAGGAAGAGATCCTACTGAGTTTGATTCTCCTATTTCAAGGGCAGGCAACCCTTCCACATTCCGATCTTCGACAGCTACAAAACCAGCCAGAAGACCTTATGAAAATCGTCAAAGACAAATTGTGAGAAACTACAGACAAAGCCCTAGCTATCAGAGTCCGAACTATCATAATCGTATTGGTACATTCGGGTAATGAGATAACATTGCTTCTTTATTCACATGATTTTGGTATTTGGTGCGTTTAGTTCTTGGCACACTCGATTAATTAAATGAAAGCCTATGTCCACAATAAACATATAATTCTTGCGAGTTTTAAGGGAAATTACATCTTCCTGATTTACCGTTCTAAGGCTCTAGTCTGATTAAAATCGTACAGAGGAATACTTAAATCGGCAAAATGGTTCAAATCGGGATACGAAATGGTTCTATAGATTCCTCTCCACAAGGACACCCATTTAGGCGCGTGTTCCGTACCAGCTTAGCGCAGACAAAGCCCAGTCAAATAGCTGACAAATCACATCATAGTTTTTAAACGCTCGCCGTTTTGAAAGTATTCGGAACAGACGAAAGGATATCTGTTTAGAGTTATCTGCCCCTAGCTTCTCGCACCGAAAGCTTTTGGTGAAGGTCTTGTGATTGGTTATCTGAACATGCAGAGATGCGGGCTGTTATCAGACGGTTTTGCGAGGAAACCTCCGAACGATATGAGTTTGGATCCCAATAAATGTACTTTTTTTGCAGCTTTTATTCCTCGGAAAACTGTCTATTTTAATCAGACCGTCTAAGGCTATCATTCTTTGATTAGAAACTTTGTGAAAACAATTTAAACTGTCAGAAATCGTTTGCATTATACATCATAGTTTGCCATTACAAAGAAAAATTTAAAAAACGAGTATATATCACAAATCAACCACAACTCCTTTTGTTCACCACGATATTTTGATGTATTAATAACCAATGTAAATGTTTCAAACTTGAACACATCATTGTTGTAATAACCTTGTTAATGTACGACGTATTCAATTTGACACCATATATGGAGTGACTCGGCTGTCTCGTTATGTGTTCATGATTGTCCACATCAATCTGTCCAAACGCACATATCTTCAACATTATGATGCGCAAAGCTAATGCATTGGTGGCTGATGCCATATAAAGTTATAATTGTTTATTAACCGCCACGCACGTGTGCTGTCTTAATTACCTTGTGATGTTGACGATTTAATTGCCTATTATGTTGGATTGCTGTCCATATGTATATCCTGTTAACCAACTTGTACACTTAATTATAACAGTTAACCACTTAACCAAAACCTGAGTCGAAATTCCATATGCTTCTAGTCAGTTATTGGTGCTTTTTAAGATCACCTCTTCAGAGTACAAATCATAAAGTCATACACATGTTTTACCTTAAATATGTACAGATGGAAGTCGTTGAAATGGAATTGTCATATATATAATGTTTGGCATTGAACCAGATTGTAATCAACGAGTATGCACTGTCTGTCTGTGTTGGTCATATACAAACAACATATACAAACAACAGAAAACCTTCTATAAAAATTCTTGAACCCATTCCACATTACAGACTTCAAGCTTATGGAATTTGACTAACAGTGTTTTATACTTCATTATATGTAACTGTAATAAACAAAATGCATGTACATTTATGTTCACTTAATTAATTGAATGACTTGCATGACGCCTTAATTATGCGTAACTAACGCCATACTGTTGAAAAATGGAAATACGGTAATCAAACATGATACCATTTTATGTTTGTTGGAGAATATTTTGTATTGTCTCTAAACAACATGGATACTCAAATGAAACCTGTTGGTCGCAATTCGGTGGGACGTATTCATGTCGATGATATTTGTATGCAATACAGATACAAATAATTTCAAGTTTATTTTGTATCACAATATTTAGATGAATGAAATACATTGTGTACAGCTGCATTGCGAAAGTTTGTTCACCTACGTGTCTGCAAATACCGTATATATTGGCTTTCGTTGTGACGTCAATTAACTTACATCGATCACAATGATACAGAATCATCATGTGCAACCTCCAAGTCAGGGCGCTCTACCTCCGATTGGCTCTACTGTATATTAGTGACGTCACGGAGCGGTTGCTCGCTGTCTGGAGCTAGCATCATGTGTACAATAATCATTCACGAATTTACAATGAGATCGTCACGTCAGTAGTAGGTCACAAGCAGGTGAACAAACTTTAGGGATGCAGCTGTATATTAGGTGTTCTAACAATATATTACTGTTATTTACGGCTGTCATATCATGTTTGTTATATTGTCATCACACTGTATATCAATGTACAATAAAGGGAATGGAACTATATATGTTTGTGTTCATATATGTGCCTCTCACATGTTCATATACACATGCTATAGGACTTCACTGTCTGTGCTATAATTCATTGAAGATTGCAACCAGTATTGTCTTCCTGCGTTTTATTGTTCTTTTTCCGACATGTCAACTATGATTACATTTATATGCATATGTATCTTCAGATTGCAGGAAATAAATAATTATATCTATCTATTCTATACGAACAAGAATGCTATGCAATACTGTGACTAGTAGTGATAACATGAGCTACATGTATGCTATGCTCTGCCATGCTTAGCTACATCAAGCAATGCTATGACAGATACTTTTTATTAATGTCTCACTTGTAGTTACATAAAATAATATTATTAGTGTAAATATAAAACATAATAAATCGTAAAATGTACTACAACAAGTCGCTCAGCGACTTACGAAAGACAGTATAGGTATTTGTATAATTACACAAATACATGGTAAAAGATAAAATATACAGTGTATGTAGTAAAATATATACATACTTACATACATATATACATATTGCTATGCTAAGCACTGACTGAGATTATGGAAAAATTAAAACCTTGTTTTGTTCAATTTTCGCTTAGTAACACTCATACACCACTACCACTACCTTCTCTACCTCCCCCGCTTACACACAACACCATGTAACATCAACATTGAAATATGTTAGGATGTTCAGTTCCACTAACAAGAGATGTTTAAATGTCCTAAACTAATGTTCAAAGATTTACACACGGCTTTCATGCTTGGACCATCGCAAATTAACCTACATTTGTCTCTCGAAAGCACCTTTACGTTATAACAAAAAGAAAGTATAGATATTACAGATAAAAACATCGTTTTATTGATGTAACCAATGAACTGTAAGTTAAGGTTTGTATTACCGGCGATCTAATGGAAGCCCATAGAGTAACACGTGGACGCCACGAAGTGTAAGTATGCTTTCTGTTTATCTTGAGTTAGCATGGTAGGAGAATACTGAAAGTATATAGTAGCAGAGAAATCATGTAAGTACAGTAGATCACTACTGTAAGCAAAAACCTGTTCATATATAACGCATGATCCGTTGTTTGTTTTGCCATGTTATTGTGATATTTGTCAACGTAATATACTAATTTTTCTTAACATGGCTAACTTCTTGTAAAAATAGTGTCAATAACTATTTTAAATATTGAATGTTTCTCGTTCGTGTGAATATCGTTGTTGTGTATTGTTCCTCATCAAAGTCGACGTTTTATGTGTTGCTTTGATCAGCTTGTACATGTTCAACGTCTGTGAGTACTTTATCATACTGTTTCTTTGCCATTTCGCCTGAATGTATTTACTTTGTTCTATGTCTCTAAATCAAGCATTGGCCTTTTCATCAGCAGAAGCTTTCATTTCCATCCGTCTATCCATCCGACTAGAGATCTGTCCAATGTATTAAGTAATATCCACGATTTCTTCCATCCGCCCGAAGACATATATTTTGTCCGGCTAATTGCAAAAAAAATGACTGACCCAATTCTGTGATGTGAAGAGATGTGAAGTGCTAGTAACATTTGATTTTATTAAGTGGTTTTATATTCATTTCTTTTCTTTGTTGTAATTTCCTAAGATTTAAATTGACCAATGTGAGCTTAAGACATCTGCCTCTAGTTAGAATTCAATCTGTCAGTCATGCAGGATCGTCGGAATTAATCAGCATACCCATGTTTGGTTTGTTCTGTTGCAACGATAGTGGTAGATCAAATGTTTCTATTATCCATGTACTTCTAGATCATCTATCGATGATACGTAACCAAAACTGTTATCAGTCTGAATAGTAAGAAAGCTTTACAGTTAATAGAAAGAACAGAACAGAACTTTATTTCACTCAAGGCTATGTAACAGAACATTTTCTGATAATGGCGGACAAACATGAATTGATATGTTAACTAGTATTACTTTTTAGACTATTAATAATTATGTTACAAAATTTGGATAACATGCGCAATACGTTTATTTTATGGCAATTAAATAATACAGTGGTTTTATGTACAGATGGGTTTTGATGATAATAATCTAGGATGTACATGTTTCGATACTCATTAAATACTTTACAGTTAAAGGTAATGTTTAACCTGAAGTAGCCAGTTCGCGATGTTTTGTGTTCAAGATGATGGTAGATCGCACGGGATCTCAGGTGAGGACGATGGAGACTGCGCAGGGGCAACAGGAAGTCCACGTTCTGGGTGAGCTCAACAACCTTCATCCATATACTGCTTTAAACATTAATGGTGCAAGGCATCTTGTCATCTGAGTTTGAAGTTGTGTATCTTTTCCGATATCTGTATTTCAAGATATTTGAAGTTATAATGTAGATTTATGACGCATTAATTGATTACATTTATTGCATTATATTAATTCACTCTTATTTCTTAATATTTATAATCAATGAATATTAAACAGTTCTAAAATAATAGCGGTAAATATAGATATTATTCAGGTTTTGAAATAGGCAAACTTGTCAGGCCATTCTCATCAAAATGTTAACTACTATAGTGCAGTATTGGAAGAAAGCGTATTTGCTAGAATAGAGCGCCGGTCCTCGATATCTCGGGTGAAGGGTGCTATAATATGTTCAACTCGAGAACCACACCTCGTGTGGAACCCGAAGGTAAGACAGCGCTAAAGGAAATAAGACGTCCGGGGTTATATTCGAGGGTATATGAAAGTATTTCCTCGTGAACGTATTGTATAACCCAATCTTATCAGTAAAATAAAGTTCGAACGGCTTTACTTTTCTTTACATTCACGTGTAAAGTTCAACAATTAAATAACAATATTTCAACAATGATAACAAGACAACATATAAGAAGTATGTTCACCATTTTTTTTTAAATAATTAATACGCGTTGATACATGTTGCCTGATACCTGACAAACCTGATCAAAACTGGTGAACAAAAGTAAAGTTTTAATTTGTTACTTAACAGAGTTCCCTCCGGATGTGCCAAAGTACTTGATAGGTAAGTATGACATTTTGAGTTACTTATGTTAAACTCATACTATACAAGTGATAACTGTTGAAACCAAAACAAATATTAAAATGGTCAGACATAGAATCTACCTTTAAACAAAGTAACTTCCAACAATTGAAGTTTTCTTGTCATAATTAGTAGTATATGTATTTGTATTGCGCATCAATTCACCGAAATGCTCTGTGCGCTTAAAGACGGTTTGCTGTGAAGAGTGTTATGCTTAAATAATAATGAAATTGAAAGATTTCTGTCTTGATGGCTACTTAGTAGGGCTTCAACGTAGCGCAAGCCTTGACATCAAACGGCAACTCATTCCATGCTGTATATTTTTGTCGAAATTTAGATAATGATAACTTAATTTGCAAACACATCAACTTCACAATTGCTGTAGCATGGTTTAAATTTCATATTATTTTTTCTCAAGTTTGCCATTTACTATCAAAGTTCATGCAATAGATTTTTACTTAAGAGGGTAAACATATCATTACACGACCAGATAAGCCGTATCCATCGCAACCCGTATTCGAAGAAAATGGCGCGACGTATAAAGCGACAATATTGTGAAACTCTTTAGTGTATTAATTTTAAAACTTTACGCTGGGTGTTTAGGTATCGCTTCATCAGTCAAATCACTTGAACTACCTTCGAGCGGCCATTGAAATGTGAACACCTTAAAATGGCCGCTCGAAGGGAAATGGACTCGAACTGTTTATTTAAACCATGTATACATTCGTTTAAGAACTATTTGTAATGACTGAGGGTATTATCTAGCCATTGGTAACACTTTTTTAACCTTTTCATGAGATCACTTTATTTTAGTCAGCACGGAGCGCATCCTCGGTTACCCATGGTTTTATATATGCTCCGTTACTCTCCACTATATCACCCATGGGAAACTTCATCAGAGAAATCTGTACTCAAATTACCCGCCCTTGGCCGGCGTGAAGAAGTCAGTTACCAAAGAAAATGCTCGATAGGATGAAACGGAAATGGTCAAGGGAGACCCTTGACCCTTGACATATATAAAACCATGGGTAACCGAGGATGCACGGAGTGGTACAGCACCTTTAAGTGTCTCATTGTTTAAAACTTGGTTGACAGATGAGCTCTTGCGTCACCCCCAGTGGTCTTTCATGTACAACGAGACGTTGATAGAAATACGGGACTACATCACTCAGCTGAATGCCAGGGACAGGAGGCAGCCACAACCTCGACAACAGCACCAGCAGGTCTACCAACAACAGCCGCAGCAGCAGCAGCAATTCCAGACATTGCCGGTTCAGCGGGTGCAGCCTGACCTGATCCAAGGTCAGGGAGTACAAGTCGGGCACCTGCAAGGGGTTCAGGTCGACCTACAGGGTGTCCATATGGATCACGGGGCTCCGTCTCAGGTCCACACCAACCACTTCGGGCAACAACAGGTCATCAGTCAACCCAGCCAGTCCTTCAACCAAGGTCAAGGTCGTGTGGTACAAAGTCAAGGTCAGTTTTTCACCCAGCAGAGCTCCCCTGTTCAGGAACAGGTGTCCAGTTTCGGTCAACCACAGCAGCAACAGGGTACTGTGGTCATCGGTCAGCCGGGAACCTTCCAGCTTGACCCTTTCATCGCGATGACCGGGAATATCCAGGTGGATCCAATACAAAGCTTTAATATCGGGCAGAACACTGGCATCCACAACAATCCGGTTGAGGTCAGTCATCGGCGCACGCAGACCTTTCAGCAAGCGCCACAGAAGCTGCAGATTGTGTCTGCGCGAGAGATGAACTTGATTGGGTGAAGGCGCCTTGATTCAACATCTTGAAGGTCAAGGTCAAAGACTGTATTTGTATTTGAAGAAAGGTTTCGTCCTGAAAAAAGCATTTGCAGACGGTTTCATCGTGAGAGACATGTACAACATACATGTAGTATGTTTGTCTTTTGATCTGTGTAAATGAAGTTTGATTTATATGCATATTTACATACATCTAGTCTTTTAAAATTTGACATAATTTACAAATTTGAAACACACTGAAAGTAGGAATCATGAGATGTTTGTTAAATGAAAAATGCATTATTCTTATTAACGGCAAACAACTTCTTAGCAAAACGAATAGTGTCTTGACCATTTTAAATACTATCAACAGTTCATGTTTCAGAAAAGCATTGTTTTTCTTTAACTTGGCCCTTTACAAATGGAAGAGATAGAGTATTAGAAATAAAACATATTTGTTCCAGAAAGTTATGCAAGGTTAACAACATAATAAACTTGTTCAAGGAAAAACATTATACAAATTCAAATTGCAGTGTTCTGTTTGCTAAGACACATCATGTCCCGTCAACCATTGCAATAAACCTGTTTTATATTTCTTGTAAAATAATGGTTTGATATTATATCTTAAAAACAACTATTAAATGATTATTTGTGATGGATCTTGGAGATATATTCATAACATGTCATCTGAAAAATCAGTTACATATAACAGCACCTGTATACAGGATGGAAACGATCTACCTTCCTTGTGTATCCTTAAAGTATCCTCAAGGCTTTTGAACACAGGAAGAGACACACAGAAAACAGAATGGTTGGATATGTCATTTTTAGATTGTCAAAACAGGTACAGACATTATAGATGGCCCATTACTCAATGGTGGCTACAAGAACATAGAATAGGTTCACAACAAATGCAGAGCACATGCCAAAGACATTCGTTGCCCACTGGATACTCTAACATGACAGGAGGGAGGGGGAAGCATCAACATAATAGCAGACTGGATGCAAAATGGTCGGCTAGGGGAAGTGCTGAAATGCGCCTGGCACCATTGCGTGTATATGTTCCTTCCTTCAGTGGTCCTTATGATTTCCTTCTGCGTTCAATAGCTTTCACCTTATACTCTCGGCCACTACTGAAGTGACTGTTCTTTCTTCATGCAACTAGAGCCAATAGTTATGCCTTCTTATTCCTCCAATGTGCTTCCTGTTGTCTGAACATGTCCATGATGTTCGTTCAAGGGACACACAGGGATCACAGATGAAACATTTTTTCTGCTTTTGGCGATCAGTAAAGGTAGTCCTGACTGTTTTAGGTCACCCAAAAGATGTAGAACGATCACAGCCCTGTGACCTTGGCTGCGACCAGTGCATGTCATATAACATAGAAAATGTTGACATCATTTACGTTTTAGCTGAAAGGCCAGATGGGCTTATGGCATGGTTTCCGTCTGTCCATCCATCCGTCTGTTAACGTTTCGCTTTTTCGTCTTCTTCTCCAGAGCCTCTGCTTCTTGGGAGTTGAAATTGTGTGTACAGACTCCTTGGCCATTGGGGATTCTAAGCTGTTGATTTGGTGACCATGTGACCACAAATATGGGTCACAGGTGGATTTAAAAAAACTATTTTCACATTCTTCTCCAGTACAAAAAGCTCTAGAAAGTTGAAATGTTGTGTACAGTCTCCAAAATTGATTCTAAAATGGAGCTTTGGTGACCATGTGATCCTCAATAGGACTCACAGGGATCATGACCTTAAATATCTTCTTCTCAAGACTGTTCCAGTACCAAAAAGTTTAGAAAGCTGATATGTTGTGTACAAACTCCTTGGCCAATGGGGATTCAAAATTATAGATTTGGTGACCCTGTGACCCAGAATAGGGGCCACAGAGGTCACGACCTAAAAACACTATTCTCTTCTTCAGCAGAGATCTAGAAACCTGCACTGTTGTGTACAGACTCCTTGGCCAAAATGGATTCTAAATTGTAGATTTGGTGATCCTGTGACCCCAAATATGAGAAACAGTTGTTGAAAAAGAGAAGTTGAGACTTGAAAAGTAAGAATTGAGTGTCTAACAAAACATGTATGTAATATTTTTTGGCAAAACCTTCTTTTTGTAACTTTTATCAAATTTCATATAAGTATTTATTAATATTTTTAATATTCAAATCCTGATGAGCTACAGAGCCGATGGCTCAATCTTTTATTCAATTACATGACCGATGTCTTGCATCAGTTGAAACATTACCTAAGATCTCAGTTGAACATCACACCATTGACTACTGAAATTGAATTTATTCTCACAATGCATGGTTTGTAACAACTTCCAAACGCAAGGCTTAACTCTTGCCAGTCTCCATTACTGGCTGATTTAAGCCTTGCAGTATTTCCCTCTCTTTGCCGTGCCAAGATAGGGGATTGCTGTACCTGAAATGCATAGTAGGCCTGAATTTCCAGGCACAAAGACCTTAAGGAAATACTGCAAGGTCTAAATCAGCCAGTAATGGAGACTGGCAAGAGTTAAGCCTTGTTTGTAATTGAACTCCTTGGTAATGATGTGTTAATAGTTAATGTTTTTGTTGTTTAGCACTTAGCAGTGATTGGGTGACAAGCTCCTTTTACACCATACCATATTTCACAAGCAAGTAATTGGGTGGTGAGGGGCTTCAGTCAAGTTTGAATGGTTTAATATATAGCACTGAGCTTGTCATTCAAACTGGAATTTCTTCTTTGCACAAGAAAGTATTCGCTATTCTTTTACAATTTAGAACAATGGTTTTTTAACTTGTAATGGAAATATATTGATATATATTGAATTAACTTATTGTATAATTACAAATAAACGACGATTTTAGTAAATGTATTTGCTATCATGTTGTAAAAAATATTAATCAAACAAAAGGCCAAGTATGTTATGATGTAGGTGTGTGGTATCAATGTTAATGTTAAATAAATAAAACACATGATTTTTCATCTCAAGTTTATTTGTTCTCCACAACAACAGACTGTTAGCTCATGTAACAAGTCGAGGAACCGCTGGTCCTTCTTATCAACAGATAAATGATTGTTTACAATATTTCATGACATATTGTTTGACTCATTTCCATCTTATATTGTCCCACAGATCAAACTCTTTGTATTATAAATGATGAAGACTTCCACTGGCTAATTAACAGCAACTCTACCTTTGGGCCCGGTTTTATTGGAAATGATCAATTATCAACCATATGACATCGTTTGCATGTATACAGTATTTACTGCCAAGACCATATGAGTCAGCAACAGGGTCAATACAGCAAAACTGGGTCAATACAGCAAAACTGGGTCAATACAGGAATAAAAGAGCAAATAGAATGAGAAGAGGTTAATTAATATAATTGTAATTAATCAGGTATTTCTGTACTGACTGCCCCATGCTAATAAAGCAGACGTCATGCCTGTAACTGGGTCAATACAGAAATACTTAATTAATAGCTTTATAGTACTGATGCTTGAAATCAATGATAACGGGTGAAAAAATTTGGATTGTTTTTTGTCAAAGTTAATGGATTTATTAAATTTATTTACATAATCAGCCCAGTGATTGGATGCAAATATATTAAGAGATATATTCTCTATAGTTCATGGTTTGTTCACAACTCTAACAGACATGCAACAAAAAAAACAGGAAGACGGTCCAACAATACATGACTGACTGGTTGTGATAGGCCACATAAATAATAGTAATAAATACAGTAACAGCTTATCTTCAAAATATGGAATTCACCATTCACATACACTAACAAATATATACAAAATATTTACAAAAATGTTGCCATTGAAAAGGCTCATGGAATGTTAAACACAGGTTTGGGGGAAGAATGTCTTGTAAAATTGATGGACCAAAAAGGTGCCTCCCCGACCCCTTTCAATAAGTAATCCCTGGCCCTTGAAATTTTCTAGAAAATCTAAATCCCCCCCCCCCCCCCCCCCCCTCAACTTTCTTTTGAACCGTTCTTACGCCTGTGAGTTAAGAATCAAAGAGTAATAAAATGTACATTTACTTCATGGAAAATATCTTTGAAGAATCTTTGGTAATGTTTTGAGAATTTAAGTAAACCAATACTTTTCTCTCCTATTTATTCAAAATCTCCCCTTTGCATAAAGGGGTAATATATCCCCCAGCCTCCTTGAATTCTAGTAGACCTTCATAACAAAAAAAGGCTGATGTTAAAATTCTATGGCTAGGTAAATGGATCATCATGTCTTTAAATCTTCATAATGAATAACAATTTAAAACTTAGAATTAACAATTTCTTCCCCCAAGCCTTATATGATACACTGGAATTTCAAGGAGATTTCATAATTTGGCTCTACGCTTACAGAAATCTTTACTGCACATGCGTTGAAAGACACACTTCTCCCATTGATGTAACTATTTGATTTGTGAAGAATAATCGTCATCAAGAAGAAACAACATTACAATACATCAGACACGTCACGATATTTGCACTGAGCCCTTGTCATAAATAAACATAAAAACACGAGCTTCTCCAATCTATCATTATAAATATACACTTGAAAACCACCTTGGATATGAAGTCTTTTACTTACGTAGATAATGAATCTGGAATGTCAGGGTCAATCTGATAGAAAGTTTTTAATTTTGATACTTGTAGCAATTCAACCAGTCATGTAGGACTTTTGTATAGAATCAAGTCGAATGAGAGGGCACTGTCTATGTTGAACTCAACAAGTCGATTTATTCGTCGCTGAAGAGCGTTCTCATTGGTCAATAACTAAGGGGAAGTCTTAATAAAGGTCTAGCCTTATCAAACACATTAGAGTTATCTTGCCTTAGATATTGACCAATGTGCTGAGGTGAAGTGATTTGTGGTTGAATGCCGCTTTTAAGAGTATTTTACTTATTTTATGGCTGGTAGTAATATTGCAGGGAGGAAGCCTGCAACACCATGTGATAATGTGTTGCAGTAAAACCTGCAAGTATCGACTGGAACTAGCGAACCATGGGTGGTACTACACTGAAATTCAGTGTAGCATTGCACCCAAACCTTACCGTGTTTAGAACAGTTCTCTACTGCAGACAAAGTTGACTTGCCCCTGGCGGGATTCGAACCACAGACCTCTTGATCTGAAGCCGAACGTGCTAACCACTGGACTATCCCACCCCCTTGACCAATGAGAAGCTCTTCCGCGAAACAAATCAACTTGTTGAGTTCAATAGCCTTGATTCTTTTGTACATATGGCATATATGACCCGTCAAATTGCTAAAGGCGCTTGTAACTTGATAATACTGAATAACAAATTCCTGAATGACATAATGTATGTTTTAAGAAATAAAGAATACTTAATAATCACTTTAAACTAATTTTACAAATGAATAGTCTGTATTTTACTTTAAGAGATTTTAGAAATGACTAGAAATATTACTAACACTGATAAATACAAGAATACGAGCCTAAATTATCGTAATAATCTTTATGAAAGCATTTGATTTCAATATCCCCTTATGGAATACCAAACTCTGATACTACACTGTTACACCAAAGCTCTCGAAAATATCACATGATTAACTAGCACGCAACTCTTATTCATTATCCATTAGAACAGTGCCAAGTTGAACCAGCTGAACAGAGGAAATGCTAGCATGTCAACCTTGGCTTTAAAACAATATTCTAGTACCTCTTCAAGCATATTTCCTGATACTGTTAATGTTTTATTTAGCAGTCAAAGTGGAACATTCAATCTTTTTGTAAACCTGACCGGATGATTGTTACAATAAACCTTTAATGAAACTGACTTCAAAATAAAGAGACCAGATGAAGAGCCCAAGGGACCTGACAAATACCTTCACGGTACAAGCCTGGTACAAGCCTGGCATCCCCTACAACTCTGGAAGTATGGGAGACATTAGCACTGTATAACAACACAATGATGTAAGCACAAGGATCATAACAAACATAGCTTTTCTCTACCACCTTGAAGACTGCTATAAGAGTTCTGGTAGTCTGAGCGCAGGAAGAGTGGAGTCCACACAGTTGACCCAGAAGTTGGCGCAGGGAGCGTGATACTGTCTACCTCCGTACGTCAACTTGGCGATCTCCTCATCCTGTTTGAAGGCGAGAGACTTGGCATCCACATCTAGTAGACACAAGCCGCATGCTCTCTGCTGTGCTGCCTGGCCGTCTGACTTCATTACAGCGTGGTAGAAGTTCAGGGTTGTCGGGTCCGGCTGCAGGAGGGAACAGTAAGTAGGGTTAAACATTGGTTACATAGTATTTCACAGAACTGTGACAAATGAAGGGAAAAAACCTCTAATACCTCTGTGGCTATGTATTGTGATAAAACCTGGGACTGTAAAATGGAGGCCAAACTGCAAAACTCCTGTATCCCACTACACTATTCTGCCCCAAACTGATCGAATTATTGTATTTAACTACAAAACCCCACAAAGGCGACTGTCTGACACAGCTACTTCTAGCAATATGCTTGTATGATACTTGACAGACAGTGAGAGACACTTACCAGTACTGAAGCTCCTACAAAGAAAGCTGTCAGGTTGTTCCAGGCCAGATCGATCTCCTTTATCAGCTTCTCGAGTGCCGCCGTCTTGATTCCTGCAGATACATCACTCCAGATATTGACACTGTTAACACCTCAACTCTTGAATTCATCAGTGGTTCAACATTCATTGTCACCAATTTACAGCAATGAACAAAATGGATAATCTTTCAGAATATTATTTCATTTATAACGTTAACTGTTGCTTCCATATGTAGGATTTAATTTTTATTAATGGACTTACAAAACATAATTGAGTTTTTGAAGGGAATTTAGAACACATAAGAAAACAAGATTTTATAGAGTTTCAGAGGCGCATTACGTCCTGTCTAAAAAATGTGTGGTTGGGATTTTATAGATAACAACTTCTTCATGTCAAGATACACAATGTTTTAGAGCATATGCCTATTCCTACATCAGTTGGAATTCTGGGTACAACAACGTGGGATATATTTATACAGAATATTAACAATTTATGAAAAGGAGATTAAAAACATGGAAAGTTATACAATGAGGATTTGCAATACAAACATGAGAGAGGGTAGTAATTGATAATAAAACATTGGCCAGTTTCTGTAAATCAAAAAAAAAATTTTTTCTTAAAATGCAATTGGATATCAAGTTTGAACATCACTTTCAGACAATCTAATAAAAGATTATTTTCTGTTAACATGTTACTCACAGCAGGCACGTATTACAATTCATTTTGTCCAAAGGACCTATTTTACAGACATGACTACATGAGAAAGAACTTACCAGAACCTGTCATGGCTGCCATGATCCTGCAGGAAACTCGGTAGATCTCTATGATACCTGGAGAGAAGAACATCTCGTTAGTTACCACTACAAGAACAAGAGCTCTTTGTTTCATGTAGATACTCATCTCAGAAGTACTTCTACCAGTTTTTATATGTAATTTATACAAGTGCCTCTGATATAACATTTATCATCCAAAACTGTGTTCCACAGGAGATATCGTTTGTGTGAGATCAAGCGATATCTCCTAGGAGATATTGTTTCGGCAGATTTTGAACAATGCCCTGTCACCGTCAACAACATGACATCACAATGCTTTTACATCATTGAGTAATGACATCACAATGCTATGATGTCATAGACATGATGACGTCACAATGCTATGACATCACAGCATTTGAAGTCAAATGGCAGAGCTGTGCTCAGAAATTTGCATTGAAATGTAATGTGAATGATTTTGGTTGATAAATAGAGCCTCACTCAGGAGTCACCCCCGTGTCTTCTAATATCAAATACACTAACACTCATTGATTTAAGTAAAAATATCCTCGGCAAGCCTTGGATATTTGTAACTTTAATCAACTCGAGTTGATATATTTGATATCAGAAGACACTCAGGTGGGTTTCTCTATGTATTGTGATGATGCTGTACTTACCGAGCACATAGACAGAGCCGTGCGCGGACTTGATGACTTCGTTACACACGGACGACCTGCTAACTGAGTTGAAGATGTTGTTGGCGTCACGGATCATCCGACAACAGTTGTCTATACACCTCTCCCACTCATACTCGTGCTTGTTGCTTCCCTGCAGGGTAGAGTGTAATCATAATAATAATCATACTGTTTGTTTATTTCTCGCATGTAAACATGCGCAACTTTAAGTGTGTCATTGCCCAGGTCAAATCGAAGCTGTTATTTACAGAACATGACAATCCCCTCAAACCATACCTATACCAGGTACCCACTTGTACTGCTGCGTGAACATATAGATGTTGAATATAAAGTTGTTCGCCAAAGGTGACATCAAAAGTCTTTCAACTCATGTCCCAACTTTTGGGCAGGGAATCACCCTATAAACTCAGAGATTATTCAGCTATGTAAGAGAGAACCCATCTGGTGCTAACCAACACCCACTGTTGCTGTACTTGATAGAAGGTGGTTAGTTGAACCATGTACAACATCCAACTGATAGCACATTAGGTTAACTTGGCAAACTTGAGCATGACTCCCATACCTCGTCTGCAGTTTGAAAATATTTATTCCCATAGGCTTGATAACAGTGTAAGGATCTATACCGATACGTCGCTATTGATAAATAAAGAAGCTGATCATCCATAGGTATACTTGCGTTCTCAATTAATTAAGAATTGTCTTAAAGATTTATTAAGTTCATGCAAACTGTGCAAATCTGTGCACCTGATGTTTTGAAAAGGTTTCATTGCTCCAAATATACACATTTGCAACAATTAGAACTGTACTATTTACGAGTATGAAGACACAAGATGTCAAATCAAAATGTAATTGGATTACTAGCCCTGCCTGCGTTCATTAGCCAATACACAACGCAACTAACTATGAACCTCACGTCATGGGGGCGTGGCTAAATGTGATGTGACGTCACGAAATTAAGTATATGCAGGTATGAACTTAATCTCTGTGACAGTGTCCAGCGAATCAGATCAACGCAAAGCAATTGCTATTTATTCATTTTATATTTAAGGAAATCGAAGGACAATAGTGAAAGTGGAATCTCTGTAGAGCCTGCTGTCTAGTTACCTGATTCTCCCCGTCTATGTTGTACTTGTCTGCCAGGGCCCGCATCTCTCCGCCCACCAGCAGTGACTGGGGCGCTGTCCACATCGGAGCTGGAAACACAACATCACTAGTGTACCACTCGTCAGAATAAATTGAACAGAAATAGCAACTAGATCATCCTGTTTATTTTGACAGTACTTTGAATTGGCTATGCATTACAGGGAATTGAACAAAAACTTAAACACATAGGCTGAAATTTAAAGGATAATTCACATCCTGTTTATCTATTTTCAGTAAGTAGATTTCTCTGGATTGCCTGGCGCACTAATCAAGACTCTCTGAAAGCACTGATGATGTACAGGATTAACAATCTAACGCAACTATTACACCTGAATCAAGTAACTCTAAAAGAAGGTAAGACTCTACTACTTACCTGTCTGAATGTCTGGTTGGGTCTCCTCCCCCTCCCCCTGCACTTCTCCCTGCACTTCTCCCTCCCCCTCCCTCTCCCCCTCCCCCTCTTCCTTCTTATACAGCTCCAGGCTGTCCACAGACTTGCACTCTGCACTGGCAGGTGTTCGGGATGAGCTCTCAAAGTTACCGAACTCCATACTAGACACTGACTGGCTGTCCGTCCCTCCATTATCAGAGTCCTTCTGAGTAGATAAGCCTTTCCCGTTAGGAAACTCCAGACTGGAGACAGACTGAGATTCCTCTCGCACTCCCTGAAGCTTGTCCTTCCAGCCCCAACTGTCCATGTCCTTGGAGGAGGAGCTGTCCGTCTCAGTCTGCTGCATCTCGGGGGACAAGCTGGGACCTCGCTCTTCGCTGCTACGCAGTGAATCTGTTGTTTTTGTATCATGTTTGTGTTTGGTGTGGCTGTAATGATGGGAGGTAGATGTAAACATACTGCAGGCTGTGGTCACTGTTGTGTGACGAACCATGTCATCGAGGTCATACCCACGTGAGAACGTGTTGTGGTCATCATCGTCATCCATGTTGTCCATTGGTGGTGGAATACGGTCATCATCAAAATCAGACTCAGCAGAAGGAAGTCTAGTTGAGGTTGGTTTTTGGGGTAGTTTGTAATTGGAGTGTTCCTCTTTAACTTTGAAAACATTCAAAACTTCTCCCGATTGAAGATTTTCTTTTTTTACAGTTAATATACTTGAAGAGTCTTGATTTGTGTTCGATGACGTATGGAAGTCCGACCAGTCACTGTTATTCTGCGTATTGTCACTTGGTCCTACACTTGAGTTGGTGTAACCTCCCCAATCATCAGCATCATTTACACCAACATTTGCAGAAGCCACACCTCCAGACAGAGCAGAGTAATCAGACTTGTCTTCCACTGCTTCTGGAGCATCAGATCCTGTTCCGGGGAATGACGCCCATTCATCAGCAGGTGCTTCAGCTTCTGTGTTTGCCTGACCAGCTGCTTCAAAATCTGCCCAATCATCTGCTCGCTCTTCTCCCCTCTCCGACCCATACAGACTCATAATTGAGGCATTTCCTATGGAGGTTGCTGACGGCGCATTGGGAAGAGAAACTTGTTCTGAAGACTCTGAAACCGTCTCAGCTACAGCAAAACCAGACCAATCTTCTTCCTCTCCTTCAGCATCAAAGTCTGCAAAGTCCTCATCCTCTTTCTTAGGCTGTGCAAACACTGAGGTTGGAACATCATCACCTACCAACACTCTCAGAGCATTGTACCTGTCCTCTTCTCCCATGAGATCACTCTCAGAAGGAACCGTATGAAGACCTTTATCTCCTGCTGCTTTTGGAGCTTCCTGGAAGTCTGTGAATTCATTATCAGCTTCACTAGCAAGTCTTTGAGCAGCAGTAAGCACTGTCTGCTTTGCCTTAGCTGCCTGACTAGCGTACACACCCTTACTTGGCACTGGTGTGAACGCACTGCCACCTCTCTGGGCTGATTTGATGTCTGAGAAGTCTTTTGATCCAGTTTTTGGTCCTTGAGACAGAGGAGGAATTGAAGGAATGGACTGGGGTGTTTCCACCTTGGGCTGAGAGTGGTGTCTACTCTGGGAGGTGAGGGAGCGATGCTGTGTGTTCTGTTGTCGTTCCTCCTTCTTCCGGTGGAATTCCTCCACATAAGATTCAAACGCACGGATATCCTCATTCTCCGACTGCTCCGATGTGCTGATCTGGCTGCTGTCCCGGCAATCTGTGAAGTCCTCGTCATCGAGACTTGGGGTGCTCTGTCCTGAAATATAACCTCTATGTCAATGTCTTCACATGCATGATGTCATACTTAGGTAAATATTTCATTTTATTTATCCAAAAACGGAATGTCACATTCTTTCTCCTGTTACAATACCAGATACATCATTGTCATGTTTGGGAATATTAATTTCATAAAGTGAACTCAAAATGATTCTACCATCCAAACTATGTCACAGTTACTGTACACATTTCTTGTTACATCTTCCATGATGGCAATTGTATATATCAAATCATTAGCTTATTATTATCATTAGGAGTTCCATGCAAGCAGATTGTGAATGTTAAGGTGATGCAGACGCAGTGAGGTGAGATATTCTAAGCGGTTCAGTGAGAGAACCCGGTGTGGCCATGCCTCTCACTGTCAGCTGGTGGGAAGCTAGCTGGGAAGTTTGCCTGGGATTGTTAGCTTGAGCTGTCTGCGGTGCCCTGTTATATGAGAACTAGTGTATCAGTCTGATTAAAATCAATCTTGTTCTGAGAAATAAAATGTGCAAAATAATGCATCTACCTGAATACGAAAAGATTTACCGTTCTAAGGCTCTAGTCTGATTAAAATCGTACAGAGGAAGAATTAAATCAGCAAAATAGTTCAAATCGGGATACGAAATGGTTCTATAGATTCCTTGCCACAAGGTCTGAGGACACCCTGTATAGGCACATGTTCCGTACCAGTTTAGCACAGGCAAAGCCCAGTCAAATTGCTGACCAATAACATCACAGTTTCTAAATGGTCGCCGTTTTGAAAGCATTCGTAACAGACGAAGGGATAGCTGTTTGGAGTTATCTGCCACTAGTGTCTCACTTTTGTTGGAGGTCCTGTACTTGGTTAACTGAATTGAGTCAGAACATGCAAGCATACGGCCTGTTATCAGATGATATGAGTTTGTATCCTGTTAGATGCACTATTTTGCCATTTTTATTCCTTGCTGTCGATTTTAATCAGACTGACTATTGTATCAATGATCAATGATGAACATCGTACAGGAAGCCCTGTTGCTGTCTTAGACTCCCAATAATGGACATTGGGTCTAAAAGTTACTGGCTTGAAGACTTGGAAAGATTGCGATGTCGAGAACTATATCTTCTAATGATCAACATTCTGATCTAAAGATGACAACGCTGGTTGGATGTGACCAATAAATACATGACAACCTACTGCTGCGCTGTATTCATCTCATGCAAATGAAGGAAACTGAAATTAATATCTACATGGCCTTGAAACTATTCAGAAAACAATTGTTAATGCAGATATTTAAGATGACATAAATAAAATGTCTAAGTTCATAGATGTTTACGGTCTGTCAGGTTCTATTTTCAAATGTACATAAAAACTGACAAAAACATGAATACCAGCACCATACAAACTTCTTCTAAACAGGAAAACTGATATATATAATCAGTGGACATGATCAAACTCTATCCCTACATCTATCAGGTTGTGTTCAGGACAGCATTTAACTGAACATATCTGTTAAAGAATCCTTGATTAACAAGCTCATTTTGGAGTTAAATGTTACAACAAAAGCATATGATGAGGTAATCTAGTTCCTGTATTGTGTTCAGCTTACAATACTGTATATATGTGTGCGGGAACATCTTGCTGTTTTATATACACAAGACATTTCAAATAAATGAAGTGTGAATGAATATAAATGCAAATCTTGCTTTCAATACATGCATCAAATATCTTCATCGTTATCTATACATACATGGTCAATGTGTCATGAGAATCCGACAAATATCTAGAGGACATGTACAGTTTTTACCAATAGATAAAGACAGAAAAACCCTCTTCTTCACCACATACACTATTGTAAACACTGATCAAGCAAAAGAGGTGCTTCAATAACCAAGTGAAGTGATCCACGGCACACCCACCCACATCGCATGCATCCACACACAAGATGAGCACCAGATGTAGTGCCCACTCAACATGCTACTTAGTTTTAACATTCGACACATGACACGTGATCGTCAAGTGTCATTGTACACAGTCATGTCACAAGTGCTTTGTCATTTCTATGTTACATGTCCTATTCACATTGTCATATAACATGTCAGTTTAGTATCATGTCACATGTAAATAGCTATGAATGAGTAACATGTTGAAACTGTTCTTTTCAGAGTCATGTAATATGTGACACATTTCACCTTGCCCTGTAATGTACTATTATTTATGTCATGATGTTTCACAAAGTCATGTGATGTGTCATTTCAGTGTCATGAGACATGTCTTTAAAGTGTTATGTGACATGTCATTACAGTGTTATGTGACATGTCATTACAGTGTTATGTGACATGTCATGTATGTTATGTAACTGCAGTGTTTAGTGACATGCCATCATAGCGGTATATGTCATTCCTACAGAGTCATGACAGTGTCATGTGTCGTATCATCTCAGTGTCATATCACATGTCAGTGTAGTGTGAAATCACTTCAATGTCAGCTATCAAGTCAGTGTCATGTGAGACATTACTTCAACGAGACATGTCAATCTGTGTCATGTGAGACATAACTTCAACGAGACATGTCAATCTGTGTCATGTGAGACATTACTTCAACAAGACATGTCAATCTGTGTCATGTGAGACATTATTTCAACGAGACATGTCAATCTGTGTCATGTGAGACATTATTTCAACGAGACATGTCAATCTGTGTCACTGACATGTCAGCTCAGCATCATGCCACATGTCAATGATACGTCAACTGTGTTTAGATAAAACCTGTCAACTGACAAGTTACTCGAACTAATACACAAGACAATAAGATGAAGACTAGGCTGGTTCTCTCCCTGCAGTAGGACGGATGGTGGTGCGTCGGTGCTACTGTTCACACAGGACAATGTCTCCATGCGGTGCATCCATGCTAGCACCACATCTATCTAGGACCCCATTCTACCCTACACGCTGAAAGTCATGCCACACACACACCCAGCAACCAGTGTTCTAACTCTCTTAGTCAACACATCAATCTTTAACTCATAGTACCACTTTTTTCAATGCTGACACTTTTTTTTTTACACATTTTTACCTTTACTTTGTAACACTGACTTTAGAAACTATTCTGCCCAACAAATTTAGGCCAGAAACTTCAAATAAATCTGTAAGTTATAATCTGACAATTTTACTGGTGAACAAAATTAATTTATCTAATAAAAATTGCTTAAATAAAATGTACAGTACTTAATAATGTTTGTTAAGAAATCAGTTATAAATTAATCCTTTCATCATGGCTATTATTGCTCAAGAATTATAATTCATTGACTTAAGATTATTGTTTACAAGAATAAAAAGAAAAAAAGAAAACTACATTCCAACATAAGTGAACTAGATCAATGATTATGATAAGAATAATGGGCATTAGTATAGTCAATGATGTTAAGGGGAGACAGGTGACACAAAAAATCTTATTTATTCAACAGTAAAAATAAACAATAAATACAATATATTAAGCAAAACCTTCATGATTTTTAATCTAGCTATTGGACTGCTCTAATCAGCTTCAAAATGGAATCTTGTAAATGACATTGATTGAACATTATGTTTTTTAATGCATTAACTTGGAAATGTTCAAATGAAAGACAAACAAATTAAAAACAAATCAACAACTGCCTCAAGGTAAAGTTTTTCTATATATGACTTAATACTTTCAATAATGACAAGATAAAATAAATTTTACAATAACTAAAAGACAAAAATGGACAAGTTCTGTAAATTTGCAATAATTTATTGCAGCATGTTTTATGTGGGATTTCACTGTAGATGGCAACACTGTCAAACAAAAGGATTGTTTGTATCAATATATACAACAATACATCACACGCTTTAACTGCAATAAATGTTGCAAACAAATAGAATTGTTCTTCTTCACCTTATTCTGAAATACCTATCACAGAAAAATTAATTTATACAATCAATGTTCCGAGCTCATATTTTGCTTTTAAGAACTACTATTATTCCTTATTAATAATTTTAATATTTTGTGTTTCACAGAGCCAGCATGCTAAACGATCTTCAAAAGCATAAGATGACAAAGAAACAAACTTCTGCAAAACAAGAAAGCACCAAACCTACAACTTCCTGAAGAGCAATTAAAGGGAGATAATAGCATGCAGTACCTTTCAGTTCTGAGTCGTGCTTAGACGCTTCTGCTGAAACAAGTTTAAACTTAAGTGGATACTTAAATAATAGAACAAAAATTTCGCACAATTTCATTTGAAACTTTTAAATTTCATGAAATGTCAGAAATAAAATTGCTTAAAGTCCTATTAGAAAGGTTTAATTCTAAAACCCAAAGTTGATAACTGATGACAAGTCGTGATAACATTGACATCTCAGAAAACAAATAAAATCATGCTGAAATGAATTTAATTGAATAATTAAAAAAAAAAAAATCAATGAGAATTGACAGCAAAATAGACTTATCATGTAAGTTAGACACTGTTGGCTCATCTATGTTGCTTCACTTAACTGTCCTAAATCAGTAGCTGTGCTACTATATATGGAGATAATAACAAACATTACAAAGGAACACATTCACAAAATAAATTAATTTAGTATAACAAGATTTACTGATTTTGCAAAATGTCTTTTTTTCCAACCGTTCATAGTTTGATAGCATGTACTGACAAGAAGCACAGTTTATTTCTAATTGGACAAAATTATGATTGAAATACTTGATGTTATAACAAGTGCAAGCTGTTGAAATATTTAACAGCTCTGGTGAGTTCATTTGTTACATGAAGAATTTGATCAAATTGAAAACAAAGAAACAGTATGTTTGAGAAGTGTACCCAATCTTATAAGTGATATACAGTGTCATATTGTAGAGGTTACTCAACTTCACTACTCATTCATGGGAACATATATCCTGGAGTTATATAGGATAGAGATTTATGGGAACATATATCCTGGAGTTATAGAGGATAGAGATTTATGGGAACATATATCCTGGAGTTATAGAGGATAGAGATTTATGGGAACATATATCCTGGAGTTATAGAGGATAGAGATTTATGGTATATATCCTGGAGTTATATGGGATAGAGATTTATGGGAACATATATCCTGGAGTTATAGAGGATAGAGATTTATGGGAACATATATCCTGGTGTTATAGAGGATAGAGATTTATGGTATATATCCTGGAGTTATATAGGATAGAGATTTATGGGAACATATATCCTGGAGTTATAGAGGATAGAGATTTATGGTATATATCCTGGAGTTATATAGGATAGAGATTTATGGGAACATATATCCTGGAGTTATAGAGGATAGAGATTTATGGGAACATATATCCTGGAGTTATAGAGGATAGAGATTTATGGGAACATATATCCTGGAGTTATAGAGGATAGAGATTTATGGGAACATATATCCTGGAGTTATAGAGGATAGAGATTTATGGTATATATCCTGGAGTTATAGAGGACAGAGATTTATGGGAACATATATCCTGGAGTTATAGAGGATAGAGATTTATGGGAACATATATCCTGGAGTTATAGAGGATAGAGATTTATGGGAACATATATCCTGGAGTTATAGAGGATAGAGATTTATGGGAACATATATCCTGGAGTTATAGAGGATAGAGATTTATGGTATATATCCTGGAGTTATATGGGATAGAGATTTATGGGAACATATATCCTGGAGTTATAGAGGATAGAGATTTATGGGAACATATATCCTGGTGTTATAGAGGATAGAGATTTATGGTATATATCCTGGAGTTATATAGGATAGAGATTTATGGGAACATATATCCTGGAGTTATAGAGGATAGAGATTTATGGTATATATCCTGGAGTTATATAGGATAGAGATTTATGGGAACATATATCCTGGAGTTATAGAGGATAGAGATTTATGGGAACATGTATATCCTGGAGTTATAGAGGATAGAGATTTATGGGAACATATATATCCTGGAGTTATAGAGGATAGAGATTTATGGGAACATATATCCTGGTGTTATAGAGGATAGAGATTTATGGGAACATATATCCTGGAGTTATAGAGGATAGAGATTTATGGGAACATATATCCTGGAGTTATAGAGGATAGAGATTTATGGGAACATATATCCTGGAGTTATAGAGGATAGAGATTTATGGGAACATATATCCTGGAGTTATAGAGGATAGAGATTTATGGGAACATATATCCTGGAGTTATAGAGGATAGAGATTTATGTGAACATATATCCTGGAGTTATAGAGGATAGAGATTTATGGGAACATATACCCTGGAGTTATAGAGGATAGAGATTTATGGGAACATATATCCTGGAGTTACAGAGGATAGAGATTTATGGGAAAATATATCCTGGAACCATTTATAAAAGAGATGTTTCCCCATGATAAAACTAATTTTATTTCTAAGCAAAATAAGTTGCTCAAATTGTGAGACATTTTCCATCCAAAGATGTACCCATTCAAAACTTGAAAACTACCTATTAAAATCTTTAGTCTATTATACCAACGTGACATGAACTTATGTTAAAATTACACGATGTCACTACATGATTTTCATGAAATAGAGCCATTGGCTCTGTAGCTCATCAGGCTATAGACCTTGTGCACGTGACGTCATCAGTGTTTACGACGCCATATTTATGATCAACCCGACCTCTCACCTCGGGGGTGACTCTTGCTTGTTTTTGGCAATGGGTTGTTTCCCAGCTTGTAACAGTGTTGTCCTGACCCTGTATGCCACTAGTCTACACTCTTACGCAAAAACCTGAAAAGTGACTTTGATTTTTTCTGACACATATTATTGTTGTTAACAGAGCCTACAAGGATTTACCGTATACATAATAGATTCTAAGGGGTCATTTTGAAAATGACATATCTCCATTATTCGTCAACCAATTTAGGTGAACAATTATTTTTTCAGAAACTAGAAACATTATTCTTGCAAACCAATATATTCACAACTTTGTTATATTATTATATGTGGTTAGAAGCTACAATCGCTACTTGTAAAAGGGCATAAATCGGAGATTCCTGTGGTCAGCATGTCTCGACAAAAAGGCTACATTTTCGTTAATCCATGTCTGAATTTCATAAACCTTTCATTGATTTTCGATTAGAAAAATCAAAAGTGACATAACATGCCATGAAACATGTCAGTGTTGCCGAGTGAGACCATTGATGCTTGATCACCAATATGGCGGATAAACAAGCCTAGACGTCAGATCATGTGACTTCGTGCACAAGGTCTATAAACAATAACATAAATTTTCTAGTAGGTAATAACGTGGTCATGGGGTCACCAAATCTACAATTTAAAATCCCCATTGGCCAAGGAGTCTGTACAAAACATTTCAGCTTTCCAGACCTTTTGGTACTGGAGAAGAAGATGAAAATAGGTTTTTAAGATTGTGACCACTGCGACCCTAATTGGGGTCAAGGGGTCACAAATGCTACAATTTAGAATCCTCATTGGCCAAAGAGTCTGTACACAACATTTCAGCTTTCTAGACCTTTTGGTACTGGAAAAGAAGACAGGGCTCGATTTATGAAATGTTAACCAACTTGCACCAGGTGCAACCAGAGCCTAGAGTAGACCTAGTTTCACCAAACAGAGTCTAGTTCAGATGGAAGTGTAGTACACCACAACACAAGAGAGAGAGAGATGAAGGAAGTGTACCTGTAGATGAGTCACTGCTACAGAAGAAGCTGCGTACGTTGGAGTTGTATTTATCATCAGGGGAGACAACCTCTAGCTCTGGGTCGACCTTCGGTACCGTGAAGATGTATCTGTGAGATGAGGTTGAGGTGGGTTGAGTTGAGTTGAGGTGGGTTGAGTTGAGTTGAGGTGGGTTGAGTTGGGTTGAGTTGACATGATTTGGGGTTTATAAAAATTTCAAGGAGTATTTCACTTTGTTAAGGAGAGGTTAGTATTACGGCAAAGTCTACAACACCATTGTGGTTAAGCATTTCAGTGAAACCTGCAAGCATCGGATGGAACTATTAAACCACGGGTGTTTTTAATGAATCCACTAATCTTCATGCATTCTCTATTACATGTTAGATAATTATATCTTTGATGATATCTTAAGGATTTTCAATGGAGCTGTGTAAAGCATTGCATATCATAAGAACATTAAATTGCCCAATAATATAATATAAATATTATCAAAGTTGAATATTCCTAAACAGTTGTCATATTTACGATGGTTTTTCCTCTTTGGGTGGCTGAGTAACTGCTGGCGCTCCCCCGATGAAATCTCCAAAATTGTCTTCTGCAAAAATATTGGACCATCCAACGTCACAAAAATTGTAAAAGCTATAACTTATGTCAGCAATAACTATCCATGTTTCATATGAATAACTAGCACTAGGTGGTTAAGAATCAAACCTATTGTTTACTGTTGAAAAAATACATAAAAGGAGGGTTCTATCGGGGTATTTTTGTGGAAACGAAATTCGAGAGGATATCCTCGTTTACACAAATATGCTACTATTAAATGATTCAAACACAGTCAAGTTAAAAGATAATACTAGCGGTAATATTTTGATGAATTTATATTTCACAACTGCGAGTGGGGAAAACTTTGCTACGGAATAACAGCAAATTGTTTATTAGTTTTATGACACACTACTAAGTGAACTTGCTATCAGTGTATATCTTTTATCATTAAAATGTTGTAAAATTAGGTAAAATATAGAGTGTTTTCATTTCACGTAATGCAAAAAATCCAATTTTTGCATGTAACAAACGTACCTTGCTTAACACTGGAAGATGCAGGGGCTGCTGTTTGGAAATCGTCAAAGTCATCGTCTGCAGCAGGGAATGAAGCAGGTGGCTGTGCTGATGCAGGGAAGCCTCCTTGTGGTCCAGAACCTTTGGAAGCAATGGGCACTGATGCTGGAGGTCCTGGGGGGAATTGGTCTTGAGGCTGTGGTATCACGGGGGGTAATTGGCCCGGAGGCTGTTGTCCCACTGAGGGTAATTGGCCCGGAGGCTGTTGTATCATTGAGGGTAATTGGTCCGAAGGCTGTTGTCCCACTGAGGGTGCTGGAACTTGGGTGGTGAACTGAGGAGGAAACTGTTGAATACCAGGAGAGGCTACACCAGGTTGAGCTGGAGTTGATCCTGGTGGTATCATCTGTGCTTGGCCTTGAACTCCAGGAGGGAGCATCTGACCTTGACCTTGTATACTATTTGGTACCATTGAACCCGGAGCCTGTCCTGGAACGGTTTGGGGAGATTGTCCTTGTAGCATCTGAGGTGGGGCTTGAGGTGGTAGCGCCTGGTTGGGGATATCTGAAACCATCACTGCACTTTTGAAAATCACATAAGTTATATAAATCATGATATACTTAGCATTTTCTGGACACTATTAAACACCAATTCAGATGTTCAATAAAACAAATATAGGAGAAAATAAACACTGATCTCCTCATGACCATTGAAGTCACTACATTACATCATCACAAGGTCAGGTGGGGAGATTTGGGCTTATTATGCTGCTTTCAAGAATATTTCGCTTATATCACGGCAGGTAGTGTTTTTACTGGGAGAAAATCTGCAACAACACTGTGGTTACGCATAGTGTTGAAAAATGCAAGCATCGGCTGGAACTAGCGAACCATGGGTGGTACTGCGCTGAAATTCAGTGTAACATTGCACCCAAACCTTACTGCGTGTAGAACAGTTCCCTACCGCATACAAACTTGCCGAGCCCCTGGCAGGATTTGAAATTTGGAATCTAAATTGCTCTAACCACTAAACTATACCGCCCAAACATCATCACAGTTTGTTAATGTGTGTTGTCAGCCCTATTTGTGATATGAATATCAGATTCTGTTCTCTACAGCTTGTGATATTGCACACATCACACAGTAGTCTAGCCGGGACTCACTTGGATGTGGACCTTGTGCAGGGACGCCAGGTCCTGTCTGACCGGTCCCAGGTCCCTGACTCACTGCTGACTGTGTTGCCATGCCAACCGACTGAGGACCCAGGAACGGCACAGGAGGTTGAGGACATCGCAGGAGAATCTCTACTGAACTGATGCTGAAGTTGTTCTGAAATAAAAAATCATGTTTCCTTTCCTTCACTTGTTACAGTATTTTGAATTTGAGAGACTTTATTCCTGTATTGAAGGCAACATGGCCCAGAGTACAACTTTACGATTATCTGTATAAACCTGCAGAGATTTAACATTATGTTTATCAATATTTACAGGTACAAGTTTACACAAACATATTCTTCAACTAAGGTAACAAAAATAACAAGATGTGTTTGATAAACACTGATGCCCCAAAATATAACAACAGTTTGCATGAAATATCACCAGATTAAAAGCTATGGCCAAGGATAAAGTTTTAAAAAATAGCTCCATGAGACTAGGTCAATGTCACAAGGTCAAACAAGAGCACCTTATTTGAACAGATTTATCACAAGATATGCACATGTCAAGTTTGAAAGACCAATTGCTGGACAATCAAAAGTTATCACCAAGTTTTAAAAATGCTTCCACCAATGTCAAGGTCACAAAGTAAACAATATAACCTCATCTGAAAGGGCTCACATGTCAAGTATTAAACCTTTCACAGACAAATAACGTTATGGCCAAGGTTAAAGTTTTGAAAAACAAAATACCCCCGGAATCTCCAAATCAGGGCATAAAAGTCTTTATTTTTTAATAAAATTTTCTTATTATAATCTTATTCTGGATATACTGCGCCATACAAAAGTCCTTATGATGAAGACACGACACAATGCTGAGCTCTATGATGCTACCTGAGTGAGAGCGACCAGTGCCAGGATAGCGTAGAGTTCCGACTTGATGAGCTGTCCGGGAGTTTCTTTATTTGCCATCTGCCAGATGGTCCCTAGAGATTCCCGCGCCAGTCCACTCAGCAACAGGATAGGGTACAGACGCCCCGTGTCAATCTTCCCGTCACTGTAAACATGTCACATTGTATACAAGTGAGTCACAATACTGAGCAATAAAGGGTTTGAGAGGATCTGAGCATAGAATACAAGCAGAACAGGATCTTCAGAACTGCAAAATCTGGAAACGTATGATGTGCTTACGAGCAAAATAAAAGCTGTATACGAAAATTCTATTGACACTGACAACAAACCAAAAACCAAGCCATTCTGCCAGGTGAGGATATGTTTCTGGTGATATATATACAGTTCAAATTCTTTAGCATTCACCAATTTATGCAAAAACATAACTGAACATATCCAGAAAATTGTAATCAGTTTTTTTTTATTTTTCTGTCTAACTCACACGAGCGTGGCCTCGTACACTTGTCTATACAAGGGAGGTAACTGGTCATCAGGCGCCTCACACCACACCGGCAGTCCACTGCTCGTCTTACCAACCACCGCCTTGCTCGCTCCGGAGGAGTTCCTCTTCTTCGTCGTCTTGGTTACAGTCGGGACTGGAGCAGCTGGATAATTTGCAAAAGCAGTATATCATACAAATGAAATGCAAAATTACGAACTAAACATTCAGGTAAATTGATAACAAAATTTATCTTAGTACTTCATTACAAGTTTATTGATGAACTTTTTGCATATTATTCGTACAAAAGGTAAAAGATCATTTAATTGAAATTTGAATTAAATTGAAATTGATATAAATGATGTCCGTAGGAAAGCCTGTTGCCTGTGAACATGATGTCTGGACTGGAAACCCTGTTCTTTTATTTGCTATTTCAAGTGCCAAATTAAACAAATTTTGACAACCAGTAACCTGGTTGCTTTAGGTCCGGACTGGTAACTCTTTAAGAGTTTTCTTACCATGAACATTTATGATTAACATTTAGTAGTCACGGGCTGGTGACTATTTCAGTATATAAGATACCCAAGGCAATAAAACACAGGCGGTCAATGGGACCGACTGCATGCTTTATGAGACGATAAAACATGCTCGTGATTTAGGACGTCAGTTAGCGCATCGCTTAGCAAATGACGTCATATTTTACGTCACTTTGATTGTTCAATTGCTAGTGAATGTTCTACTACGGGAGGCATTAATATATTCAAAATATAGTTTATACAAATAACATTATATCTCAAAGGATTTTATATAAAAGCGAGTAAGTGTTTAAGGGCATCTCATATAAAAAAAATAGAAGACTCGTTGTTGTGCTTTAACGTAGAATAAAACATAGCAGAGAGCATGAAAACACTCAGGGCTGTGCCCTTCATGTTTTATGCTCCCTGTTATTTTTTTATTCAACGATAAAGCACGCCAACTCGTCTTCTATTTCTTAAATAATCATACACTGTAATATATAAAACACTGCTCACGTTCAGAGGCAAAGAGGCCGTCCAGGTGGTCAGTGCGTGTCCACTGGCAGGAGTGGTCACTCTGGTGGAAGACGGTGGACGAGTGATGCTCCACCTGCACCTCCTTCAGGGACGGCTTGTGGAAGAGTTTCGCTTTCTGAGGTGCGTTCAGGTCAGAGCACTCTCTCATCATGGCTGCCAGGTCTGTGAAATCAATGGACTTTTCCAACAGATGCTCAACATAACTCAACTCATACATAACACAAAGTGTCATGTGGAAAGTGTTACGTTTTCCAATGAAGAAGTCAAAACAGGATACCATTATCAACTTAATAATCACCAAATGCGATTAGCTAAATAATACAAGGGATTAATAAATATCCTTTTTTAAGGAACACTCAATAAAAACAGCTTCAACAATGTTACAAGAGTATGTGGATATCAGAGGCCATTTGCTGTAATGGGTTTTTTAAATGGCTAATGCATTGAAAAGGTCAATTTCGCTCCCAAGTCTACATGATCTATTAGGTTGGGATATGAGTAATGAGAAATGACAATTAAACAAGTGGAAATCATAAGAATTTAATAAATACACATTAGATGAAATCTTGTTATTTCAATAATGTAGTTGTTCTATTAAGTTTTTCCAAATCTTGACAAAGCAATTAAATTAAATAAAAAATCACCTTTCTTTTCTTCCTTGGGTTTTTTCTCTGGTTGGGGACTGACTGCAGCCTGGATAGAGCTGGACACTGTCTGACCGTTGTCCAGGCTCTGTGACTGCAAGGAGGGGGGTATCTGGGGCTGTGACTGGTTGGAGGGGGGCATCTGGGGGTGGGCTGAAGGGGCGAGGGAGGGACCCTGCATGAACGCTCCGAACGAGTCGTCTTCTTCAGTCATCGCTGAATACAGAGGCAACATGGAGATACATATCAATGTAGATAAAAATATGTCAATTTTTTACAGTTTTGGGTCTTGAATTTTCACATATAACCTAAGTTTGAGATCAATAAATCTAATTTAAAATTATGATATTATTGTTAGTATTTGCTAGTCAGTTGTGTGAATAGTTTTGAGAGTTTGAATGGATTTGCTGAGAATTACAGCCATTGTTACAGAGAATAATTTGACAAACTAAGCTGAAAATATATCTCTTCATAGGTATGGTTGTAGTTAATATTCCCAGCATCAATACTATGTTTCTCCATCACAATCAGTAATTCAAATTACCCACCATTGATAGATGTCAATCAAAATGCTACAACCATTTGCCATGTGGTTGCATCATGCACATTAAATGAAAACCCATAACTGAAAACTATTGTAGGCATCGAGAATCTAAAACACTTAAATACAGGTTGGTATTTTATTATTCCAATTCAAAAGTTATATATATACTCTTCACTCACTAAGTTTGATAACTCCTTTTATCATATACTTCCTTAAATTAAACATAAATTTTGCATATATGATAGACCCGTCGTCAAGGGTAGATAACCTGTATCAACCCGTCGTCAAGGGTAGATAACCTGTATCAAACTGTCGTCAAGGGTAGATAACCTGTATCAACCTGTCATCAAGGTTAGATAACCTGTATCAACCTGTCGTCAAGGGTAGATAACCTGTATCAACCGGTCATCAAGGTTAGATAACCTGTATCAACCTGTCGTCAAGGGTAGATAACCTGTATCAACCTGTCATCAAGGTTAGATAACCTGTATCAGCATGTCGTCAAGGGTAGATAACCTGTATCAATCTGTCGTCAAGGGTAGATAACCTGTATCAACCTGTCGTCAAGGGTAGATAACCTGTATCAACCCGTCGTCAAGGGTAGATAACCTGTATCAACCCGTCGTCAAGGGTAGATAACCTGTATCAACCCGTCATCAAGGGTAGATAACCTGTATCAACCCGTCGTCAAGGGTAGATAACCTGTATCAACCCGTCGTCAAGGGTAGATAACCTGTATCAACCCGTTGTCAAGGGTAGATAACTTGTATCAACCCGTCGTCAAGGGTAGATAACCTGTATCAACCCGTCGTCAAGGGTGAGAACCTGTATCAACCCTCAACTAATATCAGCACTCGAGATAAAACTCTCACACTGATATTGGGGTCTCGGGCTGATAACGAATGTGATATGAAAACAACCATATACTATCAATAAAAGACACAATTTCCTATCAGATAATAATGAAGGCAAACAAACCTTGAGGCTGTGGTTTAGGTTTTGGCTTCTCAGCCCCAAACATGTTGGCAATAAGTTTATCTGCGTCAGCAGTGAGCGCCCCAGGTTTGCCGAACTGTTTGAGTCTTTGTTGCTGTACCTGGAACTGTCTCTCCTTCTCGCTCAACTCCTTCTGGGGGCGGGGGGCACGAGGGGCACGGGGGGCGGTGGTTCTGTATCAGGGCCAGGAAAGTTATCAGAAGACAGACAGATAGGGGGCACTTGATTTGCACTATCCCGGGCACCCGCCCGCCTGAATCAAGTGCGTCGCCGCTTCACAACCGGGTTGCGGGCGACCCGGGCGATAGCCAGGCTGGCAAATCAAGTCCCCCCCCATAGTTTACAATGGGTCAGAACAGATTTAAGTGGATCGATGAGATGAGATAAGTTTTAAATAGGCAGATGGATCTCTTTATTACATATACATCCAAACTGATACAAAATGTTTCAATAGTTTTGATCAAACTTGGACAGATTTGAGCAGATAGGAAGGAAAAATTCAAAATGTGCAAAGTATGAAAAGAATCTAGTTAATAGTTCTTAATTTATTCCAAATTGTTTGTAAGGATTAATTTGAAGTGGAAATTTTACATAAGTCGGTGATGCTAATAAAATTGATTACATTTCAGTGTTGAACTGTGTGAAAACCTTTAATTACCTTATTCTGAAGTTCTGCGCCATTTGCGATGTGTAGGGGGGCGGAGCCATTGTCCTCATCCCCATCTGTAACAGCAAGCAATCACAGTGTCATTAAAAATCAACCTTGTTCTGAGGAATTATATTGCAAAATAATGCATCTAGCAGGATAAGAACAGGTTCTGTAGCTTCCTCTCCACAAGATCTGATTACACCCATTATATGTGCCTGTTCTGTACCAGTTTAGTGCAGACAAAACCCAGTCATATAGCTGACTAGTCACATCATGGTTTTTATGGTGGTCATTTTGAAAGCATTCAGAATTATCGTTAGCATGTTCCTCATATTAGGGAAACCGTCAAAAGTATGGCTGTTCTCGCACCGAAAGATTTGTTGTACGTTCTGTGATTGGCTACCTGAATAATGTAAAAACATGATAGCTTACAGTCTTTTATCAGACGGTTTGGCAAGGAAACCTCCGAATAAATTCATATCGCGGTAGATGCACTATTTTGTTTTTGTTCCTCGAAAGATGGACGATTTAAATCAGACTGCAACAGGGAGACCTGACTCTAAGCAGGGATCATATATTGACTAGAGATAGATATTTACAATAATGCCGATGTGGTCACAACAATGCTTTTTACAGTCGCAATACAGGTCATTCATATCTAGCGACAGACTGAACATCAATTTTCCTTTTTGTCTGTAGATGTACGTAAATAGGAGGGAATCTCCAAACTGTGCAGCTTAGATGCAAGACTGAGTGTTAACAACAAAAAATGAATTCTACAATGATTAGCATAATTACATTAGGATATAAACTTATTAAACGTTTTACCAAACAGCAACTGTCAACACTGACTTGAATACATGATTTCATTGACATTATCACCAACAAATCGTGTATAAGTTTGATATCAAATCATGGTGAGACTTGCCTGCATGGGATACATTTGCGGCATAACACCAGGTGGAGCCATCATCTGTTGTTGCATCATGGGATTGGGAACGGGCTGCATGCCCTGGGGAACAAATGGAACGCCCATGTTCGGCATCATTCCATAGCCAGGCACTGCAAACAAGGAGGTACCATGAGCTAGAATGTATCAATATATAATTCAGGCTTCAAAGTGACAATATTAGACAGCTACTAATAGAATGATGAAAGTGTTATTTCCACAGCATATATTAATCCATAACCCTCAAGCTGTTCTATTCTCTAAGTGCGAATTTCACGCTTGTGTCTGAATTTTAGACAAGCTTATTTGAGCACCTAGCTTACACCGCTCATGGTTGCCATGGTAAGATGGAAGTATTTACGTAAGGTATCTAATGCTGTATATACAGTTGTCTGAACTTCCGAGTCCAGATTAAATTGAGTTCTGCCTTTTAGATCTTGAAACATTGTCAATTGTCATTAATTCCAGCTTTATTATATGCAATATTTAGATGGAATTAAAGACAATTTCTTCCTCTTAATAACAAAATTAAAGCAATTGGCTCTGTAGCTCATCAGGTATTACATTAATCATTTTTTTTTATCTCTACAGTAAAGAGACAAACATGAAATATACTTTAATTTAGTCTATTCTCTGGCCAAGAAGTTGAAAATGCTATCGTAGATATTTGATGGCACTAACAACTATCAGTTCATTAATAAAAAAAACAATTACGATTGCTCATGAAGGTCCTGCTAGTATTTTAGGGCGACTTTAAAGCATGAGCATGTTTTATTTGAGAAATCAACTTTTATGGTCGCAACAATACAGGTGATATGTTGAACAGATGATTACATTTTGATTTGAAATTCAATTACAGCAAGATGGAGATTATCTACAGGTGAAAGATGGCGAATAATTGGAATGTGCGGAATGAAAGGTTTATGAGGTAATGCCTGTCACGCCCATATTTGCAGGGAGTCAGGTCCAAATGTACAAACTTTGATCCCTGGGTGCAAGGTACCTGCCAAGGAGATTTCTGCTTTAAAAGTATGATAGTTTTGAAGGAGGAATATGAAAAGTTTACGGATGATGGCCAATGGATAATGCCAAAGGACTGCAGTGCCCATAGCATAAGCCAATCTAGCCATATAGGTCTGATGAACTAAAAATGAAAATCTAAGTTCTAAAGAGCAACAGACATAAGACACACATATACATATCCAATAATCGTAAAATCAGACAATACATTTAGTATAATGACATGTAAGAATGTATTCAAATTTCACAATTGGCAATAACTTTAAACATTCTTAGGATTGAGGGATCATTTGATAATTAAAAGTTTGATAAACAATACAGATGATATTAGGTTAGCCTTAAGGATGTTCGCTCCTCAAATTTATAGAATTAAACTTTTTTTCTAACTTATATTTTTTAAAAGATCAATGTATATGATTGAAAAATCAGCATTAAAAAATAGGGGGTAGTGTGGGTTTTTTCAAGATATGACGCCTGTAAGATAGTGGGGTGAAGTACAATTTTAACATGGGAGTCTATGGGAAAATGAGAAAAAAACTGCTAAAAACTTTAAAATACTACATTTCTAGTATTAAACTTTTTTTACTCTTTTGATATGTTACAAAGTTCATGTTCCCCTACCGAAATCGATGAAAAAATATATATGGTAGTGTGGGTTTTTTTAAGCTTTGACACAAAATGTACCTGAAAACCTCCCCTTTTAGTCAAATTTAGGCCATTTATGATGTTTAAGCACTTTTTAGAGGTTCTAAAGTTTTCTTTATTTCATTTGCTTTTTAAAAGTCTGTAGGTCATGTGGAATATCATGAAGTAAATAAAAATGACAAATTTTTTTTACTAAATCATATTTCATTTTTGAAGTTCAACAGGAAGGAGCAAACATCCTTAAAGAATCATGAAAACAGCAGAACATGTCATGACAAATAATTGTTTTTCTTACCCATGTTACCATTGCCTGGTTGTTGGTTGCCAGGAAAATTCATCCCCCTAAAAATTGAGAATAGACAAATATTCTAACTTGCATAGTAAAAATGTACATAAAAGCAAAATGACATAAACTATGAGACATGCATAAATACAAGATACCCAGAATAGAATGCATTTTACAGGGCGCACATGACAATTGTTCATTTGTTTCCGTTCATTTTTATGCTATCTTTTTAGCCCGGAACGTCTTCTATAGCCCTAGGATGTTAGTAGACTATCTATGGATCTATGGACCCCATGGATCGCCGTTGATGATCTATTAGGATTAGTTTGTCTAGCATAGAAGTTGGTAGATCAGTACAATTGATTATAAACAGTGCCAGGTAAAGTGCAGTACTCCCGATACTTAAATACTAAACGAACAAATTCATTGAAAGAATGTTTATGTTAAAACACACGAGCGGTTTGCAAAAAGAATTGGCTGTGCATGAGACCTCATTCAAAACATTGACTTCAATAAGAGTAACTGTATTATGCTCGTTATTAGAATAACCTTGAGTGATTGGTTTGCCTCAATGTTGACAATAAACTTGTTTCAAAATTAATAAATACACTTCACCTATTTTTGCATATGAGCTTTATCTTCAATAAAATGGGGAGAATTAGTCGGGAAAATGTTTTGATGATTCTATCTTTTCCTATTAAGTGAGTACATCCTGAATTCCGAAAGTCAGCAAACGAATGCCATTTACGGAAATCTGATTGGTCGATACCAAAAAAGGGGATATCCCAAGCTATTTATGGTAGCTTTATTGACTAAGAATGTTACAATAACACATAGACAACGTAGAAAGCCTGTCGGCAGCGGGTATGACTTGTTCCTATTGTCAGGTTATAGACTTTTACATAACATGCAAAACGTAGATCAGGATAGAGTTTGATTTTAAGTTTAAAAGTCAGGTTTGTATGATGATGTTACACAATCTCATTAAAATGAGATCATTGATTCGTTCCCTAGGCTTATTTACTAATTTGAGTTGTCACTCATCTATGATCTGACAGAATCCTGTAGAGATCTTTGTCCACAGGAAGTTATAATGTTACCAACCACAGTCATGCTTTCAAATTTTTTAAAGTAACTGAGAAGTTCAAACATGGCTTTTCTGAACAAATTAATATAAGCCTAGGGAACGAATCAATGATCTGATTTTAATGAGATTGGATGTTGCAAATCTTGAGAACTTTCACACTAAGCATTTTATTCTGAAGGCTAGCAGAGACCTCTCCTTCACATTGACGACGTAATATCAGTACACATATCACGCAAAAGTATGTGAATGTTTGTCGTCCGAAAAACAAGTGCTTGGCGATAATAGATTATCCCCGATCCGGTCATATGGAAGTTTGTGAAGTAAAAGTGTCACCTAAATTGTTTACATAAATGATTTAGAACTCATCCGTTGACTCTATTTTACACTGATAATAATGTACACAACCGTTTTAGCACAGATCAATTTGACAAATTCATTACAACCAAAGTTGAGAATCTGGCAAATGTATTTCCATAAAACATGTCAAAATGGATTTAAAATCAAACGATCCGTGTAAATGAAATAAATATATCACCTAAATCGATAATAAGGAGAATCACTATACATGATATATGTACAATAAGTTATAGTTTTCTAAATATAGGACGTATCACATAAATTTCCGGACACATCCTACCTGTTGTCGGCCATTTTGGCACTCTTCTTATACTGAGGCACGAAAATCCTCAGTTAAATAGAGTTATGCCCCTTGTGTCACAGTATGGGGGGCGTATCATAAGATAAGATAAGATAATTATTTATTGCCCGTTAGGGAATTTGTTTCACGTATGAGTGAGAGTAAAATACAAAATAATACACATTCATTTATAATAAAAAAAAACCCATGGAAACGTGATTATATAACACATACAAAGAGTGCTTGTTCAATAGAGAAATTAATTGGTTTTGGTACACAATTATAGTTTATACATTTAACGGTTAAGTTGACAATGAAATAACTTCAAAATTGTTGAAGTATAACAATTAACATTAAAAAAATCATTTAATAAATTTAAAAAGATAATGTAGAAGTCAAATACCGTGAACTAATCATTATTTAAGAAAACGTTATACATTAGTTTACTTTAATATCCATTCCAGAAAATCTGTGTTGTATTTTAAGAACAAATTACCAATGCAGTGAGGGAATATCATCAAATTTGGATTCTTTAAAGCAAACCACAATGGAACTTTATACATAAAATTAATGTAATGTATTCGCATTAAATTACAAAATGTATCCACGAAAGGACTGTAAGTCCTTGATCCACGTAAGAAAACAGTTGGCTTCATAGTTGAAGTGGAATACAGGCCAGTTCGGCCGCTCGAAGTTACCCAGTTCGGCCGCTGGTTCATGCGAAGGTTAATTAATCTCGCTGATATTCTACCCATTTCGTCCGCCGCTATGTCCGATGGTTAATCAGAGGATAGTTGACTCATTTCGGCCGCCGAAAAGTGTTTCGGGAATGGTTACATGTCTTTCAAAACCGGATATATATGTCCGAAAAATAACGACAAATAATGATAAAAACGATGTGTATGTCTCTTCATATTTTATTCATATAAAAATATACTGAAAAGTGTTTCGGGAATGGGTACATGTATTCCATAGTTCATCTTACATTCAGTATACATATGTATTTCATTATGCAACATACATTTCATTATTTCTTTTTTTATTCACAATACATATTACATTATTCACATATTTTATACATTACGAAGTTGAACATAACATAACGGTCCATTTATAATGCACGGCTTTCAAATGGATTATCTCCCCACATTACAGACGCTCATAAAAATCCTTTACCACACACACAAACTACAGACCCTGAACCAGATACAGGCATAATATTTAGTCTAAAGAATTGAAATTCACAACATTCGTTTATATCAAGCAAAGGGAAATTATTAACTTTTCTGCTGTACCGATACATAAATACCTACTTTAGATTCTTGAAAACTGGTGCATTAATAGCGATTTTAATAATGCATAACCGTTTTCAGACATTATAGCATATAAGAATAAACAATTGTTCAATATGTTGTGTTGGGGGTACACAACAATCAACAACACAACATCCCAATGATAAACTGACGGGAAAAGAAACTAAATTAATAAAATGAGATTTTCCAACAACAAAAATTATTACTGTCTCAATGATAAAATCCATTGTCGATATCACCCGGAAGGCCGGGGTTCGATTCAGGACCACATCATACCAACATACGTAAAGTATATTTGTTTAGAATGAGAGTTGTTGCATCAATGCTCGGCACTCAGCATTTTAAATAGAACATCGTCATTATTCAGGAATAATGTTTTGTATTGTTGGTTTACGCTTTAACCATCTTTACAGTGCGGGAAGACTTAGTATGAAACGTATCAGTATTTCTTTCGTGCGCTTAACGACTATAGATACTATCCAATACATGTATAATTTTGCTTTATGAAAGCACATGTTTAAGAATAAAAGCATAGGAAATGACAGTAATTTCATCAACATATATACATAGTTGTGAAAACATTTAACATGGCGATCTATGGGACCCGTTTTTATTTAATGTACACACGTAGGTAAATCGGATGACATTTGTTCAATTGTCGTCAGAAAATTTAATCCAAATTATGTAACCTACTTCAAGCTGAGATGTTTTCATATCAAGCTGGAAGATTTGACATTGATCCAACCAGAATTTATTTCATGAAAATTATTTATCCAAGACTAAATTAACATGCAAGTCTATGGAAATAACGTCACCGTCAACCGTCCGAATACTCTTTGCATCACTCTGTAGCATGAAACGTATCAGTATTTCTTTCGTGCGCTTAACGACTATAGATACTATTCAATACATATAATTTTGCAACTGGATCCGTCACTTCATACGGGTAATTGTGAAGACGTGAGCATGACCTGTTTTTAAAAGTTCTCAGTTGCTTTACGTATTTCACTTCTAAACACTCTTCACAGTCATATTTGTGACGGTCATTTAGTCACACGAGCAGGGTTTGGAATCAATCACACATATCAGATCACTTTTGCCATTTGACCTGTGGCTGAGTTTCCAAATTCCACACGCAAAGCATAACTCTTCCCAGTCTACATTATGGTTGGTTGGCTAACCCTAGTAAGACCAAATGCTTGCTGTTTGGCCATAGTAATAATCCACAGGTACCTAGATTAGTATCCAATAATGATCAACTGGAACGTGTATATCAACATAAACATCTTGGCGTTATCTTCTCGGACAATACTAAATGGTCCAATCATGTTGATCTTTCCACAGAAAAGGCAAATCCAAACGCAAGGCACAACTCTTGCCAGTCTGCATTACTAGCTGATTTAAGCCTTGCAGTATTTCCCTAGCTTTGTTGTACCAAGACAATGGATCGCTGAACCTAAAATGCATATTTGGCCCGGATTTCCAAGTACAGAGATCTTAAGGACATACTGCAAGGCGTAAATCAGCCAGTAATGGAGACTGGCTAGAGTTATACCTTGCATTGGGAAGTTGGTGCATTTCTGAAAGTATTAGAAAGGAAAATACCCATTACTGTCGACAACTGCATCTATACACTCAATCGCCATGTAAGGGTGGGAGCACACTACGTCCGAATTTACTTGCGATGCGTTATGCGATGCGTTGCGTTGCGATTTTTCCGCGCACACTAACTACATGCGTTAAGCTAGTGCGATAAAAATTGCATATTAGGAAAGCTTTGTCATTTTGTCTGTATTTGAGTAGTGTACCTTCAGCCTTAGCCTAGCAAAGACATGGAAGACTATTGCTATCTGACGAATGTCACCAATAAATTACAGAAAAAATTACAAAAACCTAAAATTACATTTTTACATGTTTTTTTGGGAATTTCAAAGTGTAGGCACTTGCTTTTTGTGCTACATGGTAGTTACGCCTCTGGGTGACATGCAACGTGACACATACCTTACGTATCTTCCACTTGAGTTGTTTCTTCCAAGTGAGTTGAGAGGAAAACCCCCTGTCACACGTGCGAAATATGACGTCAAAAGGGAATCCCTCATGCGATTTCGTTTGCGATGCGTCAAAAATAGGTGCAGCACCTATTTTCATCGCATCGCATCGCATCGCATTGACGCATCGGACGTAGTGTGCGCGGTCAATGAAAAATACACTGTCTGCGTTTTTTTAACGCATCGCATAACGCATCGCAAGTAAAATCGGACGTAGTGTGCTCCCCACCTAAGTACACTACTTCTAAATGAACAATGCATTCTCTTCAAATATCATTTAAGTATAATCACTACATGCGTGATTCCATTTAAATTTGAAGTCGCAAGGCAGTGCCATGTGATTTGAGGGTAATATCTATATCTACGTAGTCATGTTTTTCAATTTGGTGAGAAATGGAAAGCATAACATTTTTTTTAAGTTAGTTTCTTTAGTCCCTCAGTTTAACAACTTTCTATAGAAACGTAACTGTATAGTTGAAGATCATGTATTCTACGTTAGGGTATTTCAAGTAAAATTGAGAATATATTACAAATGCGTATTTTTATGGTTAAATAAGTGCTGATGATATATCAATTTGTAAATGTTGTGAGTGTAATGGTATCGAGGATGAAGTCCATTTTGTGACTAGTTGCAGTTTATATTCTGATATATAAGGTACGGTTTTTGGAATTATTTGTCGAGTAGGGATCCTCTTTTTATCCAGCTTTCGCCTGTTGACCAAGCTATATATATATATATGTGTGTGTGTGTTGAACGACGATCGATGTTTGTGTATCTCTTCCTGTCATACTATACACAATGTTTAATATACTTAAAATGTGCAAAAATAATATGTAGTTAACACCTGTGTTTGTGCAACAACTGCAATCACGACATTTTAGCAATGTACTTGTTTGTATCATACCATATTATACATGTTTTATGAATCTCGTGTCTCATAAGCCTACAAGGTTGGTTGTTGTTTTTTTAAACTGATTTTGTAAATGTTTCATATGTTTTAATAAAAACATGTGACACGTTAATAAAAAATCTTCTTCTTTTTCTTCTTCTTCAGAAAATGGGAACTCGACCTTAATGTCGATTGTGATGTAAATTATCAGATGTTGCTAAATAGGGGTGTAACAATACATCAAACTATCGATGCATCGCAATAGTTGGCTTGGCAATAGTACTATATCGATAGTACATACAAAAACACTATCGCCATCGCAATAGTAAGGTTAACTATCGATACTATGGAAACTATTAAATTTCCCTTAATTATGAATGATTTACACAAGCCTCACTGCATATAGTTCAAGATTTTTCATTTTAGAATGTCAAAAGGGAAGAACTAGAGATAGGAAATAGCAAAATGACAAAAAATCTTTTCATTCATGATTTCTTTACTGATTTTGGTTCCATAGTCCTTACATCAATTAAACATTTCTACCAAAACCTATCAGAAATCTAGCTGATTATTGCGTATTTGTACAAAAAACCCTATCGCAATAGTTATTGCAATAGTGAGTTACAATAGTCTATGGCTATCGCAATAGTAAGTGGCAATAGACTATCGCTATCGCAATAGTCTCTTTGGGTCAATAGTCACCCCTATTGCTAAATGTGTTGCAGTTATGCTTTTTAGAGAGAAAAATCTGACAATGGGCATTTTGATTATGATTATGATTATTTGATTATCAACGATGTCAAGTTGAGAAATATATATATAAATGAAGGTATACATACCGTATTTCCTCTAATAAGCGCCGGGGGTCAAGAGTATAGTTGAGAAAATAAGCGCCGGGCCTCTAATAAGCGTCGGGTCTAAACCATTTAAGTGCCATACATTAAAGGTACATCCATTGTGTTGTTGGGGGTCACATATTGCAAACGTTGTAAATGGTGTTACTGTATCGTGAAGTACCGACTGTTATCGAAATCTACCATTTGTATGATAGTAGACTTTGCATATTGACAATATGAAGGTAAAAGTAGTGATTTCTGATCGAAAACCGGACAATGCATAGCGTGTGGCGCGCGTCAATGAGTCAAACGTAATTTTGGAATCTTATTTATGACAGACAAAAAGACAAATTTGAGTTGATAATGTTTAATAGGTCACATAACTACTGTGTATGTAAATGGGACGTGCAGTTTCGGTTTCTGCACATGCATTATGATGTTACTCAATTTTAATTGGAAAATATAGTAATTTTGATATATTTGGCGATTGGGGATAAATATGCAAGTTGAGTGAATTTATTTGTATTGTAGACAGCACATGTGGTGAGTTGGAAAGTATTAAAGCCAAATACAATTTTATGAAACACAATGGATGCACCTGCATTGACTTACGACTATCTTAGCGCCAGGTCTCTAATAAGCGCCGGTCCTCTAATAAGCGCCGGGGGATCAATGGGTGCTGAAATAATAAGCGCCCGGGCGCTTATTAGAGGAAATACGGTAAATAAAGACGCATGGTAGTGTATATAGCTCCGTGATTAGGGTATTTTATCTGGGCTACTGTTGTCATGACATTTTACGTGAAATAGTTCATTTTACTATCCATAGCATATAAATTGAAAAAGTGAAAACATTACGGGTAGGCCTATCACTTCACATGCATGTTTACGTCATAGCCTAATTAATCAAATTAATCCTATTCAGAAATATCTTACACAATGATACACCTATATACACCTATATATATATACACCTATGCCCATTTTGATATAATTTATACATTTCCAAAAAATATTGTCTGTTTTTCAGTGAAATTAAAATAAAAACCAAACGCATTTATTATCGTTTCTGACATTGCTTTTTAAGCATAAGTGCTGAATTGTATCCTTACATTCCTTCTATGCGACACAGGCTTGCAGAGATGCATGCATATATAGAATATATAGCCTATGTAAAGTATTTTATAAAATAGATATTGGAAATGATTGCTAAGTAACACATAAATCATTTCAACCGTTGTTTCTTCCATTTCCTTCATTCAAGCTGTAGATTTTCTTGATCACTTGACAATCTGTGATTCCATCCAGCGTTTCAAAACATTAAAATGAACCAATTTGATAGACTTTGTTTCTAAATATTTTACATAGAGATATATATTAGGGGAAAGATATCAAATGCCCTTGAAATAATTATTTTTATTTACTGGTTTAAAGGCCTACCATGTACAGTGTATCCCATACAGAACCATTTTGGCGGGGTGGAACCGAACTCTGCATTGCGCGTTTTTGGACATAAAACAGTTTCACCGTACGAGCGATTCCTCAAAACTGATGTACAGAGATTGGAGAAAAAATGTCTGCTATGGAAAGTTGGTGGTGAATATTGTAACGGTATTTCGACGCTTATACATATAAACTGTAGCTTGTCATCTGACAGTGACCACACTATTGTAATCTACACTTTTAAAGGTACCATTTCATACACAGCAAGTGCATTAATACTTCTTCTTTATTTAAACATTTATCACGTGGCCTAGCCTATGTACGCAGGTTATTATTTCGCTTACCCCATGGCACATGCAACCTAGCAGTACTAGCATGTCACGATGTGTCTAGTACTGACTCTACTGAACCCATTCCAAATGTGAATGATGTTCAAATAGCGCATTTCTTATAAGCGTAGAATAGTACCGAACAAGCCTCAGGATAGATTAACAAATATACCGGTAAGTTGTTTAGCTTTTATCCGCACGTGCATAGTCTGAGATTGAGAATCTGTTGGAAGATCCAGTGTGATGCATTTTTCTCAAGAATGACTGATTATTACCTCTGCGTACATTATATATCGGAATGGTATAACTATAGAATTGGTTTTGCCACCTATTAGCAGGGTTTAGGGTTAGGGTAAGTATATATATTAGGGTTAGGGTTAGTATTAGGGTTTAAGGTTAGTGTTAGGGTTAGGGGTACGTAGTGTTAGGTTTGGGGTTAGGGTTAATCTTTAGAATGTATTCAAGGTGGCGAACCAATTCTATAATTGCTCCGGTGTCTATTTCGTAATAAGGCTTGTAGTGACAGACGACTACGATTATAAAATTTGAATTCGGTAAATTAACCCGCGTTTAATTAAGACAGGCGTTTATTGTTTTCAGAAAGCCCTGTGCAAGGGCGTCTATTCAAGGCAGGTGTGTAATAAAAGAAATACGGTATCCTTGATTAACCACAGACCTGGGGTTGTCTGTAACCCGCTCCGTGGAGCCTCATTAATGAATTAATGATGATAATTATCACTGCCGCTAGATGAATTTATGAGGTGTGTTAAATCCCCAAAACACATGTTAATGCAATAATTATGAAAATGTCATCTTGCGAACTATACCTAGTTGGATATCTAAACATATGCATTCGATATATGGAAAATTAAAGTTTTTTTTATCATTGAAGATTTGTTAGTGAACTTTGAAATAAAAATGTTGCAAAATTTTGTTGAATTATGACCATCACCGATAATGATAATATATTATTCGAGTGACGTCATTGGAGTCATCGCTTTAGGGACCACACCCCGCACATTTTCATTCTGGTCGCCCGGTACTAAATTAGGCATTTTTTTTAAAAAGCTGTATACTTATAGAGCCATCAAGGATGTTAGTGTTTCAAATACAAAATAATTTTTGGAAAATATACTTATAGTCAATCGCCGGAGAAATCTACAACATGGCATATGTTTAATAATTTTCATATCACAACAATGTAATGCAATTTGGTTTCAAAGAGAAGTACCACTTCGAGTAGCGCACGCTAAGGGTATCTGACGTCATATAAACAGAATCCCTTTTTTTGCGTAAAACGTACTACACAAACAGTTAACGCATCCGAAGCGTGAAGGCTCCTCTAACGCAAGTCGCCACAACAACCCATGTGCTGCACGTGCTGCACGTGTCTCTCTTGCAAGTTACCCTTGTCACACATTACTGAATGTGACGAATGCTTTACAATGTTTCTTAATGTCCTGAGAATATATACAAATTATTGCCTGTTTAATGTTATTTTTATTGAGGAAAGACCAACAAATTATGACAAATTTTTACTCTCATTAATTATAAAATTCAAGCAAAATACCTAGTTGGGTAAAACAATTATTCCAATATCTGTAGAAAATACATAATTAAATGAAATGGTAAATAAATAACCGCCAACAAATTATATATTTCTATTTCTTTCATTGCTCATAATTTTTAGCTCCGGTCAGACATCTGGCCTGAAAGGCCCGATGGGCTTATGGCATGGCATGCTGTCCGGCATCCGTTCGTCTGTAAACTTTTCGCATTTTCATCTTCTTCTCCAGAACCACTTGATCTAGGGAGCTGAAATTTTGTGCAGACTCCTTTGCTAATGGGGATTCTAAATTGTAGATTTCATGACCCCGTGACCTCAAATGGGGTCACAGGGGTGACAACCCCTAAAACCTATTTTCATCTTCTTCTCCAGTTCCAAAAGGTCTAGAGAGCTGAAAAGTTGTGAGCAGACTCCTTTGCTAATGGGGATTCTAAATTGTAGATTTGGTGACCCCAGGATCTCAAATGGGGTCACAGGGGTCACAACCCCAAAAACCAATTTTCATCTTCTTCTCCAGTTCCAAAAGGTCTAGAGAGCTGAAAAGTTGTATGCAGACTCCATGGCTAATGGGGATTCTAAAATTAAATTGTAGATTTTAGTGACCCCGTGACCCCAAATGGGGTCACTGGGGTCACAATCCCAAAAACATATTTTCATCTTCTTCTCAAGTTCCAAATGGTCTAGCAAGATGAAAAGTTGTGTGTAGACTCCTTGGCTAATGGGAATTATAAATTGTAGATCTGGTGACCCCATGACCTCAATTGGGGGTCACAGGGGTCACAACCTTAAAAACCAATTTTCATCTTCTTCTCCAGTTCCAAAAGGTCTAGAGAGCTGAAAAGTTGTGTGCAGACTCCTTGGCCAATGGGGATTCTAAATTGTAGATTATGTGACCCCGTGAGCCAAAATGGGGTCACAGTGGTCATGATCTTTTGCTTGTAAACAATAACTTAAATAACTTAAATATTCAACTTTAGATAGTAAATCAATGAAATCCTGATGAGCTACAGAGTCCATGGCTCTATTTTTATCATTATTACCAGCTGCTTACAAAAATTACAGCCAATGAAATAACCGTTTACATTCGGTACTGCAGTACCATAGAGTAGCAATGATGTTGTCACACTCACAAATTTAAAAAATATTTCATCAATAACAATTTGCCTGGTCCGAAAAAATTACAAAATATGTGTAATTTTACATTGGAAAGCAATCAAACTTACAAATGATTAACTGTTTTATGAGAAAGCAGTCAAATATACTTGTCAAAGCTAATCGAGTCGATGCTGCAAATCGAGGTCGATTTTGCACATCTTGTAAAGAGCCATAGAGTATGTTGAGAGACATACAGGGAAATTGTCAAAAATGTATCTCATTGAAATAATAATATATACACTAATTTTTTGCAGATATTATAGAAAAGATGTTTTCCAGTCTAAATATAGATCAAGTCTATTATAATCAAGCATAAAGCATTGTTGTCTAACAATGTCTACTCGGACAATTCATTATGATGGAGGTTGTAGTGCAGGACTTGAAACTTTTGACTAAATGATTGAAAATGTTATCTGTCTTCGTTTAGGAGGTGGCAAAGTATCACAGCAAACGCAACAGGCCACTGCCGCTATCAACATTTCAAGTTAATTATACCCCCCGCATATATAGCTTTCATTCTGTCTGTCTGTCTGTCCGTCCATCTGTCTATCTCTCAAACTATACATGCTAGCTTCAACAAACTTGCTACACATGTTAGCCATGATCTCTAGTTGTGCCTATTGAGGGTTAGACCGATTTATGAATTTTATTTTGTGCGGTTTCAATGGAAACATGACCAAATAGTGACTCTGTAAGGAAGTCATTTTGTGCGGAGCATATTTATCAAACTATACATGCTAGCTTCACCAAACTTGCTACACATGTTAGCCATGATTTCTAGTTGTGCCCTATTTCTGAATTTTACTTTTGGCGTTTTCCATGGAAACATGACAAAAACAGTGACTCTGTGAGGAAGTCATTTTGTGCGGAACTTATCTCCCGAACTATACATTCTAGCTACACCAAACTTCATACACATGTCAACCATGGTGCCAAGATGTACCTTTTGAGGGTTAGTCCTATTTCTGAATGTTATTTTTGGCGGCTTCTTGAAAATATGATTTAACAGTTATCTCTGGAACTGTACATTCCATATTCATTCAACTTAACACACAGGTTAGTCATTCCCACAGAAGGGCCTTTTCGATTTTTTGTGTCAAACTTTATTTAGAACTAAGAAGCATGGATATGTGAGCTGTGCTCGCTTCTACACTTGTTTAGAAACCTGTCTTCTGATTTGTCTATTCGAAATGCTTGCAGTACGCTCAAATCTTAGCACAAGAAATATCAGTCGTGATGTCGAGGACGGAAGGATGAGTTGTGAAGATGAAGAGCCTTATGAACCACAGGGTTCACAACCTAAAACCTTATTTTCATATTCTTCTGCATAACAACAAGCTGTAGAAAGCTGATATCATGTGTACAGAAATGTTATGGTGTTCTTCAAATGAACGTTAAAATTGCATTTTACAAACTTTTGATAGTACTAACTGTAAAACAATGTTTGTGCTGACGTTAAAATAGATTGTTGATGGGTGTCTACTATGCGAGAGCTAATGGGATCATGAGTAAGGTCATCTCATGGCTTTGATCAAGAAACATGCCTAAGCCCCGTAATGGGAAACTATATGCATGTCCATTAGGCAATCCGTCACTGAAAGCTCAAATTTTGGGAATATGACCTTTGATGGATGGAAACTAAGCTTTGTAAATTTCAGTTACCTACTACCAAAAATAAGAGTGTGGCAGGGGGGTGCAATTTAAAGTGGTGGACCCCTTTAATGACTTTGATCAAATTTCCCATGGATACTGTTGATCTTAGTCATATGAACTTTCAAACGAGCACAATTCCAAGTCTGTAGCACCATTAAGTTAAAAAAAATATGAAGACATTTAAATTAAACTATTTGCCAAGCCCCAGCTGAAAATACTTATCAGAGGAACATCATGTCCCTTCTCCCGCAACAAATGGTCTAAAAAGCTGAAATGTTGACTGTGTACAGACTCCTTGTCAAGCCCCGGCCCCCCTCTCCTCGTCCGTAAACTGTTGACATTTTCAACTACTCCTCCAGAACCGCTACACCCCACAAGCTGAAATTTTGTGGGGGGTACCTTGCACCTAGGGGATCTTATTTTGTACATTTTATCCCCAACCCCTCAAATATGGGCGTGGCAGACAGTTTCCCTAAAACCTTTAAACAACTTCTCCGAAACCAGTTGGCATAGGTACCTGAATAACATCTTTATTACATGTAGTTTCAAGTTTGTTCATTTGGACTTGACCGCCCATTAATACTTCTGTCTTGTTTCAGATGGAGGCGGTCTTAGAAGACCCTGGTGTGAGTGAACTTAAGTATGAGTGTGGGATCTGTCTGAAAGATTTCACCTCAGCACACGGCCTGCAGATCCACATCCAAACACACAAGGATGACACATATTCCTGCGACCAGTGCGGGATGACCTTCCCTGGGTTCCCGGAGTTAGATGAACATCTCACTTCCTTTCATGCTGGTGTCAAAGTTTCTGAGCTTGCTTCTACAGATAATGACACAAAATTTCCTGTAGAAAATGAATCAAACAGAGGGAACCTGCTGTCAGAAGATGGTATTTGGGGTGTCCATCAAGGAAATCGTCCTACAGAAGGTAACAACTTGGACATTAACCTCGGCAAATACCAGAATCAACCTGACAACCAGTCAAAGAAGGGATCAAAGTTCAGCTGCAAAATATGTCAACTTCTTTTTGAAAGCAGGAACAATCTTATCAGACATTTGAAGCTGACAAACAATATTTTCCGCAAAGAAGATCATCTGATGTTGGATGCTGAAGCAAACAAAAAGCTGTCTGAATCTAATCTGAGGAATAAAGGAGGGTTGGAATCTTTGAATGAAAGCAGCAAGACTACTCTGGAGAAAGACAGACCGAGATGCAGAGTCTGTAAAGTGGAACTGCCTCAGTGCAAGAAGCTAAGACGAGCTCATGTCCGCAAACATCTGCTGGTGAAGCCAAACAAGAGAGTGTATCATGTCTGGAAGTACCTCAAGACACCAAGGAAGTTGGTTACCCAGACAGAAAAGCCATTGAGGATTTCCAAGAAGCCCAGCACTGTTAACAAGGAAACATGTGACATAACTCCACCAGCCAGTGATGAAGATAGGAGCGGAAACAAGTATAAAGGTGATATGATCGTCTCCATGGATCGGCCGAGAAAGAAGAACATTGAAGGCACTGGACGGACATCAAAGAGAAACCCGCGGTACATTCTTCTGAGATGCTTCATCTGTGGGGCCAAGTTCGAGACTAAAAATAGTCTTGAGATTCATTTTCAGAATGTTCATAGTGAGAGAAAATCTTTAAGAAAACTGGAATCATTACCCCATAATAAGATGTCCTCTTGGTTCACTTGCTCTTCCTGTGGTAAGAAGGTTCATGGGAAAGAAAACTTCAAGAATCACCTAACCAAAGAACATGACAACTCTTTGAAGCATGTTTCAATAAAACAAAAACGTATCTCTGACTTCAATGCTGGTAGATCAAGAAATCTCAGTGAAGGTACAAAACACTTTTCAAAAGGGCCATGGTTCGTTTGCAAAGAATGTGGAAAGCTGTGCAAGGGGAAAAAGTTGTTACAGGACCACGTTGATAAGTTTCACAGAGTATTTGACAATGCAAGAAAGAGTCCGATCCCAAGTAAACCATCGTCATGGAGACGATGTTGCGGGAAGCCTAGCTGTGCATGGTTCGTTTGTAAAACATGCAATGAAAGGTTCAAAGGTAAAACTAGGATAAACAACCATATACTGACATGCTCTGTTGACACCATTGAAGAAAATGATGTCAATTCAGATCTTCATCCACAACCAGAAAAGAGCACAGATGTGGTAAACAAAGTCCCAGTGCCTGTTTCTAATCTGCAGAAGTGCAGCTGGTATGCCTGTGAACTTTGCAAGCTGAAGGTGCATGGCAAGAAGCGGATGATGCACCATTGGGAGGTATGTCAGAGTCTTAGAGACAAAAGCCATCAAAAGAAAAGTCCGCTACACAGACATGAAACCCTTGCCAAGAGGCCTGCTGAGGTAGAAGTGGAAGACTGTACTCTCACTTCTAACCCTGATGTTTTCAGTCTTCAGTTTGTAAAATACCGATGTGGACCTTGGTTCCGATGTCTAATGTGTAATAAACTCCTAAAAGGAAAATCAAATCTGAGGAATCATCAACACAGTGCTGGTCACAGCGGTGCAGGAAAGGTTCTAGTGCCAGAAACAAGTGATAGAAATGCGTCCTTCACTTCAAGGTACGGAGTGAAGTTCTCCGTCTGGTGGTGCTGGTACACCTGTCAAGTTTGTGGACTCAAAATGAGAGGTAGAGAGAACGCAGACTTGCATCAACATGCTGATGAGACCATTAAAACTTCGAGAAACATGAACTCTCAAGGAGCACTCAGGATGATGGCTAGTCCTCTAAATCCAAGTTCCCCAACTAATGCTCCTCTCATCAGATCTGATTCAGACATTACTTCTACAAAGAAAATTGGCAAAATCACTAGGCCAAACTTTGTTCAAAATGGTGTCTGGTATAAATGTCAAACCTGTGCTGTAGCTGTTCGTGGAAAACAAGCAATGTGGTCACACAGCCATGAAGATTCCATGTTTGAAGATAAAGGTGCTAATTCTGCTTCAAAGTTGCAAAACAAATGGACTTGCAGTCTTTGTGCTAAGCTTTTTTCTTCCAAGAGATCCCTCCTTTCGCACATGAAAACTCATACTGAATGCCAAGAGTATAAGTGTGGATGCTGCTACAAGGTTTTCCTCACTAAAAGTGGCTTCAAACTTCATCAGCATATATATGGGAAGGGTCATTATGAGGTTGCTGAACTGAAACCAGTTGACAGAAAAGCAGGTAACTCATTTGTTATCAATGATGAGGTTCTAGGAGACTGTGGTCTGAAACAGACGCTACGACAAGATGAGCAGAAAGTTCCGAAAGATTGGACAGTTGAAGAGAAGAAGCTTGTGGAGACCGTCTGTGATCTTCCGTCCTTAGATTTTTATGGGAAATCAGACAACATTGATGGAACAAGTACAGAAGAATCTGGAAAGCGTTCCAAACAAAAGAAGCATGATCACAAGTTATCGGTGAATTCTCCTCTAGCAAACAATGTTGATCCTGACGTTTATGAAAACAAGATGGTCAATGCACAGAGTACAAACCACAGAGACAGTGGAAGGAATGAGTTTCGGTGTCCAACATGTGGGCTAACTGCATCATCAACTGCTAGCCTGAAAAGACACCAATGGAATAAGCACACCTTCAGCCCCATGACTGCAAACAGCATTAAGAAGAAAGTAGAAAAGTATGTGTCCTCAGATGGACTGACATATCGGTGTGACATCTGCGAAAAGCTGTTTGAGTCTAAGAAGGTGGCCAAAGAACATGTCCACAATCACATAGTCAAACAATACATCTCTGAACACAAAGGGTCAGGAACTACTCTGAAGAACATCAGTGACAGTATGATGGAAAAGGGGGGCCGCATTTGGGAAAGTGATGATGAAGTGATGTTGCTTGATGAAACTCAAAAAAGTGAGAAGAAATATTCTGGAAAACACTCCCATTTGAAGTCCGGTAAACCGAAAACTTCGGAAGTGGGTTGTTTTGATGGAGAAACTTTCTTTGAATTGTTTGAAGATGAAGGTGGAATGGAACTCTCACAGAACAATGAACTGAAGAAATCAAGTTCTGTAGTAACAAAAGAGAGAAGCAAAAAGAGAGAAGGGGAAGGAACCTTTAACTTTGATTCTGATCCTTCCTTTGATGATGCAGAAGACAGTTCAGGAGCAGCAGCTGACGAGGAAATCAAAATATCACAAGCAGATGTTGACCCTTCAGAAGAGAAACCTGTAAATGATATCCATATGCTTGTCAAAGGTGAATTCATATGTCAAGTGTGTTTTAAGAGCTTTGCCACAAATATGACTGCATGTGAGCATGTGCTGTCTCACTTCGCTGATAACAGCCATATGAAGGGTCAGCTGCCGCCTGCTGCCTCTCAGTTGGTGTGTGATGTGTGCGGTCAGACCTTCAGGTCAACGCAGGACTGGCAGGACCACGAGGAGACTCACAGCGAGGAGGAGAGACTGAGATGGCAGAACAAGTGTCAGGAGTGTAGTCTCACCTTCAAGAGCAAACAACTCCTGACGAATCACCTGAGTATTCACCACTACGTTTACCTCAAGTGTACTCAGTGCTGCAGCTTCTTTGTCGACCATGCCTTCCTCAATCTGCACATCCTTAAGATGAAACACTTCTGCTGTAACTGTGGCCAGGTCTTCCTCAACTTCCACACCCTCAACGAGCACAGGAATGTGTGTGATTTCTAGTTGTTTTCATCAACTTCCGCGCCATCAACTATTAGGAATGTGTGTGATTTCTAGTTGTATTCATCAAATTCCGCGCCATCAACTATTAGGAATATGTGTGATTTCTACTACTAAGTTGTATTCATCAACTTTTGCGCCATCAACTATTAGGAATGTGTGATTTCTACTAAGTTGTATTCATCAACTTCCGCGCCATCAACTATTAGGAATGTGTGATTTCTACTAAGTTGTATTCATCAACTTCTGCGCCATCAACTATTAGGAACATGTGTGATTTCTAGTTGTCTTCTCATCTTCCACCAACTCACTGAGCACAGGAACATGTGTGATTTCAACTTAGAAAGGGCGAAGACGCCTGTATTTCTGTCAGTGGTTGCTGGTAAACTTGTCATGATCCGTGAAAAAAAATGTTGCACCTCAAATGTACTATTTTGGTTCTGAATTCATCCCTCTTGACATAAAAACAATTATTTTTATTTCAAGAAACAATTCATGTGGACATTTTACGAAAATGTTCATTTCATTTGTGATGGTACTTCATTCTTTAAGGAAACAAACCTGTGTGATAAACTTTACGTAGTAATGTCAAAAACCACTATGTTGTTTCAAAGTTTATTGTACCACTTAAAACAGTTTCTTTAAATACCATGCATGTAAGGAACTAACCAGGTTTTGCAATTTCATTCTTTAAACAATTGTTCTGACAAAGAAGGCTATTGGAATACATTTCGGACTGTTGGGTTCTATCCGTTAAAATCTTCTCTTTGCATTGAAAAGGTCAATGTTGATTGGATTCCGTCACAAGGCAACTTTAATTAATTTATCCTTTTTCAAAAGTTTGACTTTGAGGTTATTACTGATTTAACTAGCAACTTTTGAAAACAGTGACTAACTAAAATTTTCTGAATGAAATTGATAAATGTCGTTACTTACATTATAGTCAATAATGACCTTGGTTTTCCTGTAAAACTAAACTACTTCTTGGACACTAAAACACTAGGATTTTATGAATATCCAGAAGTAGTGAAAGGTTATTTGATAGAAATGTTTTTGCTTCAACTGCTAGATAATAACTCTTTTATATGTATTACTTCTTACATATCTCATGCAACACTTTCTCAACTGTGCATATGCATATGAATATGTATGAATGCTTGTAACATTGTGAATATGGACTCTCCAGTTCCAAGGTTATGGAACAGCTTCAGTTAGAATTTACAATTCAGGAGGTGTTTAATGCTAGATTTCAGTTGAGGCTGAATATAAAAGAGTTGTTCTATGATCTTGGAGCATGATGTTCTATTGCTGTCTGAGGGTATCTTGTTCAGGAAACTTTGTGCAACTTTGTAAAGCTGCTAATTTAGGATGCTCTATGTGAAACAAATGCACATGTTATTACATTATTTTCATTAAGTGCTAGATTGTAGGATAAGCAGAGTATAGTCCTCCTCTATCTGATCAAAGAACATCATGTTAGTTTCTCATATTAATATTTTCTCATTCTATTCTATTCATTACAATGTCAGGAAATTGTATTGATGATCATACCAAGAGTAATGGCAAACCATGATTAATTTCAGTATCTTTCCATAATGAATCTTGTACATTTTTTCATCAGGGTGTCCACAAGGCTACGTCACTCTCCTGATTGTCTAAGCAGAATCTGCCTTGTACCACTGAAGCTGGATACTCATTGCTCTATAGCATGTATTTTGTCAGTCAATGAAATGTGTTTTGAAATACCGTATTTCCTCTAATAGGGGCCCAGGTCCTTATTAACATTAAAGGGTTCTTTCCCCCCGGCGCTTATTGGAGACCCGGCCCTTATTTCATTATTAGCTTTGACATATACATGTGATAATCTCTGACAATTGTCAAACATTTCTGAGAATAACACGCACTCCTTGCCATTGGAAATAGACCTAGGAACATCTAAACAGAAATATATCTAGCAGGGAGTGATCATTGATACAATATTAACCGGGCTTGTAATAGAGGCCTGGCTGTTAGTCATCTTTAGGTACCTTTACCCCCGGGCTGCTGTTATAGAGGCCCTGTCCCTTTAGAGGAAATACGGTATATAGTCATTCAAGCACTAGCGATGGTGCTCCCTTTACAATAGTGCTATTATACACTTAATTACTCATGTTGAGGTCATTATGTCAGGTCAGACTGCCGAGGGAGTCAGGTTCGAGAGTCAGTGTATTCATAATGACTCACCATGAGTAATTAAGTGTTGTATTATACTGAATTGGGTTTTTTTTCTTCAGACTATAGTATGTATTTTCTTATTTGTCAAATTGGGGAACCCATCAGCTGACGCCATCTTCAAAGCAAATGTCAAAACAAACAGTCACGTGACAAATCATGTGACGAGTCATTATCTCAGGTCTACTGGCCAATGGTATTCTTACAAATTTAATAGAGGTATAATAAATTGCAATACAAGACACAAACTACTTACACAATCGGCGGATTGAAGTAACCTTGAAGATACAAATACCTTTGTGTTTAACTATCTTGGAACTATCTAGCTGAAAAGAGATTTACACTGAACTAGATAGATGTATACTTTAGTGATGGATTGATAAGATGCACTATTTTATAGACTTTATGTACTGAAATACAAGCTTGAAAGATAAATAACTTTCTATGTGGTTAAACTAAATGTGAGTGACCTCAATTACTCAACCCCTGTCTGAGACGATACTTGGGATAAAAGTTATCACAACAGTTTGGGATCGTTCCTTGACCTTTATCTGCAGAACTTCTGTAAGATGCAATGTGTAGTTTCATCCGTATGTACTGGAAAAAATATATTGAGGATAATGTGGTTTTGTGTGATGACAATTTAGAACTTTATAATGATTGTATTTGCCATGCTGTAGTGATTACCAATTCCGTCACACCTAATTTTACCCCCGTTACGAAGTAAGCGGGGGTATATAGCGGTCATTCCGTCCGTCCTTCCGTCCGGTCAATTTTCTCAAAAACCGTCAAAGCTACATCAACCAAACTTTGTACAGATGTTAACCATGTTCTTCCGATCGCAAACAGACAATTTTCAATTTTCTGAGATTGATATTTTTTGTCGTTTCCATGGAAACGTCACTTTTTGGACTTTGTTTTATTGTGTTCAATGGGGACAAGTTTTCTCGGATACTGTTCAACCTAGGTGAATGAAATTTTGGTTGTGAGTACTCATGACCATACTCTTTATCGAGTTCGAAAACCAGTTCCGAAATATTATTTTTTACAGAGTTATGGCCCTTGAAACCGAAATTGAACTTCGTACCAGAAGAACTGTGATGCTCCAATGGGGACAAGTTTTCTCAGAAACTGTTACATCTAGTTGAATGAAATTTAATATGGAGGTAGTCCAGATGATACTCTTCATCGAGTTCGAAAACCAGTTCCGAAATATTATTTTTTACGGAGTTATGGCCCTTGAATCCGAAATTGAACTTCGTACCAGAAGAATTGTGATGCTCCAATGGGGACAAGTTTTCTCAGAAAGTATTACATCTAGGTGAATGAAATTTAATATGGAGGTAGTCCAGATGATACTCTTTATCGAGTTCGAAAACCAGTTCCGAAATATTATTTTTTAATGGAGTTATGGCCCTTCAATCCGAAATTGAACTTAGTGTGAAAAGAACTGTGATGCTCCAATGGGGACAAGTTTTCTCAGAAACTATTACATCTAGGTGAATGAAATTTAATATGGAGGTAGTCCAGATGATACTCTTCATTGAGTTCGAAAACCAGTTCCGAAATATTATTTTTTACAGAGTTATGGCCCTTGAATCCGAAATTGAACTTAGAACCAAAAGAACTGTGATGCTCCAATGGGGACAAGTTTTCTCGGAAACTATTACATCTAGGTGAATGAAATTTAATATGGAGGTAGTCCAGATGATACTCTTCATCGAGTTCGAAAACCAGTTCCGAAATATTATTTTTTTCGGAGTTATGGCCCTTGAATCCGAAATTGAACTTTGTACCAAAAGAGCTGTGATGCTGCAATTGGGACAAGTTTTCTCGGAAACTATTACATCTAGGTGAATGAAATTTTACATGTAGGTAGTCCAGATGATACTCTTTATCGAGTTCACAGTCCAGTTCCGCAATATTATTTCAAAGCCCTTGAATCTGTAATTGAACTTGGTACAAATTACCGGTGTGATGCCCTAATGGGAAAAATTAAGTTACCTGAAAAATATTACATCTGGGTGAATTAAATTTTGTAATAACAGTCAGTTCCTAAAATTATTTTGGACAATATTATGATGCTTGAAGCTTTTTTTTAAACATAGTAACCTTCACATCTATAATTCTCAGTGGACGGATAGCGGATGACAGGGGTATGTGAGCCATGCTCACTTTTTTAGCTCATCAGGCCTGAAAGGCCCGATGGGCTAATGGCATGGCATGGTGTCCGGCGTCCGTCCATCCGTAAACTTTTCGCTTTTTCAACTTCTTCTCCAGAACCAATGACTCCGCAGAGTTGAAATTTTATGTGCAGTCTCCTTGGCCAATGGAGATTCTAAATTGTAGATTTCGTGACCCCATGACCCCAAATGGGGTCACAGGGGTCACATCCTTAAAAACCTATTTTCATCTTCTTCTCCAGTTCCAAAAGGTCTAGAGAGCTGAAATGTTGTGTGCAGACTCCTTGGCCAATGGGGATTCTAAATTGTAGATTTCGTGACCCCATGACCCCAAATGGGGTCACAGGGGTCACATCCTTAAAAACCTATTTTCATCTTCTTCTCCAGTTCCAAAAGGTCTAGAGAGCTGAAAAGTTATGTGCAGACTCCTTGGCCAATGGGGATTCTAAATTGTAGATTTCCTGACCCCATGACCCCAAATGGGGTCACAGGGGTCACATCCTTAAAAACCTATTTTCATCTTCTTCTCCAGTTCCAAAAGGTCTAGAGAGCTGAAAAGTTGTGTGCATACTCCTTGGGTAATGGGGATTCTAAATTGTAGATTTCGTGACCCCATGACCCCAAATGGGGTCACAGGGGTCACATCCTTAAAAACCTATTTTCATCTTCTTCTCCAGTTCCAAAAGGTCTAGAGAGCTGAAAAGTTGTGTGCAGACTCCTTGGCCAATGGGGATTCTAAATTGTAGATTTCGTGACCCCATGACCCCAAATGGGGTCACAGGGGTCACATCCTTAAAAACCTATTTTCATCTTCTCCAGTTCCAAAAAGTCTAGAGAGCTGAAAAGTTGTGTGCAGACTCCTTGGCCAATGGGGATTCTAAATTGTAGTTTTCGTGACCCCATGACCCCAAATGGGGTCACAGGGGTGTGACCCCATGACCCCAAATGGGGTCACAGGGGTCACATCCTTAAAAACCTATTTTCATCTTCTTCTCCAGTTCCAAAAGGTCTAGAGAGCTGAAAAGTTGTGTGCAGACTCCTTGGCCAATGGGGATTCTAAATTGTAGATTTCGTGACCCCATGACCCCAAATGGGGTCACAGTGGTCACATCCTTAAAAACCTATTTTCATCTTCTTCTCCAGTTCCAAATGGTCTAGAGAGCTGAAAAGTTGTGTGCAGACTCCTTGGCCAATGGGGATTCTAAATTGTAGATTTCGTGACCCCATGACCCCAAATGGGGTCACAGGGGTCACATCCTTAAAAACCTATTTTCATCTTCTTCTCCAGTTCCAAAAGGTCTTGAGAGCTGAAAAGTTGTGTGCAGACTCCTTGGCCAATGGGGATTCTAAATTGTAGATTTTGTGACCCTGTGACCCCAATCTTGGTCACGGGTCATGACCCAAAAACCTATTTTCATCTTCTTCTCCAGTTTCTATGTAAAGCTCTAGAAAGGTGCATTGTTGTGTAGAGATTCTTTGGTCAAAGGTGATTCTTAATTGTAGGATTGGTGACCCTGTGACTCCAAATGTGGGTCACAGGGGTCATGATCTAAAACCAATATTATTTTGCTTGTTAACAATGTATTACTTGAGATAACTTAGATATTCAACCTTAGATAAAAAATCATTAAAATTCTGATGAGCTACAGAGCCCATGGCTCTATTTTTCTTGTTTATATTCTGCAGCACTCTTGTCTTGTATATGAATTTGCATGCTAAGCTTAATCTGAGCTGAATTCATAACAAACTGCAATGTAACGTCACATGGTGGCAATATTTTGTTGATAGGAGGGACTGCCTCTTCCTGTTATTAAAACATCCAGTTTAGTTATTTGCCTAGAAAGGCCTTTTCGTTATTTATTTTCTATGTTGTTTTTTGTTTTTGTTGACAAAGTTTTTCTTGGAGTTTCCTCCCAATGTTTTAATATAGCTGCTGTTAGTGGCAAATAATATGTTGAGTAAGTTGATTGTGTGTATATTGTTTGTTTTGATATGTTTTTGTGCCAATTTTTGGAATCGATGTTTTGAAGTCTTGTTTTTAAACTTATCAGATCTGTCCATTTATAGACTCTTTGGCAATTAAACCTCTTCTCAAGTCCAAAGAAACACTTGATCCAGAGAGCTGAAAATAGGTACACATGTATCTGATGGCTGAAACCCTAAAATCTGAAATTGTTTGTACACAAAGTTTGGCCATAATTTGTTGACTGTGTGATACTGTGTTACTCTTTATAACCATTTATGACTTGATTTGTAATGTTATTACTTTAGAGGAAGCACCTGTCTCTTGTTAGATCCTGGAAGCATATTGGTAATTGCAAATTCCACAGCACACCCATGGAAAGGATCGTCTCTACATGAAATTTGATACATATTATAACTATTATCACTATGAAGTGTAGATCTGCCTAGGTTTAATACCTTCATTTGCATTATATATTCAACTTCATTTAACTTGTGAAGAGACTGACCAAAGCTACAGATAACCTTTCGAGTAAAGTCTTCACTTGTGTTCATCTTAATTGAGCATCCAGATTTTACTTTAGGTAACCAAATAAGTTGTACTTGCCTCAATCAAATCAATTGGATATTTGACAAATATGGCATTAAATTTAGAAATAAAATAGTAAATTAAAACGTATGTGTATGCAATAGAATTAATAGGAATTAGAAATATTTGTGTAATTTAAGCTTATCTATAGCACTGTATGAGGACATGCTAGTTTCACCAAAGTTGTCATGCATGTCAGCCATGATCCCTAGGTGTGCCTTTAGTGGGTTACACCTATATATGAAATTATTATTTTGAGATTTGGGAACAGCGACTATGAAGAACTAATTTTGTTGGAAGCATACCTCCACAAATAAAGATGATGTTAACTATAGATGAAACTATACAAATGTCGACCATGATACTTAAACCTGAATTATGTTTCTGTGGTTTTAATCAAATAACAACTTCATTGTCACAATGTTCTTTCTGAAGTGTATTTCTGAAATTTCACACTCTTTAATAAAACTGAAGTAGTATGATCATACAAAGGACTAGACATTGATATGCATTTTACTATTTTGAAACTTTTCTGGGTGTATGAATAAGCTTGCTCACCAATTTTCTTCTTTGAAACTATTCAGTATTGTTATCCAAATATCAAATCATTTTAAGAATTTTCTTTACTTGAACAAGGGCAGTTTATGTTCTTATTTCCTTTTATGTTGCATGAGTCAGAGAAACTTATTAATTATGTTGCTGATATTGTTGAGTATATTTGTGTTACAGTTAGAACATAATTGAAGAATGACTTTAAGAGAATCGTGATCGGTTGCAATAAAAATTTCTGTCACATTAACAGAATGATGATGACAAATTGTTTGGATCGGTAAATATGCAAGGGTAAAGAGATGAGTTTACAATTGAATGGTAAATTGGATATGTTGACAGTTTATTGCTGATGTAGTTTAGAAACCTGGAACATGATTTGAAAGCATTAAGTTATTTGTAAGTATCATCGCTTATATTAGCTCAAGATTGTCATAGCCTCACCACGACCATCCTACTCTTATCCCCACCGTGGACCAGCGCCTCCTCATCTAGCTAGTACAAGGAGAGCTGAGTTCTGGTCTTTGTACTAATGGCAGGGCAGGAGTAGGTCAATTGAAACTAACATCATTCCTATCTGATGGCCGATTTGAAAAATGTAATATTTTAACGAATTTAATGTCAGAATGGGATAAGTAGGTCAAATGGGAGGGTTTGGGGTGACAGTTGTGAATGATGTTGCGCACACCCTTCAAACAGAATCAGATTTTACTCCGCTAGGTTCTAACTTACATTCTTACCCATGAGAGTTCATGATTCTCCGGTAGTTCAGTTAAATATGCATCAAAATAAATCCAACAACCAACGACCAACAACTTCTTTTAGTCCAATTCTATATTGTAAAACTATATCATTGTAATGGAAAATCTAAAGTTCTTTTGTGTTAGTTACTGCTTGTATTATTTTCTGTTTGCTGGTCTTGTTGACATGCCGGTAAGGAATCAATAAAGAGTTTTCTAAAACTTGCGTTTTGTTTAATTTTTAACTCATCAGGCCTGAAAAGTCCGATGGGCTTATGGCATGGACCAATCTAGTTGTAATGTTATACGTCCTCTAAGTCTGTCATTATATATGTAATAGATACATGATGACACAAGTGGTGTATACAAAATATCATCGAGCTATCATCTCACGAGGGGGCGGAAGCCCCGAGTGAGTGATAGCGAGATATTTTGTATACACCCACTTGTGTCAATCATGTATCTGTTTTATCCAGTGGGCAACGTTCGACAAATATGTGCCGGTCACAAGACATGACTTCTGCGCTTAATAATCAGTCTGGGGAAATCCGCTGTTAGAAATGGTTTACCCGTTTCACTTCAGGAAGTCAGTCGGGCTTTGGAACCGGTCCCGCAGGTCCCTTTTCCGGCTGGTGTTTTCGAGCCATGTGAAATTTCTTCTTACATACATGTTACTTTTGTATATCAAGAATTGTCAAGTGAACATTAATTATCACCCCCAAATGACTGTTCATTATTTTCCGCTGGATTGATTGCCTTTGTGTTAATTAGTGACGATTTAAAAACAATGGTGTTTTTTAAAGATTTTCTTTATAATTTGTAATCAGCTGATCATTTGTTTTTATCGGTAAAAGAGTACTGAGTGACATTTGTTTTGTTTTTCTATTGAGCGACATACATCCCTTTGATGTCATCTGGTTTTGCAACAATGTTGTAATTACTCAAGGTCGTCAGCCAGGTATCTGTACGTAGCTCCGCCCTTGGACCGCCCTGCTGCTTCATGATCGTCCTATCAGAGAGTTTAAAATAACTGGCTGATAAGTAAGTGACGTCATAGATACAACCACACTTTTCTTGATACATGATATATCGTTTCAAAAACATCAAAGGGAATTTAACCGCCCATTCGATAATAACTAGATTGGGCTTGACGGTCATTTGAGGGGATTTCAGTTCAAATAATTTCACCAAACTTGCATATTCGTCCCATACCGCAAAATATAACATAATTAGGATGAAAATCGAGCAACATTATTATACTTGTGGAGAAACTGAAACTACAAGTCCTATTTACATGCACAGTAAACATTATCAACCAAAATTTGTCTTTTTTGTCTGTTGTAATTAAGTTTCCATAATTATTTCTTGACTTATTGACACCCGTTAATCTCGGAGCATGATTGTCCAGTTTTTAGCCCCCCGGCATATAATGTGGGGGGATATAGTTGTTGGCTCCATCTGTCCGTGATCACATATTTTCCGGAGCAGTATTCAAATTCTTCTTCCTTCGTCAAATTTGATATAAAGCCTCGCCGTATCATGGACCGTTAGATGTGCTTTTTGGGGGTTTCAACTTTAAAAAAATAGAGCCATGGGCTCTGTAGCTAATCAGGATCTGTATTGTTTGCAAATCCGAAATAAATTGTTCTAAACTTTTTCTAGAGCTTTTTATACTGGAAAGGAGTCGAAAATAGGTTCTACAATTTAGAATCTCCATTAGCCAACGAATCTGCAAAAAAGTTTTCAGAACTGGCGAAGAAGATGAAAATAGCTTTTTAAGGTAGTGACCCCTGTGACCCCATTTGGGGTCACGAAATCTACAATTTAGAATCCCCATTAGCCAAGGAGTCTGCACAGAAAACAAATGTTCAACTCTCTAGAGTCATTGGTTCTGGAGAAGAAGCAACTTCCAAACGCAAGGCATAACTCTTGCCAGTCTGCATTACTGGCTGATTTAACCCTTGCGGTATTTCCCTCGCTTTCTTGTATCGAGGCAGTGAATCGCTGCACTGTAAATGCATAGCGGGCCTGGATTTCTTAACACAGATTTCTTAAGGAAATACTGCAAGGCCTAAATCAGCCAGTAATGGAGACTGGCAAGAGTTATGCCTTGCATTGGGAAGTTGGAGAAGAAGTAAAAAATGCCTGATGAGCTAAAAATGTTATTTTTTTGTTTCCGTGGTAACAATTTTGACTTTGTTTATTGGAAGGGTAGTTTCTTTCCAAAGCGGATTTTTAAAACTGTTAAGACCAATTTTCACCAAATTTTGTATACTACCTTCTCATATCATGTAGATGTGTCTTTTGGGGGTTTGAATTTTTTTTTCTGTTTCCATGCCAACATTTTGTACATTTGCCTTTTACAAAGGTAACAAGTTAAAGTGAATTAGGGAAAGGAGACATCTGTTTTTATGAGCAAAAATACCTTCTAGTTTTAATTTTATACTGCTAAAACTGATTATTTAACTATGTGAGGCCAGGGTGGATAAGCCATAGGGCTGTGCAATAGTATCAATATACCGGTATATATCGGTACAAAGTGTGTATTGCAATAATTGCAATATGATTTGTGATATTGCAATATATTGCACCAATGCATTTCAAGTAAAATTAAGTTTTAAATCTTGCTTTTAGGCACAAAAAATGTTTGATGTGCAGGAATATGTGTTGGACAAATGATTGGAGACATTTTTTTAATGTAAATATCATTAGAATTTTCTTACATATTTACCTGAATTTCATGTTTAATCGCATAACGATGTATAAAAGCGAAATGTAGAAGTCATTCAATATATTGCAGTATTATTGCAATATGTGTGCTGTATATCGCAATATATCGCAATAAGAATTTTGCCACAATATCCAGCCTTAGTATATAGTTTGTAAGATCTGAAAGGCATTTTATCAAATATACATATGGAAAAAAGTTAAGCACCCCCTAATTCATATGACGATATTTTTGCAACTGTACATTATAATACTGTACGGATTACGGTGTAACTGAAATGACCCAACACCGATAACATCCCATGACATTCATTCCGTTTTATCGCCAAAACACAACCAAGGAGCGACTCCAATACCGCAATGCACGATCTTCACAAAAAGCAGTTTGGGCGCGTGGCAGAAATGGGTATTTATACTGAAACCTTTCAAGTGAAGATCATTCTGAAACCAATATGCCTAGAAGACGAATGACAGAAGCCAAGAAATGGCAAGTGATTGGAATGCACAATGCTGGAATGTCTTACAAAGCCATTGGACGTCAACTGAACGTTCACTACACTGTTATCAGCCGTTTGGTGCGGAAATTCCAGCAAACAGACCATGTGAAGGACAGACCACGATCCGGAAGACCGGCAAAGACTGATCGGCGTGAGGACAGAGCATTGCTGAGACTTGTGCGACGTTATCCGATGGCCTCAAGTACAGTTCTGAAGGAACTCTGGTTAGCCAACCGTCGTTTGTCATCCCGGACTGTTCGCAATCGTCTAAGACATGCTGGATTGAAGTGTAGACGACCTATCAAACGGACCTTACTGAAAGATCATCACAAGAGACTCCGATTAGAATGGTGTTTAGCTCGTAGAGGGTGGAATCAGAGGACATGGCGCAAAGTTCATTGGTCGGATGAAAGCAGGTTCTTGCTGCATGTAAATGATGGCAGAGTTAGAGTCTGGCGGCGACCCAATACAGCATTGGCACCTAAGAACATCATGGCAACAGTTGCTTTCGGTGGTGGATCGATTATGGTCTGGGGTTGCTTGTCACATGACTGTAAACTGGACTTAGTGACAATTCGTGGTAACTTGACAGGGGATCGGTACCAGCGGGAGGTGCTCGAGCCAGTTGTTGTACCACATTTCGACAACCATGCCCTCGCAACAAGACCGTTATTCATGGATGACAACGCTAGACCTCACAGAGCTCGTACTGTCAACGATTTTCTGAATGCCAATGCAGTAGAGAGGATACCATGGCCTGCCATGAGTCCTGATCTCAACCCTTTGGAACACATTTGGGACCTCATTGGTCGACGAGTTCGAGCCTATGATCCTCCTCTCCAAACTCGTCAACAGTTAGAAGCTGCCCTGCATAGGGAATGGCGTCGTTTGACCATAGACGAAATAAGGATGTACACAGGTGGAAGCTGTCATCACTGCACACGGCGGATACACATGCTATTGACTGTAAACGGTTCAGTTGTGTAGAATAAGGTTGAAATTACACTATTAAGTCAGATTAAACCTTATTTGTTGTTGTTTTTTCTTCACAGGACCAAACTTGTGAAGGGTATACTTTTTGATAAAAAATAATGCTTTTTGCAAAGTCATACTGTGTATTGCAAACACCACATATCCTTATTTACTTTATGTGTGCATACAGTGGTCAGTGGTAGTTATCAAACGACAGTGATTTTTTAAGCGTTACTTCTTTCATAAAACCACAAGTGTCACTTCTTCATGAAACTTCTGAAAAAATACTGGGGGTGCTTAACTTTTTTCCATATGTATATTTCATGTTTAATCGCATAACGATGTATAAGAGCTCAATGTAGAAGTCATTCAATATATTGCAGTATTATTGCAATATGTGTGCTGCATATCGCAATATATTGCAATATGAATTTTGCATCAATATCCAGCCTTAATAAGCCATCTCTCCTGATCGCTCTTGTTTTTATCAGAATATCATCAAAATGGTAATTTTCGGCAACTCTCAGTTCGTCTCGATAATATAACGTTTGGCATATGTGACCCCCCAACAACACAATGGATGATCTTCTTCAGTATGAAAACTAACCCCTTTGACAAATCCTTTTTGGAAATTTACATTTGAAACTTACATTGTGTATTTTTATAGCCTGATGAGCTACAGAGCCAGGAGCTCTATGTTCTCAAAATGAGTTGTGTGGAACACATGAGCCATATTGACAATCATCCTCACAGCTATCCTCCAGTCGGTGGATTAAGTAGAACAGAAATGACAACATGTAAGACTTTATTCATAAAACATCATCACAACACAGCCACAGATTTTCCTTCCAAGTAAACAATGTACAAGTGATCTGTACACCAGCAGATATGTACAAAATATATGATTAGGAAGACATTTGTTAAAAGTTGTTTTTTATGGTTTGAATTTTGGTTAAAATTCATTTAGTTATATCATGTTAACATAATACAAACTGTCAAATTAAAGTTATTTAGATTGTCTAAAATTCAAATTGCCTTCTTTATCAGGGCAGATCCAAGAGGAAAATATAAATAAAATTCCCATATCAAAATGCATATATCATAAACAAAATTTGGTTTTGATTTAAAGGGGCAGTAGCACGTTTTTTCGCTGAAAAAAAGTTGATGAAATGTATTTGAAAAATAATTTCACCAATAGTAAAACATCATTCTCTCTTCGTAAAATAAAGTTTAAAATTAGTGTACATGTTTCGGTAAAGCAATGGGAATCGTTTTTGTAATACAAAATAATAAATTGTGTTCACAATAAAATGGCCGCCATGCAATTTTTGCTTCATACGCAACATAGTTTTTACCACTACAGATAATTGGTTTGTGTAATAACATGTTTTACCCTCTAAAGTTAATTTAAATGACATAAACTATCATTATAAATGGGAAATTTGAAAAAATAAATTTTGCAAAAAAAGTGCTACAGCGCCTTTAAGGCGAAATATATTTTAATTAGTTGGTTTACAGATCCTCCTATGATTTTGACAAATCTGAAGAGAAAAAAATGTTACTCAGATTCCTTAAACAAACGTTGCCAAACTTTCCCTTAAAATTAAAATTATTGCTACATTTTTTGACAAACTAAAATATGACTGCAAATTCAAATTTGTATTTTTTTTGTTCTCTGTGCCTGTTTTGTTTTATATGAATTTGCTTCTCCAATGTTGCCCAAAATCTATAAACCAAGTAATTAATTTTGCCGGTTCTAATTCAAAATGTTCATATAAAATTGTTCATAAAATACTTGGCAATAGAGCCATTGGCTTTGCAGATCAATGCCCATTGAATGATTTATAATCTGTAATGTGAAGATATACATGTCCAATAATAGTTTTGGGATGCAAAGTTCGTAGATTTGAAAGTAAATAATTGAAGATAAGTGCCATCAAAACAGAATGTTCGAGTAAAAAAGATCACATCCTTACTGTTATTCTTTTACTCGTAACGAACGAGAAGGACTATAATGATGAAAACTTATGCGGTAGTCATTACAAACCTATCCTGTAACCAGAGATGATGAGCTGCAGTGTCAATGGCTCTATCTTTGTTCAATGATGATATTGTTCCATTGCATTCAGAGATATATTATCAAAAATATTTTTAAAAGCACTAAATGAAATAAAACACAAATGAACCTCTGCCACCACCCATTCTAAAATCAGAAACCCAACCGATTAAAGTCTACGGCCGGCTGAAAATATTAATTCGATAGGTCCCAAAAAAGCACATGCGTATCACCGATGTATATCCAAAGCATGTGTAAAGTTTTAGAAAGATTGATAAAAAACTGTGATCAAATAACCACCTTGGTCAAGGGCCATAACTTTAAAAATGTTAATTTATTTATTTGTGGGTTGATAAAACACAAGGTTAGGTTTCAACATTCAATGTTTTCAAATGCAGCTGGACTAACAGCACTGTTCCCAACAATAAGTGCTACTTGTTTATAAAGTGGTTTACTTTAACAACCCTCTCGTCTCAATGAGAATATCAACTTCAGCAAATATTAAACACCTTTTATAATCTCTGGAAGTTATAAGGTTGTTTTTGAAAGAGCATGACTCATTTGTAAATACCAAACATTATAATCTCAGGTAAAGTAAACAATCTGATTACAGTCAAATCCTCATCCACTCACTAACATGTTATATGTGGGTTCAATTGTGAAATTCTTGTATTTGTTGGGGTCAAGTTCATTGCAGAGTTCAGAGTCAAGCAGCAGTTGCCTGCACTGACTGTCCCAAAAGATTATACTAAGAATCTTGAACAGAGTTGTCTACTCAAGTAGTGTAAATATGCTATGAGGGTTACAGAGCATAAAGGGAAGCGATAACATTTCATCAATTATTGCTTTGTGCTTATGAATAATCTTAACACGGATAGTTCAGAAAATGCAAATGTTTCCTCTACGAGTCCTTCTTCACATGCCGTTTCTCATTGGTGAACCTTCAAGGAGTCCTTCTCCACATGGTGTTTCTCATGTCTGAACCTACCCCACATGCTGTTTCTCATGTCTGAACCTACCCCACATGCTGTTTCTCATGTCTGAACCTACCCCACATGCTGTTTCTCATGTCTGAACCTACAAGGAGTCCTTCTCCACATGCTGTTTCTCATGTCTGAACCTACCCCACATGCTGTTTCTCATGTCTGAACCTACCCCACATGCTGTTTCTCATGTCTGAACCTACAAGGAGTCCTTCTCCACATGCTGTTTCTCATGTCTGAACCTACCCCACATGCTGTTTCTCATGTCTGAACCTACCCCACATGCTGTTTCTCATGTCTGAACCTACAAGGAGTCCTTCTCCACATGCTGTTTCTCATGTCTGAACCTACCCCACATGCTGTTTCTCATGTCTGAACCTACAAGGAGTCCAACCCCACATGCTGTTTCTCATGTCTAAAACCTACAAGGAGTCCTACCCCACATGCTGTTTCTCATGTCTAAAACCTACAAGGAGTCCTACCCCACATGCTGTTTCTCATGTCTGAACCTACCCCACATGCTGTTTCTCATGTCTGAACCTTCTTGGAATCCTTCTCCACATGCTGTTTCTCATGTCTGAACCTGGCCCACCTATCAGAGAAACGCAAATCACAAAACTTGCACTTATAAGGCTTCTCACCCGTGTGAATATTGCGGTGGTTTTTCAGAGTTTCTGGAAGTGAAAACCTTTTGTTGCAGAACTCACATACATGGTCCTTTACCTTGGTATGAGTGAGCATATGTCTTTGTAACTGCATTTTTTGACGGAAGTCTTTTCCACATTCCTCGCAAACGAAGGGTCTAATGCCAGTATGGATCTCCTTGTGGTATTTCAAAGCATATTTGTTCCTGAGACTCAATCCACAAACATCGCACACAAAAGATCTGTCTTCATGTGTTCTGGTGTGAGCTTTCATTTGTTCCTTAGAATAAAACGATCGTCCACACTGGGCACAGGGAAAATTCTTGTCTCGTTTCAAGTGAGTTCTCATGTGTGTATGCATATAATCCTTAACAAGGAGTTTGTCACAAACATTACATTTAAAATATTTCTTTTCCACTTTCCCAGAATGTCGGTTTTTAATATGAGTCTTCAACAAACTTTGAGCAGCAAATTTCCGGGGACACTGTTTACAATGGTATGGTTTAATGTTTTTGTGTAGTCTTTCATGAACAAGAAAATAGTTATGATTCAAAAATTTCAATCCACAAATATCACAAACAAACTGTCTTTCACTATGAATTCTTAGATGCTCTTTTAATTTTCCAACAGTAGTATATTTCTTGGAGCAGACTGGACATGGCAACATCTGGGAAAATTTCATTGAAGCTGTAATAACACCTGTTGTGTCTTCACCAATTGCTGCTAGAGAAGTATGAACCTGTTTGTGTCGAGCAAGCTTTTCAGGTTTGTCAAAGGGTTCATTGCAAACATCACAACAGATATCATCGTTTACAACCCCATGATTCTGTTTTTCATGGATGTGAAGACCCTTCTTGGTCGGAAAGCCTTTATGACATGTCACACAGATATATCTGGCAGCCCCGTGGTTCTGTCGTTCATGGATGTGAAGATCCTTCTTGGTCGGGAAGCCTTTATGACATTTCATACAGATACATCTGGACTGATGTTGCGATGTTTCCTTCTTGACTGTAACCTTCTTGAGAAAGGAGCTGTCATGAATACTTTGCATGTGCTCTTCCATAAGAGGAAAAGAGGATAAAACTTTGTCACACTGCTCACATTTGTAGTGACCTTCCTCAAGCAAATGGTTCTCGAGGTCTGGAGCAGATTTGAACTCAGACTTGCAGGCTCCACATTGAAAGTTCTCCAGATGGCGAAGTTGGTGGCTGAATAACATTGAACTTGATTTGCAAATATCACCACATGACTCACATTTTATGTATTTCGGGACTTCCATCTTTTCTTCGTCAGTGTGGGTCTTGTTGTGCCTTGAGAGCTCAAAATAGGTCTTAAAGTTCTCTTTGCAGGTCTCACATGAGAAATTAGTTTTAAAGGTTACTTTGTGTGTTTTCAAATGTGTGATCATATGAGCTTTACAGGTTGTTTTCACAGCACACTTTGGACAAGAAAAGAGATGGCTGAGGTGGTAGTCTACATGGAAGAAACACTTTCTTTTCTCGGCAAATGTCTTCTTACAAATCTTACACAAATACTGGCCATCTGTCTTCAAAATATAATCTTCCCTGCGAGATGTATATAAATGAAAACTTCTCCCAATCTCCAAGTCATTATTCTCAATTTCTACTTTTGTTGTTGAATTGTTCAGTTCTTCTTGGGAATCAGTTGTTGAAACACAGTTTTGAGGAGGTAAAGATGTTGGCTGGTTTGGTTCTTTCGTTAGAGAAGAAGCCTTCTTGTCTTCTGCTTCATTTGCTACTGAGCTGTCATCTGACTCCTCACAATGAAAGTCACTGTCTTGATCAGAATTGTCATCTTCATCACTGAGATCACGTCTTTCTTCATATGAAATTTGTGGCTTGCTTGCCATTCTTTGAGACCTTCGCTTTGCAGAACATTCATGTCCAGTGTCATTACTATCAGGATGTGGATGTTCAGCAGCATGTCCTGCAGATACATCCTCACAGTCTTGCTCGCTTAATCCAGGACATTGTGCTGGTTTACGTGAGCTACTCCCTCCAGTTCTGTTTATACACAGTAAGCTGTTTTCAGAAGCAGACAGGTTTTCAGTAGGAGTTTGATTTTCAGAAGCTGATGGGTTTTCAGAAGCAGTTTGGTTTTCAGTAGACGTTTGTTTTTCAGAAGGTGATGGGTTTTCAGAAGCTTTTGGTTTTTGAGAAGGTGTTTGGTTTTCAGAAGCTGATGGGTTTTCTGAAGCTGTTGGGTTCACAGAAATCATTGTGTTTTCAGAAGCAGTTGGGTTTTCAAAAATTGTTGTTTTTCCAGAAATAGTCGGAATTTCAGAAATTGACTGTTTTTCATAAATAGTTGGGTTTTCTGAAGCAATTGAATGTTCCAACATAAATGGATCATATTTCAGTTCAGTGCCTTCAGAAATGAAACTTGCATCTTTGTTCATATCTTCTGATGTGAGCCAACTGTTTTCAAATTCACCCGAGTTGAAAATATTGCTGATTGAATTGGCCTCATCTTCATCCAAGCTGATATCCTGTACATTTTGGTCGGACAGGTTAAGAAGTTGCCCATCTGTTTCTGGGAGTTGATTTGCTTTTGAAAATTGTGCAAACTGTATATGTCTTCTTGCATGTCTTTCAAGATGGTGCCTCGTGTGAGTGTAATAGTCACAAACCTTACACCTAAACCTAGCTTTATGATTATGTCTGATCACATGAGCTATTGCTATCACACGGTTTTTCAGGATCTTGTCACATATTTTGCACTTAAAATGGTTGTTTTCTTCTTGAATATATGTACTCGCCTCTTGACTTGTGAACAGCTTTGCATTTTCATCTTCTGTACATATGAAATCAAAGTTTTTGTCTCTCTTCAAATGAGTGTTCATATGGCGGTCTAGATGATGTCTTGTATAAGCAGCAAAAGAACACTGTGAACAGGAGAAAGATGGAGTTGTAATATGGCGCTTGAAATGAACATAAGCTGATTTCTTTGTATGAAGTTCTGTTCCACATTTTGAACATGTATATGTACCATTTTGGATATCAAAATCCTCCAATGCTTCATGGATTAGTGGTTTCCTTTTATTTTCATTAGAAGGAACCTCAATACTTGATAAGTCGGTGTTCAATGACCCCGAAAAGAAATGACTGAAGACATGACGATATGCATCAATGCGCAATCTGAATATTTCAGGACACTTTTTGCAAGAGTGCATTTTCCCTTCTGTCACTAAATAATCCTTTATTTTGTTGACATCTTCCTCTCGGACTCCACCTATAGTAGCATGCTGTTTGATATGCAGTTGTTCATGTGCAATCAAATGACATTTTCGTTCCAGAACATGTCCACAAAATTTGCAGGTGTGCTTTTGCTTAACTAAATGATTATATACATGCTTGTGGATGGAGGTTTTATCAAAAGACTTTGCACAAATAGAGCAGACATATTTGTTTCCTACCTTTCGATAATTCCTTTTGATGCTAGCAGAACGTTTCATTTGTATTTGTTTGGGTTTATGTTCTAAACATAATTTCAAATCACTTAATGGTTGGATTCCTTTTTCCTCTTGGTCACCAATTAATGGTTTCCTTTCTTGTTTTTCAGGCTCAGGAAAATGAGAAAACTTATGGTTCTTTGCTTCTGACCTATTTTCATTTGTGGGGACTGAAGAACCATTATCTGCTTCAACATCATCATCAGAGAATCCTGGATCACTTAAGGAACAATCATTAATGGCATCTGCATCTGCATCCTCTTCACCCTCATTGTCTGATTTGGGTTCTGGTTCTTTGACAGGAGATGGAGAACACCCAATATTAGCTTGTGGAGCCCCTGGAACACCATGAGCAGTTGCTACAGAAGCCTGGGATAATGTTGTCTCAAGAACTTCATCACAAACTGCTATGGCAGCATTTACTGCATTGAAGTGATCATCAGTATCATCAATGTCATCACTATCTTCATCAAACTCAACCTCCATGGAACCTGACTCCCTTGGTCGACTTGTGTTTTGTGCAGCTGAAATTGATGACCTATCCTCTCTGGTGTCTGAATCTTTGTTCATATCTTCTGATGTGAGCCAACTGTTTTCAAATTCACCTGTGTTAAAATTGTTGATTGAATTGGCCTCATCTTCTTCCAAGCTGATATCCTGGATATTTTCGTCGGACAGGTTAAGAAGTTGCCCATCTGTTTCTGGGAGTTTATTTGCTTTTGAAAACTGTTTATACTGTAAATGTCTTCTTGCATGTCTTTCAAGATGGTGCCTCGTGTAAGTGTAGTAGTCACAAAACTTACACCTAAACCTAGCTTTATGATTATGTCTGATCACATGAGCTATTGCCATCACACGGTTTTTCAGGATCTTGTCACATATTTTGCACTTAAAATGGTTGTTTTCTTCTTGAATATATGTACTTGCCTCTTTACTTGTGAATAGCTTTGCATTTTCATCTTCTGCACATATGAAATCAAAGTTTTTGTTTCTCTTCAAATGAGTTTTCATATGGCGGTCCAGATGATGTCTTGTATAAGCAGCAAAAGAACACTGTGAACAGGAGAAAGATGGAGTTGTAATATGGCGCTTGAAATGAACATAAGCTGAATTCTTTGTATGAAGTTCTGTTCCACACTTTGAACATGTATATGTACCATTTTGGATATCAAAATCCTCCAATGCTTCATGAAGTCGTGGTATCCTTTTATTTTCATTAGAAGGAACCTCAATACTTGATAAGTCAGTGTTCAATGACCCCGAAAAGAAATGATTGAAGACATGACGATATGCATCAATGTGCAATTTGAATATTTCAGAACACTTTTTGCAAGAGTGCATTTTCCCTTCTGTCACTAAATGTTCCTTTATTTTGTTGACATCTTCCTCTCGGACTCCACCTATAGTAGCATGTTGTTTGATATGCAGTTTTTCATGTGCAATCAAATGACATTTTCGTTCACGAACCTGTCCACAAAATTTGCAGGTGTGCTTTTGCTTAACTAAATGATTATATACATGCTTGTAGATGGAGGTTTTATCAAAAGACTTTTCACATATAGAGCAGACAAATTTGTTTCCTACCTTTCGATAATTCCTTTTGATGCTAGCAGAACGATTCCTTTGTATTTGTTCGGGTTTATTTTCTAAACATAATTTCAAATCACTAAAAGGTTGGACTCCTTTTTTCTCTTGGTAACCAATTAATGCTTTTCTTTCTTGTTTTTCATTCTCAGGAAAATGAGAAAACTTATGGTTCTTTGCTTCTGACCTATTTTCATTTGTGCAACCTAAAGAAACATTATCTGCTTCAACATCATCATCAGAGAGTTCTTGATCATTTGTGGGGACTGAAGAATCATTATCTGCTTCAACATCATCAGAGAATACTGGATCAGGTAATGAACAATCATCAGCGGTATCTGCATCCTCTTCACCCTCATTGTCTGATTTGGGTTCTGGTTCTTTGACAGGAGATGAAGAACACCCAATATTAGCTTGTGGAGCCCCTGGACCACCATGAACAGTTGCTACAGAATCCTGATATAATGTTGTCTCAAGAACTTCATCACAAACTTCTGTGGCAGCATTTACTGCATTGAAGTGATCATCAGTATCATCAATGTCATCACTATCTTCATCAAACTCAACCTCCATGGAACCTGACTCCCTTGGTCGACTTGTGTTTTGTGCAGCTGAAATTGATGGCCTGTCCTCTTCGATGTCTGAATTGCCACTCTTCAGCTCTCTGTCATCCAATCTATGAGAAATGTTGCCAGTCATAGACTGATTAATTTTGTCCATATCAAGACGTTCAAGAACAACTTTCACATTTGTCAATTCATAAAGATTAGGCAATCTTTTCTCAGAGCTCTTATACCCTTCTTGCTCCGGACTAGCAAATATATCAGGAAGAGAAACCGATGATTCCTCACAAATATCTTCAAGTTGTTCTGGAACCAAATATTCACACTCCCCACTTTCATCAAGATCAAGCACAGACTGTGACTGAATATTTCTTTGCTTTGTAAATATTTTTGAGTTTTTCCCTGCTACACACTGCACTGCATCAAGAACAAGTTGGGGTTCCAAAGGCTGACAGATGTTGCCTGAAGGACTTGAAAGGCGAAGCAACCTTGCTGTTAGTTCCTCAATATGGACATTCTTGTGCTTCTGGAGTTCCTCAGGATCTCTGAAGCGTTTATCACATTCACTGCATGACAAGACACGTCTTGATTTAACACCAGGAGTCTTCTCTCCCAGGTGTGCTTTCTGTTTTAATTTGATATTCTTTTGTTTGGTCCTCTTTCCACCACATCCTCTTCTTAGTAGGTTTTCTTCACTTTGACAAGGACTCTTTGGATCATATGATGGCTTTTTTTTAAGAGCATGGAACTTCGCATGCTGTTGTGCCTTTCCCTTGTTTGCAATACTTTTGTTACATATGACACATGTAAACCTTTTTCCATCTTTGATGAATATTCCAAAGCATCTCAAATTGTTGCCATGTTTGCTAATGGAAGTGTCTTTCTTCTGCTGTGTCTTTATCCCTATTTTCTCACATCCTTTCTGACCCAGATGTGAGTTCCAGTGTTGAGTGAAGGAATTCCTTGAAGCAAACTGAAGACCACACACACTGCACTTGAAGGGATCTCTGGCGCCATGAGAACGCAAATGGAGAACAAGAACCTGTTTGGACCCAAAGCTCTTTCCACAGATATTGCAAGTGAGACCTGGTTTGAAGATGTGACTCCTCTTGTGAGCCTCAATCTCAGAACATGGGTAATCCTTTCCACATATCAAACATGTTTCAAGGTTTTCTCCCAGTATATGTTCTTTGAAATGTTCACACAAAAGAGCAACATCAGAAAAACTTTCTCCACATTCTTGGCAGTCAAATTTCTTCTTCTCATTGTGAGTCTGGATGTGGATCTGAAGGCACCAGGATGTGGCAAACTCCTTCTGACAGATTCCACACTCAAAGTTGATGGAATGACTTCCAGCCTCTCTCTCCGAGTTCTTACATTTAACATTCTTCTTGAGCTTCTTTAGTTTAGGCATTTTGGTCATTTTCCTGTCATCCCATCCAATCTGAAAATAACATAAATGAATAAACATTAAAGAACTGTAAAGAACCAGACAAACTCAATCATCATTCAATCACCCTACACTAGTTACAGAGAACATCAGTGCTCATCAGGTACTTCCACATTCCACCTGAAGGAGTAAACATATAAACTGAGGTACAAAAGAAAGTTTACACCTCAGTTGGTTTTATCATATGTTTGATTTTCAATTACAAAATCTTATGTTTTTGAAAGTCGCACTCTAAAACTGAAAAGCGCAGGCGTATAGTCATCATAATTCTATGTGGTTTTAAATTTTTGGGGAAAAAATTAAATTTAAATTCATAAATTCTTCCAAACTTAATTTGGATAAAATACAACTGTTTATCGACATTTAAGACATCTGCTAAGTGAAAATCAATAATTGTGCCTCATTCTGCACGCATTTACAACATTAAAAACATGGTAGGGGTCATGTTGGTGTAAAACTTATTTTTATACCCCTTGGTCCTTTCAGTGACTCTGCATGTTTGAAAAAAAACCAAGTATGATTGTTTGCCGAATCAGTCAACATTGAACATTAAAGAATATCCTGGTTCTATCATATCAATTTGTTTTGTTATTTTTACTGTATGAATGAAACAATAGGGTGTAAAGTTTCTTTTGTACCTCAGTTTACTTCAAAATGTCGTGTATTTTCACATTCCAGGAAAAAGGAAGCAGATACTCCCAAGACATGTAATTTCACATTAAAGAAGTTGTTATCAAGAAATCATTCTTGTTCTACATCTTGTTATCCCTATCTGGTAAGGAGTCATAAAAAAAATATACAACTTGTTGTCCCTATCTGGCATGGAGTCATCAAACATACAACTTGTTGTCCCTATCTGGCATGGAGTCATCAAACATACAACTTGTTGTCCCTATCTGGCATGGAGTCATCAAACATACAACTTGTTATCCCCATATGGCAAGGAGTCATTAAATATACAACTTGTTATCCCTATCTGGCAAGGAGTCATTAAATATACAACTTGTTATCCCTATATGGCAAGGAGTCATCAAATCTATAACTTGTTATTCCTATCTGGCAAGGAGTCATCAAACATTCAACTTGTTATCCCTATATGGCAAGGAGTCATTAAATATACAACTTGTTATCCCTATCTGGCATGGAGTCATCAAACATACAACTTGTTGTCCCTATCTGGCATGGAGTCATCAAACATACAACTTGTTGTCCCTATCTGGCATGGAGTCATCAAACATACAACTTGTTATCCCCATATGGCAAGGAGTCATTAAATATACAACTTGTTATCCCTATCTGGCAAGGAGTCATTAAATATACAACTTGTTATCCCTATATGGCAAGGAGTCATCAAATCTATAACTTGTTATTCCTATCTGGCAAGGAGTCATCAAACATTCAACTTGTTATCCCTATATGGAAAGGAATCATTAAATATACAACTTGTTATCCCTATCTGGCAAGGAGTCATTAAATATAGAACTTGTTATCTCTATATGGCAAGGAGTCATTAAATATACAACTTGTTATCCCTATCTGGCAAGGAGTCGTCAAATATACAACTTGTTATCCCTATATGGCAAGGAGTCATTAAATATACAACTTGTTATCCCTATCTGGCAAGAAGTCGTCAAATATACAACTTGTTATCCCTATCTGGCAAGGAGTCATTAAATATACAACTTGTTATCTCTATCTGGCAAGGAGTCATTAAATATAGAACTTGTTATCTCTATATGGCAAGGAGTCATTAAATATACAACTTGTTATCCCTATATGGCAAGGAGTCATCAAATATACAACTTGTTATCTCTATATGGCAAGGAGTCATTAAACATACAACTTGTTATCTCTATATGGCAAGGAGTCATTAAATATAGAACTTGTTATCTCTATATGGCAATGAGTCATTAAATATACAACTTGTTATCTCTATATGGCAAGGAGTCATTAAATATACAACTTGTTATCTCTATATGGCAAGGAGTCATTAAATATACAACTTGTTATCTCTATATGGCAAGGAGTCATTAAATATAGAACTTGTTATCTCTATATGGCAAAGAGTCATTAAATATAGAACTTGTTATCCCTATATGGCAAGGAGTCATTAAATATACAACTTGTTATCCCTATATGGCAAAGAGTCATTAAATATAGAACTTGTTATCTCTATATGGCAAGGAGTCATTAAATATAGAACTTGTTATCTCTATATGGCAAGGAGTCATTAAATATACAACTTGTTATCCCTATATGGCAAAGAGTCATTAAATATACAACTTGTTATCCCTATATGGCAAGGAGTCATTAAATATACAACTTGTTATCTCTATCTGGCAAGGAGTCATTAAATATAGAACTTGTTATCTCTATATGGCAAGGAGTCATTAAATATACAACTTGTTATCCCTTTATGGCAAAGAGTCATTAAATATACAACTTGTTATCCCTTTATGGCAAAGAGTCATTAAAAATACAACTTGTTATCTCTATCTGGCAAGGAGTCATTAAATATAGAACTTGTTATCTCTATCTGGCAAGGAGTCATTAAATATAGAACTTGTTATCTCTATATGGCAAGGAGTCGTCAAATATACAACTTGTTATCTCTATATGGCAAGGAGTCATTAAATATACAACTTGTTATCCCTATATGGCAAGGAGTCATTAAATATACAACTTGTTATCTCTATATGGCAAGGAGTCATTAAATATAGAACTTGTTATCTCTATATGGCAAGGAGTCATTAAATATACAACTTTTTATCCCTATATGGCAAGGAGTCGTCAAATATACAACTTGTTATCCCTATATGGCAAAGAGTCATTAAATATACAACTTGTTATCCCTTTATGGCAAAGAGTCATTAAAAATACAACTTGTTATCTCTATCTGGCAAGGAGTCATTAAATATACAACTTGTTATCTCTATCTGGCAATGAGTCATTAAATATAGAACTTGTTATCTCTATATGGCAAGGAGTCATTAAATATACAACTTGTTATCCCTTTATGGCAAAGAGTCATTAAATATACAACTTGTTATCCCTTTATGGCAAAGAGTCATTAAATATACAACTTGTTATCTCTATATGGCAAAGAGTCATTAAAAATACAACTTGTTATCTCTATCTGGCAAGGAGTCATTAAATAAACAACTTGTTATCCCTATATGGCAAAGAGTCATTAAAAATACAACTTGTTATCCCTTTATGGCAAAGAGTCATTAAATATACAACTTGTTATCTCTATATGGCAAAGAGTCATTAAAAATACAACTTGTTATCTCTATCTGGCAAGGAGTCATTAAATATACAACTTGTTATCCCTATATGGCAAAGAGTCATTAAAAATACAACTTGTTATCTCTATCTGGCAAGGAGTCATTAAATATACAACTTGTTATCTCTATCTGGCAAGGAGTCATTAAATATAGAACTTGTTATCTCTATATGGCAAGGAGTCATTAAATATAGAACTTGTTATCTCTATATGGCAAGGAGTCATTAAATATACAACTTGTTATCCCTTTATGGCAAAGAGTCATTAAATATACAACTTGTTATCCCTTTATGGCAAAGAGTCATTAAATATACAACTTGTTATCCCTTTATGGCAAAGAGTCATTAAATATACAACTTGTTATCTCTATATGGCAAAGAGTCATTAAAAATACAACTTGTTATCTCTATCTGGCAAGGAGTCATTAAAAATACAACTTGTTATCTCTATATGGCAAGGAGTCATTAAATATACAACTTGTTATCCCTATATGGCAAAGAGTCATTAAAAATACAACTTGTTATCTCTATCTGGCAAGGAGTCATTAAATATACAACTTGTTATCTCTATCTGGCAAGGAGTCATTAAATATAGAACTTGTTATCTCTATATGGCAAGGAGTCATTAAATATAGAACTTGTTATCTCTATATGGCAAGGAGTCATTAAATATACAACTTGTTATCCCTTTATGGCAAAGAGTCATTAAATATACAACTTGTTATCCCTTTATGGCAAAGAGTCATTAAAAATACAACTTGTTATCTCTATCTGGCAAGGAGTCATTAAATATAGAACTTGTTATCTCTATCTGGCAAGGAGTCATTAAATATAGAACTTGTTATCTCTATATGGCAAGGAGTCGTCAAATATACAACTTGTTATCTCTATATGGCAAGGAGTCATTAAATATACAACTTGTTATCCCTATATGGCAAGGAGTCATTAAATATAGAACTTGTTATCTCTATATGGCAAGGAGTCATTAAATATAGAACTTGTTATCTCTATATGGCAAGGAGTCATTAAATATACAACTTTTTATCCCTATATGGCAAGGAGTCGTCAAATATACAACTTGTTATCCCTATATGGCAAGGAGTCATTAAATATACAACTTGTTATCCCTATCTGGCAAGGAGTCGTCAAATATACAACTTGTTATCCCTATCTGGCAAGGAGTCATTAAATATACAACTTGTTATCTCTATCTGGCAAGGAGTCATTAAATATAGAACTTGTTATCTCTATATGGCAAGGAGTCATTAAATATACAACTTGTTATCCCTATATGGCAAGGAGTCATCAAATATACAACTTGTTATCTCTATATGGCAAGGAGTCATTAAATATACAACTTGTTATCTCTATATGGCAAGGAGTCATTAAATATACAACTTGTTATCTCTATATGGCAATGAGTCATTAAATATACAACTTGTTATCTCTATATGGCAAGGAGTCATTAAATATACAACTTGTTATCTCTATATGGCAAGGAGTCATTAAATATACAACTTGTTATCCCTATATGGCAAGGAGTCATTAAATATAGAACTTGTTATCTCTATATGGCAAAGAGTCATTAAATATACAACTTGTTATCTCTATATGGCAAGGAGTCATTAAATATACAACTTGTTATCTCTATCTGGCAAGGAGTCATTAAATATAGAACTTGTTATCTCTATATGGCAAGGAGTCATTAAATATAGAACTTGTTATCTCTATATGGCAAGGAGTCATTAAATATACAACTTGTTATCCCTTTATGGCAAAGAGTCATTAAATATACAACTTGTTATCCCTTTATGGCAAAGAGTCATTAAAAATACAACTTGTTATCTCTATCTGGCAAGGAGTCATTAAATATAGAACTTGTTATCTCTATCTGGCAAGGAGTCATTAAATATAGAACTTGTTATCTCTATATGGCAAGGAGTCGTCAAATATACAACTTGTTATCTCTATATGGCAAGGAGTCATTAAATATACAACTTGTTATCCCTATATGGCAAGGAGTCATTAAATATACAACTTGTTATCTCTATATGGCAAGGAGTCATTAAATATAGAACTTGTTATCTCTATATGGCAAGGAGTCATTAAATATACAACTTTTTATCCCTATATGGCAAGGAGTCGTCAAATATACAACTTGTTATCCCTATATGGCAAAGAGTCATTAAATATACAACTTGTTATCCCTTTATGGCAAAGAGTCATTAAAAATACAACTTGTTATCTCTATCTGGCAAGGAGTCATTAAATATACAACTTGTTATCTCTATCTGGCAAGGAGTCATTAAATATAGAACTTGTTATCTCTATATGGCAAGGAGTCATTAAATATACAACTTGTTATCCCTTTATGGCAAAGAGTCATTAAATATACAACTTGTTATCCCTTTATGGCAAAGAGTCATTAAATATACAACTTGTTATCTCTATATGGCAAAGAGTCATTAAAAATACAACTTGTTATCTCTATCTGGCAAGGAGTCATTAAATATACAACTTGTTATCCCTATATGGCAAAGAGTCATTAAAAATACAACTTGTTATCTCTATCTGGCAAGGAGTCATTAAATATACAACTTGTTATCTCTATCTGGCAGGGAGTCATTAAATATAGAACTTGTTATCTCTTTATGGCAAGGAGTCATTAAATATAGAACTTGTTATCTCTATATGGCAAGGAGTCATTAAATATACAACTTGTTATCCCTTTATGGCAAAGAGTCATTAAATATACAACTTGTTATCCCCATATGGCAAGGAGTCATTAAATATACAACTTGTTATCCCTATCCAGCATTCTGTCAAATACAGATTGACTTCACGATTGTGTGTATTGTACATAAATGTCTTCACAACCAAGCTTGAGTCTACTTATCAGAACTGCTGGTTAATTATTTTCCTTCAAGACCACCTGGATCGGAAAATCGATCTCATATCAATATGCCAAAAGTTTATCAAGATCCTTATGGAGGAAGATCGTTTTTTATGCAGCTGCCACCTTGTGGAATTCTCTCCCAGAAACAATCAAATTTTGAAAAATCAAACAATGGACTCATTTAAGACATCTCTATAAACCTATTTCTTCTAAATAGCTTTTGACTAATTTGCTGGAGGAGGCACAATTTTGCTTACCATTTTTTAGATAAAGACAGACGTATGACTCCTGTGCCCCTTCTTAGAAGCCACCGAGTCACCAAATCTACAACTTTGTTTCTGTGCAACCTATGTTGTCAGTTTTAGATGTGGAGAAACTTGTAGCTTTTGTGTCATGCAAGAACATTCAAAATGCAAATCTCATCTCATCTTATCTTATTAGAATGACCTATAGGATCCTTGAATACAGTTGTATTATAATTGTGCTATTTTATTCTTTGTCTTTTATAAGACTTTTCATTTTGTTAAGTAAGCTCTTTAAAGTAAAAAAGATTGAACGAGGTAACTTTGCAAATGACGATTTATCTCCTTTTTATGTGGAATTTTAACAAACAGACTGTGATTAACTGATTAATGTTAAATCAGATATCCATTGGTAAGACTTCTGTTTTAGTTTTAATCTAACGGTTATTTCTATGATATGTAGCATTTTTTTATATATCTATTTTATAAATGCTCTTTATGATTACACATCTTTTTAAAAACATAAATAGCTGTATTTCTGATAGTTAAGAAATGTGTGAATTATTGCATATTGCCTTTGATTTCATATAAATACTGAAATATCACACAATCATTGCATATTGCCTTTGATTTCATATAACTACTGAAATATCACACAATCATTGCATATTGCCTTTGATTTCATATAAATACTGAAATATCACACAATCATAGCATATTGCCTTTGATTTCATATAACTACTGAAATATCACACAATCATTGCATATTGCCTTTGATTTCATATAAATACTGAAATATCACACAATCATTGCAATGAAGAAGTTGACTTGGTTTTCCTCGATCTCTCTTTGTACTTAAGAAGAAGTTGAAAAAGTGAAATGTTTACAGACAGATGGACGAACTAACTAATTGGAAGGACGAATGCCATTAGACCTCGCCTCATCGCGCCTCAACGCACAAGTGACTTTGTTATCGCAGTGTTTTGTAGAGTAACCTATTTTAAAGTACGAGCGCCATACATGCTGAATAACTTTCCCCAAAATACCAGCTTGATACAAACACATCAGAAAACCATTTATCTATCGCTAAATTAATATTTCCGAATTTATTGCCTGAGGTAAAAGTAAGAGTTTTGATTTTCCCTCAAACCATTCTACATATCCTCTCTGTTCCGTGAAGACAAAAATGCGGACTGACTCGCTATTTTAACTGCAAAGTACAAGCGCCATACATTCTGAATAATTTCCCCCAAATACCAGTTTGTTGCAAACATATCAGAAAAGCATTCATTTATCGCTTAATTATTTTTTTTACAATTTATCTCATTACGTATAAAAACAAAAAGGTTGAGTATCAAACTTTCCTTTCCACTCAATGGTCCACGCTGTTTCAAGACTGTCAACTGTCAACTTTTGTTTATATAGTGATTAACTGGATATACCAGTGTGCTATGCAAGTGATTAGCGCACGGACTGGCACCCAGTCAACATGTACGTTAGACCCTGACAAGGAGAGCTCCGTGGGAGACTCTCGAAGATTCCAGTCCCTCTATAGAAAGTCCCTGACTAAACACTAGAGAAACATCTTGAAGAAAACAGCAGGCCATTTTTAATAACATTACAACATCAAATACTACTGCAATGTATTCCCAGTAGCATTCCCATATAATAATATGTGTAGGAATACAATGTCGTCTGCTAGATGTAGTCCAGCTAGGCAATATGGCCGCCGTAGACGCCCATATACGTCACTCACAGAATAAATGTATGATTGAACTTTGTTACAGCTATGAGGACACTTCACTTGTTTTTTAATCAACTTTTATAAACTTCCATGATACTTTTTATGAAAAATATCCACCTGATCTTGTCAATTAATTCATAAAATGTTATGATTTTGCAGACTTGTGTCTATTAAAGAGAAATTCTTCTGTGATGCTTCAGTCACAAATTTTGTGTATTCAAAGGTACCCATTACCAAATGTCTTACTTCTCTCAATTCTGGAAGCTTTAAAGTCATATTGTAGGAAAATATGAAGATAAAATTCTGAAACTAAAGTTTGAACGCCCATGATGTGTTGACCTTGTTACATCGGATACATCCCTTATATTTTATATAGTTAAGCTGTGTAGGGTAAAGAATAGAGACTAGGAGAGTAAAGATAAGCACTCACACACAATTAAAAATGGATTATAATCATACAAATACCATCTTTTCTTTGCAAATTTGTTTATTTTATGTTATATGATAAAGTAATTAAATGATATTAAGAATGAGGACTTAGAGACACACAATAGTGATACAAATGTACAACAAGAGGTCTTGAAACTCTGCTTGTTTCTCACATGCCAATGGTTTATATTATGTTAGGCAAATTTACACTACGTCCGAATAAATCGCATTGCGTTGACGCATGCAATTTGAGGGTTTACATTACACGCGTTTTGCATGCGATCTTAATGCGAATATCATAAGTGCGATTGTTTTAGTTTCATATGTTATAATGTATGTACATGTATGTGTATGTACAGATGCATGTAATCACTGTAGGTGCATGTACAATGCGTGTATGTTCAGGTTTTATTATAGAATCTGATTTATGAATGTATGTATGTATGTATGTATGTATGTATGTATGTATGTATGTATGTATGTATGTATGTATACAAGTCTGAATGTATGTTTCTATCTACTAATGTACAGATATCTGTTCGCTTAATTTTTTATGACTGCTTTGCCTACACGTGGTTGGAATACCCCTTTCAGATAATGAAAATATGATGTCATATAGGGAATTCCAATGCGATTTTGAATGCGATGCGAATAAAATAGAACAGGTTCTATTTTAATCGCATTGCATTGCAACCCATGAAAACAAACGGACGTAGTGTATGACAACTCATTGAAAATAACGTGTTGCGTTCTTGTGCGATTATTTTTAACGCATCGCATCCAAAAAACGGACGTAGTGTAAACCCGGCCTTAGCAAAATATTGCTACTGATATTTAGATTATTGGAGTCTTACTACGTCTACGTCGTGTGCGCAGTCATCGCACATAAACCAACGTTTAGATTATCTTAATTATCTATGTATTTAATGAGTTGCGTAGCTTTACCATACATCACTGAATTGAGTTTTTTGTTTAAACTTACTTTGTTTTCAACATAACACGCATGTCTCTTTGTTGTTTAGTTGTGTACAAACATGAGATAAAAATTGTCTAACAAATTTCTCTAAATTTTACGTCCCAACGTTTATCACAAGTATTCGTATTACATACTAAATTTTTCAAACCAACTCTTACCTTATCAAATTAAAGATATCATTTTAAACTAATTTCTTATTTCGAATTCACATAGAATGTAAAAAGACTCTCTGAAGATCCACGATTTACTGCCTTCAGCTTGCTCCGCTCATCACCTTTCCAAGGGAGATAATTCACTATGTTCTGATTGAAGACCGGTTATGAAATAACCCCACACTCAGCTGCGCTGCGCATTACTAATCAGTGTTGCTAGATTGAGAGTTCAACGCGTCAAGGGGCTTACGCCGCCCAAAGTGGCGTCTTCGGCGCACCTCTTTATAAAAATAGAGCCATGGGCTCTGTAGCTCATCAGAGTTTATTTTGTTTGATGATGAAGACAGAAATATGTTGTCTCAATATAATGCACAATCCCTAACCCTGACAAATCTTAGTCTTGAAATTGAGAGAGAGCACTCAGCAAGGTCAACACACAGGAGATTATGCAATATTCTGACCCCTTGGCTCTGGTTACAAGCCAGCTGTGTTTTTTGTGTTTTACCGCCAAATTATGTAATAGACTCTTGCTTGCACTAAACACTGGCAGCACTGATCTAACTGTATAAGGCTTAAAGAGAACAGGCAATGTGATGAATCTCATGGTACATAGTACAATTTTGAATCACCTTGGCTAAACAATCTCGGTTCTAAGCCTTGTCATCCAAACATCTAAATATTCTGAACAAAATATTCCTTCTAGTTTGTTCTGGATGAAAACAGGATTTTAGGTAATGGCCTACGGGGCTCTTATTTGGGACCACTGGGTCACCAAATCTACAATTTAGAATCTCCATTGGCTAAAGACTCTTTACACAACATGACAACCTTCTGGGTCTTTTCGTTCTGGAGAAGAAGATGAAAATAATCTTATCTTATCATTTCATCACCAGTCATATGCAGTTCACATATCTCATGTAAAATAAAAGAATTCTTAACTCCTCTTCAATTTAGTCCTTTATGCCTTGTCACAATTTTCAGTTCATAGGCTATTCAATAGTTCTCATTTCACATTGATTACATCAATTTGACAAACATGTCCACAATGTAGATTGTTATCTAAAGTAGACATATATTTCAAATCATTGTGATTGAAGTGTCATAAAATATCAGTTCAAAATTCATTTTCAAAGGGTTTTTTTAGGCTGTGGCCCATATTTGGGGTCACAGGGTCACCAAATTTACAAGTTTGAATCCCCATTGGCTAAAGAGTTTGCATACAATATTACAGCCTTCTAGATCTTTTTGTTCCGGAGAAAAAGATGAAAACAGGATTTTAGGTAATGGCCTGTGAGGCCCTTATTTGGGGCCACAGGGTCACCAAATCTACAATTTAGAATCTTCATTGGCTAAAGACTCATTACACAACATGACAACCTTCTAGGTATTTTCGTTCTGGAGAAGAAGATGAAAATAATCTTATCTTATCATTTCATCACCAGTCATATGCAGTTCACATATCTCATGTAAAATAAAAGAATTCTTAACTCCTCTTCAATTTAGTCCTTTATGCCTTGTCACAATTTTCAGTTCATAGGCTATTCAATAGTTCTCATTTCACATTGATTACATCAATTTGACAAACATGTCCACAATGTAGATTGTTATCTAAAGTCGTCATGCATTTCAAATAAAGTGGTTGAAGTGTCATAAAATATCAGTTCAAAATTCATTTTCAAAGGTTTTTTCTAGGCTGTGGCCCATATTTGGGGTCACAGGGTCACCAAATTTACAAGTTTGAATCCCCATTGGCTAAAGAGTTTGCATACAAATTACAGCCTGCTAGATATTTTTGTTCCGGAGAAAAAGATGAAAACAAGATTTTAGGTAATGGCCTACGGGGCTCTTATTTGGGACCACTGGGTCACCAAATCTACAATTTAGAATCTCCATTGGCTAAAGACTCTTTACACAACATGACAACCTTCTGGGTCTTTTCGTTCTGGAGAAGAAGATGAAAATAATCTTATCTTATCATTTCATCACCAGGCATATGCAGTTCACATATCTCATGTAAAATAAAAGAATTCTTAACTCCTCTTCAATTTAGTCCTTTATGACTTGTCACAATTTTCATTTCATAGGCTATTCAACAGTTTTCATTTCACATTGATTACATCAATTTGACAAACATGTCCACAATGTAAATTGTTCTTTCAAGTCGACATACATTTCAAATAAAGTGAAAGAAGTGCACATAAAATATCAGTTCAAAATTCAATTTCGACAGGTTTTTTTGGCTGTGGCCCATATTTGGGGTCTCAGGGTCACCAAATTTACAAGTTAGAATCCCCAATTGCTAAAGAGTTTGCATACAATATTACAGCCTTCTAGGTCTTTTTGTTCCGGAGAAAAAGATGAAAACAGGATTTTAGGTAATGGCCTGTGAGGCCCTTATTTGGGGTCACAGGGTCACCAAATCTACAATTTAGAATCCCCATTGGCCAAGGAGTCTGTACATATAATTTCAGCTCTCTGGAGTCATTGGTTCTGGAGAAGAAGATGAAAATAGCTTTATAGCTTATGACCCCTGTGGCCCTTATTTGGGGTCACATGGTCACCAAATCTACAATTTAGAATCCCCATTGGCCAAGGAGTCTGTACATAACATTTCAGCTCTCTAGAGTTATTGGTTCTGGAGAAGAAGTCGAAAAAGTGAAAAGTTTACGGACGGACGGACGGACGGATGGACGGACGCCATCCCATGCCATAAGCCCATCGGGCCTTTCAGGTCTGATGAGCTAAAAATGGGAAAGGCCCGGCTAAAGCGACTCAATATGGTGACAACGTCTATCCTTGAGACTTTTAACAACCCTTTCATTTGACTCATTTGATTTGACACTTATATAGCTAATTGCTGACAGATATTTAAAAAATGACAAACGGCTTTGGTAAAAAATTCAAAATTCAAATATAAATCATGCAAAGATGGCTGATATAAATTAGGTTCATTTTATGCAATATATCTTCCACCAAAATGTTATTATACATCCTCGATAATCCAGCGCTATTGTTCCGATAAATCTACACACAAGCGCTGGAAAACAGTAAGGGTATTTATCCCTAACCTAGTTACCTCCCTTCGCAATGACTCAGCGAAACGCTTGCTTTCTAACAACCAATGAGATCACTTGAAATCAAGGGTGAAATAACAAGCACTCTCGTGTCAGGATCTTGGCTTGGTAGCACAGGGATTTTAATCATTTACCTCCACCCGTTTTGATAGACTAAATACACCCTTCTTCTTCTTAAAACTTTCTTTTGAGTTTCTGTCAGGTTTTCTACGCTGTATTTGTTACAAACTTTATCGTAATCGAGTGAGTCGGCCCTCCGCCAAGTTTGTTCCTATAAACAACGGTAGTGATGCGTTTTGATTGGTCGAGTTGTTTACGCAGATAGTGCCTGCGTTTCGTTTCTGATTGGATAACATGGACCCAAGGGAGGTAACTAGGTTAGGGATAAATACCCTTACTGTTTTCCAGCGCTTGTGTGTAGATTTATCGGAACAATAGCGCTGGATTATCGAGGATGGTTATTATAATGCGGAAGTGAAAATATGTCTACACAATATTTCAGCATTCTAGTGCTTTCAGTTCATAAATCACAAAGGACTTTTAGGATCTCTTTGACTCATACTCTAAAACATTAATTTGATCTCAAACAGTGTTGCAAATGCCGCTAAATGGAGTTGAAAACTAAAATCTGAAATCAACAAAATATAATCTTAGGGTACATGTCACACCAGGCAATTAATATCGAACATGTGAACATTTCACGGAAGGCAGACGACCACATTACAATGTTCACACCAACTTCCAAACGCAAGGCATAATTCTTGCCAGTTTGCATTACTGGCTGATTTAACCATTGCGGGTTTTCCCTCGTTTTGTTGTGTCAAGATAGTGAATCACTGCACCAGAAATGCATAGCGGGCCTGGATTTCTAAACACAGATTTTGTGAGAAAATACTACAAGGCCTAAATCAGCCAGTTATGGAGACTGGCTAGAGTTATGCCTTGCATTGGGAAGTTGTGTTCACACCTTCCTTCAGTTAATTTTGACAGTGTGCTTGAGTGTATCTTTCTGCCCAAAATGATATTTGAGACACAGGTTCAATTGTGTTAAAATAAATAAGAGTTATTGGCTATGTAGCTTATTAATCATTAAGAAAATACACTATACACGATTCAATTAAAATTTTATTAAGTTCATGTAGGTATAAAAAAAACGCTGTCCTTAAGTGTATATCTCCATTTTGGAGTCAAATCTTATAAATAAATATACCCATACTTGATGATATCAATATGATTCTCTGCTCAAATTATACGTACATTTCCAAGAATTAGAGCTGCATTATTTACGTATATGAATTTAAAGTTCAACAACATAAAAGAGACAAGAGTCTCATGACGCCCCGCCTAAAACGCCATGATCTCGTTCACCAGCCAATGAAAATCCACAACGCAACTGGCCACACGTCATTGTGGAGTTGCTAAATATGAATGACGTCACAGTTTATAAGTTTATACAGGTATGAACTGAATTTCTATGACTGTGTTCAACGAATCAGGTCCACGCAAAGGAATTGTTATTAATTTTATTAGTTTTTGTTATATAATTTTATTTCCTTTTCAGATACACAGACATATATAGCATAACATTCACAGTACAACAGTTTTCATTAGAAATACAAAAACATATTGGTACAGAACAACTGAAGAATTCAAGTTCACTTACATCCTCGATAATCCAGCGCTATTGTTCCGATAAATCTACACACAAGCGCTGGAAAACAGTAAGGGTATTTATCCCTAACCTAGTTACCTCCCTTCGCAATGACTCAGCGAAACGCTTGCTTTCTAACAACCAATGAGATCACTTGAAATCAAGGGTGAAATAACAAGCACTCTCGTGTCAGGATCTTGGCTTGGTAGCACAGGGATTTTAATCATTTACCTCCACCCGTTTTGATAGACTAAATACACCCTTCTTCTTCTTAAAACTTTCTTTTGAGTTTCTGTCAGGTTTTCTACGCTGTATTTGTTACAAACTTTATCGTAATCGAGTGAGTCGGCCCTCCGCCAAGTTTGTTCCTATAAACAACGGTAGTGATGCGTTTTGATTGGTCGAGTTGTTTACGCAGATAGTGCCTGCGTTTCGTTTCTGATTGGATAACATGGACCCAAGGGAGGTAACTAGGTTAGGGATAAATACCCTTACTGTTTTCCAGCGCTTGTGTGTAGATTTATCGGAACAATAGCGCTGGATTATCGAGGATGGTTATTATAATGCGGAAGTGAAAATATGTCTACACAATATTTCAGCATTCTAGTGCTTTCAGTTCATAAATCACAAAGGACTTTTAGGATCTCTTTGACTCATACTCTAAAACATTAATTTGATCTCAAACAGTGTTGCAAATGCCGCTAAATGGAGTTGAAAACTAAAATCTGAAATCAACAAAATATAATCTTAGGGTACATGTCACACCAGGCAATTAATATCGAACATGTGAACATTTCACGGAAGGCAGACGACCACATTACAATGTTCACACCAACTTCCAAACGCAAGGCATAATTCTTGCCAGTTTGCATTACTGGCTGATTTAACCATTGCGGGTTTTCCCTCGTTTTGTTGTGTCAAGATAGTGAATCACTGCACCAGAAATGCATAGCGGGCCTGGATTTCTAAACACAGATTTTGTGAGAAAATACTACAAGGCCTAAATCAGCCAGTTATGGAGACTGGCTAGAGTTATGCCTTGCATTGGGAAGTTGTGTTCACACCTTCCTTCAGTTAATTTTGACAGTGTGCTTGAGTGTATCTTTCTGCCCAAAATGATATTTGAGACACAGGTTCAATTGTGTTAAAATAAATAAGAGTTATTGGCTATGTAGCTTATTAATCATTAAGAAAATACACTATACACGATTCAATTAAAATTTTATTAAGTTCATGTAGGTATAAAAAAAACGCTGTCCTTAAGTGTATATCTCCATTTTGGAGTCAAATCTTATAAATAAATATACCCATACTTGATGATATCAATATGATTCTCTGCTCAAATTATACGTACATTTCCAAGAATTAGAGCTGCATTATTTACGTATATGAATTTAAAGTTCAACAACATAAAAGAGACAAGAGTCTCATGACGCCCCGCCTAAAACGCCATGATCTCGTTCACCAGCCAATGAAAATCCACAACGCAACTGGCCACACGTCATTGTGGAGTTGCTAAATATGAATGACGTCACAGTTTATAAGTTTATACAGGTATGAACTGAATTTCTATGACTGTGTTCAACGAATCAGGTCCACGCAAAGGAATTGTTATTAATTTTATTAGTTTTTGTTATATAATTTTATTTCCTTTTCAGATACACAGACATATATAGCATAACATTCACAGTACAACAGTTTTCATTAGAAATACAAAAACATATTGGTACAGAACAACTGAAGAATTCAAGTTCACTTACATCCTCGATAATCCAGCGCTATTGTTCCGATAAATCTACACACAAGCGCTGGAAAACAGTAAGGGTATTTATCCCTAACCTAGTTACCTCCCTTCGCAATGACTCAGCGAAACGCTTGCTTTCTAACAACCAATGAGATCACTTGAAATCAAGGGTGAAATAACAAGCACTCTCGTGTCAGGATCTTGGCTTGGTAGCACAGGGATTTTAATCATTTACCTCCACCCGTTTTGATAGACTAAATACACCCTTCTTCTTCTTAAAACTTTCTTTTGAGTTTCTGTCAGGTTTTCTACGCTGTATTTGTTACAAACTTTATCGTAATCGAGTGAGTCGGCCCTCCGCCAAGTTTGTTCCTATAAACAACGGTAGTGATGCGTTTTGATTGGTCGAGTTGTTTACGCAGATAGTGCCTGCGTTTCGTTTCTGATTGGATAACATGGACCCAAGGGAGGTAACTAGGTTAGGGATAAATACCCTTACTGTTTTCCAGCGCTTGTGTGTAGATTTATCGGAACAATAGCGCTGGATTATCGAGGATGGTTCACTTAAAGTTCTCTAGTTTCTTTTAAAACCCTCATACATTCATAGAAGTAGCCTGTAAATAGATTAATGCATACAGACCATACCTTAGTGAATTTAGAGTAATTGCAATCCGAGTAACATGTGAGTTTGTCAAATTCATAGACAAGTTTTAAATCTTGTTATATTGTATGAAGTTGCGGTAAGGATCCTTTTAATTTGGATATATATATTATACTTGACTGTTGTTATAATAAGGTTTAAAATCATAGTTCGCCTTTCAGGATATCCGAGGCATACATTGCGTTTTGAAAGGTTCAATTTTGAATATTTTTTTGCTTTATCCATGTTTGGATTATATCCCAGATGTTATTTACAATCGGACAATCGTAGAATATGTGAACTATAGTTTGGCAATGTAGCCCGCTCCAGTGGTGTATGTTTGTACCCTACAATAATACAATGATACATTAACTCTCGTTTTACTGTACTCATCACCAAATAAGGCATGTACTTTGTTAGCCAATGACATGTCGTGGTTTGAGCGTCGATTGGTCCTCTCATCCGGGTACTGCCAACATAGCTCATTCATTGGCTGGTTATTTAAAGCCACACGAGAGTTATTGAGCTCGGGGAATCAGGGTAGCTGTTGTAGGATAGCGGATACAATTACACTGATGACAGTCATTACAATTTTAGACTAAAATATCTCACACAAAGGCATTGTCACTTGATTTATAATTCGTAGTCCGCATTGGTAAAAGTATGTAACATAAAATGTGCATTGATGTATGTTAGCGGAATTTGTGAAAACAATTGATCACAAACATGCTGATAAATACAGAAAACCAAAATCAGAGACAAAAACTGTAAGCAGTGAATTGGTAGTATTTACATTATACATATGCAAAGGACATATGCTAATTAGAAAGAAGTATACAATCAGTTGCCAAGATCTTGAAGTAACTCGGCCGCTGTAACATGTTTTTATTGTACAAGAAGCAACGGTACAGAATGTTGAACCCATTTTGCTGGAACCTAGACATATGGTCTCTATAACGCAGTGTATAACCGTACACCGGAAATAATTAACGAGGTGTACATCGAAAAATGTTCCTAGGGTGGAGCGTAATGACCAACTTTTATCGCGTTTTTCACTCTTACGTCAACCTATTTCAACGTGAGTAGAACTTACGTTACACTCCAATACATTATTATTGAGTATAACATTATTGACATTGGTATTGGCAGCAAATGTGTTCCTCAAAACAATATTGGTCTCAACGTGTCAAGAGGTATTTCATCACCCGTTTCCTACGTGTTTTAGCAATTAAAATGTGTTCATAAGTACAAACTGAACTCTGAAGGGTTATTTGATACATAATGAAACTTTAAATTGTCCGTAATTGTAATTCACACATCATGTTTGTGCAGTAAAGACATCTTAACATGGGTCATGCATTTTGTGAACTGTAATGCTTCTAGTAATGCTGTGTACGGTTTCTTCACTGTGTATCATCGTACACCGGGTGTAGAGAGGTGTACATCGATGATGTGTTTGTAGAGAGGATTACAATAGCTACATTTTCAGCTTTATTTGGAAATAACATCAAGGACGGATAATTATCATAATAAAGTTTGCCTTGAATATTTTCCTTTTGCGTATAGACAAAGAACAAACTTGCTAGTGGGTTATTATATATACGTATAACATTGTATTTTCGCGTTGCTCAGTCTTGAGTTTGTATTTTGAATGACATATGTTCACATATTTTAATCATTTAAAACAAAATTATGCTAATAATAATGCTGCTAATCGTGCTGCAAAACGTCCTCCATTGTTCCGACTTCACCCATCAGTAATGTTGAAATGAACTTTCACTGATATATGTTGTCAAAGACAAGGAACTAAACAAATTATATCAAAATATATTTATTTCATTCATAGTATAAACAGATCTTGCATATAAAACAATGTTCCCCATTGGCGCTGTAGCTCATTAGGCTCACCATAAATAATAAAAAGCTAAACAAATTAATTTTCTAGGAGTAAATGTTAGAGGATTAAATAATCTACAATTCAAATTGGTCAAGGAATATGTACAAATTTCAGCCATTGGTTCTGCTGCTCATTTTTTATATGATATATATCATGATGTACATGTGAAAAAAAAGGTTAATAACATAAATTTAATAAAAGTGTTTCCTGCTCACTAGAAGAAGTAGAAACATAACTTTAAGGTGTGTTCTCAAATATGTTTTCAAATCAAGCCTTCTATTAGTGTTGTATAGCTTCTATAGCAGCCATTGTCTCTCTAACTCACCAGGTATTATTCATTATCTCTAAGGTAAGCACTTTAAGATAATTTAAGTCATTGCTCAGATACAAAATTTACACTTGATCTTCCACATTGATCGAGGTATTTTAAGCATTGCATTCAATATAGTTCTTTAGAATTAATAGATCGTACATCGTAAACAAAATATTTGTTACTCTAGTAACAAATATAATATATTAAATATATTGAAGGTGTGACCTCTATTGTTTTGTCTATTTTAGGCTTGTAACTCTCAAGGGATCAGTGGAATATGATACTCCAATAACCAGAAACCTTTTAGACCTCGTGCCCACCTCACCCAAACACCCCTCCTGGACTGGCTGGGCAATTGACAGGTGTTGCTGTTGTTGCTAGGGTAACACTAAGCTCAGCTTACGTATATGACTAAAGGATAATTTGACTTAAGGAGAAGGAATAAGCTATGTTTTTCATAATTTTTGTGCTACAGACATACAATTTTGTGAGTTTGAAAGCTCAAGAACAGTACTTTATGATTAAGCTCAAAATTGTATTAAAATGGAAAACAACTTTGAATTGCACTTGTGTAATGCCCTTTTGGGGGATAGGGTAATGAAACTTACAAATCTTAGTCTCCACCCAACTAAGATCATATTCCCCAAATTTTAGCTTTCTAGCATTGCTGGGATTGGGTAGTCATCCACATATTTATTTCAGAGGCTAAATGTCAGACTAGGTCTTGGGGAGAAGTTGTTTAAAGATTATAGGTGGACCCCTTTGCCATGCCCAAGATGAAATGTGAAAAGTTTACGGACGCAGGCCCATGCCAAGTCCATCTGGCCTATCAGTGAAAAGTTTATGGATGATTGGTGGATGCAATGTGATGCGATGAGCCCACTTCAGTCCATAGGAGCTAAAATATCCATTAGAATGAAATGAAGTGATTATGAATATACACATTTATCAATGACAATTAATTTAGCTTGAGAGAGCTACTAGACAACTGAAGCAAGAGAAAGGTACTGAAGAATATATTTCTCAAATGGATCAACAGGGTCTTGTTATACCTTAACAAAACTTCCAAAACATGTGGCTGATGAATGGCCTCACTTCTTATTGTTTTTATTTTTGAATGAATACTTTATGCAGTATTCTTTTCAAATTGTCAAATCTAACATCATCAAACTATTACCCTCTGTAATATGTTTCAATCAAGATTGTGTGATACTAATGTGTATAAAACATATACATGTATGTATAAACACACACAAAAATACACTCATAGAACCATCAGCTTAAAACACTGTTAAATTTCACCACTGTCAAGCCCATATTGTTGGGAGAAGGGTAATGACATATGTTAATTACAAGATACTAGTTTCCTTACACTACTGATGTTATTCTGAAAATGTAAGGTTCCTATGCAAAATAGTTTTGAAGAAGTCATTCAAAGGTCTCCCGTACATCACATCCTTGAAGATCTTCAATAGATTCAGGGAATAAGTTGTAATGAAATTGATTTCGAAAAAAAAGAAGTGGAATCATAAGTCTATTAAATGGTAACGCCAAATTCTTAGACCTTAGAATCAGTCACAACAGTGCAATAAAGCTGCATCCATTGTGTTTCATAAAGTTCTATTTGGCTAAAATACATGCCAACGTACCATATGTGCTGATTTCAGTACAAATAACTTGCATATTGATCACGAAATCACGAAAATCATAATTACTAGTTTCCAATTAAAATCTAGCAACATCATTATACATGTGCAAAAACCGAAACTACACATTTACATACACAGTACCCAATTACATACACAGTAGTTATATGACCTATAAAACATCATCAACCCAAACTTGTCATTTCACTCCTTCTAAATAAATATCCAAAGGCACGTCTTTCACAGTACAATGTCTGATTTTTTATCAGAAATCAATACTTCAGTACTTCTCGACAAAATAACACCATTGATGACGTTTGGCATATGTAACCCCCCAAAAACTGAATGGATGTACCTTTAAACATCCTCAACGATATAACAAGAGCATGACTACATTATAAATTCAGAAGAATTTGTTGAAAGTTCAGCGAGATAAGTGTTGCTCTTTGTTGGATACGCTGACTAACACTACAAGGAAACCTACCCCACATGCTGTTTCTCATGTCTGAACCTTCTAGGAATCCTACCCCACGTGCTGTTTCTCATGTCTGAACCTTCTAGGAATCCCATCCCACATGCTGTTTCTCATGTCTGAACTTACCCCACATGCTGTTTCTCATGTCTGAACCTTCTAGGAATCCTACCCCACGTGCTGTTTCTCACGTCTGAACCTACGAGAAATCCTACCCCACATGCTGTGTCTCATATCTGAACCTTCTAGGAATCCTACCCCACATGCTGTTTCTCATGTCTGAACCTTCTAGGAATCCTACCCCACATGCTGTTTCTCATGTCTGAACCTACTAGGAATCCTTCCCCACATGATGTTTCTCATGTCTGAACCTGGCCCACCGATCAGAGAAGCGCACATCACAAACCTTGCACTTGTAAGGTTTCTCACCCGTGTGAATATTGCGGTGGTTTTTCAGAGTTTGTGGCAGTGAAAATTTTTTGTTGCAAAACTCACATACATGATCTTTTACTTTTGTATGAGTGAGCATATGTCTTTTCAGGAATAGTTGTAAGCGGAAACCTTGTTGACATTTACTGCATTTGAATGGTTTCACCTCAGTATGGGTCTGTGTGTGATTTTTCAAAACATGCTTAGTCTTGAACCTCAAGCCACATACATCACAAACAAATGATCTCTCTCCATGAGTTCTCATATGGGAATTCAAATGAGATTTTGAATAGAAGAGTTTGTTGCATTGGTCACATGGAAAGTCCTTAGATCTCTGTAAATGAGTTTTCTTATGTGCTGTAATTGTTGATTTTGTAAGAACTTTGTCACAAACATCACATTTAACATATTGTTTTTCCTTCTGTCCAGAATGTCGCTTTTTGACATGTGTCTTCAGACAGCCCTCAGAAGGAAATTGTAAGGGACACTGTTCGCAATGATATGGTTTCACCTCTCTGTGTATGTTCTGATGAGTTATTAAATAACTGTGTTTTAAGAATGCATATCCACAAATATCACAAACAAACTGTTTTTCACTATGGATTCTTACATGCTGTTTCAATTTAGCAAGTGTTGGATATTTCCTGGAGCAGACTGTACATGGCAACATCTGGGAAACCTTCATAGAACCTGTAAAACCACCTGCTGTGTCTTCACCAATTGCTGCCAGAGAGGCATGGACCAGTTTGTGTCGAGAAAGCAATTCAGGTTTTGCAAAGTTTTCATAGCAAATATCACAACTGACACCATCTCTGTCAGCGCCATGGTTCTGCTGTTCATGGAAGTAAAGATCTTTTCTGGTCTGGAAGATTTTGAAACAAATAAGACAGGTAGATTTGGACTGCCAATTCTTGCGATCTATATTGTTGTTCTTGATATTAAAACTGACCCAAATGACCCTGCAAAGCCTCAAAATTAGCAAATACTTTGTTACACTGCTCACATTTGTAATGGCCTTCCTCAAGCATGTGGTTCTCGAGATCTTGAGCAGATTTGAACTCAGACTTACAGCATACACACTGAAATTTGTCCATATGACCAAGTGTGTGACTAAATAGCAACAAATTTGATCTAAAATGTTCACCACATGTTTCACATTCCATGTATTTCAGAATCTCCATTTTTTCTTCATCAGAGTGGAACCTAATGTGACGTGAGAGATTATGAGAGTTTCTTAAGTTCTTGTGACATATCTTACAAGTGAAGGTCTTTTTTACAGTTTCGCCATGCTTTTTCATATGCTTGATCATATCAGCCTTGTTGGTTGTTTTCAAGTCACAAAAAGAACAAGATAGGAATATCCTGGAGTGGTAGGACACATGGTTGATGCACTGCCTTTTCAAAACAAATGTCTTCTGACAAATATTACACAAATACTGGCCATCTTTCTTGATTACATGGTCTGCGTAGCTAGCCGTATCTACTTGGAAGCTTCTAATATTCTCACCTTCACTTTTTGTTTTTTCTTGGTCAATCTCTTTTTGGGGATCATCTGCAGGAACACTTTTCTCAGAGAGTTGGCCTACTTGCTGATTTGGTTCACCTTTGAGACGATTGGTCTCTTGGAAGTCATCTGCCTCTGACTTTGAGTTGTTATCCGAGTCCTCACAATTAAAGTCACTGTCCAGATCAGAATCATCACATACATCCTGGACATCATTATCACTGTCACTTTCTTCACAAGGAAGCTTAGGCTTCCTGGGAATTCCTGGAGACATTTTGCTAGAGGAAAATTCTCCTTCTTTGTTAGATACATCATGATCTGGATGATTGGTTTTGGTCATGGCATGATCATCAGGTTCTTTAGCCCAATCTTCAACATTCTGGTTTTTGGATTCTGAACATGTTGTTTGACTAGTTGAGGCATTTCCTTTGATCTCTTCAACAGTTTGTAAGCTGTTATAATGAGCACTGCTTGAACTTTCCCTATCATCAGACTGGTTTGAATCAATACTAACTGCTCTGTTAGAATGTACATGCTCTGAAGCTGTTGTAGATTCATGGTTATTCGAATCTGACTTTGAATAAGGCTGACTGTCTTGAGATTCACCTGTGCTGAACAAATCATTTTGTGTGTTTGGTACATTTGACTTAGCAGTTCCTTCTTCGTCTTTTACATTCTTGGAGCACAACAGTTCGGTACCATCGTTGGTAGAGCCAAGCTCTTCAAATGTGTTAATACCATTACACACTTTAGACTTTAAGTGGCTTCTTGTATGTCTTTCAAGGTGGTGTTTTGTATAAAAGCTACGGTCACAAAACCTACACTTAAACTTTCCACTCTGCATATGTCTGAGCACATGAGATTGTGCTATAGCACGAGTTTTCAGAATTTTGTCACAGAGTTTGCACTTAAATTGGGTGTTTTCACCTACAATAAATGTGTTTGCCTCTTTTGCTGTGAATTGTTTTCCATCTTCTGCTTCAAAATCATATGAGGATTCTGTTGTGTCTTTTCCTTGGTATTTACTGATTGTACCTCTACTCTTGGCCGAATTTTCATGGATTTTCATATGACGCTCTAGATGATGTTTTGTACGGGCAGCATAAAAGCACTTTGAACACGAGAAAGAAGGTAATACAAAGTGGTACTGTATATGAACTTGAGCTGTTTTCTTTGAACAGAGTTCTTTTCCACAAAGTGAACATTCATATATTCCTTCTTTTTCAACAAGGAATTTTAATGCTTGATAGAGAGGCATATTCTTCAAAGGTTTATTTTTGTGATTCTGGCATTGTTCACGTTCTGTGTCTGTAGTCTTTGCTTCTGAATGTTTCCCTAAACTTTTCAGTAATACACCTTCTTGAACATCATTAGTTGGTTCAGCACATGGCAGTCCACTGATTTCAATGCCACTTTGTGAGACTTTTGCATCAGAATCTGAACATGTTTTTGAATCTTGTACACACTCTTGAACCCCTAATTTGTTAGTGTTGCTAGCCCCAGAAAAGAAATGATTGAACACATGGCCATACACTTTAAAACAGAGACTGAATATACCAAAACAAACTTTACAGGAAAATTTACTTCCCTCTCTCTGAATGTTATCTTGAATCTTCTTGACATCTTCTTCCCTGACTCCACCAATGGTAGCATGCTGTTTGATATGAAGACCTTCATGTGCATGCAAATGACATTTTCTTTCAAGAACATGACCACAAAACCTACAGGTGAATGTGTTTTTTGACCTTTGTAAATGGCCATACACATGAAAATATATCCCTTTCACGTTATCATAAGACTTTTCACATATGGAGCAGATAAAGCTGTCATCTTTCTGTTGATAATTCATTTTGATAAGAGCAGCTTGCCTTTCAGGTTTCCTCTTTGGTGATTTACATTTAGAATCTGCTATTTTATCAATTGATGGTTTTCCTTTCCCCCCGGTTTTCTTTCTTTCTGTTTTTTCTTTTTTCCTGTTTGTAAAAGGAAAGAAATGAGCAAAAACATGGTTGTAAGTATTTAACCTTTTTTGGCTGTAAAAGTCACAAATTTTACATTTGAAACCACCATCTTCCTCAAGAATATGTTCTGTTATGTTCTTAATATCATCCTCTGGGACCTCTCTACCAACACTTGCATTCTGTTTTTTATGAAAATCTTTGTGCTCTTTGGCCGTATTTTTACAAACAATTTCATGACAATATTGACAGATTTCATCTTCACCTCCTAGCTGGCAAACATGATTTTCTATTCTGTTGTTAGTGTCCAATGTTGCTGAGCACTGAGTCCTTGACACATGATCCTCTCCTGGGGCAGACTGAGATGTAGCATTCAGCATGGCTTTCTCTGATGTTGATGTACCAGCAGTCACTTCTCCATGATCATTTGTGGGGACTGAAGAACCATTATCTGCTTCAACATCATCATCAGAGAATCCTGGATCAGCTAATGAACAATCATCAGCGGTATCTGCATCCTCTTCACCCTCATTGTCTGATTTGGGTTCTGGTTCTTTGACAGGAGATGAAGAACACCCAATATTAGCTTGTGGAGCCCCTGGACCACCATGAGCAGTTGCTACAGAAGCCTGGGATAATGTTGTCTCAAGAACTCCATCACAAACTGCTATGGCAGCATTTACTGCATTGAAGTGATCATCAGTATCATCAATGTCATCACTATCATCATCAAACTCAACCTCCATGGAACCTGACTCTCTTGGTCGACTTGTGTTTTGTGCAGCTGAAATTGATGGCCTGTCCTCTTCGATGACTGAATTGCCACTCTTCAGCTCTCTGTCATCCAATCTTTGAGAAACATTGTTTGTCATTGATTGATTGATTTTGTTCATATCAAGACGTTCAAGAACAACTTTCACATTTGTCAATTCATAAAGGCTGGTCAACCTTGCCAAAGGGCTCTTCAAATTGTATGAAAGGAGTTTAGATTTGATAGCACCTGATACACCAATTTCCTTCCTCAACTGTGTAGCTTTTTTTGCTTTGAACTTCCTTTCATTTGTCCTCTGTTCATCATGTTCTTTTATGTGTAGGTTCTTTTCAATTGGCTTCTTTGAAAGAAATTTGGGCTTATTCTTAAGAGCATGGAACTTTGCATGACGTTGCACCTGTACTTTACTTCTCATACTTTTCTTACATATTGTGCATGTAAACTTTTTTCCATCTATGGTGAATATTCCAAAGCATCTCAAATTGTGGCCATGTTTGCCAATGGAAGCGTCTTTCTTCTGCTGTGTCTTTATCCCTTTTTTCTCACATCCTTTCTGACCCAGATGTGAGTTCCAGTGTTGAGTGAAGGAATTCCTTGAAGCAAACTGAAGACCACACACACTACACTTAAAGGGATCTTTGGCTCCATGGGAGCGCAAATGGAGAACAAGAACCTGTTTGGACCCAAAGCTCTTTCCACAGATATTGCAAGTGAGACCTGGTTTAAAGATGTGACTCCTCTTGTGAGCCTCAATCTCAGAACATGGGTATTCCTTTCCACAGATAGGACAAACTTCATTTTCAGCCCCAAAGATATGTTCTTTTAAATGTTCACACAAAAGAGAGAAGTCAGAAAATGTTTCTCCACATTCTTGGCAGTCAAATGTCTTCTTCTCATTGTGAGTCTGGATGTGGATCTGAAGGCACCAGGATGTGGAAAACTCCTTCTGACAGATTCCACACTCAAAGTTGATGGAATGACTTCCAGCCTCTCTCTCCGAGTTCTTACATTTAACATTCTTCTTGAGCTTCTTTGGTTTAGGCATTTTGGTCATTTTCCTGTCATCCCATCCAATCTGAAAATAAAACAAAGATTACATTAAAGAAGCACTTGATCTGACACAAATGTAAAGTACCAGACAAAGTCACATCTGCACAAATGAGCTACAGTACTAACAGTATTAATCACTCCACTTTCTTCTTTAACACAATATCCACAACTAAGATAGGATTTATGATTTATGTAACTGCACAGATAATTTTCATTAAATTCAGGTAATTAATGTTGTATTGTGAAAGTATATACATTCCTAAGTTGTAGATCTAATCGTAACTTTGGTACATATATATATAATAATATATTTCTATTTTGGAAGTTAATTGTATGTTGAGGTTAAAAGACATATCTTAGATATTAATAAAGATTGAAGCAATAAGGGCCTTCAACCAATAATATGATTATGATTCGTTGATCTTGTTATAACTCTGATATCATTTATATAGTAAAGCTGTGTTTAGTAAAGATACCAGGAGAGTAAAGAAAATCCCTCACACAAAATTCAACCATGATAAACAGTATAGGCCCTTATCATATTATCAGCAAATACCTTATTTTCTTTGAATTGAATTTTATGTTACCGGATAGATGCACCATAACACCAAATAATAGAGACACTGGCTCTGTAGCTCATCAGGCTTTATATACATTAACTAATTCAAAATATCAACTTCTAGGTGAGAGGTACAACAAATAGGAAGCACTTTAAATGGAGAAGATACAAAAGGTCTTAAGGTCCTTACCCCTCTGACCAATCTTTGAAGCCAGAGAAAATGAAAATAGGTTTTTAGGTTATGGTCTGTAAGGCCATTATTTGGGGCCACAGGGTCACCAAATCTACATTTTAGAATCCCCATTGGCCAAGGAGTCGGTACACATAATTTTAGCTCCTTGGACCTAGTGTTTCTGGAGAAGAAGACGAAAATGCAAAAAGTTTACAGACTGACGGACGGACAGACGCCGGACACCATGCCATAACAAAAGCCTTTCAGGTCAGATGAGCTAAAAATGGCATTTTGAGTCCCGGAAAAATGAATTCATCTTCAAAAAGCTGTAACTTCCTCCCATCCCACTGAGAGCATTTTCAAGGTCTAGGAAAACTGCAGCCCCCTTCCCTGCTCAAAAAACTATCCAACCCCCTTACATATTGTGAAGTATTTAAATGATAATAATTTTAAAATGAAAATTTGGGGCACAAAATTGCAATATTAGTCAAAATAATGTTTTTTATTATAGAATAATAGTATTAAGGGCATTTTGCTTTCACTTCTTTTAAAAAATATCATGGGATCCTCTATTATCATGGTAATTTGTCATTTACGGAAAATCTTATGCAAACTTGCACAAATTACTTATTGTATTATGCTAGGATCTCATATTAATATATCATGTTTGAAATGTATCTTCATTCTTCATTGCATAATCATTTATCCAAGTGACAATGAACTTGAACGTCTTTACATATGGCACATCTGACAAAGCATTACACCTCTAGTAGAGGTCTTCTACTGAACGGAAAATGATTTTTCACTGATTTTCCTTTCAATTCAATTCCAGGTCAATGGATCGTTTTAAATTGAGGATTAGTGTAAACAGCAATAAATAAAGAAAGTTAACATATGTGTATTTTTTTCGGATAGTTGCTCTATTGACAGTAGAAGGACAGAGGACAACTCTGATAGCTTTATTCAGGAGAGATGGATTTCCAATTGTTAGATTCACACAATCCTAAATAGAAGGTTAAACCTTCCAACAAACATCAACAATTGTATTGACTGTGTTTTCAGAAATAATGATGCCAACATTATCAGTTGAGATTTAATTTGTTGTGGACTTAAAGGGAAAGTTCTATCACTGATCTATCAGCAGCATCTTGGTTTCTTGGCCTTACGCGAAATGAAAAAAAAATGCTATATTTATTCCAATTTATTATATGTTTATAATAAAACATATAGGCCTACAATGATAGAATATTCACATAGTAACACATAACATATAATAAAGCTAGTAACAAATGATATGAAGTTTTCCCCATTCACAGCGCCAATGAATGGCTTCAGTTCTCATTGTTCTATATTTCAACAAATGTGCTCTTGTCTTTATCAAGTTGTGAAATGTAAAGTCATCAAAATATTAACTCCATTAATAACATTCAATTTGTTGTGTTTTAAGTACATAATATTAGTTACACAGTGTTTTGACAGGATGTACGCGACTGTAAGACCCTTGTATATTCCGTATTTTCCTGAGGCGCAGCCGAAGGAAATGCGGAATATACAAGGGTCTTACAGTCCTGTACACCCAGTCAAAACACTGTGTAACGAATTTATTACTCTTTAGATCTATTAATTATACCCTACGAATTATACCCCCGCTACAAAGTAGTCGGGGTATATAGCGGTCAGCACGTCCGTGCGCCGTCCGTGTGCCGTCCGTCCGTCCGGTTTTTGTTCCGCTCATAATTCTGAAACCAGTTGCTCAAATTTTACGAAACTTGATATGTACAACCACCATGATGTGTACATCTGCCTTTTGTATGTTTCATACCCTCATTTGCATAATTTATGCAAATTTTCTCCGTTTTTCGACTTTGCCATTCACAGTTTTTGTTCCACTCATAACTCAAATACTAATTGTTCAAATGTCTTGTAACTTGATACATATAATCATCACAATGTGTACATCTGCCTTTTGTATGTTTCATACCCTCATTTGCATAATTTATGCAAATTTTCTCCGTTTTCGACTTAACCATTCACACTTTTTGTTCCACTCATAACTCTGAAACCAGTTGTTCAAATGTTACGAAATTTGATATGTACAATCAACAAGATGTGTACATCTGCCTTTTGTATGTTTCATACCCTCATTTGCATAATTTATGCACATTTTCTCCGTTTTTCATCTTCCCCATTCACACTTTTTGTTCCACTCATAACACAGACACTAATTGTTCAAATGTTACGAAACCACTGATGTGAACATCTGTCATTTTTATATTTCATACCCTCAATTGCATATTTGTATGTTTCATACCCTCATTTGCATATTTAATGCCATTTTTCAAATTTTTCAACTTTTACTTCTAACATGCTTACAAGTGTAATACTTACTCTGCTTTAATAATACTTATATATAATGGTCTGTTCATACAAAAGTTAAACAGTGATGCCCTTTTGCTATTTTCAAACATTTCTCTTTGACCAATGTTAAAAGCGGGGGTATCATGAGTGAACTGTGCTCACTAATCCTCTTGTTGTACTTAGTTCACTCATTTCCGATAACATATATAGGCTACATAGCTATTTCCGTTTGTGATAAACAAAAACTGCACACTGTGAAACAGCGAAAACACTGTAAAGAGTTTACCACTCTATATCAAGGGAGATAACTCTGCGGCTAAAAAATAATCGATTTTTAATTTATTCTTACCTGAAGAATAAAAGAGAGAAACATGTTTTTATTGAATTAGTCTATTAACACAAACAAAATAAAAAATGTATATAGGTTGAAATCACCGTACTTATGTTTGTTAAGGTAACTTTTGATTCTGAAATTCCGAGTCCAGCCACAGTTTAACTTCCGCATTCCATCTAAGGTCAAGGTTATCCGTAAGAACTGTGTAGTTAGTCACATGACCTGTCTTCAAGGGTCATACGAATGGTACACCCTGGCAAATCTGCCTACACGGTTTCGTATGCATTGGCTATTGACCAATCAGAATTCAACAAATTTATCTAAAGGGTAATAAAATATTAATAGCACATGTGTAAAAAAGGAATATCCTCTTAAATTTTGTTTCCACAAATAACGCCCTGATAGAACTCTCCTTGTAAACTAATGTTGATGTAATCATTATATGGTGATAATTTTCTTTTTATATATGCAAGTACAGCAGCCCCTGTGCTGTGTACAAACATGCAATTAAATTCTAAATATTGTATACGTTGATAGCGATATCATAATAAACTAACACTTAATGTAGAGATTGTTTATAATTGTTCAAGCCACTGTTGGTGCGTTGTTATCTCAATGATTGAAGCCTGAAGGATGCATGATTCTGAAATCAGGGCCGTGTTCAAGATAGGTTTCAAAGTAATCGCTCAATGAGCGATTACTTTTAAACCTTTCTTGAACGCGATTGCTCAATGTAGCGCTACGTAGCAAGGCGAGCAAACGTTGAGGAATTTGCACTGTGTCGTTCAAGAAAGAAGAAGCGCTCATTGAGCGCTACATTGAGCGATCAATGAGCGCTACGAAGCGCTTCATTTTGTTGAACCGCCGGCAGGAAATTATCTGACAAGGTTGCCTACGCTAAAGTTAAACGGGCAACAGTATTATTGGGTTTACAGATATTTAAATTATACCCAAATTTCAAAACAAACGCTTACCTTATTACATTAATGAATTGTTATCAATTATTCTCTTATTGTTCATTCACAATGTTTGGCTTCTTATTTACCAAGGGAGATAATTCACACTGTCCTGGTGGCTATACTTGATTCATTCAAGCGGCGTATACACGATCCATGTGACCGGCGTACGGCCGTCCCTGGAAACGGTTCATAAGGTGAACGTGTATCAGTGTATAAGACAGAAAGAAATCAACATCCCTCAAACTAGCTTCAATAAACTTTTCATATGATGCAAGTATTTTCTAATCATTATTTCGAAACATGGATTAACATTTTATGATCGTGACTGGGTCTAATAATTTTATATGCACATTTCCAGCAAAACTTACTTTAGAACTTTGCAAATATTCTAAACAAAATGCAAAACCACGATTTATCTAAATCCTTGGTGAAACTAAACTCATATCTATGGAATATATGTTCATAAACACAGAAGGGAAATCGGTGTATATGCACTGTATTCCAACATAGTACTTATAGTGTCTCTACCATCGCGGTATTTGAAATTTTCATTGATAGATCTAAATATTACATTTAAAATGAATAAATGACCAAACTACACTCATTAGAAAAAACATAATTTTGGATTGATATAATGATTAAAAATATTATTTTCTAAACTAAACAGAAATAATCTATTGCACAAAAGTCAGAGGTGGATACAGAGGGGGTCGGATTTTAAAATAACCATTGAAACCATAGTCAAAACAATGGTGGACCCCCTTTTGCGAGAGAGATGGTGCCGTTACACCATACAAAAACTGTAGTCTGTTACACTTTGTGACATTCGGCATCAAGGAACAATATCCCCCCTCTCCACTGAGAACACTTTTGGAGTCCTATAAAGTGCATTATAAGCTGTCACTAATGATGGTAACGGAACATTCCTATGTTATTTTCTTTTTAAATAAGAAAAAAAAACAATACTCAATATGCATTGTTAATCAACGTTTCGCTGGCGAATACCTCATGATAATTAAATCCATTCACCTTCTGAACAAATGTCTATATTGATAAACCTCAAAGATGAAAGTGCAAAAATAGAATGTTTAACTTTTTCGGCAAAATGTTAACTGAGATTTGGACAATATTGAATTCAGACACAAATGCAAAGCATAATACATACCAAACGTATTTACAAAAAGCCCTACTGACAAAGCCCATCAATGTTATACATTTTTAAAAAAAAGTTAACTCACAAAAAATTATTTGCAGAAATAGTTGACACTACCATAATACCAATGTTGTTGATACCGATTATGATGTGATAGAGGTATAGACGAAATTTGTTAATGCGCACCTTTAATTGTCATCTACGCAGAGGGGCCAGAAGACACGATACAAATATTTCAACCGAGTCAAACATTCGATTTTGAACATCTGTGATGAAGATATACTAGTATATGTCGTAAAGAGATATAAATAATTGCATTCATGACAGTATGATGCTTGTTTAACCATGCATGGCTATTTCAGAGGGTTTCCTTTTTACATAATGGTATTAAAGTTAAAATTGTATCACACATTGGAATAACGTTAGTACAATATAATGTCGTCATAATGTTCCTTCTTGGAGTTTGAAATCAATGACGCATCATTACTGTATGATGTCATAAAATAAACCAGAAGCCATAGTTCAACCAATCTCCTATCTCTCCTGATTAAGGAGATTTCAAAGCAACGGTTCCAATTTTTCTTTCACAAAGTCAGTTTCAGTCATCTTTATCCTATTGATTAAAATATCTTGCATTTTTGTTGGTATGTAGTTTCTTTGTCCCTGGGTGTAGAGTTGTCAGGCCCTTGTAATTTTCTTTCATGTTTATTAACCGCGTCTTGAAAAGCTCAAGGTAATTCAGATGACTTTTAAAAATATCTATAGAAAGGTGATCGTATTATAATGGTGTGCACATGCGCATTATTTTATGTTCCATGGTAAAATTTTGATTCTGCTCTGTGGTGTTAGATCTACTGAAGGTCAAAATAATTTATTATGTCCTGTGTATACAAATAAATTTGTTTTAAAGATATCTTAGCTATCCTAGTGGGACATATATTTGATAAGGTGTGAACATATAGGTTTTTTATAAAATGCTGTGACTAATGAGTTATGAATGACTATCTTTTGATTGTTTTTTAAAAATGTAATTAGTGTATGAATGTTTTTGTAACGTTAATCTCAATTAAATTTTCACTACACCATGTGACTAGATTATCAATGTCCCGCCTGTACCTGTCCTCACTGTCCGCAGGGAGTGCCACAAGCGCTGAATCATCGGCGAATTTGATGTTTGAACATATTGATTCAAGGGCCGCGCACTCATTCGTGTATACTATGATTAGAAGGGGAGATCACACACATCCCTGGCTTATTATAGGCACGCCAAGGTGTAATATTTGGGCGTCAGATAACTTTTTAGCATTGAATGTTAATACAGTTTGAAATCAGGTCATATTTTGGGTGTTGGACGATGCCGTTTTAGTCCTTAAAGTCGGAAATAGGACACTTTCGCCTTCCCACGAACCGCTACATCCAAATAAAAATAGAGCCATGGGCTCTGTAGCTCATCAGGCTTAATATACATTAACTAATTCAAAATGTCAACTTCTAGGCGAGAGGTATAACACATATTAAGCACTTTAAATGGAGAAGATGAAATATGTCTTAAGGTCCTTACCCCTCTGATCTATCTTTGAGGCCAGAGATAAAATCCCCTACAAATAAAGTCATACTTGAAGATTTAATTCCTTAATGTTGTTTCCTTTAAATTACCTCCCTTTAAAGAGCACATAAAATCCCTAGATGAAATAGCTTTTCAGGTCATGACGTCTGTGACCTATATTTGGGGTCGCAGGAACACAATTTAGAATCCTCATTGGCCAAAGAGTCTGCACATAACTTTTCAACTCTCTAGACCTTTTGGAACTGAAGAAGAAGATGTAAATAGGTATTTGGGGTTGTGACCCTAGTAACCCCATTTGGGATCATGGGGTCATGAAATCTACAATTTAGAATCCCCATTAGCCAAGGAGTCTGCACACAACTTTTCAGCTCTCTAGACCTTTTGGAACTTGAGAAGAAGATGAAAATAGGTTTTTAAGGATGTGACCCCTGTGACCCTATTTGGGGTCACGGGGTCACGGAATCTACAATTAAGAATCCCCATTGACCAAGGAGTCTGCACATTACTTTTAAGCTCTCTAGACCTTTTGGAACTGGACAAGAAGATGAAAATAGGTTTTTAAGGATGTGACCCCTGTGACCCCATTTGGGGTCACGGGGTCACACAATCTACAATTTAGAATCCCCATTGGCCAAGGAGTCTGCACACAACTTTTCAGCTCTCTAGACCCTTTGGAACTTGAGAAGAAGATGAAATAGGTTTTAAGGATGTGACCTCTGTGACCCCATTTGGGGTCAATGGGGTCACGAAATCTACAATTAAGAATCCCCATTGCCCAAGGAGTATGCACACAACTTGTCAGCTCTCTAGACCTTTTGGAACTTGAGAAGAAGATGAAAATAGGTTTTTAAGGATGTGACCTCTGTGACCCCATTTGGGGTCATGGGGTCACACAATTTCAATTTAGAATCCCAATTGGCCAAGGAGTCTGCACACAACTTTTCATCTCTCTAGACCTTTTGGAACTGGAGAAGAAGATGAAAATAGGATTTTAAGGATGTGACCCCTGTGACCCCATTTGGGGTCAATGGGGTCACGAAATCTACAATTTAGAATCCCCATTAGCCAAGGAGTCTGCTCACAAAATTTCAGCTCCCTAAACCAAGTGGTTCTGGTGAAGAGGATGAAAATGCGAAAAGTTTACAGACGGACGGAATGATGGACGGATTGACGGATGAACGGATGGACGGACAGACGGACGGACGCCGGACACCACGCCATGCCATAAGCCCATCGGGCCTTTCAGGCCAGATGAGCTAAAAATGACAGGAGGTACCTTGCAAAATCAAAGTTTTTCTCTCTATATTTGGTCTTAAATATCTGGATTTACGTTTACATCTCGACAGGCTGTGGAAAAGTGAAAGTGAAAAATATATATTGTCAAACAACACCAGCCCAATATAAAATAATTGATTATCTGATATATTATATACATATTACACATCAAGTTTAATGGAAACTGGTTCTCAATTCTTTCAATCATTCTATTATATCTGATGACAGTTCAAAATTCATTTCAGTATATATTCCTGAAATCGTTCAGCTTGTTTTCTGGTTCTCTGAACACAACGTGGTTCTCTAACCTGAAGATCGTTAGATATTGGTTCATCTCGACCAACATCTGAATGTTCTGTCTCACTCTTTCCAGTGTCAGCAGCTTCAGCTTGCTCTGGAACAGGTAGTGTCACATGTATATTCGGAGCTCGAGGCACCAGTTCCTGGACGGTCTCTTCAGATCTCTCTGGAAAACCTTCCATACATGAGACGTGTGTAAGGCATTTAACATTTCCTTCTGTTATCGACCCCAGTATTGCAGTTAACAATCTGGAAACAGTCTCTCTGTTTCTTATGCAAGATAACGTGTCTCACATTATTGTACATGGGCTCTAATTTTCCAGGCAAAAAGTTCGCTAAGTACATCACCCCAATCAAATGTATTTCTATCTTTCATGTTCTCTGCATACTCCAGATTTTAACACAGATATTTCGGACGTTGTACATTCTAATCCTTTCAATCAATGGTTGCAGTTCTAAAAAATTTCTTGAGATGTCTAGGAAAACGTTCAATTTTCCCATTACATGTACTTTTATGAAAATACGGCGAAGATCTGATGTGTGTAATACCTGTCATCTTGAGGTATTTTCAAAACTCTGAACTAACAATCTGTCTAACATTGTCAGTGACCATGTTGTCAGGGAATCCATGCTCTGAAAACATTATTTCTAACTGTGATGGCGACACGACTGTACAACATTGAGAAGTCATACTTGCAGCGGTATATATAGTTATATATTGCCGTATAAATACTACACTGCAGTATCTTCCACGGGCGAGTATTAAAATCATCTATCAAATGTTCAACATTAGAATCCATGTTCGGCTAATATAATCTGCTTCGTTCTGACGCTTGATGGGTTCCCCTTCTCAACACTGTTGGCACAATCAGTCTTTCTTATCTTAACATTAATGATTCAAATGTAGAGAGTTCATCTTTATACCTAAAATATTCAGTGTCACAATTCAAACTGAATTCCCTAACTTCATAAGCACTGAATGTCAAAAATCATAACAATTTCCAAGCAAATCTCCGAATGCGTGGCGGTAACTTTGCAGTTTTCTGTTGAGTTAACATATGAATCAAAGGATGATGACCAGTTTGCCAAACAAACTTTCTACCCCAAATATATTTATGGAAATGTTTAACTGACCAAACATACCATAGTGCTTCACGCTCAATCTGTGAATCACGTCATTCAGGTTCAGTAAGAGAACAACTTGCAAGAGCTATCGATTTCATAGGACCATCTGACTGTTCATGTAACAGATCCATGACCAACTGGACAAACATCAGTAATGACAACTGTAGAAGCATTCAAATCATACTATGCTAAAGACACACTCAGACTTATAGCCTTCTTCAAAGTATTAAATGCAGTTTCAACACGAGAATCCCACTTCCATGGAACACATGCTCCAGTCAACTTTCTCAAAGGTTCACACAACTCTGTAAAATTAGGAAAAAAATTCATGAGATAGTTGCAAGCTCCAAGAAACGATCCGTTAGTTCTGGGTCCACTTTCACAAAGCATCCTTTACTAATGTTAACCTTAACTCCCAGTTGTTAACATTGCACCAAGGTAACCTTAGTGACTTACGATCACCTTCGTACTTCGTGAAAGGAGGCCCAGGTACATTAATGTTTGCTGTGTGGGAAGCTAATTCTACTGCTAGTATTTTCTTTGGGTTAGGTTTAATTCCTGAAGGTGAGGTCCTAACACTCACCTCTATTTCTGTATAACCACGTATACACTTTGAGTTATTCAGATTATAATCTCTACACCTCTGAATAATCTAAATTGGTTCATACAATGTTTCTGCATAATAGACCAAGACCTGTTATACCAGGGACCTTATATAGAGGGACTAGCAACTTCTGCTCGTTACATGATCATTTCTACTGAGCGATCCAATTAGACCTCTCCTCGTCGCGCTTCAACGCACAATCGACTTGGTGCTTGCTAAGCGCTTGTTTTGTTATCGCACTGTATTGTTGTAACCAGTTGGTGTTTCCGAGTCTTGCCGACTGGCCGGTGCGTCAATCGGCAATCTTCGTAAAGTCAAGAAACATAAAAGTAACCTCCCTTTGAAACTGTAACAACATCGGAAGTGTCTATCTCCAAGGAGATGAACGATTACGTGAATCAAATGAAATAGAATTGGTAATAAAGAAATTATTATACTCAAAGGTGTGCTATATATGATTGTTACAAAATTACGAAAATGCACATTTATTTTGTAAATGTGATATGACATAGAATATATATACAATGTTAGGTTACCTAGTGCTTTGGAATACTTGATGTTATACACATGTATTATTCTATTATTTTTTAAGTTGGTTACCGTTTTATTGATCTTAAGAAAAAAATAAAATAAAACATGAACTTATATTTAAAAAAAAGTTATTATTTATTATTTATGCTGATGCTACAATATGACAGAAAGGCCATTCATCAAGGAGTTCGTTTCAAATTTATTTTCCCCTTCGAACCGGTACATTCTACATGAATGTAGGAAAGACAGTACAAGGGGAAAAGAAACATATCCTCCATGTTCTGTGCAGACAAGATGGCGAACTGACTCGCTATTTTAACTACAAAGTACGAGCGTATTACATGCTGACTACTTTCCCCTAAAATACCAGCTTGACGCAGTTACATCCGAAAACTATTCATCTTTCGCTAAGTGAATATCTAAGAATTTATTGTCTTAGGTAAAAGTAAAAGTGTTGGACTTCCCTCGAACCATTACCCATATCATTGACGCTCCTTACAGACAAGATGGTGGACTGACTCGCTATTTTAACTGCAAAGTACGAGCGTATTACATGCTGGCTTCTTTCCCCTAAAATACCAGCTTGACGCAGTTACATCCGAAAACTATTCATCTTTCGCTAAGTGAATATTTAAGAATTCATGTCTTAGGTAAAAGTAAAAGTTTTGGACTTCCCTCGAACCATTTCCCATATCATTGACGCTCCTTACAGACAAGATGGCGGACTGACTCGCTATTTTAACTGCAAAGTACGAGCGTATTACATGCTGGCTTCTTTCCCCTAAAATACCAGCTTGACGCAGTTACATCCGAAAACTATTCATCTTTCGCTAACTTAATATTTAAGAATTCATGTCTTAGGTAAAAGTAAAAGTTTTGGACTTCCCTCGAACCATTAGGCTACCCATATCATGGACGCTCCTTACAGACAAGATGGCGGACTGACTCGATATTTTAACTGCAAAGTACGAGCGTATTACATGCTGGCTTCTTTCCCCTAAAATACCAGCTTGACGCAGTTACATCCGAAAACTACTCATCTTTCGCTAACTTAATATTTAAGAATTTATTGTCTTAGGTAAAAGTAAAAGTTTTGGATTCCGCTTGTCTTGAACTGTCAACAGTCACAATTGTTTATATAGTGATTAACTGGATATACTAGTGTGCTACGCCAGTTATTAGCGCAATGCAGGCGCCAAGTCAAGATGTGCGTTGGACCATGACGAGGTGAGCTCCGCGAGCTAATTGCTTAGTTGCTAGTCCCTCTATATAAGGTCCCTGGTTATACCTTCGGAAAAATAATTCTAAGCTTTCTGATAAGCTTCTGATGCTGAATTCAAACCTATTAATCTGTAACATGTTCTATAAGTAACATACCTATTCCCGATATGCACGATACATCGGTCCCCACATAATTTCAGCTTTGGGGGTGTAGCGGTTCTTAAGAAGACGAATAAATAGAGCCATGGGCTCTGTAGCTCATCATTGATTTATTATCTAAGAATGCCTATCTAAGTTATCTCAAGTATTACATTTACCAAATCTACAATTTAGAATCTCCTTTGGGCAAGGAGTCTGTACACAACATTTGAGCTTGCTAGATCTGTTTGTACTGGAGAAGATGATAAAAGAAGGTTTTCAGGTCATGACCCCTTTGACCCACATTTGAGGGTCACAGGGTCACGAAATCTACACTGTAGAATCCCCATTGGCCAAGGAGACTGACGGACTGACGGACACCGGATATCATGCCATGCCATAAGCCCATCGGGCCTTTCAGGCCAGATGAGCTAAAAATCTGAAAGGTTTACGGACGCCCGACGGATGAGGGACGAAGGCCTTTACGGCCTGATGAGCTGAAAGTGTACTTGCTGCTGTACTTTCCGACATTTTCATTCAGTTTATTTTGCCAGTGCGCGTCTTATGATCTTTGTGACGCAATTTTGATTTTGAATTATTTCATTAGTTTTCAGATGATGATTACCTTATAATAAACATAAGCAGAGGTTATGAATGTTTTAGTTTAAAATGTTGACAACTTCCTTTGTATACATGTAGCTTTATTTGTTATTGAGAAACATGCTAATTTGACGTGCACATACATACCATCCGAAAGGTTTTATTATAACTATTTATGATACTTATTATAATTTAGAGAAACTTGAGAAAATGTTATTTGACCGACAGATCTTTTCGATTGCACCTTAGGCTTGAGACAAAACTGTTGCTTTTTTTGGCAATTTTGTTTTCCCTTTTCATAAATGGAATCCAAATGTACCCACATTTCGTAGCTATTCTAATGCTCTTTTGTTTAGCTGACGATGTTATTTTAGTCTCAAAAACTGGTTTACAGAATCAATGAACTATCTTGGAAAGGTACACAAAAACACGGATATAATAATATATTACGGATAATAAGAAATTGTAATATTTAGGGGGGTTAATACAAGTTGTATCAGTTGATGCAAAGCTAGAACCATTTCACCAAATTAAAAATAATAATAATAATTTGTTATTATATGGGTAATATATTTATCCTCTTCTTTAAAGTTCCGCTACTGGCTTCCCGTATAATTTTGCATTAACTTCAAAATCATGTGAATCACCTGCAAGTGTATCACCTACATGGACATGCTCCAGTCTATCTGTCTGATCTCCTCTCCTTGTACCAGCCAAGCCGAACATTGAGGTCACAGAACCAACGTCTTCTCACTATTCCCCGTGTCAGACTCTCATCCTGTGGTCAAAGAACCTTTGAATTTACAGCTGCTTCATTGTGGAACTCTCTACCATCTGAAGTCAAATGTGCCAGTTCTTTACAGTGTTTCAAATCATCTCTCAAACCCCGCTACTTCCAACTTCGCTTATTCCCAGTAGAACTTTTCTACAGTCTGTTGTTAGCACCATGAACTAGTATTATCAACCTTCTAGCCATATAACTTGATGCTTGCAACGACCTTTCTAAACAGTATGACACGGTTCAAGGAGGGTTTACACATACACTTGTAAACCTTGTCAGCTGGAATTACAATGGCTGTAAACCCTGATATGTATTGTGTAAGAATTGTGAAAGTAAACATCTGAAGAAACTATCTTAGACTAATTTTGAAAGAACATATCTGAACATAAACTGCAAACGTTTTAACGAAAGTGCGTCTCGAACCCCGATCCGCTAACACCTGTTGTACGTGAACTAGCTAACGCTTTAGCCTACTGCGCGCGCCACTGATGTAGCGTGACAGTGAACAGTTGCAACAATGATTTTATGAGTGGCTCTATTAGCCACAGATCATCAATGTAACATGATTTTCAAAACAGTTGATAATATGGAGAAACCATGATACCGAGGATATGTAAGGTCGCATCCTCGGGTTTTTCTTTCTATCAGGGTTTACAACCTTACCATATCCTCGGTATCATGTTTTCTCCTTGAATTAAGACCTGGATATGGGCGCCTATACAAATACCAATAAGTATTACTATTTTAAACTTAAGCTTTTCAGCAATTCAATAGTACGGTGAGAATTAAACTTTTTGCTCTTAAAAGCATTTTCTTTATTGCAAAAAATGAATGGCTTAAAAAACAAATGGCTTCAGAGCATATTATGCATCATCATCATCATCATCATCATCATCATCATCATCACGTCGTGGATTATTAGCGACCTTGTCGTTAAATTCAAACTATACGTCTTAACCATTAGAGCCAATGAAAACAAAAACATTACAGTGGACTATATTAACATTACTTTAATCATGAAATCCAATAAATCGACTATGGTTTCTCTTTGGTTAATCATTTGGCCTGAATATCGCTTCAAGTAGAACCATACGAATCAAAGCAGTTCTTGGCTAAGGTGAATACATGAACTTGAATTTAGAGTTCTTCATTTTCTCGTTCCATATTTGATCGAACTGCTCACTCTCCGCCACTGTAAACCAGTTTTTCCAGTCGCCTATCTCTCCTGAAAACAAATAAATAGGCCCATGTTCATTAACATCAGAACAGTAATGCATAGTTTTGGGAAGTTCTACGATTGAACCATCATGAATCAATACATTAGAGGTTGCGTGAAATCAATGCTATACTATGACTATGATTGAAGAAATCAATGCTACACTAAGACTATGATTGAAGAAATCAATGCTACACTAAGACTATGATTGAAGAAATCAATGCTACACTAAGACTATGATTGAAGAAATCAATGCTACACTAAGACTATGATTGAAGAAATCAATGCTACACTAAGACTATGATTGAAGAAATCAATGCTACACTATGAATATGATTGAAACATCAGCCATGGATTATCGAGGATGCAGAAGAGGGTGGCTAGGTCACTAATGACAATCGATAAAAGATAATTTATCTTCAAATAACAACATCAGCCATACCCTTTCTGTAAAATGTCCCATCCGATCCTTCCTTCCACAGCTCGAAGGGTAAGCCTGTCTTCCGCTGGTCGAACTCCTTCATCTTCTTGAAGGAGCATGCGTCAACCACCTGCTGACAGTAGGAGTCCGACACGGGCAACTCCAGGAAGGAGGCCAGGCGCTTCACACAGGCCAGGGTGTTCTTCAAATCAAGTAAAACACTTAGGTACATTGTGACGAGAACCAATAGGGACACATGAGATTGTTCTTGGGTTTGTCGTTTTTTAAGGTAAGAGTGCACCTTCATTTTATGAAGTAGGTATGAAATACCAATATACTTTGACTTCATTTACTATAGGCGTAGATACGGTTCAAAAGTTGGGGGAGGGGGCAAGATTTTGAATTTTGTCTCTATTCTTTTCTCTCTCTATATTTTGTCTTAAATATTTTCAAACTATCTTTATTTATAAGCAAGTATATGATAAGAGTTATATGTTCACCAACGTTTATAACACTTATTTGTTGTCTCAAAACAGAGTCCAGAAGTTATATGCGAATTATGATAATCTCACCATTTTCAAGTCTTCATAGTAGAGGTTTAACACGGGCATCTCTGGGTATTTGGCCGTTTCCGATTCCCAGTCTAAAATATAGTCACCATAGAACCCGAATGGTACTGAAATCAATAAAAAGTCAATCAATAAATCAATAATGATCTATATGATAACTGACTTGAAATTATGAATGGAAATCAAATATGAAGCTTTATGTTCATTTAACCAAAATTCCCCACAGCGAAGAAACCTGCTTTGATACATTTAGAACTACGTACGTTCTCCAGCCAAAAACTGTTCTCTGAATTCTGCAAATGTTCCATCATATGTTTCAGGCGGGTTCGCCTTACTGACGTGGTTAAAGAAAGACACACACACGTCCTTGGGGTTGCGCATCACGTGCACACACTTTAACTTCTTATTGGTCAAGTCCTTGGGTGACAGACGTAGCGGAAGGTGCGTGTTAAGGATGCGCGGAGACGGGATGGCCTTCACACCTTCATTGTAGATGAACTCTAGCTCCCGAGTCTCCTTCAGTTCCGGTCTGAACCGGATCTCCCCGCCCCTCAACATCTCCAGCATCTCCCACGTCCAGTGTGATCCTGTCAGAGGCTTCAGTTAAATACAGTTACAGTTACAGTTATGTTTCAACACACGCTGCTAGATCTCCAATAAACCCACAATATCTTACCATTATTCGGTTAAAAAATGTTTAAAATACTATTTGATAGATATGTGAACGATATGATTTATAGTGTGTGTCATTAAACTGCAAGTTTCCAATGTTTAACACTACGACGTGAGGAAGAAGCAAAATTCTCATACCACATTTAGGGTACGCAAAGATCATGACGTCATCGTCCTTGAGTTCCAGCTGCTGCAGGTCCTTCATCTTGTAGATCTGGTGGGGCTCCTGCGGGTCGGACTGCGGGACCACGAGGAGGTAGAGGCCCTGCAGGCGATACATCTGGTACCCGTGTCCCTCCGCGTTCCGCAGATCATGCTCCTCATACTCCTCGCTATAACGCACGGAGAACACAACTGAGGAATACACCAAGGGTGTAGGGTACATCTATATTAGAGTGTATCGATGTTATAGAGATTATCATCCCAAAGAGTCATCATATGACAAGTGTTAAATTGTTTAATGCATGTTTTGTAAAAAAAAAAAAAAATGTATTGAGAAAATACGATGTAAATGTACCATCTCTGTGGCAAAAAAGGGGGGGGGGGGGTGCATCATTGTTTTAAGGATGGTTTCAATGGTCATTTTTTAAATTCTCACATGCAATGGGGGGGAGGGGGGGGGGGGGGGGGGGATCCGCCCATGGGAACGATACTTAAAGGTCAACTGTAATGAATGTTTGTAAAGAATGACATATTATTATCTCTATGTGTATTATATATAGCAATCTAATGAGCATAACATCGAGACAATATACACTTGCAATTAATGATTAAGACAACTTTTATAACCCGGTTTGATAAAAGCTGCAAATTTAGCCCGGCGAGCTCACTGAGTGGCCACGTGTTCGCCTGTTACGCAGTCGACAGTAAAATTGCGCGCCGTGATACGTCAACTAGCTTTGTAATGAACTGTCACTGCAATTACGTCATATCATTGGATATTTTATATTACCTAAATCACATGTTTAGACAATAATACCCAGGTAAATATTTAAGGATTCGATATATCGAAGATTTGAGTTGTTTTGATGAATATTAGTATATTTCAAATATTATCATAATATATATTATGTAATTGATGGGATGATTTCAGAAAATTAAAGTGAGGTATTCGTCAAATTGAAACCTGCTTTTAATGAATCCCGAAAGTGAGCATTCAGTCGATCTTTAAAGGGGCAGTAGCACGTTTTTTCTCTCAAATAAGTCGATGAAATGTATTTGAAAAATAATGTCACCAATAGTAAAACACCCTTCTCTCTTCGGAAAATCAAGTTAAAAAATTAGTGTACATGGTTCCGTAAATTAAGCCATGTGAATCGTTTTTGTCATACGATATAATAAAATGTGTTCACAATAAAATGGTCGCCATGCAATTTTTGCTTTATATGCAAATTAACACCGTTATTACCACTACGGATAATTGGTTTGTGTAATAAGATGTTTTACCCTCTATAGTAAATATAAATGACATAAAGTATCATTATAAATGGGAATTTGAAAAAATAAAATTTGCAATAAACGTGTTACTGCCCCTTTAAGAAACATGCATTTCACTTGTCACGTGGATGAAAGTATTTATGATGATCATTATCTGTCACAAACATGACTTGCTAGTTTAACATTTAGCCTTTGAAATTATTTTTTTTTTGTAAAATAAAAAGGAAAGGAGCCTCTGAGATCCTTTCAGTAAACCGATCAAATAAAGCATTAAATAAACAAGGGGTCTGGATGACAAGCTAATGACTTGTACAAATCCCGATATTTATTCAGATTTCACTAATAACAAATATAGACCGTGACAACTGTACTTTTTTTTATCAATATGTTGATACTCGTCGTCTACTGAAGCTGGTCGGACACGGAGTTCTCAGGTTGAAATATTGTTGAATTCCTACCACAAATCATACCTTTTGAAGGATTCTGACGTTACACGTGTGCACTTCTGACTATAACGTATATCACAATATCATGCAAGGCTTTCATACAGTCTAGATCCTAAATTAACAGAATAAATATATATATAATATGAGTTGCTTCTCACGTGAAGTAATTAAGGTTATATATAGAAAAGAGTAAACATAAGATGGTTTTGACTGGATAAATCTTCTTAAATACAATACGATGAGCTCATTTCGACCGGTGTATTGGTCTCTTCAAGTATATGCATACTTTAATAATTTTATATATATAATATAATGCAATCTGTCTCTTCTACACATAGCGATATGTAAACACACGCTCATGCAGACAGAGATATCAGCAGCAGATCCAACAATAACCATGTATAGGCCCCAACTCTGCTATGAAAGTCTTTACGATCCTCGATATTAAAAGTTTAACATTTAGCAGTGACATCACGTTGGAAGCAGACACTAAACTCCAACCACACTCCACAGCGACATTAAACTATACTTATTTCACAAAGAGGACATTTCATTGAGCATTTACTGGGAAGCGTCTCTACTATGTACTTGGGACATTGCATATGCATAAAGACTTATATAGACTTTCCAAGTGTTACAGACCGTCACTCAGTTCAGTTATCTGCTGAGCAGCCACTCACTTACCGGTCCTTTCTGTCGGCCTCAACAGACATTTTTTTGTTATGATGTAGGTGAGAGGGGCGGGTATGACCCAGTCACGCGGCAAGTAGGTCACACGATATCATCTGCTGTATAAACACTATGAGGGAAGGGAACTTTAGAAGTAAGTGTTAGTGTTGTTGATAAATAAGATACGCCAACCCTCCCTCATAGTGTTTATACAGCAGATGATATCGTGTGACATCATCTGCTGTATAAACACTATGAGGGAGGGTTGGCGTATCTTATTTATCAACACTTACTTCTAAAGTTTTGAAATTTCATCAAAGAGGAACTATGTTCATTACAATGTTAACGTGGGATTTGAACCGACATTTAAACCCCTGTTGATATATATACTTCACCGAGTTACCGTGGTCCGATCCATGCCAGTTGCTTTACATTCTTTTGAGTCTTGTCTGTATTAATTTTCATATATTTTTTTATAAACATATGTTTTATTTCAGGAATGGGTCAGACACAATATGGATCCAAAATTTTTGTAAACAAAATTTGCTTGTTTCAGGTAGTTATTTGTTTTTGAAGGAATTTATGAATAACGAGTTAATTGTACTTATTCCATGAACGTATGATATATGTGGTAAAAGGGAACGAGTGTACGACTCTGTACTGTACAGAATGCGGAATAATGTCAGTAAATATGAGCTTAAAGCTGAACCTCTTAATTTGTGGAATTAGTAATTTTGAAATTATTTTGTAGAATTAAGTATGTTTCTTTATTTCTACCTTTTGCTAATGGTATGAACATAAACTACCACGCAAAAGAAAGTACACACTTCTGTTGGTTTTATCATATGTATGATTTTCAGTTGCAGGTATCTCTAGTTTTCGATGTCGTACTCTGACCTTGAATAGCGCAGGCGTTTAGTCAGCTGTCAAAGAATACTTCTACTTGTTTTTAATTTATGTTAAAAAAATTAAATTTTAAATTTCTTCAAATTATTTTTGATAAAACACAACAGTTTATCGACATATAAGACATACTACATGTGGAAATTAATAAAATGTGCCTGATTCTGCACACTTTTACAACATTTTAAACATGGTAGGGGTCATGTTGGTGTAAATTTAATTTCTTACACCTGTCTTCATGAAACAAACATATTTTAACTAAAATCTAACCACAGTCACCAATTAATTCATTCAAACTATACTGCAGATAAATGTTATTGTATTGTACTATACAAAAATGGATCTGATTTCTTTTAAAATATTGAATTAATCGAAACCATCTGAGGTGTGTACTTTTGTACTTGCTAGTTCTTGCTAGTTCTTCTCACAGCTCTACAACTCATACTGTTAATAGCTCTACTTGTAAATGTTCTAGTATCAAAGCTCTTCCTTGGTATAATTGTCTCATAAATAACAACAGCAATCGAAATGTGGACTATATATAATAGGTATACATAGCCCCTAGTGTATGTCTTGTTAATCAATATTTGAAGATTTTAAGGGGAAAATAACCATCGGATTTACAATCTTTACTCAATTGTGATTGTTTTCAATCAACCGGTTGCATTGTCAAAATATTGAAATTAAATCAAATACTGGACTTCCTTTTGTCTGTTGGGACGGGTGTGGGGCCGAGCGCTGCAGGGGGTAACCTCCCAAAACTTCTACATGCTAAAAATCTACTTGCCAAAACTTCTACAGACTAAAACAACACAGTTCAGGGTCAACTACACATGGTCATTACCTCAAGTAAGAATGGACCAGTCTGATTAATATGCCAAAACTTCTACATTAGGATACGAGATTACGCTGCAGTGACCTTAAAGGCCACAAATTTGACAGGTTTCTAGAAAAGAATGTAACTATGTAACTACCATTGTTAGGATGTTATGCACCACCTTTTCATCTGCCAAAACTATTCACATTATGTTAACGGGTTCAATTTGAAACCTGTTCTTTATGGTAACAATGACTTATCTGATGAGACTAACTTAAAAAAATGTGGATTCTGTTTGTACATTTATTGACTTAAGCAAACGTTTCCAGTAATTTAGAATGCACATCACATTTGAACAAATGTCTTATTTGTTAGCATACACCAGCATAGATTTCGTATTTTAAATTTCTGAATGCCCATGTATATTTAATTGGTATAATAATAATTATATGATGGATTGTATTGAATTGTTGAATTTACATATTCAGTTATTGGTACATGAATTGTTTTCTTGTTATAATGTTAACTTTTATGTTACATGTTGTAATGTACAAATCATTTCAACGACACGGTGAGAGATATTTATATACGGGTAGCTCTGTTTATCAATTCTCCTTTCCTTGTTTAAAAATTTCACAAACCAAAAGCTCATATAAACATAATTTCAGCACTCAATTCAATATCAACAACCAAACACACCCGACAGCACTCATGGAATTCCATTGATGCTTTCTGTCTGGTGAACAGCTTTGTTGCAACGGAAATTGTAACAATTGCGAAAAATCTAACAAACTTGAACATTTTTATTTTTCGTATGTGACGTACAATAAATATAACAAAATATTTATATAAAAATAATAAGCCGAACCTTTTTTTTAATCCTCTACTCCAGTAACCCTCTACCCCCTTCCTCATCAGCTGTAGAAGTTTTGGCATGTAGAAGTTTTGGCAAATTACATTAAATCATATCCTGGGCTGTTCCATTATGAACTAGGTAAATGCAGAATTCTGCCCTGACGTTTTGTAGAAGTATTGGCATGTAGAAGTATTGGCATATAGAATTATTGGCATGTAGAAGTATTGACATGTAGAAATATTGGCATGTTGAATTATTGGCATGTATAAGTATTGGCATGTAGAATTAGTGGCATGTAGAAGTATTGGCATGTAGAAGTATTGGCATGTAGAATTATTGGCATGTAGAATTATTGGCATGTAGATTTATTGGCATGTAGAAGTATTGGCATGTAGAAGTATTGGCATGTAGAAGTATTGGCATGTAGAATTATTGGCATGTAGAATTATTGGCATGTAGAAGTATTGGCATGTAGAATTATTGGCATGTAGAAGTATTGGCATGTAGAATTATTGGCATGTAGAATTCTTGGCATGTAGAAGTATTGGCATGTAGAATTATTGGCATGTAGAATTATTGGCATGTAGAATTATTGGCATGTAGAAGTATTGGCATGTAGAAGTATTGGCATGTAGAAGTATTGGCATGTAGAATTATTGGCATGTAGAATTATTGGCATGTAGAATTATTGGCACGTAGAAGTATTGGCATGTAGAAGTATTGGCATGTAGAAGTATTGGCATGTAGAATTATTGGCATGTAGAAGTATTGACATGTAGAAATATTGGCATGTTGAATTATTGGCATGTATAAGTATTGGCATGTAGAAGTATTGGCATGTAGAAGTATAGGCATGTAGAAGTATTGGCATGTAGAAATATTGGCATGTAGAATAATTGGCATGTAGAAGTATTGGCATGTAGAAGTATTGGCATGTAGAAGTATTGGCATGTCGAATTATTGGCATGTAGAATTATTGGCATGTAGAATTATTGGCATGTAGAAGTATTGGCATGTAGAAGTATTGGCATGTAGAATTCTTGGCATGTAGAAGTATTGGCATGTAGAATTATTGGCATGTAGAAATATTGGCATGTAGAATTATTGGCATGTAGAAGTATTGGCATGTAGAAGTATTGGCATGTAGAAGTATTGGCATGTAGAAGTATTGGCATGTAGAAGTATTGGCATGTAGAATTATTGGCATGTAGAATTATTGGCATGTAGAATTATTGGCATGTAGAATTATTGGCATGTAGAAGTATTGGCATGTAGAAGTATTGGCATGTAGAAGTATTGGCATGTAGAAGTATTGGCATGTAGAATAATTGGCATGTAGAAGTATTGGCATGTAGAAGTATTGGCATGTAGAATTATTGGCATGTAGAGGTATTGGCATGTAGAAGTATTGGCATGTAGAATTATTGGCATGTAGAATTATTGGCATGTAGAAGTATTGGCATGTAGAATTATTGGCATGTAGAAGTATTGGCATGTAGAATTCTTGGCATGTAGAATTCTTGGCATGTAGAAGTATTGGCATGTAGAATTATTGGCATGTAGAATTATTGGCATGTAGAATTATTGGCATGTAGAAGTATTGGCATGTAGAAGTATTGGCAAGTAGAAGTATTGGCATGTAGAATTATTGGCATGTAGAATTATTGGCATGTAGAATTATTGGCACGTAGAAGTATTGGCATGTAGAAGTATTGGCATATAGAATTATTGGCATGTATAAGTATTGACATGTAGAAATATTGGCATGTTGAATTATTGGCATGTATAAGTATTGGCATGTAGAATTAGTGGCATGTAGAAGTATTGGCATGTAGAAGTATTGGCATGTAGAATTATTGGCATGTAGAATTATTGGCATGTAGATTTATTGGCATGTAGAAGTATTGGCATGTAGAAGTATTGGCATGTAGAAGTATTGGCATGTAGAATTATTGGCATGTAGAATTATTGGCATGTAGAAGTATTGGCATGTAGAATTATTGGCATGTAGAAGTATTGGCATGTAGAATTATTGGCATGTAGAATTCTTGGCATGTAGAAGTATTGGCATGAAGAATTATTGGCATGTAGAATTATTGGCATGTAGAATTATTGGCATGTAGAAGTATTGGCATGTAGAAGTATTGGCATGTAGAAGTATTGGCATGTAGAATTATTGGCATGTAGAATTATTGGCATGTAGAATTATTGGCACGTAGAAGTATTGGCATGTAGAAGTATTGGCATGTAGAAGTATTGGCATGTAGAATTATTGGCATGTAGAAGTATTGACATGTAGAAATATTGGCATGTTGAATTATTGGCATGTATAAGTATTGGCATGTAGAAGTATTGGCATGTAGAAGTATTGGCATGTAGAAGTATTGGCATGTAGAAATATTGGCATGTAGAATAATTGGCATGTAGAAGTATTGGCATGTAGAAGTATTGGCATGTAGAAGTATTGGCATGTAGAATTATTGGCATGTAGAATTATTGGCATGTAGAAGTATTGGCATGTAGAAGTATTGGCATGTAGAAGTATTGGCATGTAGAAGTATTGGCATGTAGAATTATTGGCATGTAGAATTATTGGCATGTAGAAGTATTGGCATGTAGAATTATTGGCATGTAGAGGTATTGGCATGTAGAAGTATTGGCATGTAGAATTATTGGCATGTAGAATTATTGGCATGTAGAAGTATTGGCATGTAGAATTATTGGCATGTAGAAGTATTGGCATGTAGAATTATTGGCATGTAGAATTCTTGGCATGTATAAGTATTGGCATGTAGAATTATTGGCATGTAGAATTATTGGCATGTAGAATTATTGGCATGTAGAAGTATTGGCATGTAGAAGTATTGGCATGTAGAATTATTGGCATGTAGAATTATTGGCATGTAGAATTATTGACACGTAGAAGTATTGGCATGTAGAAGTATTGGCATGTAGAAGTATTGGCATGTAGAATTATTGGCATGTAGAAGTATTGACATGTAGAAATATTGGCATGTTGAATTATTGGCATGTATAAGTATTGGCATGTAGAAGTATTGGCATGTAGAAGTATTGGCATGTAGAAGTATTGGCATGTAGAAATATTGGCATGTAGAATTATTGGCATGTAGAAGTATTGGCATGTAGAAGTATTGGCATGTAGAAGTATTGGCATGTAGAATTATTGGCATGTAGAATTATTGGCATGTAGAAGTATTGGCATGTAGAAGTATTGGCATGTAGAAGTATTGGCATGTAGAATTATTGGCATGTAGAATTATTGGCATGTAGAATTATTGGCATGTAGAAGTATTGGCATGTAGAATTATTGGCATGTAGAAGTATTGACATGTAGAAATATTGGCATGTTGAATTATTGGCATGTATAAGTATTGGCATGTAGAAGTATTGGCATGTAGAAGTATTGGCATGTAGAAATATTGGCATGTAGAATTCTTGGCATGTAGAATTATTGGCATGTAGAATTATTGGCATGTAGAAATATTGGCATGTAGAATTATTGGCATGTAGAAGTATTGGCATGTAGAAGTATTGGCATGTAGAAGTATTGGCATGTAGAATTATTTGCATGTAGAATTATTGGCATGTAGAATTATTGGCATGTAGAAGTATTGGCATGTAGAAGTATTGGCATGTAGAAGTATTGGCATGTAGAAGTATTGGCATGTAGAATTATTGGCATGTAGAATTATTGGCATGTAGAAGTATTGGCATGTAGAATTATTGGCATGTAGAGGTATTGGCATGTATAAGTATTGGCTTGTAGAAGTATTGGCATGTAGAAGTATTGGGAGGTAATCCTGCAGATATGTCCTCCCTGTGTGTCACGTGTGACCAATCAACCAAGTCACAGTGATTAGTTTGTTAAAACCTGATGGTTTCGGGCGAAACGTCGCAAAAGCAAGTCCAGTATTTGATTTAATTTCAATATTTGTACAGTCTCTACTATTTCTCCTATTTTAATTTTCCAATATGTTGAAGACTCATACATCGAAATGTTTTTAGAAATGCACTAGCGACTAGCTGCAGCAGTAGGAACTTTCAAAATAACAAATGTTTGAAAATGACAAGATCAATAATGTTGCCTTACAAAGATAACAATATGACATATGTTCACTATCTAAATGACCTGTATTTGAATTAAATTAAAATTAAAGTCAACTTGAAACATATCATGTTATTTTGACATGGCAAATGCACAAACTGTATAACTCATTGAACTTCATTTTCACAGAATATACATTGCGTGTACTTTCCTTTAATCATATAAATGTTACTCATAAACAGATATATCTGAAGGCCACTGTTTCGGAGATGAGTGTTGACAATATATTGATGCGCCGTAAAATCATTGTTAGTAACATTGCCTTGAAGGCAAGTGTCACATAATCTAAGCAATATTCTTGTCACAACGTTTAAAGAGAAGCAGTGGAATAGTTTATCAATATTTCACAATACAGAAGAAAGTGGAATAATAAAATATAAAAAGAGAGAGAGTTTGAGATAGAGTTTGAGAGAGAGTTTGAGAGAGAGAGAGAGTTTGAGAGAGAGAGAGTTTTGAGAGAGAGAGAGAGAGAGAGAGAGAGAGAGAGAGAGAGAGAGAGAGAGAGAGAGAGAGAGAGAGAGAGAGAGAGAGAGAGAGAGAGAGAGAAACATAATTGAACTGAAGAAGAACTTCGACAGTGACATGTGTTACTACTTGCCCTTTGTGCATTCAGTTGGAGGATATGACACCACATCACGCTTATTCGAGATAGGAAAGGGGCTTGTTCTGAAGAAACTCCGAAAGGATGCCTATTTCAGGGAACAGGTTCATCATTTCTGTAGCCACAGAAAACATCATGTCAGCTGGTGAGGCAATTCTTGTCTGCCTCTTCAATGGACTACCTGGAGAAAATCTAGATAATCCACGATCTCGGCGCTTCTCTGAAAAAGTTGCAACCAGCACTTCCTATGTCCAGGTACACGCACTACTATAGTATATATATATATGTATTCAAAAGTAAAAAAAAAACAGAACCAATTTTACTCCAACATGTTTCATTGGTATCATCAGAGAGTATATACTCATATACTCCCACACTCTCATCCAGACAAATAGTATGGAAAAACGGGTTTAATTGTAGCAGCAAATCAAATGTCAATAATATTTTGTTTTATCCCAAAGACTTTACTTTCATTATTAACATCAACACATATTGGCATGTGCTCAAATAATGCAGTTATCTACATGTAGCAATGTGCCCTTAAATTTCCTTAAATTTTTGGATATCAGAAATAGGCATAGGGTGTATTTAATCATGAAAATTGAAAATGTTCCACTCATTACATTTTTCTACATTTTTATATGTTTTTCTTAGATCTTCAAAGTGTCAGATAAATTAAAAATCATTTCTTTTGCAATTTGTTCTAGGTTAAGTGTTTTTCTTGCTAAATTGACTGGACTAGTGCGCAGACGCATTCTTGTGTGCATCGATTCTCGAGGAGGACACACTCGACATTAAAGCAAGATCCAATGACTCTACAGTGTGTAAATTTTGTTGTAAATAACCTTCTGCGTTGAACTTTTGGCGATTTTTGTTTAGTTTTTAACTTATAGTATTATTCTGAGCATTTTTTGTCCGATCGATTACAGACAAACTATTCATCTCATCCTTTTTCAAATTTGGCACATGTCTTCTTCACCACTAGGAGAGGTGCATTGCAAAATGTAACACGATTTGGAGATTTTTTTCATTTTTGTATTTTTTTACTTAGTCATATTCAGAGCTAGAATGAATGAAGCTACTTCTTTGTAGTCATTGGGTGACTTTTACTTTTTCTTTTTCATGTTACTATCATCAAAAACTTCTCCGGCCTGTGTTCTTGTTGAACAAATATATTCAATAATTCAATATATATATATTTCATTTCATCTGACTTAGTCTTTGTAAAATCATGTCATTGGTTATCAAAGATAAGGTTCATGCACAGATGGTGAACTTTCACATTGATCTCAAGAAAACTATATTTTACGATCGACCTCTATCTCTCGATATGTTAAACTGTATATTGTACAGGGATGTGGACAGCTGTATATTGTACAGGATATATATGTACAACGGTCACTTGTACAACTGTAAGCTAAACATGGATAAGCACAACGATCTCTTGTACAGAGACGTGTACAGTTGTATTGCATACATATTTAGGTTCAACTCTGGATAAGTACACCTTTGTCTTGCACAGGTATTTGTACATCTATATCTTTTGTACAGGGATGTGTACATCTATATATCTTGTACAGAGATGTGTACATCTATATATCTTGCACAGGGATTTGTACATCTATATATCTTGCACAGGGATGTGTACATCTATATATCTTGTACAGGGATGTGTACATCTATATATCTTGCACAGGGATGAGTACATCTATATATCTTGTACAGGGATGTGTACATCTAAAAATCTTGTACAGGGATGTGTACATCTATATATCTTGTACAGGGATGTGTACATCTATATATCTTATACAGGGATGTGTACATCTATATATCTTGTACAGGGATGTGTACATCTATATATCTTGTACAGGGATGTGTACATCTATATATCTTGTACAGAGATGTGTACATCTATATATCTTATACAGGGATGTGTACATCTATATAGCTTGTACAGGGATGTGTACATCTATATATCTTATACAGGGATGTGTACATCTATATAGCTTGTACAGGGACGTGTACATCTATATATCTTGTACAGGGATGTGTACATCTATATATCTTGTACAGGGATGTGTACATCTATATATCTTGTACAGGGATGTGTACATCTATATATCTTTCACAGGGATGTGTACATCTATATATCTTGTACAGGGCTGTGTACATCTATATATCTTGTACAGGGATGTGTACATCTATATATCTTGTACAGGGATGTGTACATCTATATATATTGTACAGGGATGTGTACATCTATATATCTTTTGTACAGGGATGTGTACATCTATATATATTGTACAGGGATGTGTACATCTATATATATTGTACAGGGATGTGTACATCTATATATCTTGTACAGGGATGTGTACATCTATATATCTTGTACAGGGATGTGTACATCTATATATCTTTCACAGGGATGTGTACATCTATATATTTTGTACAGGGCTGTGTACATCTATATATCTTGTACAGGGATGTGTACATCTATATATCTTTTGTACAGGGATGTGTACATCTATATATCTTTTGTACAGGGACGTGTACATCTATATATCTTGTACAGGGATGTGTACATCTATATATCTTGCACAGGGATGTGTACATCTATATATCTTGTACAGGGATGTGTACATCTATATATCTTGTACAGAGATGTGTACATCTATATATCTTTTGTACAGGGATGTGTACATCTATATATCTTGGACAGAGATGTGTACATCTATATATCTTGTACAGGGATGTGTACATCTATATATCTTGGACAGAGATGTGTACATCTATATATCTTTTGTACAGGGATGTGTACATCTATATATCTTTTGTACAGGGATGTGTACATCTATATATCTTGTACATGGATGTGTACATCTATATATCTTGTACAGGGATGTGTACATCTATATATCTTGGACAGAGATGTGTACATCTATATATCTTGTACAGGGATGTGTACATCTATATATCTTTTGTACAGGGATGTGTACATCTATATATCTTGTACATGGATGTGTACATCTATATATCTTGTACAGGGATGTGTACATCTATATATCTTGTACAGGGATGTGTACATCTATATATCTTGTACAGGGATGTGTACATCTATATATCTTGTACAGGGATGTGTACATCTATATATCTTGTACAGAGATGTGTGCATTTATATATCTTGTACATAGATGTGTCCAGTTGTATTTGCACACATTGTCCAATTGTATCCTCTGCTGGGATGTGTTTTGATCCCTGTACAGATTGAAATTCAACTCTGCCTTCTACAATATTGCTAAGATTCAGTTATTCATGCATAATGTTTTACATGAACACTTTCTTATGAAGACACTCAATAATCAAAACTAAATTATTTCTAATGTTTGTAATATGAATCGATTGACATAACATATGTCTGTTTCTGTAACGATCTCATTCCTTACACTAAGCTTACAGCTGACTTACAGATAGGTTAAATATCAATAAATGACAATCTCTTTATTATGTCAATGGACCTGTTTCCACTGAAGCCCGCCAGGGGGCGCTATACTCGCTACGTGTCAAAAAGCTACGGCTTACATCTGTTAGAAGAAGATAAAATCGAATTTTATTTCATTTTTATGATGACAATGGCTTTTCGTCTAAGATTTATGCATACAATCGCTATCAATTATAAACATATCGAATTCGTTTAGTGTGTATGTAATTGTGTAGATCTATGGATATAATTACATGTCCAAATTACAATCGTGTCCACATCTACAAAAATATAAATAAATATGGCTACACTGCCGGCCAAAAGAAACGCCTACTTGATTTTCCTTAAAATGGAAGATGAAATAATTTCTGAAATATAATTAATAGTGGTCTGCAAGTTATGCTGAAACGATAATAAATATGAAAGTCCATTAAAATCGTGGAAAAACTATGATTCGAGTCAGTAACATTCATGAAAACCACGCTCAATAAAGACGGTTATTTCCGGTAGATTCACTTACGCACCGTAACCACGTACGCCTGTAGAGTCATCACCACTTTAATACGTTCCTGTATTGTTGCTAGTGTTTTGTGAAAATCTGTTCCAACTGTTTTTTCTGATCAAGCACTGATCGAAAACTGACCAACTTCTGTTGTCTCATTTCAACAATTCTTTTGTGACATGAGAACTTCTAAAATTTAAATATATTATATATTCAGAAATGGCGTAACTTCATTATGCTATACATATTGCTAAACTGTTCATTATAGTTTTTACGAAATCTGATAAGAAATGTGGTAGGCGTTTCTTTTGGCCGACAGTGTATATCAATACGATAATTTATTGTCCTATTCAAATTATGGCATTGTAGTTATGGCATTGCCATTTCCCCTTTGTAACTTATACAGAAACATGGCTAAAAGATAAAAAAAAAACAAAAAAAAAACAAAAAACAATGCTGATTTCTCTGCCGTCGAGTGACAACCATGCATTTTTCATTATGTTGATGATTCCTAAATGAATATATGCTCACTGGAGAAAACTCTTCTACAATAAATTTCAAACAAAATTTAACACTTTCAAATAATATTTTACAAAATGTAAAATTGAATATTGTAATATTATATTAATATTCTTTCCCGTGGTTACCGTCACCAATGTTCTATGATTTTTTAGATATTCTAATTGAAACTATCATTTATACCCTTTTGTACCAAACCCTTTCGTTCTGTACCAGATACTCAATGTTATATTACTTTATGCAGTTGACTTTCTTTTTTACTTTGTAACCCTGTACAGAAAACGGTTACTCTCTCTAAAGCTGCATCCCGAAAGTTTGTTCACTTACTAGTGTGTTTTAGTGCAAATATCATGTAATGTGGAATGTCTTTATAAACGATAAATAATTTTGCATTTTCTTTTAAAAAAAGACAGTTGAATATGCCATGACATATTCTAAAAGTTTTACCTCTTAAAAATAGTACCAGTTTTGAAAGCTCTTTGAAGTGAGTAGGGGGTGAAGACATTTCAAAACTACAGTTTTTATTTCCATCTGTAAAATATCCAGTAAGTGATCAACTCGTTTAAACAATCATCGTGTATTAACTGTTATTCTCATTCAATGTAATCATGACGAATTTTAATTCGAACATTGATAAAATTGGAATTCTGAAAATTTAATCCATTCTGCCTATTTCATTATGCCAAAGTTAGAAACTTAACTGAACTCGATATCGCTGTCGTTATACGATTCTCGAAGATAGGACTAGTAACATGGTTTAAACATATTTATTTCTTTTCTAGAACTGGATTGGTAAACAAGCTCAAAGCTTATCTGAATACCGCTCTAGTGTACATAATACAATTCAAGTCATGGTGTATTTACAAAAGCATGAATATTTACAAAAGTCAACACTAACACAAATCTTAAAAAGTTCATAACACTAATTGTAATGTGATCTTTCAAAACAACAACAAATGCCACAGAAGTCACTCATCATGAAAATACATAAACGTAACAAGTTATTTCTCAAATCTGCCTGTTAAATCTATGAACATGTGCACAGGAGTTAAAAGTTTATTATTTTCAACAGAAAACAGACTAGTAACATGCGAAGGAGAGAGGTTTATATTGATGTTTTAACAATTAGAGAGGTTTATATTGATGTATTAACACTGAGAGAGGTTTATATTGATGTATTAACACTGAGAGAGGTTTATATTGATGTATTAACACTGAGAGAGGTTTATATTGATGTATTAACACTGAGAGAGGTTTATATTGATGTATTAACACTGAGAGAGGTTTATATTGATGTATTAACACTGAGAGAGGTTTATATTGATGTATTAACACTGAGAGAGGTTTATATTGATGTATTAACACTGAGAGAGGTTTATATTGATGTATTACGGTGCTTATGTCAATACTTGTACATGGGTATCAATTTAGACTTTGCCATTAATTTCTTACCTCATTTGAGATATATTGAACATTACTCTGTTATAACAAGATATAAAACAGGAAGTTAATCGTTATTTACATAGTGTGCTCCAACATTTATACCGCCATGAACGTTCTCATAAAAGCTAAATTTTGATATGTAATATATCCGTTCAAACATTCCTATTTGATATGCAAATGATTAAATTCAATTTGCAGTACAAAATCAAACACTTACTGCTTGGTCCCCGTGGCCGATTTTATGACCAGGAAAACGCTGTCTTGTAGAAAGGTAGCATAAATCAAAGGACAATAAAACACGCCTGTTGTCTGGTATAAAAGAGCAAGGGGAACTGATCAGCCCTTGTTGATTTCACCGCGACAGGGCGCCGTCACTTACTATACAGTAGTCTGCGTCATGAAGGTATGTACATTTCATCTGCATCTCCCTGTATCGGCTATTGTATCAGGAAAAAAATGGCAATTTGTTATACTTCGAGAAATTTCAAATGCGATGCGATCTGTACGATCTCTGATGAACAATATGTTAACAAGTTGTTTATTTTAAAGCTTACAGACATATATTAGTTTGATTGTCCTAGATGACTAGATACTTTACTTACATTGGGAAACACGAAGTTAAAGACGGGCTGTAAATTTCCGACATTCCATATAATGAAGGAGTAAGGCACTCACGGGCAGAAGAAAGTATATCTTATTTTCAACAGAGTCACACACACAATATCCCTGCCGGATTAAGACGATTATGAATGTTTGTGATTGGAATGTATCTCTAAAGAGATATACAAATTTTAATTTAATTCATGAGAGTATGATATTAAATATTTTATATCTGTTCAAACACACTTGGGGTGCTGAAATTGATATTTCACATGTGGTTTTTTTTTACATAATGTCTGGTATTTAAGTACTATGTTAATGAAATGGGGAAACAATGCAAGTATAAGATTGTTGTCGACATAAATTACCTTCTTGGACTTTGACGCACTGTTGCTGAAGTCATAAAACAAGCCAGAAAACCATATTTCAATCTCCTATCTCGCCCGGTTAAGAAGATTCTAAAACCATATTTTTCGTTTATTATTTATTTTATTATAAGTCGTGCTTTTCAGAAATATGAACAGATAATGTTTTTAAATTATAAATTAGGTTTAGTTGGCTTTTAGAGACATGACGTAACTCTGTTTCAGTGCTGTCAATCTCTTGTTGATTAAAATATCTTGCGTTGCTGTACCTATTCTTTCTTTTGCCCGCGAGTGATTAAACCCCGAAACGTCGTGTATTTTCAAATTAAAGAAGTTGTTATCCTGAAAATCTTCCTGTTCCTATGTTTGTCACTTCTATCTGCCCTTCAAAGACTTTAAACTTCAACTTTCTTTGTTGACAATTGGAATGTTTTCAGCTTGCTGGTTTGGTATTTTATTGCATTATTACAACATTTGAAACATGGTAGGGAATATAAATGGTGTGAGGTGTGTACTTTCTTTTGCCCAATAGTTTATATGACAAATATATTTTTCGATGAAAATCGACTAACGGCCTCCAGAAAATGACACGACACGTGAAATTAACATGAATATTGTTTTATGACCTATTAAATACTATCTACCCAATCTATTGATAAGTTTTAAAATTATGTTTGTCTAATTGGCACGCCCCGGTCGTGGTACGTTGTCCGGTTTAATCTTCATATCACTTATATCATTATTCTGAACTGACTAACTTTTAATGATAATGTTCCAACTTCCAAAGCTTCTCGATGAAGTAAAATTATTGATTGACATATGTGACTCAAAAGCAAATTGAATGTCCGCTTAACAGTTTTTGGCATATATATTTTACATCTAAGGAATTGTTTTTGAAAACATGTCAGAAAACCAAACATCCCTGATAATGGACAGAATGGTACACCTACATATTCTTTAATGTACATTGGAAGAGCTAATTATTTTAACAAACGCCGGGAATTACGAACAACTATAGTTATTTCAGATTCTTAAAATTGTCACAAATAAACTGCTGTAAACAAAATACTGCTGCGGAGAAAGGCGATATTGAATGTCTTTGACAGGCACATATTGTGTAAAGATGTATCAACAATTTCAGACATCAGAGTGTGTTACTTTTATGTGATCTGTTCAAATAGAGTACTGAAATAGCTTTGTCAAAATGGTTTTTGGCTAGAGTGTTTGGCATTTAATTTAGTTTAGGTAGTAGTTGTTTATTTCATGAATTTTCAGGTTATTCTCCCATAGAGCATACGGTATTAACAATGTATATTTAAAATATCATTATCTTTCAATGTGTATTTAAGTTTTAAAAACATGAAATGTTGAAAACTAATTTATAAAAGATTTATCGACATATACAACCTTTTTTTAATTTAATTTGTTAACGCATCATTACTGTAGAACGAATAAAATATAGCAAAAACCCTTTTTACTCTCCTATGTCTTATCTCTGTGATAGTTTAGTTGAATAGGAAATATAAACGACTTAAGAATTGATATTTTAAAACTCTCTAAGATAATCATAAACCAGTGTAACTCTTACGACAGTCTTAGCCCTTAGAAACTCATCTAGGTCCGGATTGATTGGTTAACTTTCAGTTTAAAGTAGTTGGTTCCCATTTCTATCCTGTATTTGAAACGCAATGTATACTCAGGCTGTTTGTATTCCACTTGCGATACGCCAAAAAACTGCATGAATTCAAATTTTGAAACTTTTGGCATGAATAGCACACCACGAACATAGATACTAAAACAGTTCAATGTAGCACGATTTATATAACGCAACAATCTTAGCTTATGAATAAATTACTTCACAGCTTAGCTTAATTTTTGGAATCGTATGTAAGAACTTGAATTGATAACAATGCAAAGGAATATCAAAAGCAGACAAACTTTGAATATAACAAGTACACTGAAATAGGAAATTGACAAGAAGTTACAAAACTAAAACACCATATTTACATGTACGACTAAATAAAAGTACAAAAGTAAATATCTACATTACATAATGATATGTGTGTCATTACACAGTTTATAGAAATCGCTCAATGATTTGCTCAATGTAGCGCTAAAGTAGCGCTCAAGTAGCGCTCATTCTCTCTTGAACGACATGGTGCAAATTCCTCGAAGTTTGCTCGCCTTGCTACGTAGCGCTACATTGAGCAATCGGGTTCAAAAGAGGTTTAAAAGTAATCGCTAATTGAACGATTACTTTGAAACCTCTCTTGAAGACGGCCAGGGTATATGTTTAGCCACTTTTCCACATTTTGATATCGATTGTGGTTATTTCTCTTCGTTACAACCTGTAAACCATGTTTGAAATCTAAGGCAGGCAGATCAACAGGAAGTCATCGAAAAAACGGACACATGCCATCTGAACAAACTAACAATGAGAATCTCAAAAGAAGACACGAAAAATTAATGCAGATAATGTGTGAACTGGTCACACTAAAACACTAACTTTGAAGGTGTATTTATATATACAACAGTAGGTAATACACATGTATTTAGGCTCGTCACCTCAAAGGTGTCTAGAGTTACTGTTTGGGTTGTCGCACTTTTAATTGTTACCGATATCGGCCCATTCATCTAATTTAACACATTTTAATTTGACTCTGTGAAACATTTTAATAGTTTTAAGTGAAGTGATATATGGTTACTGCAATCAACAGTTGTGACATATTTGTAGTCTGTAAATATAAGGCGAAGTGTACTTTTGCATTTAACACTTACAATCATTTAAACAAGAATTTACTCAGCAACTAGTTTACATATTTCTGCATTGCTCAGTTCTCAAGAAAATGTCCCCTCCTGTCCTTATTCAACACAAACAAATCGAATACCGTGGGTGGTGTCGTGTCATAGAAACTTTAGTGTATAACATTATGATGTATTATCTATGTAAACCAAGAATAGCTACGGCAGCTAATATAAAGACTTCCTTATTCTATGTAGACTGATGTTGAAATGATGAAGTATGATGACATTCTATTGATATAGATTTTTTTTTTTAAATTCTGCGCAAGCCCCAAATATATAGTCTCATTCAAAGCCTTTGGGTAGATCGTTTCGATTTCAAGATGTGAACATTTAACATGGTCTAGTTTCAAATGTTTCGCCCTTTTATAATGTTTACAGTTAATAGTTTTAACCAAAGATTGTTACAGTATAGGTGGTCATTGCACAAAACAACCTAACACTAAGGTTCAACTTAGCGCCATATTTTAACATTGTACTAAGGCTACCTCAGGTTGCCTTAGAGTTTCTTGAAACAGGACCCATGTTTCCAAACCGAACCTAACCTAACCCAAGTACCATTGCATGATCATTTCAGACACTGAAAATGTATTAAGTGAATGCATAAAACAAGTGTCGGTTATGTGTCTACAAGGTGGAAAGTAAAACAATAAAACAACGTTAAAATCAGATACGTTCTCCATGTTAAGCCGTCTTTGTCAGTTTGATGATAAAGGCATCGAGAAGTTGAAAAGCGGTGACATTTATGTTAATCTGCAGTATATACCTGGGCCGAATCTCATCCCTCCGCCACGACTGACGGACGCAGCCACATAAAAACGACATATTTAAAGGCAAATACTACAAAGTTACGATCAAGGCGTTGATGAACTAGACAGATTTATATGCACGTATTGTTATTCTTATTTCATTTCTGCTTTTGTTTCATAGCTTATACTTAGCTTGGCGGAAGGTGATTGGAAATGTAGGTAATGGCATTAAATATTTTGAAACGTGCCAAATTCGGTTGACATATGGACGTTTGAAAAACTTTAAATGGTAGAAATAGAATCTTATTTAACTTTTACATTTTACCGTGTCTTCAGTTATCACTAAACACTTGAAGCATACATTAATAACAGGGAGATTATCACAGGGAGATATACTTTACTTTTCAACTATTGTTTGGAAATTTGTTTTGTTGTATCAATTAATATACAATGTATTTATTGAAGGCAAGGATATGTGGTTATGATGTGTGGAGTTATTTGGACGTTACCTTTGTTTTTGTCAGGGTTATATTGGACGTATCCTTGAATTTGAACTGTATGTACTAACCTTACAGTTGACATAACTTTCCTTTAGAGAGAGCCTTTCATTTGACAAATACTTTCCTTTTATGTTACTTTTCTTAGAATAAAAGATTACATTTTGTATACTGGTATACTGAACACACCTGTCATTGTATATAACTTTAAATTGGACGCAACTTTACATGGTAGTGTTGACAGGATACATACTTGACAAGTACATCTGCGTACGTTTTTGTTCACCTACATGTGTATCTTGGTGCAAATATCATGTAAATTGACGTTCATTGTAACGTCAATAAAGTTTAACCACATACGTTCACAATGAATCATAGTATACCCATGTGTAAAACAATCCTACTCACACGTGTTCTTTGAGCATCACAGCATTAGTGCAAGTTTATGAAATGTGTCATAGCGAAATAGACAGAAGGGGTCAAATTTTGAAAATTCAAATTTTATTAAATTCCGAATAAAAGTCTCCATATTGACCAAATCAGAACAAACAAATACATTGCATAGGTTAAAGAGCAAATGTGTGATGTATGTTAGACGCCGTTGACCGTGCACTTATACTGAATATTTCACAGAAGAAAATAAAAACTGTAATTTTCAAAAGATTCACCCCTGGTTACTTCAAAGAGCTGCAAAAACTGTAACTGTTTACTATGAGGTATCATATCAGATTAAGTTATGGAACACTCAACTGTCTTCTTATAATGCAAACATACAAAGAGATCGATCTAGTCTTCGTGTTCATATGATGATTCACCATATAAATCACAAGATAATTCATTCCACAAGTGATAAACACAAATGAAACAGAGATGCACCATATCTCCAGAAGCAAACGAAACTACATTTGAAATTTCAAAAAACATTATCTGTTTCATATTTCTGAGAAACACGCGTTATAAGAATCGTCGTTTAAGAATCTCCTTAACGAGACGAGGTGGGAGAGTCAGACATGGATTATTGGCTTGTTTTATGACGTCCTTCAGTAAAGATGCGTCAACAAATTTAAGTCCAACAACGTTATTTCATGGACAACATCATGTATTAATTATAAGTCTACATTCTATGATTTTTTAAGTTAAATGCCAAACATTATGGCCAATAACCATTTTGAAATAAGAGATTTCAGCACCCAATGTGTACTTGAAGAGATATAAGAATATAAGTATCATATTCTGATGGATGGAATTGTGGGTACCTCTTGAAACTCAGGTCCCTTTAAAAAGCATTCAAAAATCTCCGGCAGCAGTAATTTGAATTTTAGACTATCGAAAATGTGGTGACGGTTCTTTTGTGGTTGAGTGTATATGCGACATTTTGTTCCTGGACTCTATATATACGACCCCTGTTACAGGTCCCTGCAGTCCTCGTTCTTCTCCTGGGGTGTGCTGTCGCCTATGCACCCGTCAGACCAACCCAACCCCCTACCTTTGACGGTGTAGACGGAGGGTACCCTAACCCAGAGAAACTGGCAGACATCGAGAACTTCGGTATCGGATTCGCCGTCGCTCACAGAAGGACTAAGTTTAGCCCAGTTCGCTACACTCATAACACTAACACTGGGGGACTTCCTCACGGCGCCAGTGGGGGTAACACGCATGCCGGTGTCAACAATGGAGCTGTCCACGCTGTCAACCAAAACGTGCATGCTAACCAAGGCTTCAACGGCAACAGCGGTGGCTACAGTCAACAGGGAGGATCCAACATCTTTGGAGGTGCACAGAAAGCCATCAGCAACGGCATCGGTGGCATCGGTGGACGGGTTGGTTCTGGTGGCAAGGGAGCTGTCGACAGCCAACTTCACAAGTTGACAAACCCGTCTCTTCCCCACACTGGTCACGAGATTGATACAAACAATCTGCATATCGGAGTACCCGTCGCTAGCAATCCCGTACACAAGCCTGTCCGCTACCAGCCAATCCCCCACCCTCCCAGGATCCAGAGGCTGCCCCACAAAAACGTGGACCTCGGCGCTAACGCCCAACCTATCCAGTCCACGTACAACGGAGTGCAGAACCTCAACCTGGACCCCTACTTCCCCCAACAGAAGGTCAATGTCCACATCCCGCCACTCCAGTTCCCGGTAGTCAATGCGGTAAAGAAAGATAGTTTCGCAGGCGATTCATTTTTCAACGGACAGGTCAACTTCCCGCAAATTCAGACCGGATATAGCAATCAAGGTCAAGGTCAAGGTCAAGGCCAGGGTCAAGCCGGTGGCTACAGTGGGTAAAGTTAATCTGACACTGTTTACAGGGTCAGAGAATTATTTTGAATGAACTTTCGATTTTTTTCAAATTTAATTTATGATCTCACTGCGATGTGAAACTCAGCATGTTCTTGTCTGTCAAATAAACTGGTTGGTACAAAGTTTTACCTTTTTTATAATCAACTGATATAATACAGTAAGAGTTGAAAATTGAATTAAGCATTTAATCTCTTGTGCTGCTGAAATAACAAGATACAAAGTCCTACCAGATACTCCAGATAAAGTCCTAAGTAGGCAATAGTTTAACTTCTTTGACGGGCATTTTAGAAGTTGTAGAGATGAAAAACACGATATATTTTGAAGAACAACAAAGATAAACTAACGGGCAAAATAAACTGTGCCAACATTTCTTTGGTTTTATCAAAGTTAATACATATGTTAGATAAATAAAGTATACGTTTGACAGACGATTCATTTGATCATGTTATATTCACAATTCCACAAAAGTACTGTACCGTTACACATTGAACTGGGCTAAAAGTCAATTTGCAGAAACAAGCACGTTTTTAAAAACAAAACTGAAAGCTGTATTTTCCTGATTACATGTCTGAAAAATAGAGCCATGGTCTCTGTAGCTCATCAATATTTGCATTGTTATAATACATTTTCTCAGCTTGTTCGAGAGCTTTTCTTACTGGAGAAGAAGATGGAAATAGGTTTTTAAGGTTGTGACCCCTGTGATCCCATTTGGGGGTCACTGGGTCACCAAATCTACAATTTAGAATCCCCATTAGCCAAGGGGTCTGCACACAACTTTTCAGCTCTCTAGACCTTTTGGAACTTGAGAAGAAGATGAAAATAGGTTTTTAAGGTTGTGACCCTTGTGATCCCATTTGGGGGTCACTGGGTCACCAAATCTACAATTTAGAATCCCCATTAGCCAAGGAGTCTGCACAAATTTTCAGCTCTCTAGACCTTTTGGAACTGAAGAAGAAGATGAAAATAGGTTTTTAAAGTACTGACCCCTGTGACCCCATTTGGAGTCACGGGGTCACCAAATCTACAATTTAAAAATCCCCATTGGCCAAGGAGTCTGCACACAACGTTTCAGCTCTCTAGACCTTTTGGAACTTGAGAAGAAGATGAAAATAGGTTTTTAAGGTTGTGACCCCTGTGAACCCATTTGGGGTTATGGGGTCACCTTTTGGAACTGGAGAAGAAGATAAAAATAGGTTTTTTAGGTTGTGACCTCTTTGACCCCATTTGGGGTCACGGGGACACCAAATCTACAATTTAGAATCCCCATTAGCCAATGAGTCTGCACACAACTTTTCAGCTCTCTAGACCTTTGGGAACTTGAGAGGAAGATGAAAATAGTTTTTTAGGTTGTGCATGACCCCCGTTAGTTAAGGAGTCTGTACACAATGTTTCAGCCCTCTAGACCTTTTGGAACTGAAGAAGAAGATGAAAATAGGTTTTTAAGGTTTTGACCCCTGTGACCCTATTTGGGGTCACAGGGTCACCAAATCTCCTTATTTGTCAATGCAGATGGTTCAACAAGTGCTCGAAGGCTGCTAAGTGGGACAATCTTGAAAGACAATGACATTATTCACAGAAAGGAAGTGTCTTGTGATCCTTGGTGTATGGGGGTTACATTAACCTGGCGTCATCCTGCAGAAGGACCAGTAGCATTGAATACCGTGTTCCAAAACAGGCTTGGTAACTGTAATCCTGCTGCCCACAAGATGTTAGACCAATGCTGTTGATGACATCACAGTGACGAAATGATTCCGTAGATTAAAGTATGGCGGTGTAAGTTTGTTTGGCGTTGATGACCCAGTTTTCCGATTCGTGGCATGTCATTGGTCTGCTCTGTTTATTTCACTCGTTGCTGGACGCGTCGTGCTTAAACCTGCAGGGTACACATTTCCCTCTCTCGCTTTTGTATTGTTTTGGTAAATTTGTGGTCGTGACGACAGTGGCGCTTAACATTTTCATTGGTTGTTTTTATATTGTTTGGCTCCATTTTGTCCTTATTTAGGTGCATTACATCTGTGATGAAAAATGGATACATGATTTTTCATTGGGTACATATACAGTTGTGTTCAAGTGATAGGAGCTAACTTATAAAATTGAACCACTCATTTGACATTTTTGGAAAATAAATCATTTTGGTTTTGTTTCTTTTGCCCATGAGTTTATATGGACAGTCCACCTCTTTAGTGTAATGAATGTGACATTTCGGTGTATCTACTTGCTTGATAACGGTGTTAGTATCTAAACCGAAACGTCGCAATCTTTGAAATAAAACAGTTGGCTATCCATATGTTGATTTTTTTTCAGGAGATAGTTTGACAGAATGTTTATTCATTAGAGCACACACACATATCGCCAAATCCAATAGCGGTGAACGGTTAAAATACTTATAGCGTCATTAGTTCTATCCAATCATCAATTCTTCAACATTTTGGACTGATTTCTGTCTCACTGTATGGGACCTGCGTCGGCAGGAATTATTTTTTAACGGATATTGGTTAGCTGCTTCACCCGGGTAGGCTGTGGTCGTGCTTTCGGAAAAGTTTTAGTTGTAAAAACATTTGAAGTCAAGGTAAAGTATACTTTCTATGTACCTTTAAATATGTGTATGATCAAGACGATATGTTCAAGCATAATTTCCTAACTTCTGAGCGAAATCTGTGTATTAGTTATATAGCTATGACCAAATATATCCCTTATTCCTCGAAAACATTGACTATTTAGCTATTATTCTTTAAAATGGACGATTTAAACTTTGAGAATTATATATATAGGAAAATACACTCTATTGAAAGTGCACATCACTGTTTGAAATGATATGTCTATTATCATAGTCAAGAGAACGTGTTGAACATTTCGCCTGTTGATGTACCGATTTTTTAACATGCGACGTAATTTGAACAACGTGCTACGATTTTAGTTACACGTTTAGAGCTACTTCATAATTTATCATTTGTAAAGAAACATGGAATAATCTTCAAATATAGTATATTAAACTTACACCATTTGGCATGTACAGCCGTATCTTGTTGCATAGATGGATAGAACCATTGAAGAAGAGGGCAGTATGATTCAGGCAGGTGCTGCACGGATTTAGACTTCATCAACGTTGAGGAAGTCCAAATAGCTTATTTACAGTAATTCTCAAAGAAACTGTACAATTCAGAGACAAATAAATTCACGACAGTCCAAGAAATGTGATTATTTTCCAAAACTACAACTTTTGATGAAACAGTTTTTAATTGTTCAGCACTCGGTTATTAACAATATTACATTAGTAGGACTAGTTTGAATGAAGTAAAGTACCCTAAAAGGCCCAGATAATTTCCGTTCAAGAGTTATAAGCAGTTAAACATAAACCTACAGGAAATTAATGTTTTGTTCTTGTTTCGCTGCAAACGTCTACAAAAGAAACAAGTTATTCCTCCGAAAAACGTAAAAACACTGCATGCTTACAGTAAAGCATATTTCACTTTGTTGACCTCACATGACACCTAATCAAAATTAAAAACTGATGGAATCATCAATACCACATTTACATCGTATCAAAAAATAATTCACAAACTTTAAAACAAATCGTTTTCTTCCAATAAAATAGCGTGATGTAAATAACTGAATTTCCAACAACCTATCCACTTTAATCCAACAAATTTTATAGTGTTTAATAAACTCGTCGCCATACAAAATACAATATATTTCAACCAACGAGCGATACATATGACTGAAACAGTGTAACATCTTGTTTTCAGAAGACAACTTAACTAATATCTGTTCATATTTATGTGAAACACACGTTTTAAGAAATCGTCATTTTGGAAAATTCCTTAAATAGATGAGAAAAATGCAAAAATGACTGTTGATAATGACGACCTACAATAATAATGACGCGTCGAAGAAGGTACATTATACCAGGGCCTTTCTATACTCCCTTAGAGTGTCTCTGATTATACGACTATCGTATACTAACATAATATCCTGTCGATGAAACAGCTTTTGTTTAAATTCAGTATCGTAGGAACATTTGTCGGAATCATTTCATCATCTAAAATGTAATTTAGTTGTTTTATTCCGTGTCCTTTAACATTTTAATGTTGCGAATTCTTTTCTAAAATCGTAACACTGTCATTTACTCACGTTCAAAAATGGTAATAGCAAGTTCAAAATACGTAACAGTAAAAACTAGGGTGCTTGTGTTTGAAATAACGCGTGAATTAATTAGATTGCAGTCAGTTTTTACATGAAGATAAGAGGCTTTGAACACTATCTCAATAAGAATTATTAAACAATAGTACTTATTTAGTGAATATTATGTCTCGAAAGTCAGAAAATATAAAAATTACAATAAACTGACTTCTACTGTTCAAAAAAGATGACCAATGTTAATGAAATCATACCAACTTCTTAACAAATGTTTAAGTGATCAGCGACCAGTAACAAATATTACCGTAGAAGATCCGTCTCTTTCACTCACGTGTTTTTCTAGTGTTGAGCTATAAATGGCCACAATCGGATCATTATTTCAAAAGGTATGTGACAAGACTCCACTTCCAAACTTTCAAGCCAATATCCCCGCTCACGAAAAACAGCGGAAACTCACCATTTAAAATAGTCTATTAATTCCAGCAATGTTGAATAGGCAGATTCGAACCGCAGAACTACAGATGTAAGTTTTTTTTTATTATTAAAACACCTATTTATCATGTCTTTGACTGTACTACGGTATTACATGTATGACTCAAATCATCGGCAATCCTGTCCACTTGTCAGTCATACATGACCTTGACATTCATTTAACCTGGAGTAGTCCACATCCTTGTTCCCGGGCCTTCGTTCTTGCGAGAAGAGAAGAGTGAGTCAATCAGGACTCTCTGTTTCTAGCCCATGAAGTGTCCCACTTGTGACAGATGTTTAATGAAATTTAGAAGCGAGTCGAGTAGAGAGACGGTTTTAGCGAAACGTTTCGTAAGTGTCATTATCATAAACGATCACAAGCTGTTTAATTTCAGCAGTGCGTTGTAGTAGGCACCAGTGGATTGCTCATTTACAGCACGACCTGGCTCATCTACTAGCAGTAGTTACCAACATACTCATGACTCATAAATTACATATACAATTTAAACGCCTCCTTATTTTACTAAACTGTTTTTAACGTAACCATTAAGGTATACACTTTGAATGAACTAGATGCATTTGGATAAGCCATGCTTAACCTTAAATCCTATACTTTAACATTACACTAAGGTAACCTTAGTGACTTATGATCACCTTAGTGACTTATGATCACCTTAGTGACTATGATCACCTTAGTGACTTATGATCACCTTAGTGACTATGATCACCTTAGTGACTTATGATCACCTTAGTGACTTATGATCACCTTAGTGACTTATGATCACCTTTGTGACTTATGATCACCGTAGTGATTTTTGAAAGGAGGCTCTGATAATGTTTGAAATTTCTAATCAAGTGGCTTCTTAAGACAACGATGTATCTCATTCAGGTAACTATCTCAGGTGTATGTGTCGCTGTATCGGGGATTGGTATCGTTTCTCTTGCCGTTGGGTGTTTCAACACATCTGGGCAAAACAAGAACCATCAACATTCCAAACGGTCTCGAAACGAACAACAGTCCATTTCAATAAAAGACTTAATATGCTTGACTATGTCAGAGATGAACAATAATTAAACTGTCAGGCAAAAGAAAGTACTCAGTTGATTTCATCATTTGTATGATTTTCAACTGCAAATATATCAAGTGGTCGATGTCATAACCTGAAACTGAAAAGTACAGGTCAAGGAATATTTCTAAATGTTTTTAAAAACATTTTGTTCCAAAAACATATTTCATACATATGATAAAATCAACTGAGGTGAGTACTTTCTTTTGCCTGGCAGTTTACATTCAACCCTGTGATGCCTTAACGTACTGTACGTCTATCTGTAACAACCTGGGGTAACTGCATTTATGATAATGCATTATTACGACCCGAGTGCTGCAATTGACAAGTATGCAGGATGATCGACGGATGACCTGATACGCAGGATGATCGACAGCTGTCAATATGCAGGATAATCGACAAGTGAATTTTAGATATTTATAAAGAGTATAAACTTCTATTTTTATTCATCAAAAATATATACATGTTGAGTCCAAGGCATTGCTAAACTAAGTGTACCCAATAAAAAAGAAGAGCATCTCTAGCTGTATCTAAACTTGACGCTGTTGTCTTTCACTTTCTCTTGAAGAACCTTGTCAAACCATTCGTTCTGAGCGATTGTAAACCATTCTTTCCAGTTGCCAACCTTCCCTGAAAAAAGCGCATTACAGTAAGCACGTGTATTAACAAGAATATGTGTACATAATCAGTCATTAGTGTGATTTAATATAAGGATTAGTCATGATACCGAGGATATGGTAAGGTTGTAGATCCTGATAGGACTATCTGATCTACAACCTTACCATATCCGAGGTAGAATGGCTTATCTATATTATCAACCGTTTTTTAAGTATAAAAGACGCTTTCTTATCCCGTTATTGAAAACCCCGGATTCTATATAGAACCGTTCGTAAAATCCTTGTTCACTGTCTCAATCCCAGTACGGCAAAGATTTCTATGTAAGGTTCTTCTTGACCGTTATCTGCCATGTGCCTTCATGGCGCATTAGTCTAAGGCGTTCAATTATGAAAAAATGGTCTTACTGGGTACGGGTTCAAGACGCACTTTCGTCAAAACATTTGCGTTTCATAATGTGCTATATTTAAGAAATTTTTCAAAATAGTTAAAGATAGTTTCTTCAGATCTTTACTTTCAAGCCGTCATCTTAGCAATTATATCAGGGTTTACAATCATTATAATTCCTTCAAACAGTGTTTACAACTGTCTGTGTAAACCCTCCTGGAGGGAATTACAAGGTTGTAAGTCCCTCGTACCGGGTGATACGGTTTAGAAAGGTCGTTTCAAGTATCACGTTATATGGCTGGTAGGTTGATAAAACAAGTTATCATGACAGTAAGACCATCCGAAATGTTTCTGTATATTTCGTCTCAAACTAACTTACAAACTAACTAGCTATCATTGATCCAAAATTAAGTAAGATAGGTGTGATATTAAGATATTTTCAAAAATTGTGAATGTTTTATTTTGTGAATATTTTCACATCAATAGTTAAAATCAGTGACCCCATAATATATTTTGGGATGTGGTTGTCTTCAAATGAGAAACATAAAAAATAAAGAGAAAGAGATTAGAATTTTTGGAGTGACAATTATTTAAACGGCGTCTTGAGAGGTGTCTCCCTTTTATTGTAATGGTATGGTATGTTTTACATAAACATATTTAGATTTAAATTTAGCCTCTAATGCTTGGGAAAACAAGCTATATTTCAGTCCTTTCTGTGACAGTCAATTTTAGAAGCCGATATGACACAACTTTCCAATGCAAGGCATAACTCTTGCCAGTCTCAATTACTGGCTGATTTAGGCCTTGCAGTATTTCCTTAAGATCTTTGTGCTTAGAAATGCAGGCCCACTATGCATTTCTGGTGCAGCGATTCATTATCTAGGCACCACATAGCGAGGGAAATACCGCAATCCTTAAATCAGCCAGTAATGCAGACTGGCAAGAGGTATGCCTTGCGTTTGGAAATTGATATGAACAAAAAAGAAGTTTTATATATATAATCACTGTCTTTATAGCAAAGATGAGATGTTTTGGTCCAGATCGTAAAACATTTGCTTGATAATGATGTTAGTGTATTGTGCTGTGACTTTCTTGTTGAGAACAAAACTCTTTGCTCTTCAAATGTTTGTACCAAAAGTAATTTACTTACCTTTCCTGTACATGATTGGTTCTCCGTCACTTGATAGATCGTATTTCCCTTTCCGGTTGCGCATGCTCTCAAAAGAGCACCATTCCTTTACCTCCTCGATAAAAGAGTCACTGTGAGTTTTCCCGAGGAAGGCTGACAACTCCTTTAATCGTGCAAAAGGATTCTGGATATGGAGTGAGAAGATAATTTGAGAAGTTAGTGTGATGTTTCAGTAACTGTCAGCATACACTAGAACATATCCGCTCTTTATCATCATATAGGTACTTAGTGTACATGTGTGAAAAACTACAACGCTAATAAAGTGCTTTAAACAACATACAGCAGGTGGCCATAGTATTACGTACATGTGACGTAATCCCATATACTTACATGTTAAATAGCTCTTGCGGGAATAATTTTCATAAATTAACTAAAAGTCTCTTTGTTGTCATATTTTGCAGACAGATTGGTAATCATCTCGGCTGTATGTACATAATTACCTGTCATCTATCAGTTGATTAGTTTTCGAATGACACTTGTTTAAACATCGTATGACGGCCATGTTAACCTAATGATCGGTGTTGTATATGTGTTGTTTGATAAGAGGTAGATTTCTTAATAATTATCAGAAAAAAAGATGGAAATTATGTATCTGTAGCTAAGATTATTTCCTATATTTTGGTACAGATTTCAGAATTTATTGACAAACAATAACTCCATGAAAAATATTCCCGCAAGAGCTATTTAACATGTAAGTCTATGGAATTACGACACATGTACGTAATAATATGGCCACCCGCTGTAGATCAATACTAAAATAAGGCATATCTAAAGAAAAGAATGTCTGTGTCATTATGGGGTTAAAAATCAACACGAAAGTGTGCTCCTTAGTGCGTGCTCATCTACATAAATAACAAACCCTCAAAGAACATGTGAAAATATATTACATCAGCGTGGTAGTGGAAGGTTATTGACAAATCAAGCAAGAACTGTAGCAGGATGTGTATACGAACCTGGAGGAAGTCTTCGTAGTGAAGCACGAAGGCAGGGACGGCTGGGTGGTTCTTCAGACCCTGGCTCCAACTCTGCAGGTGGTCAAACCAGGACCCGTAGTCCACTGGGCAGAAAACAATGGGTCAGTCTTTCACCTGGACTTTTACGTCACCTTTCTCATATTGCAACGAAGTATGCAATAGTGCAGCTGTTTATTACTTTTCATTTACGCTCGATTTTACAGGTTGTGATGTTTTGGATTGTGTCCACTTGACATGTCAAAGATTTTGCCGGTTATTTATGCATGTATTCATCTGTCCAAAAGAAATTTTCAAAGGAGGTGAGAACATCACTTTGAGGTGATAGATTATTCATAAACAAATGCTATTAAGGCTATTTTAGGATCAAAGTTATGTTAGAATCTTATTCTAAATTAATATAATAAATCATATTGTCTAATGGTGCAAAAATAAAAGTTTACAGGTATGTTTCGGGGGTCACTAGAGTCAGTCCTATAACACAACAAACATCATTTTGCATAGAATCACCGCCTCAAAATTCGTCTCCAGACTTTATTATGCAAATCCTTTCTTCATCCACAAGTATCAAATTCATTACATTTCATTACACTCATATGTACGGCATGTCGTTCCCAATTGCAATGCATATTTTTAAACAATACTTCAAAACCTTAGATAATTATGTATAACGCATCACATGTAATGTACCGTTGCCGTCAGTCCACAAAGGGAGGTAATCCTGGAAGGTCCCGTGATAGTTGTAGTAGTCGACCAGTTTGACGTGATGATTGTAGAAAGAGACAGCGGAGTCTTTAGGGTTCCTCAGCAGATAAATCACCTTCAGTTTCTTCTCCACCACGTCTCTGGGGAGATTGGAGAACTTGAAGTGGGTGTTGAGGACCCTGGGCGAAGGAATCTTCTCCATATCCGAGTAGGGGATCTGTTCCAACATGAGACTGTCCTTCTCCGTCCCGTCGTCTGTACACGAGCCGCTCAGCATCACACGGGCAGCCTCCCAGATCATGTGGGTACCTGGCACCAACACGGATCGTCCAGTCAATATATGCGAATAATGTCAACTGTTTTAAAGACCCTGAAGCATTCCTTTATAACATATCAATAATCTAGGAAAATCTAAGTGGTGGAATAAGGTCAAATTTGACCTTCAAGGTCGGTTGGTAGGTTGGTAGTTGGTAGGGTGTCCGCTCATCACCCGGAAGGTCAGGGTTCGATTCCCGGCCGCGTCATACCAAAAGACGTTGACAGATTGAAGTTGCTGCTTCCATGCTTGGTACTCGGCATTATAGGGATAGAACAACGCTTGAACTAGTGCTGCACTGTGGCTGCCGGGTGCCAAGGGCACACCAAGAATTTCCGAACTTACATTATAATGAGGACAATAAAGTGTTATCGTTATTATTAGGGGTCATTGCCGTTTTCGCAGGAGTGGAGAAGATGAAGACGAAGGAGTGGAGAGGTGAAGACGAAGGAGTGGAGAAGATGAAGACGAAGGAGGGGAGAAGATGAGGACGAAGGAGAGGAGAAGATGAAGACGAAGGAGTGGAGAAGATGAAGACGAAGGAGTGGAGAAGATGAAGACGAAGGAGGGGAGAAGATGAAGACGAAGGAGTGGAGAAGATGAAGACGAAGGAGTGGAGAAGATGAAGACGAAGGAGTGGAGAAGATGAAGACGAAGGAGGGGAGAAGATGAGGACGAAGGAGAGGAGAAGATGAAGACGAAGGAGCGGAGAAGATGAAGACGAAGGAGTGGAGAAGATGAAGACGAAGGAGTGGAGAAGATGAAGACGAAGGAGTGGAGAAGATGAAGACGAAGGAGTGGAGAAGATGAAGACGAAGGAGTGGAGAAGATGAAGACGAAGGAGGGGAGAAGATGAAGACGAAGGAGGGGAGAAGATGAAGACGAAGGAGTGGAGAAGATGAAGACGAAGGAGTGGAGAAGATGAAGACGAAGGAGTGGAGAAGATGAAGACGAAGGAGTGGAGAGGTGAAGAAGAAGGAGTGGAGAAGATGAAGACGAAGGAGGGGAGAAGATGAGGACGAAGGAGAGGAGAAGATGAAGACGAAGGAGTGGAGAAGATGAAGACGAAGGAGTGGAGAAGATGAAGACGAAGGAGTGGAGAAGATGAAGACGAAGGAGGGGAGAAGATGAAGACGAAGGAGGGGAGAAGATGAAGACGAAGGAGGGGAGAAGATGAAGACGAAGGAGTGGAGAAGATGAAGACGAAGGAGTGGAGAGGTGAAGACGAAGGAGTGGAGAAGATGAAGACGAAGGAGGGGAGAAGATGAAGACGAAGGAGTGGAGAAGATGAAGACGAAGGAGTGGAGAAGATGAAGACGAAGGAGGGGAGAAGATGAAGACGAAGGAGTGGAGAAGATGAAGACGAAGGAGTGGAGAAGATGAAGACGAAGGAGTGGAGAAGATGAAGACGAAGGAGGGGAGAAGATGAAGACGAAGGAGTGGAGAAGATGAAGACGAAGGAGTGGAGAAGATGAAGACGAAGGAGTGGAGAAGATGAAGACGAAGGAGTGGAGAGGTGAAGACGAAGGAGTGGAGAAGATGAAGACGAAGGAGTGGAGAGGTGAAGACGAAGGAGTGGAGAAGATGAAGACGAAGGAGTGGAGAAGATGAAGACGAAGGAGGGGAGAAGATGAGGACGAAGGAGTGGAGAAGATGAAGACGAAGGAGAGGAGAAGATGAAGACGAAGGAGGGGAGAAGATGAGGACGAAGGAGTGGAGAAGATGAAGACGAAGGAGTGGAGAAGATGAAGACGAAGGAGTGGAGAAGATGAAGACGAAGGAGTGGAGAAGATGAAGACGAAGGAGTGGAGAAGATGAAGACGAAGGAGTGGAGAAGATGAAGACGAAGGAGTGGAGAAGATGAAGACGAAGGAGCGGAGAAGATGAAGACGAAGGAGGGGAGATTTGCATAACATTATTTGCAACATCGAGAAAACGAAAGATAGACACCAATGAAACGTTAATATATTGATACAAGAATGATTAACATAATTGATGAATTGACCACATCCACTATAGATGTACATTTGCCAGCCTTTTGAGAGTAAATTAAAATGTGAATGTAAACTACGTTTACGCGAAGGCACACGATTGGCATACACCAACATCTTTAGTGAAGTCTAAGCTTATTTAATCTCACTTTGATGTAAAAACTTTTTCCATAAACTTCAGACCTGAAGTAAATATAGAAGAGAAATATTTCAACTTATTCCTTCATAGACTAAAATATCACCATTTGTATAATTAGTGCACATTCATCCTTTTTATTATATAGTGTTAATACTTTCAGTTCAATATTCATACATATGTGCATTCAGTTGATCTAGACTTGCTGAATAAAGATCTAGACTGTATTAAAGGCTCTTATTTTTTACACAGTCATGGAGTATGACTATTTTATAAGACGAATCGTCACCATGGCAACCCATATGGTAAAGGTGTAAGCATAAACAATAACGAAGTGTTATCAATAAACCTTCTGCATATCTAACTTCTTCTTGAAGACTTTAATAAAAAAATTGATGGGTATATTGACGCAGGACGAATGTATATGGTGATCAGAACATTTTCCAGCTGTTGAACTGTACCTGATTTAGGATATCCACACAACAGTATGTCGTCATCACGCAGTTTGAGATGGGGCACGCTTGTGATGACGTCAACCGGAAACGTCGGGTAACGTTCTCCATCAAGGTCAAGGACGGTCATTGTGTTGCCGGAGCCATCCGGGATCTTCACTACTGACATATTGACTCAATCTGAAATTAGCATGAGAAAAATAAATGTCATTACTCATAAATTCACGTGCAAAAGAAACGTCCTCACATTTTGAAAACAGTATAAAATGAAATATTGATGTCGGAGAAAGTAGATTTTGAATGTATTTGGTAGCCTCATGTTTTGTATAGAAGTATTCACAATTTCATACATCAGAGTATGCTTCTTTTATTTTTATATCTGTTCAAATACACATGGGGTGCTAAAATCGCTTTTTAAAGATGTTTTTGACCCACAATATTTGGTATTTAAATTTTAAAACATTGAAAAAGTAGAAATTTAAGTAATTAAAGATATCCTCGACATAAATAACCTTCTTTGATTTAAATTTGTTGACGCATCATTACTGTAGGACGTCACAAAACAAGCCAAAACTGGTTTTTTGAGGCTTCTATCTCGTCTAGTTAAGGAGATTCCAAAACGACCATTTCTTAAAACTTGTGTTTCTCGGAGTTATGAATAGATAATGTTTTGAAAATTCATATTTAGTATTGTTTGGTTCTGAAGACGTGATGTAACGCTGTTTCAGTCGCATTTATCGCCCGTCGATTGAAATATCTTGTATTTTGTATGGGGACGTTTCTTTTGCACGTGAGCTTATATAAATGCATATCAAACCACAAAACATGTAAAAGTTAAGAAATTCATATAAATTTAATTTTAGAAGACACGCGGGTTCTTTTCTGTTGAAAATGGAGCGCGTCGGTATTTTAAGCTTTTTAGTTAATTTACGTCTCTATATGTTTACACGAGGCGAGATAATATGTGATTTTGTTCTTTGCAATCGTATTTTTTCTTGCAAAAACATGAGTTCATTTTTTTTAATTAGTAACAGTTAAAACTGACCTCAAGCAAAATAGTATCTCAAAATGGTCTCTTGGAAACCAGTAATGGCCCCGACTTTACAGTGAGTGAGTGAGTAAGTTGGGGTTTAACGCCGCTTTCAAGAGTATTTCACTTATATCGCGGCTGCTAGACAGTTCCCTACTGCAGACAAATTTGCCGTGGCCCTGGCGGGATTCGAACCCCGGACCTCTTGATCCGAAGCCGAACGCGCTAACCACTGCGCGTCACGTGACTGTTTGTTTTGACGTTCGCTTTCAAGATGGCGTCAGCTGATGGATTCGATTTGACAAAGAAGAAATACATACTATAGTCTGAAGAAGAAAAACAATAATTTCGGTATAATAAAACACTTAATTACTCATGGTGAGGTCATTATTTCTTACAAGGACTCTCGGACCTGACTCCCTCGGCGGTCTGACCTGACCTCGACCTGCGGTCTCGGTCACGTCAAACCTCCTCGGGAGTCAGGTCTCGAGTCATTGTTTTTCACATAATGACCCCACCACGAGTATTTAAGTGCATGTATACTATCAGTGGTTACAAATTATAAGTTTAAACTCTCCCCTCAGCATTTTCTATTCCATACTAGGACTATGTCAGCCATGAAAACCTTATTGGTTTATGAGTGTTGGAACATCAGATGAAGGTAACATGAAGATAAACAATTAGTCGCTCGTGCACATGTGAGGTTTATGCAGATGAAGCTATACATTAATTGCACCCGAACACTCGAAAGCATTATCATAAAAGCGTGTTATATTTGATTGTCCATCTTAAGCTAAATAATTCTGTATTTGATTATTCATTTAAGGGTCAAACACATTATTATGCATACTCTATTTGCTTACCTTACACGTAGACTAGTATTCCAACTCGAGTTTTGTACTGAACAGCTGAGTTCTCACTAACAGCCACTGTACTGGACAACTCCCATAGAACGCTGCAGCTCAATGGCTTATCCTACTAATTCTCCACAGAACACACACATCCAGTTTTGTCTTCTTTTTGTTAGCGGCCCTGACGCCGAGTTGCTTTTCAATGAGATTTGCTATATCATAAAGAAGGTATCTGTTTATGTCGTTTCAGGCAATACCAGGGTCGGTCACTACAGTCTTTACTTCAAAAGGCCGAGTGTGCTGGAATAAATTACTTGTTCAGTGGATGGAAGTACGGTTCGTTGCCTCCGTGGAGTAGATATCTATAGCACATGTTGTAAACAACTTAAACATACCAGTTGGGCGGCCGTCTCACCGCCTTCTCAAGGCAAATATTTTTAAAAATCGTTTTATAAAGACTGTTTGTCAAAGCAGTGTGTTTCATTTAATAAATGTATTAGAAACACTTTTCTTTAATGTTGGGTGTCGCATCAAATGTGATGTAATTTACGCCGTGCATTATTGTATACGGATGAATATTGTGAAATGTCATGTGTATATGAATATCATATATATGTGAATGTCGTGTATTCACCCAGTATATTATGTTACATGACAAATGGATCAAGATCTTGGCATTTTCAAGAAAGCTCAATGCATCTAAACCAGATATATCGTGAATTCAGAAACAAAATTAACATCTGATTTTTAAACTTCGACATCTTAGAACCTGATTGTTGATCTATGTATTACCATATACAACAATTACACTATACAGTCAAACCGCGATAGTCCGGCAACTGATAATCCGAATCTCGCTGTGTCCGAACGGTAGCAAGCTGTAACCAAACGGATATATGCGGTGGAAGCTGGGTGCGACATGTGCTGTTTGCCACAATTAGCATTTATATGAAGATATTTATGTTAGCTGTTGTTTACGACATGGGGACACCTGGTATGATAAATGTTTCTATTATATGTTTGCAGTTATGTTAATGAACAGCTCAATATGCAAGTATAACTAAATGTGAAAGATTTTTACAATCCTTTTGAAAATACGCCAGGTTATACTGTGGTAGTTGTCAATGTGTGTACTGCCCGAGCGAGAGCGAGGGTTATATACATAACTTTGCACGAGTTTTGTAAAAGTCATACGGTACACTTTCGATTACCCATTCTACTCCATTTGAATCGCGTAAAAATAGCCAGGAGACGTCTCATTTCTCTTGCGACGGCAAGCTACAGTTGCGTCACGAACAATTCTTTTATGACATCACAGGGTAATAAATTAACTTCGTTGATACTGGGTGATTGTTTTGAGCTATATTGCTATCAAATAATCATCAATGAAGCATTCCTCGTCTCACAAACTGCTAAACTGCTTGGTTCCAAAGACTGAGCTTGCAATCAGTTAGCATCAGATGCCTCCTAGATCCGCCTGGTGCTTCCTCGTGTCTATCTATAGACTGTACATTCCCTGCAGACTAGCTAGCGGCTTTATGTATATCTGCATGAGTCCTTATGTATATGAGAGATCTGTTATCCCACATCCCATTTACCGAGGTAAGAGTATTTACTAGTCCCAGGAACAGTCAATGTGAAGCGCAAATGGGCTGCGTAACTGAGATAAATTACCAGTCTTTCATCTATGTTGCGCAACCTATTTGCGCTTGACTTTGCCGTGTTCTAAGCTGCTTAGTGAATTCGGTTTCGACGATATCACTTGTCCCCAGACCTACCTTTCGGTTTTCCGTGACTCGCTCTTCTCACCCAGCAGCGCGTGAACTCCTGGTGTTGCTAGTCATGAGGGTAGAGGGGTTACCGTGGTGCTTGCAGTGTGGGGAATGAGGGCGAACAAGCCAAGTATATGCCCCTTCAATTAAGAGTATGTGTCTGTCTAACTACGACGTTCTCGCCTTGCACTCATGCCGTTAATGTGAAAATCGAAACGGTTCCTGATAACCATCAGTTAATGCAATTGCCAGCTTTTCTCCCTGCTGTGCTGGAATCTAGTCACAGAATTATTGATTGCTGCGCTGGTGGAGTCAATTGATAGTATATACATTCGATCGGGGCTCGTGACAAAAGGTATATAATGCTGTTGTATATGTATCGAATGTTCTCTGTGAACTGCAGCACACTCATCAATGTTTGTTCACACAACAGTTACTGTCACAACTTTGATACATTGACAAACAAGCAATTGTCACCTGCTTAAACCTAGGTTGAGGTGGGTTGGTTAGTCTGGGGCCTGAGCTCCAGGCTGAAATCTGTAAATGCTGGGATTACAAGAATATTTGATAAGCTAAATAACTGTCGTTTTTAGGGTAAATATATATGTCTGTGTCATATCAAAGAAAATACAGAAAAACATACTCTCTAGTTTTTTATCAGTAGAGACAGGAAATGATCTCCTACAGATGTCTTAGGGACAAGAGCACTACCCATTCTAACTCAACTTCCCAATGCAAGGCATAACTCTAGCCAGTCTTCATTACTGGCTGATTTAGGCCTTGCAGTATTTCCTTAAGAAATCTGTATTTAGAAATCCAGGCCCACTATGCATTTCTGGTGCAGCGATTCACTATCTAGGCACAACAAAGTGAGGGAAATACCACAAGGCTTAAATCAGCTAGTAATGCAGACTGGCAAGAGTTATGCCTTGCCTTTGGAAGTTGATTCTAACTGTGAGAGGGAAGTAGACTGTTAACAATTTGGGTTCACTCTTATGTTATAGCGTTTCCTTGGTTGATTTAAGTTTATGAATACTTATCATTCATAAATGATATATCAAATAATAATAAATAATACACATTATTTCATAATAATGTTATTTTTTTAATTATTATATTCTATCAACACTGAACCGATTCCTTTCTGCTTTTGAAAAATGTGTTATTTCAATTGTTTATATCTCTCGGACCAAGCTCTGAAAACATTTACGAAATTGTTTAATAGTTATACATTAGATTGTCCATCTATAGAAGATAAAAGCACGTTGGATATTTCATTTCAATGCATGATGCATCAATATGAATAGGCTTTTTTTTAAATTATTCCAGTATCCATAGTTTGTAATAGGAATGCATACATATTGTTATTTCAATTTAAATCAAACGACACTTTAGAGAGTAGGAGAATAAGAACGGGTCAATACTAACACAGACGACAAAATACGGGAAGTCGCGATGAAACAATGGTTGCTAGGCAAACGTGATATGTGCACATGTGCTCATAACAATAAAATTAACTCGGTTATTTTCAACCATATGGGTAATAGCTGTTGGTACTACTTTATCACTGTCTCGCAGTTATGCTGTTCGTGTAACTTCTACCTTTTTGAAACATCGAAATCACTCCAAATAAATAGAAGTTTGTTTGAAAGAAGTGGAATGAAAGCTCATGAAATATATAGAGAATACTAAACGATGTTCTGTTTGATAACATATTTTTGAAAACGAGTGAGCGAAAGCGAGTTACCAAGTTACCAATAACATCTCAAGAGTTTCATAATTATGTTATTAAACGGAATCGAACTTTATATTTTATGTATTCCTCGCGGATTTAAATGCCACTTAATTCCACGAACTCGTCGATAAATGGGATACGGCTCCATTGCGACCGCAGAGCTAATATTATGATGTCGTATTTATGCCATTATGACGTCATGTCAGTCGGCAGCACGCGATGATATTACACAATGTGTAACAACATTGTAGATTTATTAAACAGCTATTTACTGAATACTTTGATAAGCTTGTTGAAGGAATATAAAAGTCGAATAACGGCTTAACATTTGTATGTGTACTACATGTAGTTATTAAAATAACACTAAAAACCAAAATCTGTCTTTCTGTCTACTTTAGAAAAGTTTCAAAAAATGCACCGTTTCAGCAACAGTCATCCTCGATAATCCAGCGCTATTGTTCCGATAAATCTACACACAAGCGCTGGAAAACAGTAAGGGTATTTATCCCTAACCTAGTTACCTCCTCTTGGGTCCACGTTATCCAATCAGAAACGAAACGCAGACACTATCTGCGTAAACAACTCGACCAATCAAAACGCATCACTACGGTAGCGGCCGGCCGACTCACTCGATTACGATAAAGTTTGTAACAAATTCAGTGTAGAAAACCTGACAGAAACTCAAAAGAAAGTTTTAAGAAGTCTGTACGAGAATTAAGAAGGGTGTATTCAGGTCCATCAAAACGGGTGGAGGTAAATGATTAAAATCCCTGTGCTACCAGGCGTTCCCAATCATCTGCGAAAGCCAAGATCCTGACACGAGAGTGCTTGTTATTTCACCCTTGATTTCAAGTGATCTCATTGGTTGTTAGAAAGGAAGCGTTTCGCTGAGTCATTGCGAAGGGAGGTAACTAGATTAAGGATAAATACCCTTACTGTTTTCCAGCGCTTGTGACAGACAGACAGACAGACAGACAGACAGATATGTTTATTAATGTCTCACCTTGCGTATACATTACATATATACAAGAAAATAAAACTATACAATATACACAAGCCATTCCATAGGAATTATGAGAGACAAACAAAAGCTACTAGATAAAAAGCATAAAATACATTACATAGGTGTAAAAAAAAAGCATTAATTATTATGTAAAAGGTATTACTTATATAAGAACCATCTTCTTCTTCGTAAAATATTAAAACAGGCTTTGGCACAAAAAAGAGTTAAATCACTAAGTGTAAAGAGCACTTCAAACTTCCCTGCATCTGTTAAAGTACTAAAAGTAGGATAAATGTATTCTGCTTCTTTAAAAAGGTCATACCGTAAATCGTCATATAGAGGACAGTTTAAAATAACATGAACTCATTCTCAACACAGCTGTTTTCGCACATTGGGCATGTTCTTTCTTCCTCGGGTAGACGTTCATATCGCCCTGTCTCAAGTCTAATAGGCGCCACTCCTAGCCTGAATTTTGCCATAGCACTTCTATGAGATCGGGGTACATGAGAAACTATAAAAGGTTCAACGTGATATCCCATTTTCTTCACTGTCTTGTAAGTTCTTAGCTTCCCGGTATTGTCCTGTATCCGCTGAGTCCACGAATACTTGTGCTTTTCAAACAGAATATCTTCCATTGTCTTAGCGATGCCTGGTTGGATAGCGTTTTGTAGATGGCCACAGTTACAATCATTAAAAAGTTTTTTAAGTTTAAAATTCCAGTTTTTACACCCGGGAGAGGCACACTTGTCCGTCCATAGAAATATCTGCTTATTCAACCGGGTGTTGTCCATACACTTATATCTGCGCCATTGACGCACAGCTGCTATTTCTGTGATATGCTTATAGGTACCCATCCTAGGTCACCGAGTACCCCATCAGTTGGTGCATATCTACCCACTCCTAAGTAAAACCGATAGGCCCGGTTCTGAACAGCGTTTATGCATGAATAGTCCTGCAGTCCCCATACAGCTGCTCCATATGTGATTACTGGTAGTACTATACTGTCATACAATTTATGGAACACTTTAAAATCAATGTCACCAAGTAGTTTGCACTTCGCTATCACGAGACCAAGAGCCCTGCTTGCAGACTGGGCTACGTACTTCGCTGTGACACTGAAGTCTAAAAACTCGTTAACCGTTAGTCCAAGATAGCGGTACATGCTAACAGTCTCTAAATGTAGCTCTCCACATGTAAAACTAGTTTCAGTTATTTGTACAGCTGGATTTCTAAAATGCATGATTTTAGACTTGTCACAGTTGATAAACATCTTATTACTGCCACACCACGTGTCTAGAAGGTCCAATTGTAGTTGCAGATCTTCTTCATTTTCTGATAGGAGCACGATGTCATCCGCATATAACAGGATACTCAGTTTCTCTTCACCACACTGTACTCCCACTCCCAAATGATTTAGAGTAGTTGCAAGATCCTTTCTAAAGATGTTAAAGAGTAACGGGGATAGTAGACATCCTTAAGCTTGCTTAACACCGCAGTTTACCTTGAACCAGTCAGTCTTTAAACCATTGATTCTAACACAACTATATACAGAATTGTATATACCATGGACAGCATTAAGCATCTTGCCTCTTATTCCAATGTGTTCAAGTTTATTGATAAGAATGCTTTCCTGAAATCTATAAAAGCACAAAACGTTGATAATTTCTTCTTTTTCCGTGTATCGATTATATTTGTTAACGTCGTTATGTGGTCAATTGTGCTGCAACCTTTTCTAAAACCATTTTGTTCTTCCGTTAAAATAGAGTTCTCATCACACCATTCTGTTAAACGAGCATTTAGAATACCACAGTATAGCTTATATACACTCGATGAAAGTGAAATGCCTCTGTATGAATTTGGGTCTCTCTTGTCTGACGTATTAGATTTCGGTATAGGTTGAAGGATTCCTTTATTCCAAGATTCTGGAACTTTTCCTGTTGAGTAACATTGATTAAAGAATTGAAGTAAAAATTTTTTAACACCTTCAGAACGTAAAACTTCCACTGGTAGTTCATCTTGTCCAACAGCTTTGCCATTCTTCATTTTGTACAGGGTTGTTTTCAATTCAATCAGAGTAATTGACTGATTCATGGGATTATCACTTCTCGAAGATGACCTGTTGTTTATAATCTCACCTCCGCCGTTAACATTAAGCAAAGTCTCAAAATCCTGTCTCCACTTGTCAAGTACTGTTTTCTGATCACAAGTTACACTTCCATCTTTATCAATGACCTCCATCGGAATTTGGTTAGTCCGTTCGTGTCCAACTCCGACTTTTCCTATGGATTTCCAAAAATAATTTGGATTTTCTTGTGCAGCCTCGAACAGTTCCCTTTGAAGAGACAGTCTGTGATTCCTCTTGGCTCTCTGTACGCTTCGGTCGAAGGATTTTCTAAGATATCTGAACGAATTCAACAAAAACTTCTTTAAAATCCCCTTACTTTTACAATAGTTTTTTTCTGCGAGGCATACTTCATTCCACTGGCGAGTTAAGTCACTGTTCCACCATTTTTTCTTAACACGACGTCTTTTGTTGCAAGTACCAACCTGAATTATTTTACGAACCTTTCGTATTTTAACGTTCATTTCATTTTTGACTATGGTACAAAACTCGTCTGGTCTGTGCTTTCTCCTGTTCCTCAATATCACTGATAAGCTCTTGTAATTTTTGTAAAATATCAACGTCCGTCATAAAATGACCCGGTATGTTATCAACCATGAATTTATCGTATTCACATCTTACAGACACCTCGGGCTGCTTATGGCCTACTCCTTCACTTTCCATAGTCCATGTTAAAAGAGAATGATCAGGTATTGCCCGGGCTTCCACACCAGTTTCACCAAACACCTCGTTGACCAGTACACTTGCCCTCGAAACCTTGAAGTTGTTAGATAGATGTAGATTTCCATATGGGACTAGACAGTAGTCCACTACTGCACACCCTCGTGTAGATACAGATGTAAAATCATTCAGAGAGGTTTTCCTCCCATTAAGAATACACATGTTGGTATTAATCATAAAATCACATAAAATGGAACCATATCTATTCTGTGTGTAATCTACAATGTCCCTGTCAGGTAAAACATCAACGCCAGCAATAACATCTTCAACATCACCACACCTACTGTTCAAGTCTCCACAAATATATATAGTTCCAGATTTCTGGTACAAATATATATCAGTTATTAACTGATCGAAAAAGGCACATGCATCTACAGCTCTAGTAGAGTTTTCAGGCGGGAGATAGCATACACAAACATGGTATAAACAAGATGTTACTGTATGACATAGCGACAACCACAGTATACCCTCATGTGAATCATCAAGTACTGAAACATTAAAACAATCTAAAACATTCTCTTTTACTAAAAACCCTACACCGCCTGAACCACACTTGGCCTTTCGGTGTATATCAGTTCTGTTTTGACCATAAAACATGTAACCAGGCACATCAATTACATCATTGTCCCGCAGATGTGTTTCACTTATGCCAAGTATGTCAACGTCTGCGTGCTGAATGCAGCCAGTTCTTACGTGATAGTTGCAGGATAAGTTATCAGTGCTCCAACCATTAACATTCCAAAAGCCGCATTTCAGCTAACGGCTGTAGTCCCGAACGACGTTACCACTGTATGTGTGTCGCGGCCGTGAATCTCGTGAGTCTCTGTCCTGGCGATCCCGTTCACCGTTACGTCGGTACCGTTGGTTATCCTGTGCACGTTCTCTGCGCTCCAGAGTGACGTGCGTCCTCAGCAGACATCAACACCACGGAGTTACCCTTCATCGCGAGCTTGTCTTGTCCCACGGCTTTCACAATAGTCCGCATATTAGCTGCAAGTTGTCTTTGCTGTGGCGATTCATCAGGAGAAATGTACACGTCTCTGTATACCCTCGATTCTCTCAACTTTCGCTTGCTTGTGAAGATCAGCTCTTTGTCTTCCCGTGTTTTGCACGTAGCAATCACAATTCCGGCCTAGTGACGACCTTTGGCCTCTTTACGCACTGCTGACTTCACATTCACATTGCGTAGTTTGAGCCCATCTCTCAACAGCCATTTCACCTTGGACTCGATGTTTTCATTTTGGCCTTCAGATAAGTTCATTATTACAAAGTTCAGTTCACGTGACGTACCACCTCCCGTGGACGACTTTACAACGTCACTGTACTGCGTCTTCAACGACGTTATATCTCTCTGCACAGTCTCTAACGTACACTTGACTTCTTCTCTAATCTCGGTCCGCACTACAGATATCTTTTTCTCTATTTTCTTGTCAATAACTTTATCTAAATGTTCAGTGATCTTCTTTTCCACATTAACTTCTAACCTGTCAATCCTATGTGACAGCTGTGTGAATAGAGCGTGTATATCTGTAGACAGTTTTGCGATAGCAGAATTTTCATTGTCATTGCATATGGCGGCACTAGCCGGCCTACCTCTAACTTCGTCCCGTGTTGAATCGGTGCAAGATTTCTTTACCGTGACGTTATCAGCCTGTTCCTCCTCGTCGTCACGTCCACGTTTCCTCTCCTCGGTAGTTGGGAATATCTCCATGTCCGCCACAACTTCAATCCGATTTCCCGCCATTACATTGTCAACATATGACTGTGACGAGTCCAATCCATTCACAAGTTCACAATTTTCCTCCATGATTCGTAAACTAGTATACAATATACAATATACGAATTCTCAAGCGGGGTTCTTCTTAGTTTACATACGTTGATTATGAAGAAACCTGGCAATACTCTTTTCACTTTGAAATTTTCAAATTTTCGGGAGCTCACTCAAACCACAACCTGCTCCACCTCGCGCATGCGCATGAACTTGTGTGTAGATTTATCGGAACAATAGCGCTGGATTATCGAGGATGAGCAACAGTAAGTTCCTATCAATCAAAAACACACGTTTGTCATTTGAGATACTGACATAAATTTAACTGAAACGAATCTTAAATCATGCCATGGAATGATGAAATAAAGATATTATTATAAATAAAGTACTTCAAGGTCAAATCTCTTTATTGAAGGACATTGACATATTATGGTAAAAACCCTACAAAATACTGTCTAAAATGAAATAAAAGAAACACACCAAAGAACATAGTAGGTCAATTGAAAACCAAGTGGACAGTGCTATCCTAAAGTCAATCAAACTCTCGACAAACGGTTCGAGGATTTCACACTTTTCAACTGGACTTGTTAGTTCAATTAAGCCGACGAGGAGGCTTCAACCCTTGTAAGATATGTTTAAAGCCTCCAAATACCACCTCTAAACCCATCCGTAGATAGTCTGATCCTGGAAAACCTAATTTCAAATTAAATGAATATTCAGAATAATATTTGCAAGTAGCCCGAGCTTCGTACAGATTGCCTTTTTCTCTCTTGCCTCAATTCACACTCATTGCTTTTCAAATGTTCTTGGTAATGGAAATACAAGTAGGGATTAAAGCTAAGACACATTAAAACATCTTCCGGGTGGAAAAAATAAACATTCAGAGTGTGATGAATCTGAAATGATTGTAACACATGCGTTAAAGGTACATCCATTGTGTTTCATAAAATTTTATTTGGCTTAATATTCTTTCCAACTCACCATATGTGCTGTTTACAATACAAACAAATTCACCCAGGTTGCATATTCATTCCCAATCGCCAAATATATCATAATTACTAGTTTCCAATTAAAATCGAGAAACATCATTATGCATGTGCATTAACCGAAACTGCACGTCCCATTTACATGCACAGTAGCTATATGACCCACACCAACATTTGTTATATTATCTGTTTTAAATAAGATTCCAAAAATACGTTTGACTCATTGGCGCGCGACAATCGCGATGCAGTGTCCTGTTTTCGATCAGAAATCACTACTTTTACCTCAAAATCGTCAATATACTAAGTCGACAATCATCAAAATGGTGGTTTTCGGTAACAGTTGGTTCTTCTCGATAAAGTTACACCATTTAAAAGTTTTTAACAATGGATGTACCTTTGGGGGGGGGGGGGGGGGGGTCAATTCAACATCCGAGGGGTTTTCATCCATCCTATGAACTTTTGAATGGCCCCAACAAGATAATCAATAGCCTTCATCACATAGTCAGATCCTGGAAATTTGATATTTAGATTAAGTTTATATCCGGAACCACTCGTTGGACATCTGCAAGTAGCAACAGCTTCGTCCCAGATTACCTGTTCTCTCTCTTGTCTCTGCATATCTTCTATCCTCAGTTTACGTTCACTTTCTTCCTTTAATAATTCTTGAGCGTAATCAAAATGCGCCCTTGTGTATCTTCTGCCTCTGGTCATGTCATCAACCATATGGATGAGGTTGATTTGGAAGTCTCTGTTGACCACAGTGCTTGTTTCCAGACTGTTGACAAACATCACTCTGTCGTCTGCTCTGTGGATGAAGTCGGCCATGTCGTCTGGCTGGTTGTCTATATACGATCTGAACGCTTCCGCTACGTTATGGTAAGCATTGAAACTCTGTTCAAATTGGTCCGTATGCGTAAATACAAAAATTGCATGTTTGAAGAAGTCCTCTCCAAAAACAATCTCCAATATTTTGATAGCATCTATCTGTTCCTGAGTAACCCTGTTGGCCTGGTTCACCACTACTAAAAAGGCACTGTAACCTGTGCGACTCAGCGAAAAGGAGGACTTCAAGCTCTGAACAACGTCTTTAGTTTCTATTATGTCCTGGTGACCCAATAGTCCAGGTGTGTCAACAACAAGTAGCTTCCTCGGACCTACTTCAGTTCGAATAGCTTTGTTGTCTCTCGTGACCATTGTGGGTGAGAAGCGGGAGTCGAACGCAGACCTCCCCACTATGTGATTTCCTAGAGCACTGCGACCATTTCCGGCTGCTCCCACCAGCAGGAGAGTGATTTCCGGTCCGTTGTTAGGGACGGGTAGCCGGAAGTGCTGAAAGTGATATAATGACATTCAGAAGTTCGTATAAATCAGACGTAATATCAACGGTGTTAGTGAGTGATCACCCAGGCGGAGTAAAATGACATCTGATAAATGTTAACAAAAGCACGAGTTATGTACATCACATTCTTAATTGTTAAAAACATTAATTGACGCTTTCAGAGATGATGATGGATGAATTAGTATTTTACCAGTGAAGTCAGTTTTCTACAACTGTGTCACTACAGCTCTGTTCATGCGAGAGATCACGTGTGATAGCTTGATCGTTCTTCCGGCAACTTGGCCTGTTGGCTGAGTGAGTCCCTTCGGTTGTATATAGTATCTCTGTGTGTGTATGTGTGCGTGTATATATACACCCGTAATGCCACGTTTTAACCTTCCGTCAGATAGTAGCATGGCTTGTCTTAACCATCCTTCAGATAGAAGAATGACTCGTCTTAACCTTCCGTCAGATAGTAGCATGGCTTGTCTTAACCATCCTTCAGATAGAAGAATAACTTGTCTTAACCTTCCGTCAGATAGAAGCATGACTCGTCTTAACCTAGCTAGCTTTCGTCAGATAGAAGCATGACTTGTCTTAACCTTCCTTCAGAGAGAAGCATGGCTTGTCTTAACCTTCCTTCAGATAGTAGCATGACTTGTCTTAACCTTCCGTTAGATAGAAACATGGCTTGTCTTAACCTTCCGTCAGATAGAACCATGGCTTGTCTAAACCTTCCGTCAGATAGAAGAATGGCTTGTCTTAACCTTCCGTCAGATAATAGGCATGACTCGTCTTAACCTTCCGTCAGATAGAAGCACGGCTTGTCTTAACCTTCCGTCAGATAGTAGCACGGCTTGTCTTAACCTTCCTTCAGATAGTAGCATGGCTTGTCTTAACCTTCCGCCAGATAGAAGCATGGCTTGTCTTAACCTTCCTTCAGATAGTAGCATGGCTGGTCTTAACCTTCCATCAGATAGTAGCATGGCTTGTCTTAACCTTTCTTCAGATAGTAGCATGGCTTGTCTTAACCTTCCGTCAGATAGAAGCATGGCTTGTCTTAACCTTCCGTCAGATAGAAACATGGCTTGTCTTAACCTTCCGTCAGATAGAACCATGGCTTGTCTTAACCTTCCTTCAGATAGAAGAATGGCTTGTCTTAACCTTCCGTCAGATAGAAACATGGCTTGTCTTAACCTTCCGTCAGATAGAACCATGGCTTGTCTTAACCTTCCTTCAGATAGAAGAATGGCTTGTCTTAACCTTCCTTCAGATAGAAGAATGGCTTGTCTTAACCTTCCGTCAGATAGAAGCATGGCTTGTCTTAACCTTCCTTCAGATAGTAGCATGGCTGGTCTTAACCTTCCATCAGATAGTAGCATGGCTTGTCTTAACCTTTCTTCAGATAGTAGCATGGCTTGTCTTAACATTCCTTCAGATAGTAGGCATGACTCGTCTTAACCTTCCGTCAGGTAGTAGAATGACTTGTCTTAACCTTCCGTCAGATAGTAGCATGGCTTGTCTTAACCTTCCGTCAGATAGAATCATGGCTTGTTTTAACCTTCCTACAAATACATGTAGTAACATAAGTCGTCTTAGTCAGTGTAAATGAAAAACTTTGAAAACTGCGAATGTAAGTTTTGATACTGACAGGTGTAGAGTATCAATGCATTACCTTCTGAAGGTTCTCGACCTGCTCAAGGCACTTCTCCACAATGGGTGCTAGTCTGTTCTGCACACTCTGAAATTGAAGAAGACCATTACTGTTCATATCATTAACCATATTGCCACATTGGGATTTCATTTTGTACTCATACGTCCGCCTCAATACTAAATGAACTTACTGTTACATTACGAAACCGTTTGCGACGGAGACGACGGACGTTGACAGATCTTGATGATTTCGTGTTTTGATACAAATCATATCATATGTATCAATAACTTCAAATGTGACAATTTTCATTTTGAAAGCATACACAATAATTTGAAATAATGTAACAATATATACATATCATGTCTTATTTGTTTGTGTGAATAAGCCATATGGTTTATATCAATACCTTTCCCAAACATATTAACACAATTACACGCGTACGAAAAGAAGTGATTCATTTTATGTAGCGAAACATTTAAAGGATAGATGCAATGACATATTTTGTATTGTACATACCACCTGAATTCTTAAAACATTGAACAATTGACTCTGTATCTAATAAAGATTTACTTGCCAGAGAGTGAACAAATGTACAATTTGCCAAGTTGTCAGCTACTTTTAGCTTTTTACATTATGTATCATGTAGTTCTTGAATAAAAATAAAACTGTATCAGCAGAACAGCCCCGAAACGGAAGGTCTTTTTCTGTTCCGCCTTCTCCACAGCCACAATAAAATAGGCAATTGTTTTTAATAAAAAGAACACAAAAGACAAATTAATATTAAATTCAAGGAGAGGCATTGACGACTAGTAGCATTCAGATCTCATGACTGTCACTGGGGCGGTTTCACACAATTTTGCTTATCGAGTCAGTAGAAACAAGTTTAAATACCTCTGAGGTTCCTGAACAAAACATTTTCCTCATTAGAATTATTACCAGCAATTTGAATAATCATTTAGGTCACTTTAAACAAGTTTGTTCATCATTACATGCACTACAAACAAGTTGAATAATCACTCAGGTCACCTCACAAGATTGTTCTTAAACTCATTTCTGACTGAATTTTATCAAAGGGTTTACATGGTCTTAACCGATATCTCATGACCTTGACTTTTGACCTAAAAGGTCACACAATCAATCATAACTTTTCATTGTGTATAAAAAATCATGTAATGGTTCAAAGTGTTCATAGTTCAAATAAAGCATATTCGCAAATGCATGCCGAAGTCGTGACTTTGCTGTGACCTGAACTTTGACAGATTTTAGCGAAAACCTTTTCAAATCTTTTTTTTCCCAATAGTTGATGTATACCAAATAATAGTCTGAGAGCACAAACATTTTTCTAGTTATTATCTAGTTATTTCAGAACTCGTGACCTTGACCTTGAAAGTGAACATGCAAATCAATTTCCAGGGGTAAAAGTAAGACGTTATGCATGTGAGGTCTAAAAGCCTTCTCGGAAAAAGTTGAAGCCAAAACAAAAGGCGGCGGCGTCGACGGTTAACTGTGCAAAAAACGTTTATAGTCGGGGATGCTTAAAAGTTTCATGGGACACACCTCTGAATCCCGTATTTGATGCCACAGAGTAATCGAATCTACAATTCAGTCCTGTCAATGTTTCAGTCTTTAGTTTTTGAGAAGAAGACATACATGTGTTTAAGGACATGGCATCTGTGAACCTTATATGAGCCAAACAAATTTACCAAACAAGCGTTACCACAAAAGGCACACCAGCACCACCGATGTATATGCATGGCATTCGTGGATTTAAGAAGACAGGCAATGTATTTAAATGAACTTAGTTCGCGAAAGATAACCAGCAAATTTAAACCGAGCAATATTTACAGTCCTCGACATTTCATTGGCTGACAATACACATGCTATACAAAAAGATGTATTACCAGCTGGTAAGCTTTATGAGCCTTTTCGTCTTTCACACTATAGGGCATTGCATAGTTTTGCGGATTTAAATATCCTAATGGAGCAGATTGTTTTGCAAATAACGAAGGCGAATTCATCAATTAATGCAATCAATACGATAGTTTATAAACAAAGAAATAATACAATGAGTTCTGTAGCTCATCAGGATTTGAATTGTTTTATGTTGAATACAGCAATAAATTGTTCTCAAAATAATGCACAGACATTGGCAAGACCTTGAACATTTCCATTGTCACCAAAATTGTCCAGCGTCAGTGCACAACGACATGACTAAATGGCAAAATGGTTAACAACTTGGTGGGGGAAAACTGTTAGTACAACACTTAGAAAATATATTGAAAAGGAGCTTCTGATTTCTTAATTAAAGTCCGGGATCAATTCGAGGAAAATATCCGGATACGGATGTTGAGTTGTGCCGATTAAAGTATCTGAAGACATCGGGGATTTCCATTGATGAAGCACATATAAAACATGTTAAAACATTTACTTCAATTACATATATATTTAATATATGATCTATCAAGGTATACTCATTTTGCATAGACAGCATAGATAGACATATGCTTTTGGTGTGCAGCGGTTCTAGAGGGAAAGTCATAAACGCTTACCAGAGAAAATAACACAGCAAATGATGCAACTAAAATTGCAACAAATCCCAGGAGCTTGTAGCACATGTTTGTGCCTGAAATAGAAATTAAAGTATATTTGATACAGTAAGATGATGACTGAGACTGGGTGACCATGCGTAGTAAACAAATATATATGTATATTGAAGTGCACGTACATATGATTACGCACAAAAGCGTATGCATGTACGTATGTGGACGCAGGTTCATATTCTTAAACCCGTATGCATGCATGCGTATGCACGTACATATGATTATACATGTATATGCATTCACGTATGTGTACGTACACATGCATGTACAATGTATGTACAAACGAACGTATGCTTACGCACGCACGCACACAAGTACAAACATACGGATGCAAAAACGCAAATACGCATACGGAAGGCACGTATTATGCTTATACATGCACAAACACAAACGATTGCACGCAAGCATTTACGAAATCACGTTTGTATTTACATAATCGCATACATACGGACGCATGCGCAAACGAATTCATGCAAGAGTATGTATATGTATGTAAATATGTATGTTTGTATGTATGGATGAATGGATTGATCTATGTACCCCCGAGAGAGACCTAAAGTAATTCGAATTTCATGATGAACCTATATAATCTGAAAACGTTGTCAGCACACGAATACAATATTGAATAAATAAACAACTTGAAACTCTCAGCAACGGATTAAAATTAACTTTAAACGAGCCCACAATGCACGTGGATAATGATGAATAAGGAAGTAACTTCACTCTCTCTGCGTCGGATTCAGATTGACCTATATAGCGAGGTTCGCGGAGCACGTTCCCGGTGGTTTATAAAGCTCACATGAAGTGTTAAACTGAACATGTATTAAGTGTATTCAAATCTTTATGTTCTGACATTGAAGCTGTCTTTGGTTTGCTTGGCACAGCAACAGATTGAAACGAAGCCATTTTGAATCGGCTGATGTACGTGATACGAGTATTTATAGCTCGTGAAGCGCTCGGTTCAGCTTCAACGCTGTGGGCTTTCTGCGTTAAGAATACAAATACTGATACACAAGAGAAGCTAGAACGTGACCCCTGTTCACATATGTAGCTCATGAGACTATCAGGCTTTAAACAAATAAAGTTTTACAGAAGTTTTAAAATGTATAGATCTTGAATTTGTGGTCTCTGTGACACATATTTTAGGGCACAGGGTCACTAAATCTACAATTTATAATTCCAATTTGCCAAAGAGTCTATACACAGCATTTAAATTTTCAAGAGCTTTTCGTACTAGAAGAAGAACATGAAAAAAACTTTCTAGGTCATGTATCCCATAAAACGGTTACAGTGTCACCAAATCTACAATTTAGAATCCTGTTTGGCCAAGGAGTATGAACACAACACTAGAGCTTGTTGTACTGGAGAAAAGATGAAAATAGGCCTATAGGTCGTGACTAGTGTGACCCATATTTGGGTTCACAGGGTCACCAAATCTACAATTTGGAATCTCCATTCACCAAAGAGTCTGTACATAAAAGTTCACTGATTCTGGAGAAGAAGTCGAAAAAGTGACGAGTTGTGAAATACTAATGAAAGCGTCGTTATAACCCCAACTCATATCACCGTGACCTCTTAAGATCTCATAGTAGCACTAAAGAGTCTTTTTTAAGGATGGATATGTTTGGAAATTTGTAGATATATTTTGCGTTCAAACTGATGCATATACGAAGTTAACATTCTCGGTTTTGGAGTGGAATCCGAATGCTCAACCATCAGGGGCGGACATATAGCCTATATATAGGATTTACATATCATGTTATGCTCTCGAATTATCATAGTGACTTCGGTTCCACTACATTGGACCACCACAATCGTCACACTATAGACAAACCTGTTGCTGACAATCGCTTGAGACCTCGTCCGCACTGATAAGGCAACTTGTCTCGATACGCGCCACGTCGCTATCTACTCTCTTAGTCAAACCGAAAGTGAAAGTAGATTTGTAAAGAAATGCATGACGCAACTTTAGACCGATTGGTCCCTAGCAACTGCTGTCGCTTATCTCGGCAATGCTCTTCATGGGGTCGACCATTTGGTCGATAACAACAACAAGCACTAGTCTTAGTTTTGTAACAGAAATTTTTGGAAAAGAACCGCTGCACAATTTTTCAACAGAGTAAACTAGCATATACTGCTGCCGCTTATAGTAGATGTTGAACGTCTTCGATAAGCATATGTTTTTTCTGTAAAAGAAATCCAAAGGTATTCACAATTTTATTCATTGGAGTATATTATTTTTACTTTTCGTCTGTTCAAACACATACGCGGTGCTGAAATTGCCATTTCAAAATGGTTTTGGACGGGGAAATTGCATATAGTTTAAAACTTAGAAATTAAAAATATTTGTAATATGGAAGTTAATGTTACGTCAAATGTTTACGACATCATGTATCAACTTGGACCTTGATTTTACGACATCATGTATCAACTTGGACCTTGATTTTACGACATCATGTATCAACTTGGACCTTGATTTTACGACACCATGTATCAACCTGGACCTTGATTTTACGACATCATGTATCAACTTGGACCTTGATTTTACGACACCATGTATCAACTTGGACCTTGATTTTACGACATCATGTACCAACCTGGACCTTGATTTTACGACACCATGTATCAACTTGGACCTTGATTTTACGACACCATGTATCAACTTGGACCTTGATTTTACGACATCATGTATCAACATGGACCTTGATTTTACGACATCATGTATCAACTTGGACCTTGATTTTACGACACCATGTATCAACCTGGACCTTGATTCTACGACACCATGTATCAACTTGGACCTTGATTTTACGACACCATGTATCAACCTGGACCTTGATTTTACGACATCATGTATCAACTTGGACCTTGATTTTACGACACCATGTATCAACTTGGACCTTGATTTTACGACATCGTGTATCAACTTGGACCTTGATTCATTATCGCGTCATAATTTTAGGACGAATGTTTATTTGGTTGCGAAACTCCAGGGTACAACTGATATTCCTTATATTACCCAACTTCCAAACGCAAGGCATAACTCTTGCCAGTCGGCATTACTGGCTGATTTAAGCCTTGCGGTATTTCCGTCGCTATGCGGTGCCTAGATAGTGAATCGCTGCACCAGAAATGGATAGCGGGCCTGGATTTCTAAGCTCAGATTTTTTAAGGAAATACTGCAAGGCCTAAATCAGCCAGTAATGGAGACTGGCAAGAGTTATGATTTGCATTGGGAAGTTGGATATTACCGAGAAAACACCTTACTGAAGTCATGAAGTATTCCAAAACCGGATGTATGTCGAATTTTATGATTAATATTAATTATTTATTATGTAAAATATCCTATTTAGTATTATACATTACTTTGTCGTCTATATGTATCCCTCTGTTGAACCAAAAAAGGTAGTCTGAGCCTATGGCCCCCACTTCATAGGAATAAAGATTGTTTGCCTGATTGATTTTTATACATATAAATATAATGTTGCAGCGAAAATGGCTTTACTATTATCACTTATTGAGAAAATTTCATCATAATAATTATGATTATTATAATTAACTTTTTGACTAATGCAATTTGGCACACAGTAAGGGCATTCCCTTATAGAGAATTTGGATATAGGGACATTCCAGATTCCTCCTACGGCTAAAATGGCGGCCATTTTACAAAATGGCGCCTAAGAGCTACACATTTTACCTACTAGTTCAACTCCGTCATGTGTGCCAGGTGTGAAACACAATGTAGTGAGCATTTGATTTATTGTTATGCACATACTATGTCATAACTGCATTCTGGGTCCAACAAATTTAGTTTAAAAATTTATGAAAACGAAAAAAATATATTTATTAAAATTAGCTCAAGTATATTGTATATATACTATACATGAACTTATTTTAAAGGTATTCTTTTCCAAATATTTATTATACATCATTATTCACATTTTTAGCTCATCAGGCCTGAAAGGCCCGATGGGCTTATGGCATGGCATGGTGTCCGGCGTCCGTCCATCCGTCCATCCGTCCTTCCGTCCATCCGTAAACTTTTTGCTTTTTCGACTTCTTCTCCAGAACCAATGACTCCACAGAGCTGAAATTTTATGTGCAGACTCCTTGGCCAATGGGGATTCTAAATTGTAGATTTTGTGACCCCGAGACCCCAAATGGGGTCACAGGGGTCACATCCTTAAAAACCTATTTTCATCTTCTTCTCCAGTTCCAAAAGGTCTAGAGAGCTGAAAAGTTGTGTGCAGACTCCTTAGCCAATGGGGATTCTAAATTGTAGATTTCGTGACCCCGTGACCCCAAATGGGGTCACAGGGGTCACATCCTTAAAAACCTATTTTCATCTTCTTCTTCAGTTCCAAAAGGTCTAGAGAGCTGAAAAGTTGTGTGCAGACTCCTTGGCCAATGGGGATTCTAAATTGTAGATTATGTGACCCCGTGACCCCAAATGGGGTCACAGGGGTCACATCCTTAAAAACCTATTTTCATCTTCTTCTCCAGTTCCAAAAGGTCTAGAGAGCTGAAAAGTTGTGTGCAGACTCCTTGGCCAATGGGGATTCTAAATTGTAGATTATGTGACCCCGTGACCCCAAATGGGGTCACAGGGGTCACATCCTTAAAAACCTATTTTCATCTTCTTTAGTTCCAAAAGGTCTAGAGAGCTGAAAAGTTGTGTGCAGACTCCTTGGCCAATGGGGATTCTAAATTGTAGGTTATGTGACCACGTGACCCCAAATGGGGTCACCAGGGTCACATCCTTAAAAACTTATTTTCATCTTCTTCTCCAGTTCCGAAATGTCTAGAGAGCTGAAAAGTTGTGTGCAGACTCCTTAGCCAATGGGGATTCTAAATTGTAGATTATGTGACCCCGTGACCCCAAATGGGGTCACAGGGGTCACATCCTTAAAAACCTATTTTCATCTTCTTCTCCAGTTCCAAAAGGTCTAGAGAGCTGAAAAGTTGTGTGCAGACTCCTTGGCCAATGGGGATTCTAAATTGTAGATTATGTGACCCCGTGACCCCAAATGGGGTCACAGGGGTCACATCCTTAAAAACCTATTTTCATCTTCTTTAGTTCCAAAAGGTCTAGAGAGCTGAAAAGTTGTGTGCAGACTCCTTGGCCAATGGGGATTCTAAATTGTAGGTTATGTGACCACGTGACCCCAAATGGGGTCACCAGGGTCACATCCTTAAAAACTTATTTTCATCTTCTTCTCCAGTTCCGAAATGTCTAGAGAGCTGAAAAGTTGTGTGCAGACTCCTTAGCCAATGGGGATTCTAAATTGTAGATTATGTGACCCCGTGACCCCAAATGGGGTCACAGGGGTCACATCCTTAAAAACCTATTTTCATCTTCTTTAGTTCCAAAAGGTCTAGAGAGCTGAAAAGTTGTGTGCAGACTCCTTGGCCAATGGGGATTCTAAATTGTAGATTATGTGACCCCGTGAACCCAAATGGGGTCACAGTGGTTATGATCTAAGAACCTATCTTTTGCTTGTAAACAATAACTCAAATAACTTAAATATTCAACTTTAGATAGTAAATCATAAAACCCTGATGAGCTACAGAGCCCATGGCTCTATTTTTTAAAACAAAATTTTGCCAAGGTTCCGAAAATTTAAATTTTATACAATCACTGGTCCCTTTCAATGGCCGCTATCAACACAAAAAGTTGTCTGCTACTTGGTCTGAACAAAATGTGTAAGTACACCTGCAGTTTTGACTTTCTAAGCTTCAACACTTGATGAAATGATGTAATATGTATCAGAGATACATTTTGGACTAATTAACACAATAATTTAATGATGATTTCAAGAATATGAACTCCAAAGGTAGCATAAATAGAGATTATTACCAGAGGAAATGTGTCATATGACTTTAACGAAACGAGTGTGAATTTTTGTATTGCCCGAGCGAGAGCGAAGGTTATACATAAATTGCACGAGTTTCGTTAAAGTCATATGACAACCTTTCGAGTGTAATAATTTCTTTATTACCGATGTTATTCCATTTGAATCGCGTAAAATTAGTCAGTAAACCACCCACTTCTCTTGCGATAGCAAGCTACAGTGACGTCACGAACAATCGTTCAGACGAGAAGTCGCGGTGAAACAATGGTTGCTAGGCAAACGTGATATGTGCACATGTGCTCATATCAATAATATTAACTCGGTTATTTTCAACCATATGGGTAATAATCAAAGTTGTCTGCTAAGAAAGGGAGGTAATTCAAAATATTTTCGTTAAGGGAGCATTCATTATTTTAAAATTTTTAATTTTTTTTTTTTTTTAGAAATTATTAGAAATGGTTTAAAAAGTGGAATTCTTCAACAAATTTTGTAATTATAAATATGACAGTGTACTCTCCTGTTCATATAATATGTGTTTATCATAACAGGTAATGAGCATTCATTATTTTTTTTATTTTTTTAAAATTTTTTTTAGAAACTATTAGAAATGGTTTTAAAATGGGGTATTCTTAAACAAAGTTTGTAATTATAAATATGACAGTGTACTCTCCTGTTCATATAATATGTGTTTATCATTACAGGTAATGGATTCTGACAGGAAAAGTTAATGTTCGAGGCCAAATGTGTGGAAAATCAACTTTTAAAAAAGTATACATGGTTCGGTAAAGCCACGGGAATCGTTTTTTGTAATTCTAAATAAGAAAATGTGTTCACATTAAAATGGCCGCTCTTTACGCAACACTATTATTACTACAACGGATAATTGATTTGTGTAATAAGATGTTTTATGGGGTGGAGGCTGACTTCATGGTATTAATTGTTATTCAGATACCCTTTTTTCTACTTTCTAATAATGATTACAGTTTAATTAGAGTAATCATGTCAGGATTCTCACTTTAAGAAGACATACTCAACGTTGCATTTAAATCGACATTGAAGCCCTCGGCTGCCCAAGCATTGGTCCAAGCGAAACCTATGGTGTTGTCATTCGCAAAGCACTCTCCTACTGCGTATACAATGAAATATACTTACAGACAGGACCCAGTTTCATACTGAGTTAGTTCGTAGGAATAGTTTGTCAAACAAGAAATCAACACATTTTAAAAGTATGTTTGATAGATTGTAGTATCGGTATGTACAATATTTATTTTTTGAGAATGTTTAATCGGAATATGATAATGCCAAACGCATTAAAAACTCATTGTGAAATCATTAATGGTGGTTTCATTTAAACGTTGTGATTTAAAAAAATATATAATATAATTTGCAAGTTGTTTTTCAGCTGCTGAATATTGACAGCAAAAGTTAACGTTCGAGGCCAAATGTGTGGAACTTCGTTGCTTAGTGGCTGTTTAGTGTTGGTTCCCTATTGTATATTGACTGATTGGTGGTGCTGAACGACAATGGCCAATAAGCATTTCAAGCTAATACATCCTCAATATGCTATTACATCTGGAACAAGCTTGTCTTATCTGACAGATTGGAAGAATTGTGCCTTATGTCAGGAGGACACTGAGGAGACCCATTCCTGTCCAGGGCCTCCTTTCACAAAGCACTAAGGTGATCGTAAGTCACTAAGGTAACCTTAGTGCAATGTTGAAGAATGGGAGTTAAGGTTAACCTTAGTAAAGGTTGCTTTGTGAAAGAAGGCCCAGCTGATTCCAAACGAGGGTCTGGATATCAAACTCTTGCAGACTATCTCTTCACCTTCAGTCAGATGGGCTGCCTGCCAAAATCTCTAGACCTGACATACCTAGACGATGGGGAAGGTATTCAGTCAACCTTCCAAAGACACAAGGCTAAGTGGCATGATTCATGCAGACTGAAATATAACAAAACTGCACTTCATCGGGCACAGAAAAGAGAAACATCTAGTGATGAAACCGCCAGTGTCTCAAGAAAGTACACCCGACATAGAGTACATGTAGACACAAGGCTGTAGACCACATGTAGACCACACACGACCACAGCCTGAAAAGTGTTTCTTTTAATATATTGCATTTGATAATGCGCCACATCCACCCAAATGAGTGCTCTGTGTGCGTAGGTCTGAATATAGCTGTGGTATTGAGTTTTCTATTTAAAGTGTTGTTTGAAGAGGAAGGTCTTGAGTTGAGTCTTGAATATAGAGAGGTTCTGACAGGACTTGATTTCAGAGGGCAGAGAGTTCCATTTAGTCGATGCAGAATAAGAGAAAGATCTTTTTCCAAAAGATGTTGAGTTGACACGTGGCACTGTGAAGAGAAGTTGGTGCTGTGAGCGAAGTGATCTGGATGGCTGGTAGGGAGGGAGCAGTTCTGATAGGTAGACTGGGGCGAGGTTGTGGAGGCACTTGTAGGCGAGAAGGAGGAGTTTGTAGTCAATTCGGGAGGATATAGGAAGCCAGTGGAGAGATGTAAGTACAGGTGTTATGTGATCGATTTTCTTTGTCTTTGTTGCTATTCTGGCTGCAGTGTTCTGAAGGCTTTTGTGACAAGCCAGCGAGTGCTGATTCTCTGCGTAAAGTTTCGACCTTTGATCTTGATAAACATGTGAGGACAGTTGCTCTAAAATTAGGAGACAAGGCACTTCTTGCTAAACTGAGTGCGGGGGACCTTATAGCACAAGATGCCAAGTACCACGTGAAGTGTCTCGTCTCCCTGTATAACAAAGCTAGGGCAACAAAGACAACATTGGATGAGCAAGATGATGTCAATCATGGTATAGCGCTTGGAGAACTGGTGTCCTACATCGATGATGCCCACATTGATGCCCTTGTAACACCAGTGTTCAATCTAGTAGACCTGACAATACTATACACCACTAGGCTTGAACAACTTGGAACAGTCTTGAGTGGGCGTGTTCACTCGACTAAGCTCAAAGACCGAATCATGACATATTTTCCAGACCTGGAGGAGCACATGTCCGGTCGAGATACTCTGCTTGCTTTCAACCAAGATGTTGGATCAGCCCTGCAGAAGGCATGTGAGCACGACGCTGACAGTGATGGAGTTTGTCTTGCTAGAGCTGCAAATATAGTCCGAAGAGACATGTTGAAAACGAAGACAACGTTTTGTGGTTCATTTGAAACCCACTGCCAAGAACAATCTGTGCCCAATTCTCTAGTATCACTAGTTTCTATGATCCTGAATGGTCCTAACATCAAAGAGCAGTCAAGCCACTCGTCTGTATCAACACCTACTCTCACAGTCTCACAACTCCTAATGTTCAACAGCTACGCACGCCGTAGGGAGAATACTAATGCTACCAAGTCCACACGACACACCACAATCGGGAGACTCCCCTGCCTGTGTACCTTGGAACGCTGATCGACACAAAGACTCGGAAACGAGACTTAGTTGATACATCGTTCAACCTGGGCCTCTCGATCTCCTATGACAGAGTGCTGAGTATCTCCACGGAGTTGGGGAACAAGATCTGCCGCTTCTTCCAAAAGGAGGGTACAGTTTGCCCCCCTGAGCTGAAAAGTGACCTGTTCACAACTGGAGCAGTGGATAACATTGATCATAACCCCAGTTCGACAAGTGCACAAGACTCATTCCATGGCACTGGCATTTCGCTTTTTCAGCACCCAAATAACGATAGGAGTGGATTCAAAGGGTAGTCCAAGATGACATAGCAACATGTGCTGCCCACCTGCCACAATCATACACCGTCGTACCTCCTGTTGTTTTGGGCAAATGTGATCAACCTGTACCCAAGCTGGCCGGCCCCGACAAAAGCGACTGTCAACTCATCACTCAAGCAATGCAGATGGAATATAGGTAACTAATAGCAAATACTAGCATTGTTGTGTTTGGTCTGGGGAAAAGTGTCAAGATCAAGATGTTTATTACAGTAGTACAAGCCTTAAGCTCCAGTGACATGTTTCGAAAACAAGATTTACATTAAAGAATGTAGACAAACATATAAATCAAAGGAAATATCAATAATGCAGAACAATGCAAAGAAAGATTTTAAACAGACATTCAGCAATGAAGAAATGAAAAATATTTCTTGTATGCTTTATGTGTACCAAACTAGCCAAGTCTTGATACTTTGTGTGGACTTGTCAGTTCTTAATCTTGTTCATTATCTTTCATTTTGACAGGTGGCTTGAGCAGATGGAGAAGATCATGCTATCTGACACACCAATTCCGGGAGCCGAGACGGTGTCATGGGCTGGATACCACGCCAGCAAGCAGTCTACTCCAGTAGATCCAGAGTGTAATGTGACCATAACGTCATTGCTGCCTCTCTTCTATGACCAGGCCAAATCTGTGGCAATGATTCGTCATTCCATGGATGTCATTAAGAGAGCTGTGGATATTCTGAATCCAGGTCAGATTCCTGTCATCACTCTTCATCAGCCATTGTATACACTCGCCAAACAGATACAATGGAGATGGACAGAAACACACGGAGAAGATCACTTCGTCATCATCTTTGGTGGACTCCATATTGAGATGGCAGCATGGAAAACCCTTGGTGACCTTCTGGATAGCAGTGGGTGGACAGGCGTTCTGGTACTTGCAGGGGTCGCTACAAGTGGTACAGCTGATTCCTTCCTGAAAGTGACACATGTGACACGCACACGACGAGCACACCAGGTCACAGCCAGTACTCTTTATCTTCTTCTGAAGGAAGCCTACAGCCAGTACACCAGTGTCCTAGATGAGGTACAGGATCAAACACCACTGGATGACTGGTGTGCTGAACAAGCCAGTGCAAGTCAACAGTTCAAGTTCTGGTTCCTGATTCTGCAGCTAGAACTGTTAGTCCTGGTCTATGTGAGATCTGTCCGTGAAGGAAACTTCCTGTTGTACACTGATTCTCTGAGCAAGCAAGTACCATGGTTCTTCGCCTTGGGACATATCAACTATGCCAGGTGGATCCCAGTTCATGTACGTGACATGGTGACACTGGCAACCAAGCATCCAAGTGTATATGCACAGTGTCTGGCAGGAAACTTCACCGTGAAGAAGACCACACATGCATTCTCTGCCATAGCCTTATACCAGGCACACGAGCAGAATAATGCATTGGTGAAAGGTGATGGAGGGGCTGTAGGCCTAACAGAGAATCCTGCAGCCTTGCGTAGGTGGATGATATCTGGTCCAGAGATGGTCCAGATTGATCTCCGAGTTTGAGGCCACAACAGAGAAAAGAATGATGAAAACTGAACTTAAACACCATGAGCAGACAAAACACACGCAAGTAGTCTTTGCCCGAGATGTGAGAGCACTCAGTCGTGTCATGGGAGAGATGGGGAACCCATTCTGTGAAGACAGCAAATATATCTTCGTGTTAGACAGCAGAGACCTGGCAGACCCAGCAGTCATCAACTCTCTTTACCAGATCGAGAAGCTTGGACAAGAACAGTATGACACATATGTGAACGAGAGACTTGTTCAGCAGACAAAGCCCATCACCGACACGATAAAGAGAAACAATCTCCTTCTCTTCAGCCGACCACCAGTCAAAGAGAAGTCAAGAACAGAGTTTCAGGTGTTATCCCTCAAGAATGACTGCTCCCTGTTCTCCAGGTTGTTTATTGCATCCCCGACACGAGATGGAGATCTTGATGAATTCTTCGCACATGAGGACCAGGCTTGTCCCCCAGCATTATCACAAATGGGCAAAATCAGACTTGGAACAAAGTCTTATCTGATTGGATGCTTAGAAGATCTGATCACTCAAAGAGAAAATTACATTGTTAGTCCAACTGTTGAAGTCATGATCCTGGATGGAGCAGCTATCGTCAACATGCTGACACCTGGCATTGCAAAGACCTTCTCTGAATATGAATCACTAGTATTCTTGCCGTACATCACATCACAGTTAAAGCATACGAGCAGGGTGGATATTGTCTGGGATGAATACTTTCAAGACAGTTTGAAGGCAGACACCAGGAAGAAGAGAGGTAAAGGCACCAGGAGACGAGTTGAGCCCTCTAGTTCCATCCCTCGAAACTGGCAGGCTTTTCTCCGCATCGATGAGAACAAGGTGGAACTGTTTGCCTTCCTAGCAACAAGGATAGCAATAATAGAGACAGAGAAGCAAATCATCAGCACACACCACAATGAAGTTCTTTGTACACAGCCCTGGTCTCGCCCCCTGTAGCCACGAGGAGGCGGATACAAGGATACTACTCCATGTCCAAGATGCAGTCAGGCAGGGCTATACTAAGGTGTCAATCCGCACAGTGGACACAGATGCTGTCATCCTTGCAGTGGCAGCAGTTGAACGTCTGGACATCCATCAACTCTGGATTGCTTTTGGCAAAGGAAAGACTTTCAGGCACTTAGCAGCTCACGAGATGGCTGCAGTACTGGGACCAGACAAATGCCGAGGGTTGCCATTCTTCCGCGCCTTCACTGGGTGTGACACCGTTTCATGCTTCAGTGGAAGAGGGAAGAAAACAGCATGGGAAACATGGAAAGTCTTTGGTGAGGTTACTACAGCTTTCAGCGCATTGGCTGCCACGCCAACAATTTCAACTGCAGATGACTACATGGATCAACTGGAACGTTTTGTTGTCCTGCTTTATGATCGAATCAGCAGCCAGGAACATATCAACAAGGCTCGCAAACATCTCTTCAACCAGAGTTGCAAATCAATAGAGCCTATCCCACCAACTCGAGAAGCCCTTAGACAACACATCAAGAGAGCTGCCTATCAAGCCGGCTTCTGTTGGGGTCAGATGATGATTTGCACATCAGAACTCCCATCGCCATGTGAATGGGGTTGGGCTCAGAATGATCATGGCTGGGAAATATATTGGACAACCCTTCCGGAGGCAACTGAGGCATGCTGGCAACTGATTAGATGTGGATGCAAGAAGGGATGCAGAAGACAATGCAAGTGTGTTAAGGCCGCTCTCCAGTGTTCACCTCTTTGCCTCTGTGCAGGCGAAAACAGGAGGAATAACACACATGTAACATGTACACAATCATTTGAAAGACTATTATGTTGATGTGTAAGACTTTTGTATGCACACAAATCTAAGTAAAAATGCATAGAAACACGTCCATTATGTTGTGACATTTCCCACTTATTTCCATTACGTTTCTTCAGATTCTTTGAAAATACTAAAAACATATTGATTATTTCGTGAAGAATAAAGCCAAACTAAATGTTCTGTGCTTTTTTTTACATTTAATTAACATCTTATCCAACAAAACATCATTGATGTTCTTCTTAAATAAGTAAATCGAGTTATAAAGACATTGATGCTGCATCGGTTTCTGCCCGAAAACGACCATTTTCAAAATGGCTGCCATTTTGGCACTAGGATTTTTTTTTAATTTCCCTATTAAAGAAAAAAACATTCCTAGTAGCATGATATATCACTGTACCAAATGTCTTGTGTGTATCATAAATAGATGTTCTTCTTTAATAAGAAATTCGAGTTATAGAGACATTGATGCTGCGTCGGTTACTTCCCGAAAACGGCCATTTTTAAAATGGCCGCCATTTCGGCCTTGGGTAATCTTTTGAATGTCCCTATATCCAAAAACATTTCTAATAGCATGATCTATCGCTGTACCAAATTTCATGCTTGTATCACAATTTTTCCACATATCTGCTGGACTAGTATACGTAGGTAATGAGATCATTTTCATACCACTATAAAAAAAAATAATCAAAAGCAAAAAGTGACGTCAATATGTTTATATATTAATAATAGTTTAGTTCCGACATATATCTACAAAGTCTACAAGCGCCATTTAAAAAAAAAACAGTTTTAAAAATATAATTACAATTTTAGAAAGTTGCATATTGAAGTTTAAAGTTGTAATTACAAGTGTAGAAGTTGTATATTAATGTTTTAAAGTTGAAAACAAACTTTTTAAGGAATTGAATGCTGGAATAACAACTTTTTGAAAACTATATTTCCGCGTATTAAATGTCTTATTTCAAATGTTAAAGTTGTCATTAGAGTTGAAATAACAATAACAAATATATTCATGGTTCAAAGGTGTAATTTTAATTTGTAAAGGTGTAAATACAAGTTTAAATGTTGTACATTAAAGTTGTGAATTGTAATAAACGATTTTGAGAGGGGAATTTCAATTCGAAATTACACCTTGACAAGTTATAAATACACCTTTTAAAAATTGCAAATCCTACATTCAAAATGAAGCGAATATAATATAAATATATATATACCCTAAAAAAGATGAAGATCAAAAAGGATTTATGTACTCGTTTAATATATGATGTCATTGACTATACTGAATATATGAAAATACATCTTATTGACTTTGAAAAAGATTTCGACTCTGTGGACAGGAATTTTATTCAAGAAGTCCTAAAATTCTTTAATTTTGAACATCTATCACAAGGTGGATAAACACATTTTCAATAACATCCAATCATGCGTTGTAATGAATTTGTTTCTATCAAACTACTTCAACATATCAAGAGGATGTAGACAAGGTGATCCTATTTCTCCATATAAATTAATTTTCTTCTGTGTGCAGGCATTTTTGGACATAATGATAAGGAATAATGAAAAAATAATAGGGATACAAATTGGAGAAACAGAATACCTTATTTTCCAATCTGCTGATGACACTTCACTTATATAAGATGGCACCGAAAATGCTTACAGGCGACATTAGAAACACTAAGCACATATGCCTCATTTTCAGGCTTAAAAATAAACGTGAATAAAACAGGTATTATGGATAGGCTCAGAAAAAAATTCCAAAAGAAGATTTTACCAGAACTGGAATTTGGACTGGTGTAACGATTCATTTATACTCTTAGGTATCATATTTACACACAACCTCGCAGAAATGGTTGAACGAAATTACAAAGATAAACTCAAGCTTTTAAAATAATCCATGAATCGGTGGTAAGCATGGGATCTCACCCCCTTGGGAAGAAATGTTATATTGAAAAGTTTACTTTTACCACAACTTAATCACCTATTCGCTGCTCTCCCGAACCCAGATGATCAAATGATAAAGGAAATTGAGCAACTTTGCTTCATATTATATGGAAAAACAAACCTGATAAAGTTAAAGGTTACATATCGTACCCATGGGTCACTTTCGGGATTCATTGAGAAGGGGTTTCAATTAGACCATTACTAAACTTTAATTTTTTTAAATCGGCCTATAAATTATCTGTATACAGCTGTTTAAAAGTGCCTCATCATCATCATCATCATATTTATTTCCTCCTTCAGTTGGAGATTAGATGTTGATTACATCAAAAGACAGTGGGAGTATGTACAAGAAGAATGAGAAGTGTTAATTTACTGAAAGTATGAGATTTAGTAATTAATAATAATGTTCGCTGTTCATGACTCCAGGGTTATGATCAGTTGCATGTCACACTTCGTATGTTTATGAGGCGCTGATATGCAGACATCGCGGACATGAGGAAGACAGCCGAGAGGTTGTGGAACTGGAGTAGAACGTCTGCATCAGTACACACACCCTGAGGACGACCCATTAACAACTGCAAGAAGGTTTCCTCATCACTGTTGTAGAGAAGAATGTGCAGCTGTAGGGGTAGATAATCCAGTGTGTTGTTCCAGAACCTGTTGTATATGGCAGAAAGTGCTGGGCATCCGCTAGAGACGTGTTGGAGTAGGTCTGAATACAGGAGTTTGCAAAGAACACAGGTTGTGTCACTAGGTTGAGGTACAGCAATCCACATCTGTGATAGAAAATGAAATGCCTTGGTAAGATGTCTGTTTCTGCTTAAGATCCAAGGGAGACATGGTGATGGCTTATGGTGAAGTGATTTAAAACGTTGAAAATCATCATCAGAGTTTATGCGCTGCTTCCATTCAGTTGTATACTTGTGAGTTACTCGTTCAGAGATAAGCTTTTTCCAGGATTGTTTGCTTGGTAATGGTGAACCTTGAACAAAAGCGATTAGGCAATGTCCGAGGTTGTAGACCTGGAGAAGGGACACAATTGCGGGGCAAAATCCAAGTTGAGTGTCTGAGTCTGATTTCTGGAGGTAGAGAAGAAGTCTGGATGTGAGTAGGCGGCGGGATAACGCTGTAGGGGGCAGAGTGACGAGTCTGTGGAAAAACATAAGCTGACGACGAGTTATCTCCTCTTTGACAGGAAGCCACCCTATCATACTCAGGCACATATCTGTTCGGGTGCGGGTTGGAAAACTTTGAATTTGCTTTGCAATGTAACGCCATGTTGTTTCTAGGACGTGTTCATCATATTGGGATAGTTTTGTCCATAGTTCGGTAGGACGACTTTGTGCACGGTGGAGGCAGCGATGAGAGGGTTAAGGCCATGTGGTCTGATTCCAATACCAGTAAGAGAGTGAAAAGAAGCTCTTGCTTTACGACAAGCTTCTTTTATTGACTGCGAGTGTGTGAGATTGTTGGAGACTTTAGTTCCAAGATGGGAGACGCAGTTACTACTTGGAAGTTGGTTGCCAGCAAGAGAGAAGTCGTGCTTCATTGCTTGAGTGCCTTGTCTACTGAAGACAATAACTTGACACTTGGTGGGATTAACCTCGTATCTCCAGTTAGATGCATAGGTCGTGATTATGTTCAAGAGAGATTGAAGTCCTGAGGGATTAAGGGAAAGAACTGTGAGATCATCTGCTAGCGTTGGATTCCCAAGAGCCAAGTCTCCAACTGTAATGCCGTGTCCAGAGATTTGCAGTTGGTTTAGCAGGTCGTTTATGAATACCAGGTACATAAAGGTTGAGAGTACACCTCCCTGTCGCACTCCTTGCCGATTCCCCAGTGTTTGCCATTGTAAATAGTAAGCGAATGTTTACACCCCGTCACTTCCGGTATCTCTCTAACTCTCTAAGCCCCGCCCCATTTTTCGTTCGTTATTCGCGGGTGAAAAGTAGACGATTTTTTCGGCAAAGTTTAAGTCGCTCTAGTTTAATATAGGAACAACATATGAATTGTTTGCGGGTCTCGTTTTTCACAAAATAGTCTCATGAACCAATTGCAGTTAAGAATTCAATAGAAAATAATACATTTCGGCCTTCCTTTAACAGACTTAGCATCACAAAGAATTATGAACAAGGGGACTACGAGCCCCAAATATTAAAAGTCTTATTCAAATATTATATCGCAAAGTAATTCATGAGTAAAAAGACTAACACATTCTGAATCCAAAATACAGAAACTGTTACAAGCCAATATACAAACAGATATAAATAGCTTAATACAAACATGTGAAACACATATAGAAGAATCCGTTATAACGCCCGAAACTAATCTCTTTTGGAAAGATACGTTAAAATCTTGGGGTAAATTTCTGACTAAAATGGCAAAGGGCGCACAAAACGCAAATGATAACCTACCCCAGCCCCCGTGGCTAAATGACAATATAAAACAAGGCGGAAACCCAATTAATTATACACATTACTCTAGCAAAGGGATTACTTACATAAATGACATGTTTGACAATCAAGGAAAGTTCGTTACTGTCGAACAATTAAGAAAAAAACATACGTCAACATACAAAACATATGTACAACACATTTTTTTCAACTACAAGGAAGTATTTCTTTTAATTTGTAAAATGATATAGATATATACGTCTCGTTTTTCGTTGAGTAGGATAAGCATGAATTCTAGTTTGTTTGCCGATCGAATTTTGTATAATTGTGGAAACACATTGTTTAATGAATTGTTATATTGAATCAAAATACTTTGAGATAGTAGCCTACATATGTGCTGTTATTTCATTTCAACTGTTAAATAATGGAATAGATAAACGTGAGACATAGTAACGAGATATGTATCCCGATCATCGCTTGACTTACGTTGTTCAAAGCGAGATCTCATTGCTAGAATAAGAGTCTGACATAACGGAAATGGTCAGTGATGGACATTCACGCAGTAACTCTATAGAACTGACACTTCAAAATGACACAAAGAAAAGACAATGGCGGTAGATTTACGCTGAAATATCCACTTGGCATTATCGGAGACTAAACAATCTAAACACATGTGTACAGCAACCAAAGTTAATTAACGACTGAACAGAATATGCCGACATTGTTTCTAATAGCTTTGATCACGTTTAGGCTGTTTTGACAAGTGAGATCAATGAAAAATACGTGACGGCTATACGAATGTATAATGTAAACAATAACATAAGCCAGCTACTCGCTGAGCAGGACTCCTGAGTAACACGTCACACCTCTGCTAGCAGCTGATTGGCTAATGAAACATTTGGCGGCTGTAAAAATGAAGTATTTTTTAAAAACGTTTTTTCTACTATTTTTGGGTGGATTTGTAATCCAATACTTTTGTGTCGTTATTCTTTAATGTTGTCAGAATCATTTCCGCGAAGCCTACCCCCTGAGGCTAGAATATCTTTAAATGCTACATTGTGTATTCACTAAAGTTCATATTGAGAAGAAACTCCAAACACCATTTCTACCTTACTTATTTCAAAATATTATAGGAGATCCAAAAGGTTGTGGAGATTATTATGACACTCTTATATTTGAAAAACCTGGCAAAAAAATGGCAAAATGAATCCTTTGAGGAACACCCTTAGGAGACAATACATAAATAACATTTACATCCTATAATAGCGTGAAACTCACATGGTTCCAATCTACTATACTCAGGTTTCTATCTACAAATCAAAAATAAAATATAAGGACACTAATATATGTACATTTTGCAAATCTGAAACAGAATCAATATTACACTTATTTCATGAATGTAAAATCATTGAGAATATCTTGAAAGAAAGTGGATATATGTAAAACCGGAACGACAATAATATTCTCAAGCAAAAACATTAATTTAGGATATCCCGAAAAGAGAAACTATGTTCTTAACTTGATCATATCAATCGTAAAATATAATATAAATAAAATGAAACAAGGAGATAAGATACCAAACTTGAATAACATATATATATATATGCGCATTGAATAAGATATCAAAACAGCGTACAATATTGACCGCTATAACGCCTACTCAGAGTGCAAATATGATAACTTCAGAAAATTCTGGTCCATATGTCATAATCTTTTCCGAATATACTGATCACTATACTTGCCAACTGTCACTTGTCAAACAAGTGTTACCTGATTGTTAAAATGCCTGTTTTAATACTCTGTATGTACCTTTATAGTAAATTGCTCAGAAACGGAATAATAAAAAATATAATAGAAATAACATGAAAAATACGTTTGCCTAGATCAAGGCAAACTTGTAATTTCAGACATTTCCAAAGTAAATGAATTGTAAACCGTGGTACTTGTTGGTAATGGAAAAAGGGTTATTGTAAACCAAGTGGACAATGGTATCCTGAAGTCAATCACACTCTCGACAAACTGGTTCACGGATATATGACTTTACTATTGGGTTTTGTAGGTCAATCCAGGCCGGAAGGAGGCTTCACGTACCCATCCTATGAACTTCTGAATGTCTCCAATAAGATAATCAATAGCCATCATTACAGAGTCTGATCCTGGAAATTTGATATTTAAGTTGAAAGTAAATTCGGATTTATGCGATGGACACTTGCAAGTATAGCGATAGCTTTGTCCCAGATTACCTTTTCTCTCTCTTGCTTCTTTATATCTTCTATCATCAGTTTACGTTCAATTTCTTCCTTTAATAATTCTTGAGCGTAATCAAAATGCTCCTTTGTGTATCTTCTGCCTCTGGTCATGTCATCAACCATATGAATGAGGTTGATTTGGAAGTCTCTGTTGACCACAGTATTTATTTCAAGACTGTTGACAAACATCACTCTGTCGTCTGCTCTGTGGATGAAGCCGCCCATGTCGTCTGGCTGGTTGTCAATATACGATCTGAACTTTTCGTAAGAGTATGTATTTAAACTACCTTCGTACTGGTCCGTATGTGTGAAAACAAAAATAGCATGATTGAAAAAGTAGTCTCCCAAAACAATCTCCAATATTTTGATGGCATCCATCTGTTCCTGGGTAACTCTGTTGGCCTGGTTAATGACGACTAAAAAGGCACTGTAACCTGTGCGACTCAGCGAAAAGGAGGACTTCAAGCTCTGAACAACGTCTTTAGTTTCTGTCATGTCCTGGTGACCCAGTAATCCAGGTGTGTCAACTATAAGTAGTTTTCTCGCACCTACTTCAGTGCGAATAGCTTTGTTGTCTCTCGTGACCATTGTAGGTGAGAAGCGGGAGTCGAACACAGACCTCCCTACAATGTGATTGCCTAGAGCACTGCGACCATTTCCGGCTGCTCCCACCATCAGGAGAGTGATTTCCGGTCCGTTGTTAGGGACGGGTAGCCTGAAGGGCTGAAAGTGATACAATGGCATAATACAAGATATTCAGAAGTTCGTTTCAATCAGACAGACAATAACAAGTTAATGACCACAATGATTTCATAAAATGCTTAGGAGAATAATGAAGGAGTGAGTATTTACTTTTATATGTGTTGCTTGTCGTTATAAAGAAGTTCATTTTTATGTACTCTACTTTAAAATCTTTCATTTTCGAACCTGGGTTTCAATGTTATCATTCAATGTACAGATCCGACACACTGAATCTTCGTAGTTTAGTAACTGTAAAGCTTTAAAGGTTAGATGTCATGTCATATGGTCACATTCGGATTCATTAAAATGGGGTTTCAATTTGACAAATGCTCGATTTTAAATTTCTGAAATCGGCCCATTAATTCCCTTAATTTGTTTTAAATCGCCTAATTTAGCAACGGAGGCCAGAGTGAAATTTGTAGGGCGTGGTCCCTGAAGCGATTCTTCCTGTGACGTCACTGGAGGAAACTCATTATCGGCGATAGTCATAATTTAACGTAACTTCGCAACATTTTGATTGTTAATTTCCCAAACTCATCTTCAATTTCTACTTAAATTCCTATTTATCGAGTGTTTAGATATCCAACTAGGTAATTCAGCAGATGACAATTACATAATTATTGCATAAACATGTGTTTTGGGTCATTTAACACACCTCATAAATTCATCTTGCGGCAGTGATGATCATCATTAATGAGGTTCCGCAGAAAAGCTATCTAACCTTGCTCTCAATCTGTGACTAAACACAGTCGACGTCTTAAAGGTGCATCCATTGTGTTTCATAAAATTTTATTTGGCTTTAATACGTTCCAACACACCATATGTGCTGTTTACAATAAAACAAATTCACTCAGCTTGCATATTCATCCCCAATCGCCAGATATATCATAATCAATATCAAATCGAGTAACATCATTATGCATGTGCAGAAACCGAAAGTGCACGTCCTATTTACATGCACAGTAGTTATTTGATCTATAGCTATTGAACATTATCAACCCTAATTTGTTATCTTGTCTGGTAGAAATAAGATTCCAAAATTACGTTTGACTCATTGGCGCGCGCCACACGCGGTGCATTGTCCGGTTTTCGATCAGAAATCGACACTTTTACCTTCATATCGTCAATATACTAAGTCGAGTATCATCAAAATGGTAGTTTTCGGTAACAGTTGGTACTTCTCGATAAAATAAGACCATTTATAACGTTTGGCATATTTGACCCCCAATAACACAATTGATGTACCTTTAAAAGAAGATCGCCGCGCTGATGGCGGCATTGTTAAAATGGGTAAATGAAAATCGTCTTATTAATCAATTGCAAGTGTATTTTGTCTCGATTTTGTGCTCAATTGATTCCGATATATAATGTACGTAGAGGTAATAATCTGTCATTCTAGAGAAATATGCATTACACGTGAACACCTACCCGCCTGCAGGTGTATGCTTCATCTCCATGTATGGAGAGATACGAGTGTAAATGACAAATGTAAATTAAAGTAGCGTATGCATGTACTAATCTGCCGTGTGGTTCACCATGTCTCAATTAATCGCCAGATTCAGTTCTTACTGAAAATGATGTTGTAAAGCGTTATTTGATTGAGAAATACAGAATTACAACGTATGATAAAGATCTGACCTGAGTGTTGCGACAGGGAATAGCACATGCTAATTAAATTCCTATTGGAGGAAGGAGAGTTCCCATCCAAACAAACACATGCACACTAACATTAATTTATGTCCATTCAGATTCGACACACTCGTTTAACCAGGACATCGTTGGACCCATGACGAGAAACCCTGTGGAATGACAGCCTGCATTACTTGTTCATTCAAAAGTCGAAATTAATAATTCGTGTATTGAAAAATGCAGTTGAAATAAGTCCTTACTATTTAACAGTGGGCATATGAATATATTCTTCCATTTTGATTTTCAATCTGAAACAATTTCACGATACGTGTCTTGTCTAACACTTGCAAAAGTCCCATGTACTGCATTTTTTTTATTGGTGGCTGTCTATCAAATAGATAACGTGTTCTCATAAACTTGAGGAAGTGTTTATTTACTGACGCGTTGTTTGGATACCAAGATATCTCATGTACAATCTGCACCCAGAAAACAAAGCAAACTAACGATAGCCTATCACGTATCGATCACGCATAGTATTACAACTACATGCAGTTTTAACTAGACGCCACTGTCAGCAGTGGATTCCAACTAAACATACCCCAGTAGGCACGCTACTTTATTTATAAATGTGTCAATTTCATTTGTTTTAAATTCAAGACAAGGAATCTAGAAAAATATATCAAATTAGAACTTACGATAGAATACAATACAGCAATCAATGCAACTAAAATTGATGCAGATCCCAGAAGCATAGAAACAATCATTGTACCTGAAATGTATGAAACAGTGAAACACTCAAGTAAATTAGAACGGTTCGGTTGAAAAACATTTATTTCATTCAAGAATGGTTTGGTAAACATGCTGTAACAGCTTATCTGAATATCGCTCTTTTCTATACATTATGTTATTTCAACCTTATTTACATTTGAATTAAAAACCGTTTCATATTTCAAAATTAAGTCAATTTCATTTCACCATTTCAGTCTAGGTTCTCTTGACATTTCAATAACAAATCATGCTATGGAGCTTTATGTTAAACGTCAACATGTTTCTTCAGTGATCACCAGTTATACCTGCTATACTCATTATGAAGCAGAATAAAAACGTCTCAAATATATTTCAACGGGCATTTTTATCCAGGCTTTTTACTCTTCACATTTTATTATTACCTTAGTATACTAATACTCGTTAATAATAACAATACATACATTTGTCTGCCACACTGGATTGTTGGATTCGCTAAAACATACCTGTGTGACGAGAAGTACCCGCGACCATGTCTGTACCCTGTGAGGCGACGTGTCTCAATAGCTAGATGTACACAAACCGAAAGTACAATTACCTGAAGAAGTAATATATACCGGGTAGTGAAGTAGTCAAACTAAAGACTAAGAGAGCAAAATGAAACAAGGACTCCAGCAGCAGGACTTTAATAGTCATTCAGTCACCAGCCGGCTACCCCTCTCTCCCAAATAGCAAAACATCAAAACGGAATTTCTTTTTCAAATGTAAAAACTTTGCGGACAACTTATCGTTTTGTCTATATTCATGGTATTGTTTATGATACCATCTGTTGCGGAAAGCTTTCACTTAATTTTGTGAGTTCTGTACCTAAACATGTCATCACTCTGTCAAAGCTGTTAATAACATAGAGTTACCCATTATCTTACTGAATATGAAGGATGTGTCTGTACACATGTATCTTATGAAATCGTATCTTTTGGTCGAAAGTCGTGAATCCCTCTTAACGAAAATCTTGATCTGACAATCTGATGGGGAAAGCTATCACTTACGTAGAAGAATGTAGGAACAACTCAAGTTTCGTAAAATTATCTTTTGTAGTTTTGACATACTTTTGATGTATGTTCACGTTTGTCAGTTATCCGACAAATTTCGTTTCGAGACCAAGGAAAACCATGGTGACTTCTGTCATCTGGACATGTCATCCCTTGTCATCATCGCAAAGAGTTTAATAGTCCAGTCATCTTAGCTCAAATTTTGACAAACCTACAACAAATTGCAATAAAAGCAATTATTTGTGTATTTAAATCTATGACACTTACTGATCAATATAACAAAAGTATAGGAAAATATAGTCAACGATATTTTTTTTTATGATTGTATGAAATTAGGGTATGTGTTTTATCCTTGTTTGATTTTCAGAAACGTTATTTCACAGACATTCATTTCTAGTTGATAAGACATCGTTATATTTTAGCAGATTATTTCCTTAATTTACATAAAATTATCAACTTTCATCATCACTCATATTTTGGAGAAGTATTAATGATAGTAGCAATAATGATAATCCTTAAAGAGAATTGTAGGACGTCCAAGAGCTACTTCACATTGAGTGAATCCACAAGATGAAACTTGGATTAGCTTTGATATGATATTAATAGTCTAACATTAAGCCTCTGAAATGAATGTTTTGTAAAATTTCAAAATTTGAAAGAAAAAAAAATTAAATTAAAAGGAGCGTCTGAGATGTGTACATATTCTTTAAACTGATACCGATATTAGGCACTTAAAAATTAAGGAGTCTTGATGACCGACTACTAATATAACGATAGTTGCAGTTCGAGACGATTTTAAAACAAGCACCATGAACGAATTATTTTATTATGTAAACAGAGAGTAAATTATATTATAAATGTATATATTGTAAGAAATAGATTTCATAATGTGTTTGTTCACTGGTTTGAAAGGTGTTAAACTTGTGTAAATGCCGGAGCTTGTCGACTTTCAAACCGTTTATAAGCCAGTGAATAAACACATTATTAAATCGATTATCATGTTTGTGAGGTCATATATATATAAATATATTTATATATATATTTATTATATATATATCGAATGTTAAAATGTGTGTTTATATGTGTAATATAACCATTCAAAGTCGTGGTTATGATCGAGAACATATAGAAAGGAAGACGGGTTTGCTTCTATATATAGTGTTTAATATGTCTTATAATGAGCAATACGTGAGATAGAGCCATTATTGTAGGCTACTAGACATGTACGAGACCATTTCTTGGTTTTCATTTAAACACATATATATTTGATATATTAATCATTATGGGGTGAATATGGAAGTCGAGTAAGAAGATATAACCTAAACCAGCACCTATTGTAATATGGTACGTTTCCTACACATATTGCGCTAGGTTATGTTTCCATGTACATGATGTGTGTCAGCATGACAAGAAACGGCTACAATACTACACACATTGCGCTAGGTTATGTTTCCATGTACATGATGTGTGTCAGCATGACAAGAAACGGCTACAATCCTACACACATTGCGCTAGGTTATGTTTCCATGTACATGATGTGTGTCAGCATGACAAGAAACGGCTACAATACTACACACATTGCGCTAGGTTATGTTTCCATGTACATGATGTGTGTCAGCATGACAAGAAACGGCTACAATACTACACACATTGCGCTAGGTTATGTTTCCATGTACATGATGTGTGTCAGCATGACAAGAAACGGCTACAATACTACACACATTGCGCTAGGTTATGTTTCCATGTACATGATGTGTGTCAGCATGACAAGAAACGGCTACAATACTACACACATTGCGCTAGGTTATGTTTCCATGTACATGATGTGTGTCAGCATGACAAGAAACGGCTACAATACTACACACATTGCGCTAGGTTATGTTTCCATGTACATGATGTGTGTCAGCATGACAAGAAACGGCTACAATACTACACACATTGCGCTAGGTTATGTTTCCATGTACATGATGTGTGTCAGCATGACAAGAAACGGCTACAATACTACACACATTGCGTTAGGTTATGTTTCCATGTACATGATGTGTGTCAGCATGACAAGAAACGGCTACAATACTACACACATTGCGCTAGGTTATGTTTCCATGTACATGATGTGTGTCAGCATGACAAGAAACGGCTACAATCCTACACACATTGCTCTAGGTTATGTTTCCATGTACATGATGTGTGTCAGCATGACAAGAAACGGCTACAATACTACACACATTGCGCTAGGTTATGTTTCCATGTACATGATGTGTGTCAGCATGACAAGAAACGGCTACAATCCTACACACATTGCGCTAGGTTATGTTTCCATGTACATGATGTGTGTCAGCATGACAAGAAACGGCTACAATACTACACACATTGCGCTAGGTTATGTTTCCATGTACATGATGTGTGTCAGCATGACAAGAAACGGCTACAATCCTACACACATTGCGCTAGGTTATGTTTCCATGTACATGATGTGTGTCAGCATGACAAGAAACGGCTACAATCCTACACACATTGCGCTAGGTTATGTTTCCATGTACATGATGTGTGTCAGCATGACAAGAAACGGCTACAATCCTACACACATTGCGCTAGGTTATGTTTCCATGTACATGATGTGTGTCAGCATGACAAGAAACGGCTACAATACTACACACATTGCGCTAGTTTATGTTTCCATGTACATGATGTGTGTCAGCATGACAAGAAACGGCTACAATACTACACACATTGCGCTAGGTTATGTTTCCATGTACATGATGTGTGTCAGCATGACAAGAAACGGCTACAATACTACACACATTGCGCTAGGTTATGTTTCCATGTACATGATGTGTGTCAGCATGACAAGAAACGGCTACAATACTACACACATTGCGCTAGGTTATGTTTCCATGTACATGATGTGTGTCAGCATGACAAGAAACGGCTACAATACTACACACATTGCGCTAGGTTATGTTTCCATGTACATGATGTGTGTCAGCATGACAAGAAACGGCTACAATACTACACATATTGCGCTAGGTCATGTTTCCATGTACATGATGTGTGTCAGCATGACAAGAAACGGCTACAATACTACACACATTGCGCTAGGTTATGTTTCCATGTACATGATGTGTGTCAGCATGACAAGAAACGGCTACAATACTACACACATTGCGCTAGGTTATGTTTCCATGTACATGATGTGTGTCAGCATGACAAGAAACGGCTACAATACTACACACATTGCGCTAGGTTATGTTTCCATGTACATGATGTGTGTCAGCATGACAAGAAACGGCTACAATACTACACACATTGCGCTAGGTTATGTTTCCATGTACATGATGTGTGTCAGCATGACAAGAAACGGCTACAATCCTACACATATTGCGCTAGGTTATGTTTCCATGTACATGATGTGTGTCAGCATGACAAGAAACGGCTACAATACTACACACATTGCGCTAGGTTATGTTTCCATGTACATGATGTGTGTCAGCATGACAAGAAACGGCTACAATACTACACACATTGCGCTAGGTTATGTTTCCATGTACATGATGTGTGTCAGCATGACAAGACACGGCTACAATACTACACACATTGCGCTAGGTTATGTTTCCATGTACATGATGTGTGTCAGCATGACAAGAAACGGCTACAATCCTACACACATTGCGCTAGGTTATGTTTCCATGTACATGATGTGTGTCAGCATGACAAGAAACGGCTACAATACTACACACATTGCGCTAGGTTATGTTTCCATGTACATGATGTGTGTCAGCATGACAAGAAACGGCTACAATACTACACACATTGCGCTAGGTTATGTTTCCATGTACATGATGTGTGTCAGCATGACAAGAAACGGCTACAATACTACACACATTGCGCTAGGTCATGTTTCCATGTACATGATGTGTGTCAGCATGACAAGAAACGGCTACAATACTACACACATTGCGCTAGGTTATGTTTCCATGTACATGATGTGTGTCAGCATGACAAGAAACGGCTACAATACTACACACATTGCGCTAGGTTATGTTTCCATGTACATGATGTGTGTCAGCATGACAAGAAACGGCTACAATACTACACACATTGCGCTAGGTTATGTTTCCATGTACATGATGTGTGTCAGCATGACAAGAAACGGCTACAATACTACACACATTGCGCTAGGTTATGTTTCCATGTACATGATGTGTGTCAGCATGACAAGAAACGGCTACAATACTACACACGTTGCGCTAGGTTATGTTTCCATGTACATGATGTGTGTCAGCATGACAAGAAACGGCTACAATACTACACACATTGCGCTAGGTTATGTTTCCATGTACATGATGTGTGTCAGCATGACAAGAAACGGCTACAATCCTACACACATTGCGCTAGGTTATGTTTCCATGTACATGATGTGTGTCAGCATGACAAGAAACGGCTACAATACTACACACATTGCGCTAGGTTATGTTTCCATGTACATGATGTGTGTCAGCATGACAAGAACCGGCTACAATACTACACACATTGCGCTAGGTTATGTTTCCATGTACATGATGTGTGTCAGCATGACAAGAAACGGCTACAATACTACACACATTGCGCTAGGTTATGTTTCCATGTACATGATGTGTGTCAGCATGACAAGAAACGGCTACAATACTACACACATTGCGCTAGGTTATGTTTCCATGTACATGATGTGTGTCAGCATGACAAGAAACGGCTACAATACTACACACATTGCGCTAGGTTATGTTTCCATGTACATGATGTGTGTCAGCATGACAAGAAACGGCTACAATACTACACACATTGCGCCAGGTTATGTTTCCATGTACATGATGTGTGTCAGCATGACAAGAAACGGCTACAATACTACACACATTGCGCTAGGTTATGTTTCCATGTACATGATGTGTGTCAGCATGACAAGAAACGGCTACAATACTACACACATTGCGCTAGGTTATGTTTCCATGTACATGATGTGTGTCAGCATGACAAGAAACGGCTTCAATCCTACACACATTGCGCTAGGTTATGTTTCCATGTACATGATGTGTGTCAGCATGACAAGAAACGGCTACAATACTACACACATTGCGCTAGGTTATGTTTCCATGTACATGATGTGTGTCAGCATGACAAGAAACGGCTACAATACTACACACATTGCGCTAGGTTATGTTTCCATGTACATGATGTGTGTCAGCATGACAAGAAACGGCTACAATACTACACACATTGCGCTAGGTTATGTTTCCATGTACATGATGTGTGTCAGCATGACAAGAAACGGCTACAATACTACACACATTGCGCTAGGTTATGTTTCCATGTACATGATGTGTGTCAGCATGACAAGAAACGGCTACAATACTACACACATTGCGCTAGGTCATGTTTCCATGTACATGATGTGTGTCAGCATGACAAGAAACGGCTACAATACTACACACATTGCGCTAGGTTATGTTTCCATGTACATGATGTGTGTCAGCATGACAAGAAACGGCTACAATACTACACACATTGCGCTAGGTTATGTTTCCATGTACATGATGTGTGTCAGCATGACAAGAAACGGCTACAATGCTACACACATTGCGCTAGGTTATGTTTCCATGTACATGATGTGTGTCAGCATGACAAGAAACGGCTAAAATCCTACACACATTGCGCTAGGTTATGTTTCCATGTACATGATGTGTGTCAGCATGACAAGAAACGGCTACAATACTACACACATTGCGCTAGGTTATGTTTCCATGTACATGATGTGTGTCAGCATGACAAGAAACGGCTACAATACTACACACATTGCGCTAGGTTATGTTTCCATGTACATGATGTGTGTCAGCATGACAAGAAACGGCTAAAATCCTACACACATTGCGCTAGGTTATGTTTCCATGTACATGATGTGTGTCAGCATGACAAGAAACGGCTACAATACTACACACATTGCGCTAGGTTATGTTTCCATGTACATGATGTGTGTCAGCATGACAAGAAACGGCTACAATACTACACACATTGCGCTAGGTTATGTTTCCATGTACATGATGTGTGTCAGCATGACAAGAAACGGCTACAATACTACACACATTGCGCTAGGTTATGTTTCCATGTACATGATGTGTGTCAGCATGACAAGAAACGGCTACAATCCTACACACATTGCGCTAGGTTATGTTTCCATGTACATGATGTGTGTCAGCATGACAAGAAACGGCTACAATACTACACACATTGCGCTAGGTTATGTTTCCATGTACATGATGTGTGTCAGCATGACAAGAAACGGCTACAATACTACACACATTGCGCTAGGTTATGTTTCCATGTACATGATGTGTGTCAGCATGACAAGAAACGGCTACAATCCTACACACATTGCGCTAGGTTATGTTTCCATGTACATGATGTGTGTCAGCATGACAAGAAACGGCTACAATACTACACACATTGCGCTAGGTTATGTTTCCATGTACATGATGTGTGTCAGCATGACAAGAAACGGCTACAATACTACACACATTGCGCTAGGTTATGTTTCCATGTACATGATGTGTGTCAGCATGACAAGAAACGGCTACAATACTACACACATTGCGCTAGGTTATGTTTCCATGTACATGATGTGTGTCAGCATGACAAGAAACGGCTACAATACTACACACATTGCGCTAGGTTATGTTTCCATGTACATGATGTGTGTCAGCATGACAAGAAACGGCTACAATACTACACACATTGCGCTAGGTTATGTTTCCATGTACATGATGTGTGTCAGCATGACAAGAAACGGCTACAATCCTACACATATTGCGCTAGGTTATGTTTCCATGTACATGATGTGTGTCAGCATGACAAGAAACGGCTACAATACTACACACATTGCGCTAGGTTATGTTTCCATGTACATGATGTGTGTCAGCATGACAAGAAACGGCTACAATACTACACACATTGCGCTAGGTTATGTTTCCATGTACATGATGTGTGTCAGCATGACAAGACACGGCTACAATACTACACACATTGCGCTAGGTTATGTTTCCATGTACATGATGTGTGTCAGCATGACAAGAAACGGCTACAATCCTACACACATTGCGCTAGGTTATGTTTCCATGTACATGATGTGTGTCAGCATGACAAGAAACGGCTACAATACTACACACATTGCGCTAGGTTATGTTTCCATGTACATGATGTGTGTCAGCATGACAAGAAACGGCTACAATACTACACACATTGCGCTAGGTTATGTTTCCATGTACATGATGTGTGTCAGCATGACAAGAAACGGCTACAATACTACACACATTGCGCTAGGTCATGTTTCCATGTACATGATGTGTGTCAGCATGACAAGAAACGGCTACAATACTACACACATTGCGCTAGGTTATGTTTCCATGTACATGATGTGTGTCAGCATGACAAGAAACGGCTACAATACTACACACATTGCGCTAGGTTATGTTTCCATGTACATGATGTGTGTCAGCATGACAAGAAACGGCTACAATACTACACACATTGCGCTAGGTTATGTTTCCATGTACATGATGTGTGTCAGCATGACAAGAAACGGCTACAATACTACACACATTGCGCTAGGTTATGTTTCCATGTACATGATGTGTGTCAGCATGACAAGAAACGGCTACAATACTACACACGTTGCGCTAGGTTATGTTTCCATGTACATGATGTGTGTCAGCATGACAAGAAACGGCTACAATATTACACACATTGCGCTAGGTTATGTTTCCATGTACATGATGTGTGTCAGCATGACAAGAAACGGCTACAATCCTACACACATTGCGCTAGGTTATGTTTCCATGTACATGATGTGTGTCAGCATGACAAGAAACGGCTACAATACTACACACATTGCGCTAGGTTATGTTTCCATGTACATGATGTGTGTCAGCATGACAAGAACCGGCTACAATACTACACACATTGCGCTAGGTTATGTTTCCATGTACATGATGTGTGTCAGCATGACAAGAAACGGCTACAATACTACACACATTGCGCTAGGTTATGTTTCCATGTACATGATGTGTGTCAGCATGACAAGAAACGGCTACAATACTACACACATTGCGCTAGGTTATGTTTCCATGTACATGATGTGTGTCAGCATGACAAGAAACGGCTACAATACTACACACATTGCGCTAGGTTATGTTTCCATGTACATGATGTGTGTCAGCATGACAAGAAACGGCTACAATACTACACACATTGCGCCAGGTTATGTTTCCATGTACATGATGTGTGTCAGCATGACAAGAAACGGCTACAATACTACACACATTGCGCTAGGTTATGTTTCCATGTACATGATGTGTGTCAGCATGACAAGAAACGGCTACAATACTACACACATTGCGCTAGGTTATGTTTCCATGTACATGATGTGTGTCAGCATGACAAGAAACGGCTTCAATCCTACACACATTGCGCTAGGTTATGTTTCCATGTACATGATGTGTGTCAGCATGACAAGAAACGGCTACAATACTACACACATTGCGCTAGGTTATGTTTCCATGTACATGATGTGTGTCAGCATGACAAGAAACGGCTACAATACTACACACATTGCGCTAGGTTATGTTTCCATGTACATGATGTGTGTCAGCATGACAAGAAACGGCTACAATACTACACACATTGCGCTAGGTTATGTTTCCATGTACATGATGTGTGTCAGCATGACAAGAAACGGCTACAATACTACACACATTGCGCTAGGTTATGTTTCCATGTACATGATGTGTGTCAGCATGACAAGAAACGGCTACAATACTACACACATTGCGCTAGGTCATGTTTCCATGTACATGATGTGTGTCAGCATGACAAGAAACGGCTACAATACTACACACATTGCGCTAGGTTATGTTTCCATGTACATGATGTGTGTCAGCATGACAAGAAACGGCTACAATACTACACACATTGCGCTAGGTTATGTTTCCATGTACATGATGTGTGTCAGCATGACAAGAAACGGCTACAATGCTACACACATTGCGCTAGGTTATGTTTCCATGTACATGATGTGTGTCAGCATGACAAGAAACGGCTAAAATCCTACACACATTGCGCTAGGTTATGTTTCCATGTACATGATGTGTGTCAGCATGACAAGAAACGGCTACAATACTACACACATTGCGCTAGGTTATGTTTCCATGTACATGATGTGTGTCAGCATGACAAGAAACGGCTACAATACTACACACATTGCGCTAGGTTATGTTTCCATGTACATGATGTGTGTCAGCATGACAAGAAACGGCTACAATCCTACACACATTGCGCTAGGTTATGTTTCCATGTACATGATGTGTGTCAGCATGACAAGAAACGGCTACAATACTACACACATTGCGCTAGGTTATGTTTCCATGTACATGATGTGTGTCAGCATGACAAGAAACGGCTACAATACTACACACATTGCGCTAGGTTATGTTTCCATGTACATGATGTGTGTCAGCATGACAAGAAACGGCTACAATACTACACACATTGCGCTAGGTTATGTTTCCATGTACATGATGTGTGTCAGCATGACAAGAAACGGCTACAATCCTACACACATTGCGCTAGGTTATGTTTCCTTGTACATGATGTGTGTCAGCATGACAAGAAACGGCTACAATACTACACACATTGCGCTAGGTTATGTTTCCATGTACATGATGTGTGTCAGCATGACAAGAAACGGCTACAATACTACACACATTGCGCTAGGTTATGTTTCCATGTACATGATGTGTGTCAGCATGACAAGAAACGGCTACAATCCTACACACATTGCGCTAGGTTATGTTTCCATGTACATGATGTGTGTCAGCATGACAAGAAACGGCTACAATACTACACACATTGCGCTAGGTTATGTTTCCATGTACATGATGTGTGTCAGCATGACAAGAAACGGCTACAATACTACACACATTGCGCTAGGTTATGTTTCCATGTACATGATGTGTGTCAGCATGACAAGAAACGGCTACAATACTACACACATTGCGCTAGGTTATGTTTCCATGTACATGATGTGTGTCAGCATGACAAGAAACGGCTACAATACTACACACATTGCGCTAGGTTATGTTTCCATGTACATGATGTGTGTCAGCATGACAAGAAACGGCTACAATACTACACACATTGCGCTAGGTTATGTTTCCATGTACATGATGTGTGTCAGCATGACAAGAAACGGCTACAATACTACACATATTGCGCTAGGTCATGTTTCCATGTACATGATGTGTGTCAGCATGACAAGAAACGGCTACAATACTACACACATTGCGCTAGGTTATGTTTCCATGTACATGATGTGTGTCAGCATGACAAGAAACGGCTACAATACTACACACATTGCGCTAGGTTGTGTTTCCATGTACATGATGTGTGTCAGCATGACAAGAAACGGCTACAATACTACACATATTGAGCTAGGTTATGTTTCCTTGCAAACATTTCAAACATCATAAAACATGAATAACATGAATTACACAGGGGTAAGCTCTGTCCATGCTAAACCGGAAGTTGGCAGTCGTCAACAGCCTTTTTCTCGACACACAGTAGTTTTTTCAAATGGGCTGGGAATATTTTCCATTAAATGATGTTAGCAATATCAAGTTGTTTCAACTCTTGGACAGCTATAGTTTACAATCGCTACATCTTTGGAACATGACATGTAATATATAGTTTATAATTTTAACATTTCGGGACGAGTCAATTGTCTTCAGGGAGAAAAGCCGCGAAAATACGAGTCTCTACATGACATTGCACATCTACATGAATAAAGCCCACATTTTGTGTAATTTCAAGAAGAATATATGGTGATGTAGGACTTGCATATAATGATTGATCGAAGGCGAGATATTGGCAAAATTAAAAACAGTAGTCATTGATGGTAGTTGCTCCTGTTGACAAACACACTGTCCAGGTAATTAAAAATGAGCTGTACGGGTATATACATGTATATATATGAAATAATATTATAGAATTGGTACATCATTACATTCACATTCGCTAACAGTAAAAGGTCTATTCGAAATAAGAAGATGCCTGGACCCAGTAAAAGAATTACATCCCCACTCCCATACATGAAAGCAATTTTAATGCATGATCTTCACAAATATCTGTATATGTAAATTTTCCCTATTGTAATATTATTTCTTGTAAATGTAACTCTCCTTTGGAGGAATAAAGAATATATATATATATATATATATATATATATATATATATATATATATTACATTCACATTCGCTAACAGTATAAAATTCAACCATGTTTGGCATGTGATGAGATCCTCAGAGCAGCTTATGCCAACAATTGAGGCTCAACAAAATGTATCCTTGAAAGAAGAACAGGGAGCATTAATTTATCTCCCAAATGTGCGAGAACTATTTAGCGGCAACGGAAAAGAATTGCTTGATATCATGGATAGACACTTTCCGTAGCTCCACCCATGACTTTCCCATTACCTGCAGTGTTATTACTGGAACACATTTTGTGAAAGAAGTTAAATATGTTGCAATCGTGCCTCGCCGCATGTCGAGGACACTTACCGTTGTTACATACATTGTCACAATAAATGTTTCCTACCATGGATTCTAGCTTTTATTCAGTCTACTGAGCATTCTACAACAAACAATATCAGTCGCCTTTTGCATGGAAATTCAGAAGGACTGCCGATAAATCAGTAACGCATTCATTCACATTTAAGTTGTACATCGCCCATTGACCTCTTTATTTACTCATTGGGCACATATATATATATTAATTGAACCTACGCAAAACGTTAACTGCATCTAGATTTGACTCGATTGATGTTGTTCCCAAAGTCTCTAAATGTGGAGACTCTCGTTGCCACACGTGTGAAAGTATAGTTGAAGGATGTTCCATTAACATTTCTCCAAAAGATAATTTTGTTGTTAAACAAAATATGAATTGGGATACGGAAAATGTTATTTATGTCATCACGTGTTCTTAGTGTAATGAGAAGTATATCGGGAAACAGAACAAAAATTAAAAAGGAGAATGAACCTACATCTATCCATCATTAATCAACCCCGAAATCGTATATCCCTCTCAGTGAACATTTAGATAAATGTGGTAAAGGCAAATTCAAAGTTTTCCCGATTGACAAACTCAATTACAACAATGATAATGATTTACTTTTGAAAGAATCTCATTTCATTCATAAATATGCGCCAAAATTAAATGGTAAAACATGATCGTGTTTACATCATAACCATATATTGTTGTCAAAGTACATTATGACGTCATAGGTTCCTGTGTGACGTCATAGTGCTATGTACTGATACAAGATACAAGATATTTATTGTAAACGAAACACCCATTATGGGCAGTGTACAAAGAAGTTAACAAATGTTAATACATATTATAAGTAAAATATATACAAGAGCATTATTATATCTCAGTGTGAGACAATTATATCAAACAATGCATATCATAGATTTTACAATAATTAACCAATGTGGCTTAATCTCATTGAATACATGTCATAAAGTACTTTACAAGTGATAGAAGCATGATGACTCTTGGGGTTTATAATTGATGAGAGGGGCTCTTTCCTTGAGACCCCAACGAGACCAGTTGATGAAATTAGTTTCGAGCGATAATGAACATATTTTGGGCATTCAAATATAAAATGTTCTTCCGTTTCTGTAACACCCTGACTGCACTGTTAACAGAGGTGTTTGTCTACAGGGGTGTTGTTATATCTTCCTCTCTGTGTGTCAGTTTCTGCATTAACGGCCTAAAGAAGTAGGTACATGATGTACCTATTGCAAACGTTAGCCAAACTTATTTCAACTTCATCTTTTTTATTTACAATGTATATATGCATGGCGTAGATAGTTTCTCAAAACTTATATGCAATAGCCGAATTATCTTATCCTTTCTTCTTCCATACATACCCATTCATGGTATAAATGTATGTACATTTCACACAGTTTTATTACTATCTTCATTAATCCACAGAGAAATTCAGACAACAAGAATCACGAATATGGACCATACTTGCGTCTCCATGAAATGGATTCCTTTTTAAAAACAGCGATCTTGTTGACATGAGTGAGTGTAATATAACAGACAGACAGACAGACAGACAGACAGACACTTTTTTATTCGAGTCTCACTTCTGTACATCAAGATATTAAAAGCATGGCATAAAACACAGATACATGGCATAAAGTACAAACCACCCAATATGAGTTATGAGAGACTATAACATGTAAAATTCATCAAATAATATTGGTGCCATCCCTCTCAACACACGTCTGGACAACCTCAAGAACAGCCTGGCTATTGGTGCCATCCCTCTCAACACACGTCTGGACAACCTCAAGAACAGCCTTGCTATTGGTGCCATCCCTCTCAACACACGTCTGGACAACCTCAAGAACAGCCTGGCTATTGGTGCCATCCCTCTCAACACACGTCTGGACAACCTCAAGAACAACCTGGCTATTGGTGCCATCCCTCTCAACACACGTCTGGACAACCTCAAGAACAGCCTGGCTATTGGTGCCATCCCTCTCATGCAGTATGCTGATGCCGTGTCGCACTTGCTGAATTGAACTAAATAAGAGACTGACGTGTTTCATTATATTAAATGATTTAATAATAGTTAAAATGTTCTACTGTGTGTGTACATTAGATGTTTACATTATGTGATATGTATTTATGATTTATTCTTGTGTATGTCGCCTGGATTCTATGTTCTGTGAATTGTGTGTGACACATAACACAAGACCAACCTTTATTGTTGAATACATGACTGAATGTTTATTTCGTGTTTCTATCGTTTCTAAAATCTGTGCTACCGATGTGATTATAACAACAGCTTAATCACATTGTAACCAGCCACTGGTGCATGAAGATATGGATATAAATTAATCGATATATGCAAACATTTCAATATGTTTATCTGTAATGGTAGATTGGACAAAAATGCAAAATTAGGCAAAGTTACATTAAGGATACAAGTATCGTTGACTATGTCATATGTTCTTATAACTGTTTACCATCTATAAAATACTTTGAAGTTGTTGATTTCTCGCCATTATACTCAGACGTACACTACCCCATTTCGTTCTCGATATCATGTGATACTAGCACTTTAGACATCAGTGAGACTAAGCCACTTAGTAAAACTGTAACTGCCACAAAAAAACCCAAACGATACAACATAATAAAAAAGGATCAGTATAGGACCAATATCGATGTTTCCCGAATACAAGAAGCAAGTATACTACTACACTGTCGGCCAAAAGAAACGCCTACCAGATATCTTATCAGATTTCGTAAAAACTGTAAAGAGCACTTTAGCAATATTATAGCATAATGTAGCTGCACCACTTCTGCATGATATATCTAAATTTTAGAAGTTGTCATGTCACAAAAGAATTGCAATTGTTGAAATGAGGCAAATGAATTGTTCAGTTTTCCATCAGTGCTTGATCAGAAAAACATCTGAAACCGATTTTCATACAATCACGAGCAACAATACAGGCACGCATTCGCATTAAAAAGGTGATGACATTACTGATGTACGTGGGTACGGTGCGCAAGTGAATCAACCGGAAATAGCGGTATTCATTGGGCGTGGTTTACATGAATATTATTGACTCGAATCACAGTTTTTCCACGATTTCAATCGACTTACATATAAATTTGTGTTCAGCACAACTTGGAGACCACCATTGATTATATTTCAGAAATTATTTCATCTTTCATTTTTAGAAAAATCAAGTAGGCGTTTCTTTTGGCCGACAGTGTAGATCAAGTAGGTGATGGCGCTATGGTGGCAAATGAACTCCTAAATAAAGCAACTGATATATTTTCCAATATTTTCACAAACGCAGCTAGAAATACATTTGGCACACGTTCTGCTCTCCCAGATAAGTTCACTGACAATGACAAGACAAAGTCAAACAAACCATGGTTCGGTAAGGAATGTTCATTAAAAGGTAGATATTACCATAAAGCTAGAAAAAAGTATCAAAATTGTAGGAATAAGACAAATCTTTCATATTCTCGACATGCAGCTAAAGAATATAACAACATATATGAACAAGTATGTTAAGAAATATAAGAGTAAATTATCTGCTGATATCAGAAATATGCAAAAGAAGAACCCCGGGGAGTACTGGAAATTATTCCATAAACGTAAAGCTGCACATAATAATGCTTCTCCTAGTATTAATGAATTATATGAGTATTTTAAGAAGGTGAACGCACACGAGTATGATGGTACACTTTTAGACACCAATCAGGACATACGTGTCCCTCTAGATTGTTCACTTTTAAATGTTGTCATAACACAAAAGGAAATAATGGAAGCGGCATCACAGTTGAAAAGAAATAAAGCCTCAGGTGAAGACTTTGTAGAAAATGATTACATAATTGACTCAGTAGATTTATTTCTCCCTTTTCTAGAGAAACTATTTAACACAGTACTTGACACAGGTGAAATCCCTGATTCCTGGTTAATTGGGGTAATTAAACCAATTTATAAAGGTAAAGGTGATGTGTGTGATCCAAATTCGTATAGAATAAGCTGTCTTGGTTAACTCTTTACCAGTATACTGAACTCAAGACTATCCAGCTTTCTGGATATAAACTCTTTACTATCTCCCTGCCAATCTGGTTTTCGTAAAGGTTACTCTACAATTGACAACATGTTTATTCTTTCCTCAGTTATAGCATTTTTAAAACATAGTAAACAGAAATTATAATGTGCCTTTGTTGACTTTTCCAAAGCTTTCGATAATGTTTGGAGAGCAGGACTTTGTTCCAAAATGTTATCTTATGGCATTTATTGCAAATTCTTTACATTAGTACAAAATATTTATTCTAATATTAAATCATGTATTGAGTTTAACCACGAAAAGTCTGCTTTTTCCAAGTTTCTCGGGAGTCCGCCAGGGAGAGAATCTCTCGCCATTAGTGTTTTCTATCTTTATTAATGACTTAGAATCATGGCTCAAATCATTTAATTGTGATGGTCTGAATGTATCCATAAAAAATGCTGAAATGAATATATTCTGCATAGCGCTACTTGTACTATTATATGCAGACGATACTGTTTTATTCGCTACATCAGCGTCGGCGTTACAAAAATCACTGGATTACTTTCATGTTTATTGTGAGAAATGGAACCTGACAGTTAAAATTATAAGACTAAAATTGTTATCTTTGGAAGTGGTAAATGTAGAGTAACTAAATTGTCATTTTACTATGGTGAAGATGAAATTGAAATAGTTGATAATTATAACTACTTGGGATTTAAGTTCCATAAAAACAGAAAATATACTTTCGGTGTAAAGGAACTTGCTACACAAGCTAAGAAATGTATGTATTTGTTCCTGAAAATGACAAGAAATAACGATCTACCCCTTGACTGTGTTGTTAAAGCGTTTGATGCAATGATCCTCCCTATCATGTTATATGGCTCTGAATTTTGAGGTCATGCTAAAACAGATATTCTCGAAACTATACATACTAAGTTTCTCAAATTAGCCTCTGGTCTTAGAATGTCAACACAGAATTTTATGTTGTACGGTGAATTTAAAAGATATCCGATCAGTATTCATGTATCTAAAAGAATGATAAATTTTTGGCATAAACTCAACACACCTCTTTCCCATTTTAAATTATCCTCAGTAATTTACAATTTCATATCACTAGATAGCGTTGTTAATAATCACACCTATTCATGACTTAGTACTGTTGAAAATATCTTAAACTCATGTGGGCTAAGTAATGTATATACTTTACCTGGTAATTATAGTCGATTATGGCTACTTAAAACAGTAGAAACTACACTAAAAGATAAGTTTTACCAAAAGTGGAGAAAAGATATCGAAATAAGGTCGAAGGGACAATATTATAAATACATTAAGATTTTACCTTCTTTTGATTCCTACCTTTTATTACCCAAGTATATTAGTTATCCGTTGTTAAAATTTAGAACTTCTAATCACTGTTTGCCTGTCGAGACAGGACGTTGGAATAATACCCCAAGAGAAAATAGAACATGTAGATTATGCGACTCACCTTCAATAGCAGATGGATTTCACTATATTTTTCGTTGTCCTACTTTCCATGAAACCAGAAAAATCTATGTTCCAGCAAGAATACTTACCTTCGCAAATATTTCATCTTAAAGACAACTCTTTACCACACAAGATGTTATTGTTTTAAGAAACCTAGCTAAGTTCAGAAACATTATACTCTCTACACTTTCAAAAGCTAAGAAACCTGAACAATTATATGCTTAGATCATTTCAACTTGTTTCGTCTTTGACTGTACTGTATATGACTGTACTTGAAAATATCCTGTTATAACCCACCGCCATTTTGACATTATATATTATATGATGAATATGTACTCGTATACCACCAAATGTGGTTTTTGAGAATAAATGAAGTTGAAGTTAAAGACTGTCGGCGTCTGTCTTGCTACTTTGTTTTTACAGGGATTAAATTGTCGACAATTCAGGAACTAACCTAATTAATGAATATAGGATTTATGTCCAAAAGATATATTGATCAATGTACTCGTTTAATATATGATATCATTGACCAACTGAATATATGAAAATACCAGAAATTCTACTTCTTATTGACTTTGAAAAAGCTTTCGACTCTGTTGACTGGAATTTTATTGAAGAAGTCCTAAAATTCTTTAATTTTGGAACATCTATCACAAGGCGGATAAACACATTTTCAATAACATCCAATCATGCGTTGTTATGAATTGGTTTCTATCAAACTACTTCAACATATCAAGAGGATGTAGACAAGGTGATCCTTTTTCTCCATATAAATTTCTTCTTTGTGCAGACATTTTGGACATAATGATTAGGAATAATGATAAAATAAAAGGGATACAAATTGGAGAAACAGAATACCTTATTTCCAAATACGCTAATGACACTTCACTTATATTATATGGCACCGAAAATGCTTACAGGCGACATTAGAAACACTAAGCACATATGCTTCATTTTCAGGCTTAAAAATAAACGTGAATAAAACACGGGTATTATGGATAGGCTCAGAAAAAAATCCAAAAGAAGATTTTACCAGAACTGGAATTTGGACTGGTGTAACGATTCATTTATACTCTTAGGTATCATATTTACACACAACCTCGCAGAAATGGTTGAACGAAATTACAAAGCTAAACTCAAGCTTATAAAATAATCCATGAATCAGTGGTTAGCAAGGGATCTCACCCCCATAGGAAGAAATGTTATATTGAAAAGTTAACTATTACCACAACTTAACCACCTATTCGCTGCTCTCCCGAACCCAGATGATTAAATGATAAAGGAAATTGAGCAACTTTGCTTCATATTATATGGGAAAACAAACCTGATAACGTTGAAGGTTACATGTCGTACCAATGTGTCAACTTCGGGATTCATTGAGAAGGGGTTTCAATCAGACAATTACTAAACTTTAAATTTTTTAAATCGGTCCATAAATTATCTGTATACAGCTGTTTAAAAATGCCTAATTAAGCCCCGGCGACTAGAATGAAAGTGGGCGGGTAGGTCACTGAAGCGTATCCTGTTGTGACGTACGTGGAGGCATCTCAATATGCCCGCTAATCATAATTTAACGCGTTTTCGAAACTTTTTAACTGCTCATATAAGACAGATATCTTCATCAAATCAACCCAAATTTTCGCTCAACGGATAACCTAACTATTCAACTAGCGATTTCATATGGTTACAATGACCGGGCCCTGCTTACTTTGAGTGCATCTTGCGCTAATTTCCAGTATGTTTGTAGCAAATAACCACGGGACTGCTGTCATAACATGTGGCCAAGACGGAAGTTTTGCTCGCATATACTGCTCTATCTATCGCTGTCAAATATAAAAATATATTTTCACTCTATGACATGTTTTTATTGGTCTGTGTTTTTACTTTGATCCTGAAGACAAAGCAATTAAGCCACTGTCGGACCGTGGCGAGACGGGTCAGTGTCAAAACACCTGTAATCACAAGCAGGTGATACTTACAATTGTCTGTCTATAGCAGTGATTAGTCTGCGCCAGTCCAGTTCCTGTCTTGTAACAACATGGTCGCGTTTTGTCTCTATCAAGTTATCCAATAAAAACATTGGATTAAATAATCTACCAATGAAATTCATTTCAGTGGAAAATCATCATAACTATTTGGTTTTCTATCTGCCATTTGCGAAAAGACTTTTGCTGAAAGAGGGTTAGTATTTGACCATCTTCTGTTTCCAAGTACTGTCATTGATGGATTTTTAGATTTACAATTTGTGTCTAATGTGCATTTGGATATCCATATTGTCCGTTTTGATACGTTTATAAGATAAGTGTTCTTACATTAATTGACACTCTTGCTGAAATGTTAAAGTGGCAAAAGTCTACAATAGCAAAAAGTTATGTTTTAATACAATGCTTTTTTATTTGATTTGATTAACCACACATTTGATTGAAAACATTATTTAATTATCTTTTATATTCTGAATGAAATCCTAAACCGACACCCAACCAAGCTCTTGGATAACAACGAACCATATTGAACTAGAAGTAATTGACGATTGTTATTTGGTCGTCACTAACATTAAAATTGTTTGGCCATCGGTTTTGTTTCCTCAAATTTTTTTACTGACAATGTAAATTAGTGACATGCTGCTGATTTATCGTGATCTCAGATATGCTACCATCTACTGAAATACAAGTGATTAAATATTATTGTTAATAAGTGATAACTAAATCGTATAATGTAACATTGGGGATGCAGTATTTCGTAGATGGATTCGTAAACGGTGAATTCGTAGACGTATTATAATCGTTGATAACCAAATACTTTTGATGTTTTAAAATATATGGTGAGTTGCTTTGATTGTTGTAATGCACAGTTAGAAATTAGGTTGTCGGTTGATTAACGACGTTAAAAAAAAAGGATGTTGTGATGTACTTTTATTGTCGATGGCTACTGCTTCGCCGGAGTCTGCTAATCTCACGTTTGTTGTTTTATTTCAAACACAAGCATTCTCCAACAAAAAATAACAACACCAACTATCTGATTTCGTTGTCTCAACTATACTTTCTTCATAGTATCGTATCTTGGTTTCATATTGTCATCTTATATCTCATGAGCATTAATTTATCATGTGTCTACGAACTTATTATTGTCTTATTCATGTCTTCGAACGTCTATGAATCCACCGTCTTTCACTACTCATATCAATTATAGTTGATATATTTTGGGACATTTGTAAAGTGAAACTTGATAACTAACATTCCTCGAACAGTTTACAGCAGAACAGCGATTAGACTTTATTGCAAAGTGTAGATATAACAGATTGACTGACCGATTCTCCAGTGTTTGCCATTGTAAATAGTAAGCGAATGTTTACACCCCGTCCCTTCACGTACGTCACTTCCGGTATATCTCTAACTCTCTTAGCCCCGCCCCATTTTTCGTTTGTTGCTCGCGGGTGAAAAGCAGACGATTTTTTCGGCAAAGTTTAACAACATATGGATTTTTTGGGGTCTGGTTTTTCACAAAATAGTCTAATGAACCAATTGCAGTTAAGAATTCAATAGAAAATAATATATTTCGGACTTCCTTTAACAGAGTTACCATCACAAAGAATTATTAACAAGGGGGAATACGAGCACCAAATATTAAAAGTCTTATTCAAATATTATATCGCAAAATAATTCATGGGTAAAAAGACTAGCAAATTCTGAATCCAAAATACAGAAACTGTTACAAACAAATATACAGACAGATATAAATAGCTTAATACAAACATGTGAAACACATATACAAGAATCCGTTATAACGCCCGAAAGTAAACTAACTTTTGGAAAGATACGTTAAAATCTTGGGGTAAATTTCTGACTAAAAAGGCAAACAGCGCACAAAACGAAAATGATAACCTACCCCAGCCCCTGTGGCTAAATGACAATATAAAAATAGGCGGAAACCCAATTAATTATACACATTACTCTAGCAAAGGGATTACTTACATAAATGACATGTTTGATAATGAAGGAAAGTTCGTTACTGTGGAACAATTAAGAAAAACATACGGATGTACAACACAATTTTTGGAACTACAAGAAATTATTCAATCCATTAAATGCTACTGTTAATTCACTAAAGTTCATATTGAGAAGAAACTCCACAGACCATTTCTACCTTACTTATTGCAGAATATTGTAGGAGGTCCAAAAGGCTGAAGAGATATTTATGACATTCTTATATTTGAAAAACCTAAAAAAAATATTTAGCATACCGGGAAAAATGGCAAAATGTATTAAATGAATCCATTGAGGAACACACTTGGGAGACATTAGATACATAACATTTAAATCCTATAATAGCGTGAAACTCATGCACTTGGTTCCAATACAGTATACTTCATATGTTTCTTTTATGTTTCAGAAATGATTTGCTAGCAAAAATGAAATATAAAGACACTTATATATATACATTTTGCAAATCTGAAACAGAATCAATATTACACTTATTTCATGAATGTAAAATCATTGAGAATATCTGGAAAGAAATCGCTAAGTGGATATATGTAAAAACCGGAACGACAATAATATTTTCTAGCAAAAGCATTATTTTAGGATTTCTCGAAAAGACAAACTATGTTCTTAACTTGATCATATCAATAGTAAAATATAATATATACCCCACGGAGTTACAAAATCTACAATCTATAATTCCCATGTTAACATTATCTCTGGCAATTCTTCGGTGTCAAACACTCTTTATTGGTGGAATATAATACAATGTGGTAAGAACTCTACAAAACACTGTCACAAGAGTGAAATAAAAGAAAAATATAAAAAAAACATGAAAAATACGTTTGTCTGTATCAAAGCACACTGTATTTGTAATTTCAGACATTTCCAAAGTAACTCGATTGTAACCTAAGTGGACAATGGTCTCCTAAAATCAATCCGAATCTCGACAAACCGGTTCAAGGATTAATGATTTTTATATGGTTTTGCAGCTCAATTCAGCTTGGGAGGGGGAGGAGGCTTCACCCAACCTAAGATCTTCTGAATGCCTCCAAACAGATAATCAACAGCTATATTTACATAGTCAGATCCTAGAATGTGGATATTAAAATTAAATGTGTATTCGGAATCATGAGATGGACAGTTGCATGTTTCGATAGCTTTGTCCCAGATCAATTTTTCCTCCTCTTGTCTTTCCTTTTCCGCTTTCTTCAACTTGTGTTGAATTTCTTCTTTGAGAAATTCGTGAGCGTTATCAAAATGCTCCTTTGTGTATCTGCTGCCTCTGGTCATGTCATCAACCATATGGATGAGGTTGATCTGGAAGTCTCTGTTCACCACACTATTTATTTCGAGACTGTTGACAAACATCACTCTGTCGTCTGCTCTGTGAATGAAGTCGGCCATGTCGTCTGGCTGGTTGTCAATATACGATCTGAACGCTTCCGCTACGTTATAGTATGCATTGAAATATCCTTCGTACTGGTCTTTATGCGTGAACACAAAAATGGCATGTTTGAAAAAATCGTCACCAAAAACAATCTGCAATATTTTGACGGCATAAATCTGTTCAGTGGTAACTCTGTTGGCCTGGTTCATGACCACTAAAAAGGCGCTGTAACCTTTGGGACTCAGCTGAAAGGAGGACTTCAAGCTCTCAACAACGTCTCGAGTATCTACCATGTCCTGGTTACCTAGCAACCCGGGTGTGTCAACAACAAGTAGCTTCCTCGACCCTATTTCGGCGTCGGTAACTTTGGTATGTTTCGTAACCATTCTAGCTGAAGGCCGGGAGTCGAACATAGACCTCCCTACAATATGGTTGCCTAGAGCACTGCGACCGTTTCCGGTTGCTCCCACCAGCAGGAGAGTTATTTCCGGTCCGTTGTGAGGTAGGGGTAGCCGGACGGGCTGAAAGTGATTCAATGGTGTTAAGAAATTCATTTTAACGATTAATGAACACAGTGACCAAATAAAAAGCCTGATGAAAACGGAATAGGTATATGATGTTAAAATCAATTCTTGCCGGGGTATATGATTCAGGAGAATTATGAAGCAGTAAGCACATACACATATGTTCGACTTTACTTTGAAATATGATGCTTTACACTTTCTTAAGTTGTTATCTAGAAAGCTTTATGTTCGTATTTACCCTTCTGTTAAACGCACGTTTTTCTACTGAACTGTACTTTTCTACTACTATGAACAGGTAAATAAGTGTTACCAATGGCAATATAATACTCCAGAATAAAAAAAAGAAGTTCTTAAATAAATTAACATTGTTCGGTTAGGCCACGTGAGTCCATTTCCCTTCGAGCGGCGGTGTGCATATTAAAATGGCCCTAGGTTAACTAGATATTAGCCTATCCTTCAAAAGCCGATACACTTTTTTAAAATCCTGATACTACAAACTACAAAGATCAGTCCTTATTTGCTTAAAGCGAGCACATGATCATGTTTCAGTTTTCGATCTGAAACAATTTCTCGGTATGTCGTCTCATCCTGTCGTTCTCGTATTCACTGCAAAACTTGCAAAAGTCTGGTTGACATACTTCGTTTTATCGTTATCAAATAGATAAATTGTTCTCATAAACTTGAGGAAGTATTGATTTACTGACGCGCTGTTTGGATACCAAGATAGCTCATGCACAGACTGCACTGCAAACTAACGATAGCGGTTATCACCCCTCCCTGCCAGCAGTACAGATTTCAACTGTACAACTCAAAGGTACGATGTGTCAATTTCATTCAAGATAACAACACTGTATGGGATACAGCGACAGCTGTATTTGAACGAGCAAATTTGTTACGTCCGTTGTACGAGCGGTGCGGTAGCAGCACATTTGTCTATGGATGGTGCCAGTAGATTGGCGTTAATGTTTACTAGGTAAGCTATATCGACTATTCAAACATTCGTATTTATTATACGATGATTTGGAGATAACTTACAAGAGAAATATCATATTTTTGGTTTCATTTTATCATTTAAATCACTATCTGGTGAGAAAAATACCACTGAACAAATAAATGATTTACCTTTTACCATTTCGTCTTTTTATACTTTACGATTGTTAAAACATTTATCTTTGGGTAATTGTTCACACGCTGAGTTGAAAAAACGTACATGCAAACACAATACTCATATCTAAATCTTAAATTTAAAGTGTAGCACACTAAACAGAGGAGACGGTCTTTGAACAGTAGGCGACGGTATTTGAGCATGAGCAGAATGGTTTTTGAACAATTTTGGCAAGTAAACGAATTTGAGTTTACGGTGTTTTTTCTTCGTATTTATCCGATTTAGGGATATTGTTTCAAAATTTACACCGACATATATGTAAGGAATGCATATTTGAACTAGGTTACCTTGTTTTATCATATACATCCTTTAAAATCTATTGTTTTGTAAATGTAGATGTTCACTGTATGAATTGTGCGACAACGATAGCTGTTTTTGAACGAGCAAATTTTTTAGTAGGTTAAATGAGCGTTGAGGTTTTTGTACGGGCGCGGCAGTTAAAATTCTACCTCATTCTATGTTTCTGGAATGAAAATTAATAGATTTTTTGATGATATTCGAATATATAGATAAGTTTCAAATACGAAAATTTGGAATGGAAGATACAAGATTTGTAAATAATCTTCCTTTCATCGTTACGACTTCCTGGACTGACTTGATGAAATATCGAACAACTCCTTCAAAGACCGCAGCACGTTCAAAAACCGTCGCAATTGAAAAATGTCTTGGAAATTTGTTTAAACAAATATTTCATTAAGGGACTTTTACCAAACAATCGAACATTTTTTTCAATTAATTTTGCTTGTACAAAAAGGACAATTTTGGTCAAGCAAATACATTTCTACATGGGATTTAGAAAGTACTTAATTATATCATTATTTGGTGATTTTCAACCAAAAACATTATCTTGATATACACAGTATCTATTATACATATATCATGTTAAATTTCACTCAAAAAGATAATCCTTTGACAGCAGATTTACAAACCCTGCAAACCCTCTTCACTAATATATCACGCGCTCGTTCAAAAACCTCAGCGCTCGTACAACAGACGTAACGAATTTGCTCGTTCAAATAGTTGTCGCTGTCACGTATCCCATACAGAACAAAGGATCAGGAAAACATAACAAATTAAAACTTACCGCAGAATACAACACAGCAACTAATGCGACTAAAATTGTAACAGATCCAAGACGCTTGGGGGTCTTCATTGTACCTGAAAAGTTGGAAACAGCGACACTTAAGTAAATGAGGCCTGTTCGACTCTTGTAAACATATCTTCTCAATCGTATTAATAAACAACCTCATTTGCGTAAACATTCGCCAAGACATACCTGTGTGTCGAGAAGTATTGCGATCGTGTCCGTATCATGTGAAGCGACAACGTCTCAATATCTAGCTGTACACAAACCGAAAGTAGATTTAAAGGACAATTACTTGAACACGTCATATAAACCTGGTAGTGAACAAGTAAAACTAGTAGGTCTTATACACGAGACTAGTAGTGAACAAGTAAAACTAGTAGGTTTTATACACGAGACTAGTAGTGAACAAGAAAAACTAGTAGGTTTTACACACGAGACTAGTAGTGAACAAGTAAAACTAGTAGGTTTTACACACGAGACTAGGAGTGAACAAGTAAAACTAGTAGGTTTTATACACGAGACTAGTAGGTTTTATACACGAGACTAGTAGTTAAAACAGAATGAAACAAGGACCTCGGCAGCTGCAGACTTTGATAAGCATGCACCTTCACAACAAAGCCACCCTATACCCAAATAGTACATCTTTAAAAAGGACTTTCTTCGTCCAATTTAAACTGTTTAGCAGAGAACGTATCATGTTATACTTATGATATAGTATACATGAACAATCCAGTGGGGAAATTTAAACTTATTTTGGTGAGTTTTGTCATCCCCGAAAATGTCTTCATTCTGTCAAAATTGTTAAGTAATGGATAACACCTGAATGAGAGGGCGTTCTAGGAAAGAGAGGCATCTGCCCTCGGGAAGACCCGAGGACGCGTTAGCGCCCGAGGGAACATCCCGTGGGCAAAGGTCTCTCTTTGCTAGAACGCCCGAGGCTGAGGGTTTTATCTATTGTATATACATGTACCGAAAAAACAACAACAACAAACAAACTAACGTGAGTGCAGTTGTCTAAACGTATTACTGCAGGTGGTCCAAGTAAAATAAAGCGCACATAAAATATCAAATAGTTCTCCAACAGTAGAATAGTGATCAACATTTTAAACTTGGCAATTTTGTCGATTGATTACCTTACTAATTGGGACTTGGAATTTCTTTGGAGCAAAGGACTGTACTTGGTGGGTCTTATACTGGATAATACCCTCTTGGAAGGTTATTATTCTGTTCAAGGCCCTCCCAGCTGGGTATTATCCAGTATAAGGCCTTTCAATAGGAATTGTAAGGCCCTAGTTCCTTTTTTAGAGAAGTTCTCCCGGAAAAATAACTGAGTTCAAAAACTGTTATATGGGCATTTAACGTATATAAATAACATATAGTTACACATTATCTTACTAAATATGAAGGATATGTGTGTACACATTCATCGCTTGAGGTCGTTGTTTGAAAATGATGATGTCACCACGGTTCCCGACACCAATGCGTGCATCCCTCAACGAAAATCTTGATCGGACGGGGATAGCTATCATTTACGTAGAAATATGTTTGGTAAAATGATCTTTTATAGTTTTAACACACATGTACTTTAGATGTGTTTCATGTTTTGGCTGACTGATGATATAACGATGAGTGTAGGGTATTTTTTCATGGGAGAAATATAATATAACGTAAACACATTTAGAGAGTAAATTATAGAGCAAACAGTTGTATGTAATGTTTGCCAGTATTTCTTAGATCCACACTTGATATCATAAGCTCATAAACTAAGCTGGTGTCCAAACGAAAAGTTTGTTTTGAATGTGTTTGATAAGCTTATGTTTTGTTTAGAAGTATTGAAAATGTTATTCGTCGTGGTAAGCTACTTTTACGCGTGTTCACTGATTGGATATTTCTTTAAGTTTCTTTAAGAGAAAATGTTTTGCATTAAAGTTTACTATGAATGAATTATGAGATGTTGGCGACATAATGAACCATCTTAGACTTCAATCGTTGACGCGTCATTACTGTAGGAGGTCATAGAAGAAGTGAAAGTCCATATTTCACTCTCCTATCTCGTCCCGTTAAGCAGATTCTGAAACCACGATTTCTTAAAAGTATAGAAACATATCAATGTAATGTTATGAAGACATTTCAAAAGGTATGTAATCCATGTCCATCCACCTTTACATCCAGATTAATAAATACTCATAGATGTAAATGTGAGTTTCGCTGTGAGGAACTTCATTTGACCAAAGTTTGAAGTTGGGAATATGACATGAGCTGTGTTCCATTTGTACGATTGTTAATCGAAAAGTCTAATGAATATTTTACGACTGCTTCGCATCACCAACACAATCTGCTATCCATTGTCAAACTTCATAACACATTTAATATCTTAAGGTAAATGTTAACTTTCATTTGACATTGACTAAAACAATAGCTATAAGATGAACTTATCTCAAACAATACCCCCTCCAGGTCTCAAAACCTACCCAAGCGTGTAACATCGATTTGTCATGAATAGCATGGGCCATGCTCAATGAGCGATTACTTTTAAATCTCTCTTGAACGCGATTGCTCAGTGTAGCGCTACGTAGCCAGGGGAGCAAACTTCGAGGAATTTGCACCGTGTTGTTCGAGAGAGAATGAGCGCTACTTGAGCGCTACCTAAGCGCTACATTGAGCGGTAAATGAGCGATTATAAGCACTCGCTGTTATGGAACGGAGCCATGGTTAAGTATATAAAATATGCAGGAAGCGCAGTATAATCTCCCAACGTACATGAAGACATTCTGTCCTGTGCTACTGATATATCCAAGTTACTGTTGATTTCAGCTTGGTTTCCTTTTCAAGGTTAATTGTAAGTTACCATTTGGTTTCCATGCTACGGTTTACTGTTGGTTTCAACTTGGTTTCCATGTCAAGGTTAATTGTAAGTTTCCATTTGGTTTCCATGTTACGGTTTACTGTTGGTTTCAACTTGGTTTCCATGTCAAGGTTAATTGTAAGTTTCCATTTGGTTTCCATGTTACGGTTTATTGTTGGTTTCAACTTGGTTTCCATGTCAAGGTTAATTGTAAGTTCCATTTGGTTTAAATGTCCAGGTTAATTGTAAGTTTCCATTTGGTTTCCATGTCCAGGTTAATTGTAGGTTTCCATTTGGTTTCCATGTCCAGGTTAATTGTAGGTTTCCATTTGGTTTCCATGTCCAGGTTATATTTTTAAGTAATTGTAAGTTTCCATTTGAGAGAGAGAGAGCGAGCTATAATCACCTCCATCATAAGTAAATAAACGTCATCTTTGTGTCTTCTGACATCAAAAATATATCAACATTCTAATTTCGGTGATAAAAGTAAAACACCATGTAAACCTTAATCCAGTCAGTTTGATACATTCACACCAGATGTTCTCTAAATAGTACAATAGGAAATTGCTATATTAATTTTCTATAATTACATTCAACAACCATGACATAAAGTACGTAAACATTCAAGGGTTCACTATCTTTCGTTTGCCATTCTCGCCAACATTAGCTGTGACGTCATGATGCGGAAGTAGAGTACAGTTAATTGTCTGGGTCAACTGACACCACGTACATGTCGTGCCTCACGTGCAGCAGACAAATTGTTCTTACAAGGAAGCTTGTAAAAATAGAAATTAATACCCAAGAAGAGATATATTTCACATTTTGTTTTTACAACACTAGTGGCTGTAGAATGATATTTAAACGAACTAGAGAGAAAGAAATATAATTTTAACAATTTGACATCCCCTCGAGTGTATTAATTTCTGTAGTATCCATGGCGCAATTCAGAATTACGAATGTTAGAAAAGTATCAGTATCATCAATGGTCAAGTTGATTCTGTCACTGGTTTTATTTCATACTCGGTCATTATCAGGCCTCATGTTGAACGACATTATAAGTTATAAAATTCAGTGGAGGTTGACATCGTAATTTATCAGACCCGCATTAGTGTTTATCCAACGAGCCATAGGCGAGTTGGATAACACTAACAAGAGTCTGATAAATTACGATGTTATCCGAACAAACTGAATGTTATAACGTATTTATCTTACCGCATGTCTCAAATATCATTAAAAAAACAAAGAAACATCTTGACAGAAAACAGCTGATCGATAGACAAACTGTCACTTTAACTTATGTCACGTGACATGGAATGATTGACGTTGGTTGCATGCTTTATTAATGTTGCGGGATATAATACATTTGTCACTCTCGGGAAGATCAACCCGTATGACGGTGTTTATAGATATTTGTTAATGGTCACGTGGACCAATCAGGGATCGACATTCTTACATGAGGTAGGATAAGGGCGGTTATCAGGCTAATGATGAACAAACGCTACCTTTAAAGGTACATCCATTGTGTTGTTCGCGTCACATATGCCAAACGTTATTAAATGATGTTATTTCACCGAGAAGTACTGACTGTTACCGAGAGTTACCATTTTGATGATAATCGACTCTGTATACAGACGATATAAAGGTTAAAGTATCGATTTCTAATCGAAAACCGGACAATGCACTGCTTGGGGCGCGCGTCAATTAGTCACAGGTAATTTTGAAAACTTATTTACAACAGACAAAAGACAACTTTGGGCTGATAATGTGTAATAGGTCTTTTAACTAATGTGCATGTAAATGGGACTTGTAGTTTCGGTTTCTGCACATGAATAATGATGTTATTCGAATGTAATTGGAAACTACTAATTATGATATGTTTGGCGATTTGAGCGTATATTAAAGTTGAGTGAACTTATTTGAACTGAAATCATCACATACCCTATGTTGGCACGTAACAAAACCAAATAGAATTTTATGAACGCAATGGATGTATCTTTAAAGTCGCTATTAAAAATATTATGATTTAATACATTGATTTTCATAGAAACGTAAATTTAACATATAGGCACTGATCCATCACCCACCTCGTCAACCGACACGGCTCTGCACGTGATGCACGCTTTTCATATGCATGTCTACAGGCTCCGTGGTCCTGTGGTTAGTTTTCGGTACAGTCAGTGCTTGCGATAGTTGCCTGACTCTGGGGGTGTGGGTTCGAATCCCGCAAGGTACTCGGCTTAAAAAAGTACTACAAAGTGTGCTTTTGAAGGTAGTGTTATCTCAAATGTAACAATGGCGAACATGTCCAAGAGCTCTCCGTCTTTGTTAACCCTTTCAGGGGCCAGAAAACGTATAACAGGTCTGGTTCGAACTGAAACTGTCGGCAGTTTATTTGTCGAAGAGAAATGAGATGAATTAATAACGGAACACAGATATTTGTTTCACTTTCTTAATGTTTTTTCAACGATTTTTCCAAGGTCTAACGAATAAAGAAGAAAACGACTGTGCGTTATTGTATATGATTATTAACTACCGGACAAAAGAAATGATACCAACAAAAATGCATGGTAATTTAATCCACGAGTGATCTTAATTTATAAGACTGAAACATAGTTACATAATACCCAGTGATGTTCTCCAGAAGCCCACGTAAACTAAGTTTTTACATTGTGGAAACATTGTGTGCTTATGTTTCTGAAAAACAAACATAATCCGTAAACGAAATGTCGACATCAACTTAATTTTCATAGTTTATCAATGTTTAAATAAAATGCAAAAAAATGTGTCCATATTATATCGGTTGTTTTTTGTTTGTTTGTTGTTGTTTGTTTTGTTTTGTTTTGTGTTTGTTGTTGTTTGTTTTGTTTTGTTTTGTTTTTTCTTGTTGTTTATTTGTGCGTTTGAACATGTGCGTTTGAACATATGCGTTTGAACATAAATATAAAAAATTGTGTATACTTCATCACAAAACATTTAAAATCAACTTAATCTGAATGCAGTGTTTCGTTTGTGAATCTGTCGAAAAGTTTGTATTATTTCTATGACGCAGCAATGTAGTCCAGTTTAAATATCTCACAAGCATTTATTTATGGGAACATTGAAATAAACCTCAACGTGACAAGAACTCGATCTCGTAATTACAATGTAGGTAAAAGTAAGTAAGACTACCCCCTATATATAATTAAGTTATATATAGGGTGTAGCTTTTTACCTACATTTTGATTACGATATCGATTTCCTGTGAGTAAATGTTAATGTGCAATGATTGAATCCGTAAATACACTCGCCTATGCCGTAAAAGTAACCTTAAACGCACCAGTTTCATCTGGACTTGTAAATACGCGTACACGTTCACTCATGACAACAGTTAGGTCCAAAAGAAACGTTTTGGTTTGTACAGACTTCTGGTGATGGACATGCCTGAATAGCTTATTTCAGATAATGAGATATCTTGCTTGGTGCCGATTACGAGACATGCAACTGACATGTGCAACACGTCACTCGCTATTGATTGACAGGCCATGTAGATTGCCTCAGCCAGCAATGCCATCAGCTGTATATATAGATCAGCTGATTGGGTGAGGTAACGCTGTGATGTGGCGATCAATATTGAATATCCTGGTTCCGGGCTGTGATTACGTTCAACTGCTAATCTGTCATGTATATCGATCGGGATTACAGATGTTCTTTAATTGTTGAAGTCACAATGGATCCATTTGAAGACTCTTCATCACACTTATTAATAACAGAAGATGTTGCGACTTGAATATGATGAGAAATAATTCCATAAGTGTGTTCATAAAATCTAACCCGTATAATATGATAATAAAAGATTTTTTTTATCGATTCCAACATCTATATTTGTTTCTTCATTTTGTTTGTCTTGTATTATCACAACAACTTGTAAATGCCTTTCACTAATTTCACATATATGATGACCCATCATTTTCAGAAATGTTTAAAAATACATATTATTTAGATTACTAACCTTTCGTCAATACAAAAAGTAAAACGAAGAACTACATTTTTTAAATGTATTATCACAACAACATTCCACCTGATGAAGGAGTGAGTATGTACTCCGAAACGTCGTGTATTTTCACATTAAAGAAGTTGTTATCCAGAAAATCTTCATGTTCTTACATTTTTTAAATGGTTAAAAATGTTAAAATGTCAGAATAACATAGTTGAATGTCAGCAGAGGAAATGTTTACATCATATTGATTTTTAACTTTAAAATAACATTGATATCATAATCTACGTTTTCTCATTTAAGTTCTGTAAAGGATGTGTATGAGTTTAATTTGTCTTTCCATTTGTGTAATACGCTGGGATACTGCCAGCCAGAAGATTGTTATTAATCAGATGCATACATTTCTAATGAAATACTTCGCCATTCAACTGACACAATCAACCATATCAAACATTAATATACTAAATATGTAATTAAATTAATCTTTTGTTGTATTACATCTACTAATGTTTTTATCTCTCCGTTTAAACATAGTACATTAATGATGATATTGATCATACATGTATTTGTTCTACGTAACTTCCTTGATTAATCTAAAATAAACTGAAGTAAAATATAGTACACACCTCAGTTGGTTTCGATGAATTCGATAGCTTAAAAGAAATGAGATGCATTTGATTATGACACTATTACAATACTACATATCTGCAGTTGTTTGAATCAATTAATTGGTGACTGGTTTATTTTAGATAATATATCTATGTTAAATGTTGACGGGTAAGAAATAAAATGTACCCCCATGGATTCTACCATGTTTAAAATGTTGTAAATGTGTACAGAATGAGGTACATGTATTGCTTTTCACATTTTTAATAGAAAATCTTTTGTCAGAAAACCAACTGACGTGTGTAACGGTTCTTTTGTGCTAAGTATATATCACGTGTATTGTTTCCTTTAGTAGACTTCATCGCATATAAATGACATAATACCAGTTTGACTAAATTAAAGCAAAATAGCGACAACGAATTCTAAAAACAATGTTTGTTTATTATGATATTGTAAACATGAATTATCATAAAATAATTTGAATTTCACATTGTGAACATCACACAGTAAGCCAAGAGACAGCGTGTATAACATGTATCAATCATCAAGTTAAATAAATAATATACCCGTACATGTATATAAAACATAAGTACATGCAAACACATTTGGACGGAAAGTACATGGTAGATTGTATCTTCGACTGATGCTCCACAGCCGAAAAACGTGCAAATCATAAATTCAATAAAATCAATTCTTTGGTCAATCATGATGATTTTGTCTTATGATCATAGATTATTCATCGAACAATCCTTTTCGTGCGAAAGTAAGCGAAATATATGAGAAGGATTAGCACTAAAACTGAAAAGATAAATAAAATTGTGAAATGTTTGAATTTTCACACGTATAATTTCACTTTCAGTTAACCTCACCGTGCGAACATTTCATGGTAAAGCATTTTAAAAGTTTTTAAACTCTTGGTGAACAAAAGTCTCAGAAATATTGCATTCATACATGTATAATAATCCGAAATCTGTAAAATCGAAAGTATTCAACCAACAACTTCTTTGGCACATGGCTGTGTTGAACGGGCACCCGCTGTATTGAACGAACACATCGCTGTGTTGAATGTGCACATCGCTATGTTGAGTGGGCACATCGCTGTATTGAACGAACACATCGCTATGTTGAGTGGGCACATCGCTGTATTAAACGACCATATCGGTGTATTGAACGGGCACATCGCGAATTCTTTTAGAGTTCAACGTCGTGTATGTTTCAGTCACTGCGGGAGACTTGTGTCCAGGGACTCCCCGGGGCGTTGAGTCGATCACCAGAGGAGCGTTTCTCTTCCCTGGATTTCCGGAACTTCAGTCACTTTCATGGGTACCCTGTTTCTTCCCTCCTAAAATAATAGTGAATATAAAATTTGAATTTAAAAATTAATTTTCGTTCATTTACAAATTAATTTAGGTTGATAAGACAAAACTATTTATTAAAAATTGTGTTAGATAATAATAAGAGTTCAAATGTTATTTCAATTATAAACTACTTCATCAGTCGCGTGCTTAATTACATCAAAATGAAAATCATTAATGAAAATTCGGATCAACATTATTTCTCGAATAAAATATGAACTGATGATACCAGTCGTTGTTATGTATTATAAAACTTGAATTTATAGATACATATATTTGAGTTAATCGTAGTTTGATTTTACCATGGTAACTCCACAGTAGTTTTAATGTTAAAATATGATTTAATTTAATTTAATCTTTTAAAAAGGAGTTCACAAACACCACCAGAGCTTCGGATAGTTTCATTGAATCTATATTTCTTTTCAAATAATTGAATATTAACACTATTTAAAATACAAGTTTCTAAACATTTAAATAGTTTTAATAGGTTTTAAACAATTGTTTTAAACTTAAATGTCATTTAAAACTGCAAGGCATATTTCATTACAAAATCAATTTCTAAAACTTACATTTTAAATGAAATCATCTTAAAACCGGTATTCTAGCCATAAGTCTCCACAATTCTTCACCGAGTCCGAAATGTTCTCTCATCCGGTTGAATATTCCCTCCACAATCTGGTCTACAGTTAGGTACTTGGCGTGTAATTCATCACCGATATGTCGAAGTTTCAATGCAATCTCTCGGGTATCTTCGGATGTTTCCGTAAATCCCAAATCTTCAGATGTAGTTTCACATTTTCCTCCCATAATGGCCAAGACTCCTTATAAAAGTTATTTCTGAGTAGTTAAGATATAAGTATATAGTTTCACAGCTTGAACAGCGCGCTCAGTTTGACGTCTGCTCCACTCGGCGCGACTTGCTTCACTGTCGTCTGCTCACGGAATGCAACGAGAGAAATCAATCGAGAATTTTTATTGGTTCATCCGAGGCTAGTGCCCCCGTTTAGTCATCAACGTGGGAAAAGTATTCAAACTTAATGCTATCTTTAGCTCGAATTAGACCAGTCCTTAAATAATCTGTGTCAAGTTAACCTAGTTTTGCTATTACGCGAGTGACATAAGCTATAGAATATAGTTCAAATTTTCCGTTACCTGTACCCGAAAATCAATACCACTTACGTAACAGCCGATTCCAGGTCAGTTACTAATAAAGTCGTCCCGCCGCAGCAAACAGAGCGGAAAGCACGAGTTATGCGAGTGGCTGTATATATAGGTATATTTGTCTAGCGTTATCTCACACGCTTATTTCATGCTTTCGTCTCTGCATGCTTTCAGCGTGGGACTAACATCTCTTGTTCATTGATGTCAATATATTGTCTATTGCAGCTTTGATGGGCGCGCTCGAACACTCACAATAAACACATACGTATGCAGATATCATTGTTAGGATGTCATTTAAGATTATCTGTTAAGACATAATGTAAACTTTATTTTTACTTACATCAAATACGTAAATGGCGAGTACGTGATATTGTATCTCCTTGTGTTGAGAGTATTTTTAAACAGAATGACAAAATGGGTTCACGATTTCGCTCATAGTGTGTTGTCCATTCTTTAAACATCAAAGCTAAGTGAGAAATGTTCATCAGGTATTGACGTCATTTCTAGGCATAATTACGTCATTTACGGTGTGTCGACGTCGAAATTGTATAAAGCTTGTGTTTTTTCCGAGTATTAAATATTCCCAATCATCTCATATGTTTAATTCAAGATTACTTTTTAATTTGGAATATTTAATTTTATCCAAGGTTCGGGGCAATTTCGACATTTACACTGCGCTGTATATTGTTTAGTGTCTTTACAGAGAGTTTTTTTAGTTGAAAATAGTTTGTCACATAAATTTAATTCAGTGGCTGCAGGTAGCACTTTATAGTTTTAACCTTTTTCACTCCAGATGCTCTGAAATATTAACACCAGTATTCAGCGTTGTTCATATAAAATGAGATTAAGTTTGTATTTTATAAGAAAGTAGCATTGAGTAACGTAAACAGCGACACAGCCTATGTATACACGGGAAGCGTTTTTTCTGCACTTACATCTGAAAGTATGTAAAATGGGTACGGAAAGGTGCTAAATATGATAATGACATATTAACTTCATTAACATGCTATTTATGTCTCAATTATTAAGTCGTACATGAACATAAAAACGCGTCATCGGTCGTCTCCATGTGTTGATAACTTACTTCAGGTTTTTGTAATATCTAGGAAGGCGTGGTTTGATGGTCCTGTTATACTATCAGTCTGTATATAACTAAATAGTATAATATTCGTTAACTATCTAAATGGCCTGCATGTATTTCTAAACTAAACTAACTAAACCATTTAAGGATGTTCGCTCCTCAAATGTATAGTATTAAACTTTTTTTCTAACTTATATTTTTTAAAAGATCAAAGTATATGATTGGAAAATCAGCATAAAAGAATAGAGGGTAGTGTGGGTTTTTTTCGAGATATGACGCCTGTAAGATAGTGGGGTGAAGTACAATTTTAACATGGGAGTCTTGGAAAATGAGAAACAAAACTGCTAAAAACTTTAAAATACTACATTTCTAGTTCATTAAACTTTTTTTCGTTTTTTGATATGTTACAAAGTTCATTTTACCCTACCGAAATCGATGAAAAAATATATATGGTAGTGTGTTTTTTTTTAAGCTTTGACACAAAATGTACCTGAAAACATCCTTTTTTTAGTCAAATGTAGGCCATTTATGCTGTTTAAGCACTTTTTATAGGTTCTAAAGTCACATTTTCTTTATTTCATATGTTTTTTAAAAGTATGTAGATGATGTAGAATATCATGAAGTAAATAAAGATGAGAACAAATCTTTACTTAATCATATTTCATTTTTGAAGTTCAACCGGAAGGAGCGGACATCCTTAAACTGACCATTTGAGATTTGAATTACTAGTCTGTCTTTATCACTTGTATCAGCTTCTTAATGTGGGTCAATAAGTGCTTACTCTACATTGCAATATGAACTACGTATCAAAAGAAACTACAGCTACAACAAAGTAAGATATTATAATCCACGAGTGATGAACACGACTGAACAACATTATACTATGTCTTAAGAAACTAACTTAACTAAATTTAGAATTTTTGACACATCATCTGTTCACGTTTCTAAAGCAAAAACACGCCTTTAAAAATCGTTGTTTTTGTTGCCTGAACTAGTCTAGATGGGAGAGCGAAACATGACTTTTTTGCTCGTTCTATGACATCCTACAATGTAATTATTAGACAACGAAATACAATTTAAAAATACATTTTGTCACCAACAATTCCATATTACATGAGGGGATGAAGGGTTGGTTTTTTTGTTCAGCGAGAGGCGGCATAGTGCTTTTCAATTTCATAATAATTGTGTAGGACATTTAGAACCAGAGGCTTGATAACTCATACAAACGATGAATAATTCATTGAAAACAAGGCTATTTTTGTTTCAGTTATATATCTGTGTTATCCTGGTGTCATGCGAGTTTTCTCTCATTTATATTTACTCAATATTAGATTCCAAATTCAGAATTCCAGATTCGTTGATCATGTGTATGTAATAACCATATTGTAATTGCAAGGTTTTTATATTGATAATGTCACCTTTTCCGTCGAAACACTTACACCTCAACCATGGTATTACCGCTCATCTCTTGCTACATAAATACCTCATCACCGGACACCTGAATTTGAAGTTTACAGTAGAAAATGTTTTACCCTTTTCGGTTTCATGTTTCATGTCTGTGGTGGCACTGTGGATGTGAGCCTCTTTCTATTTACTTCTCAATCTGTGTTTGTGTGTCTCTGCTTCTCTAGCCTTTGCTCGCATTTAGACAAACCTTTAGAAACTGACTTGCAAAAGAAATGCCACCCAAAAAAATACAAAATATTAAAATCCACGGGTAATACAAAAGACTGAAACAGGGCTTCATCATTCTCCAGAAGTCGACCGAATTAAATTTTAGTTTTTTAAAATAGTATATGTTCTTGTTCCTGAAAAACACGTCTTCCAAAAAACTGATGTTTTGGAATCGCCTTAACCAGGAGAGATGGGAGAGTGAAAAGGGACTTTTTTTTTTATGCCGCCCTATACAGTGATGATGCGTCAAGGAATTAAATTCCAAAGAATTAGATTAGGTCGCCAAAATATTTTATCAATTACATTTCTACATGTAAATTTCATGATTTTTTAAGCATAATTGCCAAACATTTTGGCCAAAATCCACATTAAAAAAGTGAGACATTGCAGCACTCAATGTGTGTTTTAACAGACATAAGTATCATACCCTGATACCCTGATGTAATTGTGAGTACTTTTTCACAAAACCTATTAGTATCAAAGACCTTTAAAACTGACAGATAATTCAGATTTTACTCTGTTGAAAATGTGGGTGCGTTTTGGGTTGATTTTTTGTGTGTTTTTTATTTCGATAAAAATATGTTGTTATATTTATAGAAGAAAACATGTAATTCGAACGTCTGAAGTCTGGACAACAATGTTTTCTTCTATATCTAAAGTTTGCCTCATGTAAGTGACTGTGTACTCACATATGCAAGTTACGGTATAGCCTAACGTAACTAATTCACTGCTATCGTATTTGTGAAGTGTGGATGTCAGCTATCGCTCCTCCTCTATGCAGCCACGCGACAGAAGAATCAGTGTTTGCTGTGTCACTTGTTCACGAACATCTTGACGAGCTTTGTACAAACACTGAGTCCTGTCACCTGGAATCAATACCTGGGCGTCTCACCCCTCATTAGCACCTGCAACACCTGAGAGCTACCTGGCTCGGGCACAGGTCCCAGGTGGGGGTCAATATCAACAGTGTTCTTAGTGAAAGGAAATCATGTATCAATGATGTATCATGTATCTTGGTTCTTGTATCTACAGCCTGGTCTGCTTCAACAATTTTATGTAATGTTTGGTTAACAAAGTTTTAAGTCAACGCACCGTAGGGAATAATAGAAACTAACTGGATCGTACCTAACTCTGAAACCATGTGTCAATTACTTGCATGAATTCAAGAAGAGTGTTTGCTAAGATATATTCTAACTTCACTGAAACCTGTTTCCTGACTGACCTCGTGATTACTCATATATGTACATGTATATTGCTAGACTTGAAACAGAATGTCATTCGTCCATCAATACATAAATAAATAAATAAAAATAAATAAATAAATAAAATTTAAAAAAATTAAACTGCCTTTAAAAATAAAATAATCTTCGTGATTTACCATTTCGCTAAGATGACTAGATTCTTTCAATGGCGATTCTTTTAATACTATATTACTGTACACAAAATGTATCTAAATTTAGACAAATACTTTGTCTCCATGAAAAAATACATGTTTTCTATGTCTGATTATAGATATTACTTTATTTTATATTTTTACTTCATGATCAACGCCCTCTTCCACCGACGTGTACGTCACGTATATAACCTTTAAGTGTATGCGAGTTGCGCAGCTGTATCATTACGGCAGTCAAGGCGATGTAATGACGGCATCATCAGGAGTCACGACTACTTGTATCACCCATTAGACGTTGCTTTGTTACAGTAAACAAAACTGTTGCTAGCGTCTGGGTAATGCTGCAGGAATAACGCGTGTACATGTTTGTTATTTGACGTTATCTATACATTGTAAGTTGACTTGATAAAAGTACTGTTCCTTACAATCAACTTATGTTTGATTACCATATAGCGGTATTGGTAGGTACGGAGTAGAAGACGCCCCTGACATATAGTGACTGGAACAGATGTTGTAGTTGCAACATGTTCAGAAATAAATGTTATAATATCAGAAATAGTTGTTATAATATCAGAAATAGTTGTAATTTGTTAGTAGTAGTAGTAGTAGTAATAGTAGTAGTTGTAGTAGTAGTTGTAGTAGTAGTTGTAGTAGTAGTTGTAGTAGTAGTAGTAGTAGAAGTAGTTGTTGTAGTAGCACAGCGTCTGAGAGTACAACGTGACCATGCTGACATGAGTCAGTAATGTACTGGGTCAATGTCACACCTTGACATACACCTGTGATCACTGACCGGGGGCAGCCTGTCTCCTGTACTTTTTTTACTTAGCGACACCCCACATGGAGTATGTTTGTCGTTAACCGTTTTAGTCAAGTTAGTTTTCTAAGGGGACCGTCTCAAAATAAAAGATATTATTACCTTTTTTATAACAACAACCACGTTGAAGAAATACCATCGTCTCAGTAAAGCTGACACGACCCCTCTAGTACTGTACCAACAAGGTTAGCGTGAGCAAATGTTGTTACCGCATCGACTTAACCGACATAGTCAGTAACTGTGTGTAACTCGATGTGCTTTATTGGTATTACGACCTTCCCTCCTCATGGAACAATATCAAAGAAGGGTTTTAAGTTAAACCCTTTGTTACATCAAATGTTTGCTAATACTTTACACTCTTTATTCTTACTGTTCCGATATCGCTGTGGGAATGGGGGTTTGGAAATGCATTTCAAAGGACATTCTTGTATTTCCTTTTATAGCAAAGCATTGGTCAGTTTCTAAAATTACCAGAAGTATGAATATAAAATGTTCTACTGTTTAACCTCGCCTACTGGCCGGAAGTGATTGTCTAAAATAATATCATAGGTCATGAAATAGTTAACAAACATACTACATTTCCTTGATTCGTCATGCATTCCTATTTCGTGTTGGACATAAAGTTAGAATCTATCCAATATCGCATGTGAATGTAGAGTAAATTTTTCAAAATATTATTATAATTTAAATAGTTGTTTTTGCAGTTTTTCGTAGTTTTGAAGACAGCAAAAGTTGAATATTTTCTGCCTATCGAATTTCCAAACTTCCCAACGTTTTTGAAAAACATAATGTTTATACCTCCATATATTTGTAAAGTAAATCGTAAAGGTTTCTTATACAAGCTACAGTAATGCATATCAGCTATAATCAACGTCCACCGATGTAATATATCGAATTCATTAAATAAATATTGTATACACGTTCTTAACATTTCTTTTGTTAATCCTTTTTGTTCATTGAAATGAAGAAAATAATTGATTAACGGACAGTTTTCATTATGTCTTCATTCCTTAAATCGCCCTTAAATACCATTTTAACCAGTTCATACACAGCCTTGATTGTCAATTGCACAAGGATACTTCTCCGTACAAACAATGCTGCGGAGTGCTGAATGATACATCTGTTAACACTTTATCAATGTCTTATAAGTGCAAAGTATTTGGCATGATTAGATGATTCTACAAAAATTGGTATTTGGGGAAGTCGCTGTATCAATGTTTGGCCATATAACTCCAAAAACAATTTTGTAAAATATTTCCATGAATACTTTATCTCAAAATACAAAACTGTTAAAAGTTATCATTAAAGTGTTTGTTATAATACTTATTGAAGCAGTATGTATTGTTAATGTGTATGTAATGATGGATCACAAGAATGAAAGTTTTCAGTATCAGGTTGATAGATAGAAAACGGGAGAACATCGCTTATCGCTTATCACTTCAACATCTCTATCTGTATTATACCTACATGACTGAATAAAACATAGGAACCTTTCTTTGTTAACATTATTTCCATGGAAACCATAACAAAATCAGAATAACCAACGTAGCAAAAGGCACCACTCCACCACTAATTTTAACCACATACCAAGTTTCATAAAAAATATTGAAACGGTTTTCATATGGCCCAGAAAAAAAGTATTTCGGAAGAACGAAATTACGTAATTACGGACGGAGGCGAAAACATTATGTCTCCCGCAAAATTTTGAGGGGGACATAATACAATAATAGGGATGAAGGTACCGTAATTATTACAATTCCATAAACTAAAGTTCATTCTATATTGTACTGATCTATACATGAGCTACCAGAATCTGTATAATATACTGTTTTCATTAGATAACTGCATTTTCTCAGAATTCAATACAAGTTCCGGGAATTGTCTTTTATAAAAGTAATAAAGTGATATAAATACAATCATCATTATTACTAATTCCGAAAAATCTCTTCCAGCTTCACGTGTTATATGTTAACAAATGAGTCATGAAAAGCCCAACAAGCTAACGAAGGTTCACAGACCGGCACATAATTCACTTATATAAGACCACTGACTTCTGAGCAACTGACCGAGTTTTGTTAATCGGTGTAGTTATGTGACAAAAACGACGATAATGTGTGAGCAGAGGTGTGACAGGATACATATAATCTGACGTCATCATGTAGGTACACAATAGAAACATCGGGCAACTTAAGATGTTTTAGCTTCAAACGTTTCTTTATTTTCAAATGTACTTTGTGACCTCTACACCGTCCCTAAAGGAAAGTGTAGGGGTGTTCAGTGCAAGACGTGAATAGAAGTATATAACGATATTCACTAGGTCAAACAATGTACTTGCGATGTTACAGTATTAAGCTATTATTTGCTTTATTGATATTTTATTGTTTTGGATATTCTGAAGGAAAGTGTTTGCGAAAAGCTCAGCATTGAAGTAAAATTGAAAAAGACAATTTCTTGAAATCGAATTTCACGACAATGCAAGGGCACCTATTCTTAGAAAGAATGTGTAAATGCAAACTGGAAAGTACTTGTCACTTTACAAAACTGTTATTAATCTCTTTTTGTAGAAAATACTCCGTAGAAAAATCCGTCAGTAAATGAGCGTTTTAGTGTGTATATCCGGTGATACCGTGTCACAATTCTTACTGTACTTTTAATGTGTCTTTTTTCAGTGTTAATATTTATAATGATTGTTAAAATAAATGCGTGAAAATAAATTCAAGAGAAACTTTTTTCAAATAATGTAATATATAATGGTGAAATACAAGTTTGACTGAGAAACGTGTAAAGTTTACGTACTAAACATATCTTGATCTTTCTTATACCATGGATTTTGAATATTCTCAACAGCAATATATATAGTCACAAAATTTTCATTGTTGTTGCTGGCCAAAAAAACCTAAACCCAATACCAAAAGAAACTTTGCACCCATCTTCTTGTCTTAATAAATCACATAATAGGCAACGATTGGATTTGGGTTTTTCAGTATTGTAATAATTATTCAATTTTACTTTCGATGTATAAAAATATTCATTTCAAAAGTTTATTTAAATAAAAAGTTTGGACGCATCAACATACGAGGGGTATCAACATGTGTTTGATCAATTCGTCTGTGATTCGGTGGTGGTCTCGTACTCGGTGGTCTTTGCTAATGGGTAATATCAACGGACTTTTAACATCAGAAACTGTTTCAGTAGTGCGTCAGTCGCTTAACATGTGTGTCTTGTCAAAATTAAAAGTTTAATTTTTTAATTTTTTTTAAATTTCATTTTTTGTAAAAAAATTAAAAACTTCTGAAAAAAATATTTGACTGATGACAATTCACCATTACTTTTTAGTTTTAGTGTACGATGTCCAAAACTTGAAATATTTGTAATTGAAAAACATACATATGATAAAATCAACTGAGATGCAAAGTTTCTTTTGGTATTGGGTGTATGTTCTTAACTTTATGTTAGGATGTTCATGCCCGATCAGTCGATTCTCTCCAGGCTCTCGCTCTAATGACATTCGAAACTACGAGAGCCACGCGTGAGTGTAACGGAGAGTAACGGAGAGGGCCGAGGTGTTCCGAATGGCTCTAATGACTCTCCACTTCACGTGTTCTCTGCAGTGTGAACCGGAGGTGACCATTTCGAGCACAGCTCAAACTCTCTTGTGTTTAAATATCTCTCCTGGGCAAACTTAGTGATACTTAATGACAATTTAAGCATATTTTGTTTCTCGATAATCTCTAATTGGTTAATTATCCGGTTGTAATCGTGGAATCTTTACTTAATCAGAATGATGAAGTCATGACCGTTTAACCTTTTAAGCTAATTAGGATTTGTAGCCTAAGTGGAAAATATTCAAACATACTTGTCTGAAAGAACATCGCATGGTGAAACTTACTTCCTGATAAAACTGCTCTCGGGAGAGTTGTGTAAACGGAAGCATATTTATTCTCCCAAATGTATAGCAATATTTGATCAAATGTAAACGTGCATTGCTCTTTACCCCAAAACAGTTATTTAAACAAATATATCACTGTTCAAATAATACCCTAAAATTGATTCTCATTGTTATTGTTTACTTTAATAGTACTGCATAACAGTCCATACCTGAGAAATTCGATCAGTTAATCATTCTGTATAGTTTTCACACAATCATATATTTGCAAGTATTTGCCACGCGTTTATGCATACTTCTTGCTGTTGTCACTAAATTCATTGCAATAACATCTACTTTCTTTTAAAACCATTTCAAACGCTTTCTGAATAAACAAAGAAAATATTTGGGTAAACCCTCTTATAGTTACAACGTCAAGAATTTTATTTCCAGTACTATAAGGCCACAGGCCTGTAGTACATTTACAATTCATATGAGTAGTAAGTCATAACAAGTTCTTATCTATTACAATTTGTTTTCTTGAATCCATTGCGAAATATATGTACATTGCAAGATTCTGTAGTGATAATGTGTTAGTATCTGTTAACAGTGATATTAATTTTCTTTCGCTTGGGTATTTATAAAAGTATGGTTTTAGATACTTAGTTCATAAAGTGTTATACACAGGGCAGATGAGAAGGAAATGTAATTCATTTTCTATAGCGTTATGGTCACATAATTTACATATTCTCTGCTCCCTTGGTATACCTAGGTATCTGCCAGTTTCAATAAATAATTCATGGGAGGAGCAACGAAATCGGGTGAGAGATATACGAAACTTTTTCACGTCAACTTTTGCTAGATACTCTTCGAAACATATACCCGATTTCCATTGGTTGTAAAATGAACATTTAGTTGATAGGAGTAGAGATTCCGACCATGATTGTAAATACATATCTTTCATTCTTTGTGTAAATGATGCGATAAAATTAGCATAGCATGGAATTTTCTGATCCAACCAAACATATCCGTAGCCTGTTTTGTGCAACAGTTCTCTAATATCAGTCACCCAATTTCTTTTCCCATTTTGGCCATACAGTACTCTTATAGTTATAATTACTAGGTTATTTTTTAGATATGAAGAATTTCAATTTGGTCGTGGTAAAACACTGGTGTCTGACAGGAAGGTCGAGGTTCAAATCCGGTTTGCGTTATTATAACTTAGAGACGTGTAGATAATAGAGTTCTTACTACCATGCCTAGTAGTTGTGGTATCGAGGGTATAGAACATCTCGACCAAAGGCGTTATATATAAACAACAAAATCTCGTTATCATTTAAACTACCGGGCAAACGAAAGTGCTCCCCTCAGTTGGTTTCGATTGATTCAATATTTAAAATAAATCAGATGCATTTGACTATGGCACGATAGAATATTACTTATCTGCAGTAGTTTGAATGAATTAATTGGTGACTGTGGTTAATTTTTTGTTAAAATATAATATTTGTTTAATGAAGACAGGGGTGAGAAATGAAATTTACAGCAATATGACCCCTACCATGTTTAAAATGTTGTAAATGTTAAATGTGTGCAGAATCGGGCACATGTATAAATGTTCACATAGAATATGTCTTATATGTCGATGAACCGTTGTGTATCATCAACAATAATTTTTAAAGAAATTCAAAAATTAAATTTTCTTTTTTTAAAATTAGAAACGTGTAGAAGTTTTCTTTGACTGCTTACTAAACACCTGTACTTTTCAGTTTTAGATTATGGCATCAAAAACTTGAGATATTTGCTAATGAAAATCATACATATGATAAAATCAACAGAAGTGAGTGCTTTCTTTTGCCTGGTATTTTAATTCAGTTCATTTTGAATAAACTGATGAGTGAATAACAAATTGATCATTGCCTCTGATGAACACGCCTTCAAGTAAATTCGACTTGTGACAAACTCTTCAGTTGTAAAGATATGATCGTGTGAAAAATATGCAGTATAATTATCTGACCGAATTTCTGCCAACAGTATTTTTTCATATCTTTGAAATTTTCTACCTGAAATGAAATTGTATCGTCGGTCGGAAACAGTTTAACAGAATAAGGTGTTTTCTGCTTCAAATATTGAGAAATATAGCCTTTAAGAGTTAAATAATATTTCAATTAGTTGAGCAAATGTAAATTCTCGAAATAAAGCTAAATGTTTTATACACCAGTCATATATTATAGAAATACAACTAAGTCTATAAACGTGACACACATACTACTTCTTATGACATAATTCATTCTCGGCATAATTCACATATAATATTTCATATATCGTGGTGAAACAGATTCCATTTGACGTATAATATACTTGATCATGGCCATAATACGATTTAATGAGTTGTTTTCACATCTCAAAGCATTATTTTTACGAATTTAACTCGAACTACATTTGACAACAAATCGTGTTGTAAGGTGAGGTGACTTGAGGTTTTAACGCCGCTTTTAATATTATTTCACTTATATCATTGTTGCTAGTAATTTATTATTGAGAAAGCACACACCGCCATGGTGACTATGTATCACGGTGATATCTGTGATCATCGGCTGGAACTAGCGAACCATGGGTGGTACTGCACTGAAATTCAGTGTAACATTGCACCCAAACCTCACTGCATGTAGAACTGTTATCTTTTCAAACCCCGGACCTCTTGATCCGAAGCCGAACGCGCTGACCAATGCGCTATTCCTTCTCCTTTCAATCTGATCACATTACTTCTCCCTTCAATCTGATCACATTACTTCTCCCTTCAATCTGATCAGATCACTTCTCCCTTCAATATGATCACATTACTTCTCCCTTCAATATGATCACATTACTTCTCCTTCAATCTGATCACATTACTTCTCCCTTCAATCTGATCACATTACTTCTCCCTTCAATCTGATCACATTACTTCTCCCTTCAATCTGAATACATTACTTCTCCCTTCAATCTGATCACATTACTTCTCCCTTCAATCTGATCACATTACTTCTCCCTTCAATCTGATCACATTACTTCTCCCTTCAATCTGATCACATTACTTCTCCCTTTAATCTGATCACATTACTTCTCCCTTCAATCTGATCACATTACTTCTCCCTTCAATCTGATCACATTACTTCTCCTTCAATCTGATCACATTACTTTTCCCTTCAATCTGATCACATTACTTCTCCCTTCAATCTGATCACATTACTTCTCCCTTCAATCTGATCACATTACATCTCCCTTCAATCTGATCACATTACTTCTCCCTTCAATCTGATCATATTACTTCTCTTTCAATCTGATCACATTACTTCTCCCTTCAATCTGATCACATTACTTTTCCCTTCAATCTGATCACATCACTTCTCCTTCAATCTGATCACATTACTTCTCCCTTCAATCTGATCACATTACTTCTCCCTTCAATCTGATCACATTACTTCTCCTTCAATCTGATCACATTACTTTTCCCTTCAATCTGATCACATTACTTCTCCCTTCAATCTGATCACATTACTTCTCCCTTCAATCTGATCACATTACTTCTCCCTTCAATCTGATCACATTACTTCTCCCTTCAATCTGATCACACTTTGATGTCACCCTGTTGTTGTCACCTTCCATTACTTGTCATCACTGGAGCGATCAACATGATATATTATTTGTCATCTAAAGTTGGAACTTAATTCATTAATCTGTCAAATTATTGTATTAGTTTAGTGTAGTCCAATGTTTAAGTTGTTGGGGCGTTCCTTTTCTTGAACAACTAATGTACCTCGGCCCTGTGGCCTCGGCTTCCTTATTGTCTGTTTGTTGGAGAGTAGAGTTATTCGGTCATTGACCTATACATACTTCACACAATTACATTATATTAAAAGTACCGTGTCTAGCGCTTCATTTAAAATGAACGAGGGCTAAACAAACTGACAGGCAAACTGTGACACGATCCTAGTGATTACAGGAGGCGAGATACACACGGGGAATGTGCACATATTTGCTAGATTAGCTGACCGAGTTTTTATAGTGCATAATCTTACTAACGTTGATATATATATATATATATATATATATATATATATATATATATATATATATATATATATATATATAATGTAAGATTTACATTTCTTCTGTTCTTTTATTCGGTCATTTGTTAATCCAATATTTCTGAATGCCTACTTGATTTGCTCACCCAGTTCGACTGAATTCTGTATTCACAACTTCATTCATAATTTGATACGCCTTTAATCAAGTCTAGATTTCTCGTAAAGCACATAGGTAATTGTAGGTTAAGACATTCAGAAGAAGAAAAAACATGACATTGGTAGTGGCTTTTTGTATGTATAGATTGTAGGTATGACCTATGACACATGACAGGTTGTATATATGGTTTCGATGAAATGTCTGTTTTATGGACAGATATTCTTTAGTCACAAAATCTAAAATAATATTACGATATCTAGTGTTTAAATCAAAAGTTAAAATGATAGACAATGACCGTGGCCAGTGAATGTGATCTGTAGGTGATGACAACGCAACTCGAACAATTTATCATGAACGTTGAAATGAACATGCCCGATACGGACAATACGGGTGTTAATAGCACGTCGTCGATCAAACCTGCCAATCAACGTTGAAATAGACACTAACTATTAACTCTCACTTGATCTAATACACAATAAATACTAATTAGATTGTTTTCAATATTTTTCTTAAAAAGCTAAACATTTCTGAAAGCACAAAAAGATATTTCAAAGAGGAACCAATGGAGGAAACGTCATTTATAATATTTGGGTGTATATTTCAGTAGAAACCCATCGAAGCAAAACTATTTCTATCAGGCAGTGTCAGAAAACTCAAACTAATAATTAGTATTTGTAAACAGACACGTGTCTTCAACGACCTAGACCTTCTTAAAATATAAATATTTGATGATAAAATAAAACCAATATTGGTGTATAGCTTAGAAGTATGGGTTTTTTAAAATGCGGATGTAATGGGAAAGGTTCACATGTATGCAAGCAGGATATTCCTAGAAAAAACATTGATTAGCCCAAGTGTTATGGTTTATGATGAACTAGGGAGGTTTCAGCTATATATTTACTCTTCCATAAATGCCCTAAAATATTGGTTAAAACCTGTTACCTGTTATGTAAAATACCGAAACATTATAATATGATGTTTTTGTATGGTGTAAATGAACAAAGAATTTGGGTGTCCCAAATTATTTTAAAATTCTCTATTGGCTTCGCAAACGTGTGGATTGCATTAAGTGTAGAATATCATTCATTATTCATTCAGTCCTTAACCACAAGCCTTCAAGACATACATACCGGTATTCAAACACAATATGAACACATTTCTTTGTCCAAAAATGTTGCTATGAATCTAAAATTGAAAATGAATACTTTTATATATTGATTTGAATTAAAATAGCATTATAGTCTATTAATACATGCTACGCTTCGGACACATAAAATCCATATCGATCCTTTCAATTCACAGCGAACAGGGAGGATGTGCAACCGAAGTTTTGTAGATTTTACGAACGCTTTACCCTTTATAAAATAAGCTTATAGTCTGTATACCACCGAGTATTTTGATAGACATACCGAAAATGTTCTTTAAAAATCTATCACAGTGAAAAATATAAACCTTAACTTAAAATAAGTGGAGAAATCTCAGTAATTAGTAAAGTTGTTTCTCCAGTTTAAGTATAAAGTCTATTATTTTCAAGCGCAAAGCATTGTGGTCTTACTCACACACTGTCAACACACAAACAAAAGAGAAACACGGTTTATGAGTACTCTAAAAAAAATTAAACATACAGTTTTTGGCGTTTATTTATTTACCATTTCATTCAATTATGTAGTTCCTGCAGATGTATTTTGCTTGAATTATGTATAAAAAATGAGAATATATACACAATATATGTCTCATAATATGATTGTGTAATCACAATAAACATGTCATTTAACAGGTAAATTGTAATAATTTGCATTATTCACAGGACATTTAGAAACATGTTAATATAACAATCGTCACATTAAGTAATGTGTGACAAGGGCCGAAAATAGTCGAGACGAACGAGATTTCCATGGGTTGCTATGGCGACCTGTGAATTTGACAAGGTTGTGTGCCTCGTATGCAATAAAGAGAATTCTGTTTATCATCCAAAACTGACTTTCACAGTAGATATCGCTTGTGTGAGAATGACAAGCGATGTATACATTGTAGATATCGCAACAATCAAATCGTCACAATACTATTACATCATCAGTTAATGGCATCACAATGCTTTGACATCACTAAGAACACTGCTGACAATGTTATGACGTCACAAAGTTGATAACGTAACAATGCTATGATGCCACACGGCTGATGACGTAACAATGCTATGACACCACTGAACTCACTGCTGAAGAAGTCAAATGGCAGTTTTGTGTTGCAGATATGTTCCTTATTTTGCTAATAATTGTTGAAGAATGATTTTGAATGATAAAGAAAATCTCACCCTCGTGTCATCTGATATCAAATATATCAACACGAGTTGATTAAAGTTACAAATATCCGTGTTGATATATTTGATATCAGAAGACACGAGGGTGAGATTCTCTATTTATATGACGTAAGATTATCTTAAATCGAAGTTAATTTTGAAACCAAATTTCATCAGATTGTCGTGATATGTAAATTATATATCATATGTCATGCTGTAGATTTCTCTAGCGAATGATGTCGAAATTCTTTATTCCATACTCAAAGGTCACAGGCCTATAGTACATAATACACTTGAAAATATAGATGAATATATATAGCTTATAAACATGAATCGATGTCATAAGTAGGTGTTTTTTTTTAAATAATAATTTGAAACACTAACATACTCGATGGATCTTTAATCGGTATCGGTTACAATATCTATAACATATCAGAAAACCATGTGTTTACATAATATATATTATTTAGAAAACGCTAATGTTCTCATCAAAATGCGTTCCATACAGACATGTGTGTACCTCAGCTAGATTATTAATAACACCCTAGTTGAAGTCAAAACCTGTATCTTTCCTAGAATAAAATATCACAATGTACAACGTTTACATGGGTTCTCATTGTTTCTCAAAACATATGTTTATCCTAAAATACCACAATGTACAACGTTTACATGGGTTCTCATTGTTTCTTAAAACATATGTTTATCCTAAAATACCACAATGTACAACGTTTACATGGGTTCTCATTGTTTCTCAAAACATATGTTTATCCTAAAATACCACAATGTACAACGTTTACATGGGTTCTCATTGTTTCTCAAAACATATGTTTATCCTAAAATACCACAATGTACAACGTTTACATGGGTTCTCATTGTTTCTTAAAACATATGTTTATCCTAAAATACCACAATGTACAACGTTTACATGGGTTCTCATTGTTTCTCAAAACATATGTTTATCCTAAAATACCACAATGTACAACGTTTACATGGGTTCTCATTGTTTCTCAAAACATATGTTTATCCTAAAATACCACAATGTACAACGTTTACATGGGTTCTCATTGTTTCTCAAAACATATGTTTATCCTAAAATACCACAATGTACAACGTTTACATGGGTTCTCATTGTTTCTCAAAACATATGTTTATCCTAAAATATCACAATGTACAACGTTTACATGGGTTCTCATTGTTTCTTAAAACATATGTTTATCCTAAAATACCACAATGTACAACGTTTACATGGGTTCTCATTGTTTCTCAAAACATATGTTTATCCTAAAATACCACAATGTACAACGTTTACATGGGTTCTCAGTATTTCTTAAAACATATGTTTATCCTAAAATAGTAAATTAAATTAATGTTAATTGAGTAAGTATACACACCTTTAGTCACTGGAGTTAAGACAAATCAAACTGATCTTCATTCAAAGACTGATTTATAGACATGACTGTATAATAGATAAATAAATTTTCTAATGTATCCTTATTCAAAGACTGTTGTTTGAATATGGTAATTTTCCGGATAAGCCGACATATAACTTGACTATATTCAATGAGATATAAGAGACTGAGCGGATAAATCGTTTTTAAAGCAACGGTTTGAAAATTTCGAAAATGAAATCGTCGTTTTTGGAATTCCCGTAACGGGGCGAGATAGGAGAGGGAAGTAAGTTGGGACATTTTGACTTGTCTAGGACGCCCTGAAGTAATGACTCGTCAACGAATCAAAGTCTAAGATGGTTCATTATGTCACCATCAACTTTTATTAACTTAATTTCCATAATTTATGCATTAAATGCAAAACATTTTTCCAAAAGAAACTTTTTGTAATAGCCCTCCACATTTAAGAAGCACATTTGCTGCAACTCCGATGTTTTATTACTGATTACTTTGATAAAAATCTGACGTAAAATGTATTGATTATATCATAAACATATTTTATGAACATACATTATAGTTACAGTAATGCCTTTAACATTTGTTAGAAATCAGCACAGATAAGAGGTCATGATTACAAATCAAATATGTGCCGACTATCGCATGTATCGAACTGGTAAGGTGTACTTTTTGCCAGCTCGCAACAGAAATAACCGCTCGGGCGGGCAGTTGATTCCTACACCGTATGAATGCAATGATAATTAACTGTATGGTTTACTATAATGTTTTAGTCAACAGTGTGCTAATAATGGGTAAACTAGTATATACAAGGCTGACTTTGCAACTCTTCATTTTCCATTTTTCATTTGTCAAATGTAACTTGTAACATTACAAAATGTGTATATTATCTAGATATAATAATTAAAAATGACAAGTTGACTTTTCGACTTTTGACATTTCTAGAATTAAATTTTCATTTTGTAAAGTTGAGAATGGAAAGTTAAGATTGACAGGATTAAAATGTTAGTTTTGCATACTTGGACTTGTCTTTTCGAGACTTGCATGGTTGAGAACGACATGTTACACTTTACAAGTTATGTCTTCATTTATGGCACAAATCCTCTTCCATAAGTGTCACAGTCGGACATGTTGTAGAGTTAGGCTGCAGAACTGTCTGCACATGGGCCACAGAGTACAGGAATGTCATTGACACTTCAACAAAGATTTCTTTATTTCTCCAGTTTGGTCTGCACGAAAAAAGATACAGCACTAGATCCTCATATGACAGGTTTTACAGATAGACGCTGATGCGATGGATCCTCGTAATGAGGCCGCATAACGTTTCATCAAGATGTACATGTTTGTAGACCGAGCCTGTAGACTGGATCATCCTCGAGGTAGGTACCTACTGTGGGAGGAACTGTTTGTTCATTGTTGCTAGATTCCAAAGGAGTTCAGCTTATTGGTCTACATATCAGCTTCCAGTAGTATGAGACCGAGGCAGAGATCAGTTCTAGTTTGTCTGGGGAGATATTGGATGCGTATGCAAAATAAAGGAATTGCTCTATTTTAAAATAGAAGCGGCATTTTTTGGAGATTCGAACTACAATGATGCGGCTAACATAGGAAATGCGCCAGGAAACATCATGTACTCAACTTCGTGAACATGTTCGCCAGTTGTTCAGTATGATTTAGTGATAAGAATGATGTTCATTCACAGTGAACATGAACTATCAATATAGTTTACTAGATAACAGAATATAATAACAGAACAAAAAAGAATAATATTTTATGTTTTATTACGTTTGACATATACTTGCTTTTCCTAAAACTCAATTGTCTTATTTTCCTTAAAGTGTCTTCCATGGTGTTTTCCTGTAACCTACCAATATAACAAGTTTCAATTCAATTCTTTCACTTACCCAATATAATGTACTCGAACCATTAGACAGACTATTTCCCTTGTGGGAGCAATTGGGGCTCTACCTGCAACCCCATTGGATAACAGGTAGAAGGCGACTATGGTTAAAATATGGTGAATAAGCATACAGTACTGTGTGCATAGTTTTTGTTGCGGTTAATTCTCATGTCACACACATATAAGTATGTGGCTGGCTGTGTTAGGGAAAGCATTCAGGCGACACAGGTTTCGGTCTGCATGTACATCCATTGTTCATGTTATAAAGTCAGGAGGATGCTTCATGTACATTGATGTAGCTACAATGGTAGTCCTCGTGTCATGTCGATACTTTCAGCATGTACTTTCCTGTTCTCTGTTGATGAATATGTTTGTATCAAGTTGATGTGCCACCATCAAGATTCGCTTCGATACTGTTGGTGGTGTTCACGTCATTGTTTCAGTCGGGTTTCCTCGATACTGTTGGTGGTATTCACTTCATGGTTTCAGTCGGGTTTCCTCGATACTGTTGGTGGTATTCACTTCATGGTTTCAATCGGGTTTCCTCGATACTGTTGGTGGTGTTCACGTCATGGTTTCAGTCGGGTTTCCTCGATACTGTTGGTGGTATTCACTTCATGGTTTCAATCGGGTTTCCTCGATACTGTTGGTGGTGTTCACGTCATGGTTTCAATCGGGTTTCCTCGATACTGTTGGTGGTGTTCACGTCATGGTTTCAGTCGGGTTTCCTCGATACTGTTGGTGGTATTCACTTCATGGTTTCAATCGGGTTTCCTCGATACTGTTGGTGGTGTTCACGTCATGGTTTCAGTCGGGTTTCCTCGATACTGTTGGTGGTATTCACTTCATGGTTTCAATCGGGTTTCCTCGATACTGTTGGTGGTGTTCACGTCATGGTTTCAGTCGGGTTTCCTCGATACTGTTGGTGGTATTCACTTCATGGTTTCAATCGGGTTTCCTCGATACTGTTGGTGGTGTTCACGTCATGGTTTCAGTCGGGTTTCCTCGATACTGTTGGTGGTATTCACTTCATGGTTTCAGTCGGGTTTCCTCGATACTGTTGGTGGTGTTCACGTCATGGTTTCAGTCGGGTTTCCTCGATACTGTTGGTGGTGTTCACGTCATGGTTTCAGTCGGGTTTCCTCGATACTGTTGGTGGTATTCACTTCATGGTTTCAATCGGGTTTCCTCGATACTGTTGGTGGTGTTCACGTCATGGTTTCAGTCGGGTTTCCTCGATACTGTTGGTGGTATTCACTTCATGGTTTCAGTCGGGTTTCCTCGATACTGTTGGTGGTGTTCACGTCATGGTTTCAGTCGGGTTTCCTTGATGGCGTGCCATACATGAGAACTCACATGATGGTTTCATATCATTCATCATTTCATGTAGGCAGATAAGATCAAACACCACTAGTACTGCCATGTATCTGTAAATAAAAAGCTTTAACATGAATACTGTGTTAAGGAAGGTCTTCTTTATGTTTGTTCTATCATTGTGAATATCAAATCTAGCTCTCTCTCTTTTGAAACCCATCAAGGAATAGTTACTGTCTCACTTATCATTTCAGAATATGATGTAACGTTTCTGTCACAATGTGGATACGCCATTTAAACCAGTATACACAAATCTGAAAGCTTAAATGGTTGGAACTCAATTGTGTAAGAATAAACAGTTGGGGTGTTAAGATAGTTAACCCAAACCTTCCCTTTAAGCATTCAAAGAACACACTGACAAGATTATTTGAGTATGATATAACATTTGACTGCAAAGACTGTAGATCAATCTTACCTCACTAAGCAGTTTCTCTACTGGTTTCTTCTCACTGTACATTGACGCAGATTCTAGAAGTGTTCTTAGTTGACCTTGACCTTTAAGACGTCTGACATACTCCCAGCATGCTTTGTAAAGGTCTCTCAACCCAAACTCAGAGGCTGCACACATTAGTCCTGTTAAAAACAAAAGACCATCTAAAAAATGGTGATTTAAACTGAATGTCCATTAATTAGTTCAGCTGTAATTGGACTTAAAGACATTAACGACTTGTAACGTCTTGTGTATTCCTTTTAAAACATTAAAACCATTGTTCTTTCTTGAAATTGTGTTCTATCTTGTGGAAATAACAGAACAAAAATCACTTTATCTGTAACAGCTATACAATGACAATGAATCCACATGAGTATTCAGAAATAAATTACCTGGAGCAGTCCTCGGTTTGACTGTCACTCGACCACAATGCAGGAAGGAAATCAGAGCACTGAAGACTTCAGCATCATAATCAGGAACTCTTATTCAAGTTTTGAGGACACAGTCTTCTTATTTTTCTTCTTGTTCTTTGATTTACTCTTGCTTGACATGGACTCCTCCATTTCTCGTTGATGGTGAAGAAACATCTGGTAGAATATCCTGAACAAAAATAAACCTTAATGAATATCCTGAAATCATTTACATTCGTCTATATGAATATGTGAGATAGTTTATGAGTGATAACTCTCATAGCAGTTCTAAAGATAGACAATGAAGGTAGTGATGACAGATTTCCATGCAGAAATATTTTGCAAACTTTTGGATAGTTAAAGATAATTGAAAAACATATATACCTGCTTCTGGTAGCAATTACAGCTTTAACGCCATACACGGGGATCTGATCGTGACCCACAAGAAAAGTGACGTCACACATCTCTGGCATGCTGAGAATGAGCTGGAGACTATCACACAGTGAGTCTGTGTTGCTGTACACCATAGTCTCAGAGGGCATGCTGGGTAACGTCCTTGGTTTTTGTGCTGGACCAGGAGGAGAACTGGAGCTGGAATCTTCAGATTCATAGCCAGAAGAAAACGAATCTGAAATGACAAGGAAATATTCGAATAAAACACTGAGACAATATTTGGAAAAAGGGAAATTTCTGCCATAGATCAAACAATAAAATTGTTGCAACGGTCACAAATAGTGAAATATGAAACAAAAGAATGCAAATGTGTTCTGAAGATCAATCAACATTTAAAGAGATGTTTAAATCTTAGAGAAATGATATGTTACGTTACCTTCAAAGGAGATACTGTCAGCAACCACACTGTGGTCCAGGAAAGCGTTTTCAAGAAGACAAGTCTGAGAGTTGAATCGCTTCATGATGTGAGAGAGACAGATCAGGTACTGATGTTAATGTTTGCTGAATTGAGAAGTATGGATTATGGACCCAGGTTTTCTATATATGAATGAATGAATGAATGAATTGTTTATTTACGTGTCACGCATAAAATTACATGGTACACATACAGATTGTAAATACATGATAAAATGGTTTTATGCAAGGCCTAAAAAGGCCGAGGAGACACGGTTGAAATGTACATAGATATAAGCATAAAAGTAGAATTACAATAAAAGCATGATATAATGGTAAGATAGAAATATGGTAATACACAACATGTAAAACTATTCATAAAATAATAAAAGTTAAGAAACAGTATGCTTTAAAAATTTACGGCGATAAAACATTTTAAAACACATTAAGCCTAATTTGGATAAAAAAGATGTAGAAGTTACCAAAAAGCTGAATTTAAAATCTAAGGTATTCCCAATAAAAGATTGATTACAAAACAATGTTGGTAAAACAGATTCACGTATGTCGTCATAAAAGGGACACTGTAAAAGAAAGTGTTTTTCGTCTTCAACACATGAGTGGGAGCAATATTTACAAGTTCTTTGGTCAGGTGGTGTAGGGGGAGTAGTGTATCTGCCCGTTTCGAGTTCTAGTTTAAGAGATCCACATCGTAGCGAGGCAAGTATGGAACGTTTGAAGCGTGGGAGGCTTAGGTAAGATTCAGCTTTAAAAGTCGTTTTAAAAGTCCTGTAGGTCCTCAATTTTGGTAAAGATAGCACCTTTTCTTTCCAATATTTAGCGTCGATTTCCTTAAGGCGTGCAGTGATTTGATGAATGATCCAGCTTGTACTTTTGTCAGTCCTGTTTAAAAGTTCTGTTAATTCAAGTTTATTAAAAACACATAAAACTCTTTTTTCCCACGATTTACTAGAACGCTTGGACCAGGTATGAATAGATGATGAAAGTGATCCAGCTGGCATTCTCTCTAATCGACACCACAGTCGGACTCCGTGTTGAGGGTCAGCCCAGCCCAGGTCCCCCCTGACAGCGATGTTAGGCGTGTTCCGTGATACCCCCAGGAAGGCTCTCGCTGCTCGGCGCTGTATAGTGTACATCTCCTGGTACTTGTTCACTCCCCAGATCCCTGAACAGTAGGTTAAGATAGGTTGGACGAGACTGTCATATAGTCGAGTGAATACATTGAAGTGCATATCCCCACATGTGTTGTACTTGTGTAAAAGAAATCCCAGTGCTCTCGAGGATGACTTGATGAGTTCTTTTACAGCCACTCTCATATCACAGTGTTGATTCATCCATATGCCTAGGTATCTGTAGCTGTCAGCATAGTCAATCTCCATATCTCCACATCTAAACACTTGGAAACATACAGCTGAATTTTTCGGTCTGAAGTGCAGTATTTTCGTTTTTTCCCTATTAATCTTCAGTCGCCACTTTGCAGTCCAAGTGTACAGAACGTTCAGCAGATGTTGCAGTCCGTTAGCATCGGGGGATAGGAGAACAATATCATCGGCGTACAGAAGCACAGACACGTTGACGTCATCAATCTGCACACCACAGTTTGCTGCTTTCAGTTATATATATACGTCCACATAATGACATGGAGTACTTTAAATCGCAAGGAAAACATGTCAAACGGAAACTGATATCCATCAATTAGGCTCAGTTAAACAAACAAACTTTAGTTGACACAAGAATAGGCAGTCGCTTTACCAAGCCGTGAAGACTTAATTAGCCCTTGTTAAGCCAGAATTGGTTTCTAATTGATTCACTTTTCAAACGTTTATCTCAACATTAATTAACCAACTTAAATTACAGTCCAGTTGAGACGTTTCAACTGTAATTACAACAAAATGCTTCAATGTTGCAGTTACCTTATATAAACAGCAATTAAAGTATAGTAAAAGACAGTAGTTTGGTTACCATTTTACATCACATCAGAAACTTAATGATCATATACACTACTGACTGATATTAAAATCCATAATAAGAAGAGTGTCCAACTTGGTATGTATTTATTTTATCTATATATTTATTAGAATGGGGTTTTATCAAATTGCAAAAGATACAAAATGCCAAGATATGAATTTTGTTACACCAGCTTATTTCAAGATTAAAGAAATTGGATTTCTCAACTGCATGCTAAATATGACACAACATGAACATTTCATATGAGATTAACTTTCCTCAATGGCAAAGAAAACGAACAGCAATCCCCTGAGTGTTTACACAAGCTAATGTCCCTTTATTGTCTGTTAAAACAGATTTTAATTGATGTCATTTACTTCCTTTGTTCATTAACGGCATCCGATTAACACCATTTGTCTGTGATTTCATGACATAAAAGAACAAATCCTTGCAAACACAAGAAACAGATTTTATTTTTTGCTACACAATCATATTTAACGATATGCATAAAAATAAAGAAATTGCATATTTTAACAGTAAGGCTTAATGCATACAAGATCTATACTTCTTAATACGTATTATGTTCTGAAATGAAATATCAGATTAACATGGCATTTATTAACATACTATACATATACGTGGCAATTTAATTTCAGGTTTATTAATTACCTGGCAAAGGAAACGCACAGCAATGATTGAGTGTTTACACAGCAAATATTCCCTAAGTGTCTTTTTCAAAAGATTTTAATTAATGTCACTTGCTCCCATCGTTCATTAACGACATTCGATTAACTCCATTTGTGTTGCATTCGGTGCATTATGTTCGGTTGTGTAAACATCTTTATAAAGTGAGTGTATATATTCCAGTTTCTTAAAATCTTTAAATGAAACTATAACCAAGAATTTACAAAGAATAAATGATGTATCACAAGGTGGTGCAATGTTTGTTGTTATAAAGATTGAAGTTAAAAACAAATCCATACATTCGGTTAATGAGCTTCCTGAACGTGACATTGTTAATTAACAAGATTAGACAACGAGATTTACAATTAACCAGTCAGTGTCATAATTAGCTTGAACTTGTACAAACAATAGAAGGGGTCGTAAAACTAATCCTATTACAATCTGTGTCAACTCGCTCTGTGTGCAACATTTACTCTCACGTCTGGAGCAATAAATGACATTTTTAGGACAACATATAAAGGAGTGTTAGTCAAGTTTTCTTCATTCCAACAGTACACTTCAGTTGAAAATACGACACACGTACAATACCATAGGAAAGATGAACCGAGTTGATTCCCAAGCTTGCCTTCTCAATAATGGATTTGATGATGGAGAACTTGAAGGTAAAATTCTGAATATTTACTTTGTTCTAGGTGTTTATGTCTTATGAATAATGATAACCCTTTATTCACAGAGGGGGTAGAAAAGAAAATAAGTTAAACATATATAGTTCACCAAACTCATTTGAATTTTCCTTATTTCTTATTACAAACGATTGCACCTTTTGAATACACACTGAGAAATATCAGTGTCTCATTTGAATATGTCCTTGTCATTTCAGATTCGTTTTCTTCTGGCTATGAATCTGGAGATTCCAGCTCCAGTTCTCCTCCTAGTCCAGCACAAAAACCGAGGACGTTACCCAGCATGCCCTCTGAGACTATGGTGTACAGCAACACAGACTCACTGTGTGATAGTCTCCAGCTCATTCTCAGCATGCCAGAGATGTGTGACGTCACTTTTCTTGTGGGTCACGATCACATTCCCGTGTATGGCGTTAAAGCTGTAATTGCTACCAGCAGCAGGTATATGTGTTTTTCAACTATCTTTAACTAACCAAAAGTTTGCAAAACATTTCCGCATGAAAATCTGTCATCACTACCTTCATTGTTCATCTTTAGAAATGTCTATGAGAGTTATCACTCATAAACAATCTCACATATTCATATAGACGAATGTAAATGATTTCAGGATATTCATTAAGGTTTATTTTTGTTCAGAATATTCTACCAGATGTTCCTTCACCATCAACGAGAAATGGAGGAGTCCATGTCAAGCAAGAGTAAATCAAAGAGCAAGACGAAAAATAAGAAGACCGTGTCCTCAAAACTTGAAATAAGAGTTCCTGATTATGATGCTGAAGTCTTCAGTGCTCTAATTTCCTTCCTGCATTGTGGTCGAGTGATAGTCAAACCGAGCACTGCTCCAGGTAATTTGGATTAATACTGCTTTAGATAACGTGTTTAATTACTTCAAAAGCTTCATAATTTAAATCCCTCAGCACAGGCATGTTAAGTCCAAGTTTAAAGTTGTTACTCTCTGCAATTGACTTCTATTTTATAATCTTTTCTCTTGTCAGTTTAAAAAGAAAAGTTGCAGTCTTTTTAACTTTTAATGTTTCAGAAAAGTTATTTTTCAACTGCATGTATACATCAACATCAATTGCAATTTCAGACAATTATACATTCACTTGAATTATATTTTCAATCTTTTCAACAATACACAATGATGTTAATTGCTCGTTTCTATCACAGGACTCTTGTGTGCAGCCTCCGAATTTGGTTTGAGGGACCTTTACAAAGCATGCTTGGAGTTTGTCGGACGTCTGAAAGGTCAAGGTCAACTGAGAACACTTCTAGAATCTGCATCAACGTACAGTGAAAGGAAACCAGTAGAGAAACTGCTTAGTGAGGTGCAATTGATTTACAGTCTTCATAATCATATACAATTATGTATTCATTCAGTGACAATTTCTGTTCAATTTATACACAAACTGTTTACATAACTGTGAAATGTTAAATACATTGTATTAAAAGTGACCCAGAACTAATATTCAGACAAACATTTCTGTTGCAGATACACATCACTGGAGTTTGAACTTGTCCATCTATGTGACATGAAACGTAATATAAAATCATCTCATATGTTCTCCTGGTGAGAACCATGAAGATGAAACATCACTGAGATAAGGCTGAAACCATGGAAACCAGCATCACCAACATGTAATGCCGTGGAGGTGATGCTGATATGAAACCCACCAACATTATCAAGAGGACACACCATGGAGATGATGCTGATATGAAACCCACCAGCATTATCAAGAGGACACACCGTGGATATGATGCTGATATGAAGACCACCAGCATTATCAAGAGGACACACCGTGGAGATGATGCTGATATGAAGACCACCAACATTATCAAGAGGACACACCGTGGAGATGATGCTGATATGAAGACCACCAGCATTATCAAGAGGACACATCGTGGAGATGATGTTGATATGAAGACCACCAGCATTATCAAGAGGACACACCGTGGAGGTGATGCTGATATGAAGACTATCAGCATTATCAAGAGGACAAACCCTGGAGATGATGCTGATATGAAGACCACCAACATTATCAAGAGGACACACCGTGGCGATGATGCTGATATGAAGACCACCAGCATTATCAAGAGGACATACCGTGGAGATGATGCTGATATGAAGACCACCAGCATTATCAAGAGGACACACCGTGGAGATGATGCTGATATGAAGACCACCAGCATTATCAAGAGGACACACCGTGGAGATGATGCTGATATGAAGACCACCAGCATTATCAAGAGGACATACCGTGGAGATGATGCTGATATGAAGACCACCAGCATTATCAAGAGGACACACCGTGGAGATGATGTTGATATGAAGACCACCAGCATTATCAAGAGGACACACCGTGGAGATGATGCTGATATGAAGACCACCAGCATTATCAAGAGGACACATCGTGGAGATGATGCTGATATGAAGACCACCAGCATTATCAAGAGGACACACCGTGGAGATGATGCTGATATGAAGACCACCAGCATTATCAAGAGGACATACCGTGGAGATGATGCTGATATGAAGACCACCAGCATTATCAAGAGGACACATCGTGGAGATGATGCTGATATGAAGACCACCAGCATTATCAAGAGGACACATCGTGGAGGTGAAGCTGATATGAAGACCACCGGCATTATCAAGAGGACACACCGTGGAGATGATGCTGATATGAAGACCACCAGCATTATCAAGAGGACACACCGTGGAGATGATGTTGATATGAAGACCACCAGCATTATCAAGAGGACGCACCGTGGAGGTGATGCTGATATGAAGACCACCAGAATTATCAAGAGGACACACCGTGGAGATGATGTTGATATGAAGACCACCAGAATTATCAAGAGGACACACCGTGGAGATGATGTTGATATGAAGACCGCCATAATTATCAAGAGGACACACCGAGGAGGTGATGTTGATATGAAGACCACCAGAATTATCAAGAGGACACACCGTGGAGGTGATGCTGATATGAAGACCACCAGCATCATCAAGAGGACACACCGTGGAGATGATGTTGATATGAAGACCACCAGCATTATCAAGAGGACACACCGTGGAGATGATGTTGATATGAAGACCACCAGCATCATCAAGAGGACACACCGTGGAGATGATGTTGATATGAAGACCACCAGCATCATCAAGAGGACACACCGTGGAGGTGATACTGATATGAAGACCACCAGCACTATCAAGAGGACATACCGTGGAGGTGATGCTGATATGAATGCCGCCAGAATTATCAAGAGGACACACCGTGGAGGTGATGTTGATATGAAGACCACCAGCACTATCAAGAGGACACACCGTGGAGGTGATGCTGATATGAAGACCACCAGCATTATCAAGAGGACACACCGTGGAGGTGATACTGATATGAAGACCACCAGCATCATCAAGAGGACACACCGTGGAGGTGATGCTGATATGAAGACCACCAGCATTATCCAGTGGACATACCGTGGAGGTGATGTTGATATGAAGACCACCAGCATCATCAAGAGGACACACCGTGGAGTTGATGCTGATATGAAGACCACCAGCATCACCAAGAGGACACACCGTGGAGATGATGTTGATATGAAGACCACCAGCATTATCAAGGAGGCACACCGTGGAGATGATGTTGATATGAAGACCACCAGCATCATCAAGAGGACACACCGTGGAGGTGATACTGATATGAAGACCACCAGCATTATCGAGAGGACATACCGTGGAGGTGATGCTGATATGAATGCCACCAGCATCATCAAGAGGACATACCGTGGAGGTGATGCTGATATGAATGCCGCCATAAAGCAGAACAACGAGGAAATAATGCAAGTGGCGACCATGCCACGATGAGGATAAAACACTGAGGTGTAGCTACAAGCACCATCTTCTTGAATACGTGATACTAGGGTTGAAGGTTGATGCTACTTGGTAACTTGAGATACATTTGTCATGGAGACCAACAGACATCATCTGGGTGAACTACATACTTATATATGGCAATACGAAATAAGAGAAACGAGGAGAAGAAGTTCAGAAAAACAGAAGTAAATCCGTTTGAGATGTGCACATATTGTTATCAATAAACTGTTCAAAAATACTCAAGAGTTGTTTTTATTCATAAAATGAGGACATCTCTTTTGGCATGCCACTTGCAAATATGGGAAATGGTTTAAACAATATCACTCACTGCGAAGTTGAATTTTTAATCATTCGCCTCTTATATCGTTTTTCGAAAATAAAAAATCTCAAATACAGTTTCGCTGTTTATTCTTTTCAAGTATTCATTTCATTTCTTGTGTAACTAAAATGTTGACGATTTGAGATGAATAATCACACGTTATTCACAATCTTCTCGGTGTATATTGTAACAAATATTGTAACACCTAGATTTAGACTTCGACTAGCAGTTTTAAAGTGTTTCTAAATACATAAATCTGTTTGTAAATGCATGGTAAATATAATACTGTAAAGATTTGATAATATTTTCCTGAGATGTACACAACAATTTTTTTAATTTATGAATATACGGTGAGTCAATGTTCCAGGATAACTGTACTGGACATAGCTGGAGAGTCATACCAGTTTATTAAAAAATAGAGCCATGGACTATGTAGATCATAGGGTTGATATTGTTTCTTGTTGAAGACTGAAACAGATTGTTCCCTAGATAAAGTAAAATCCCTTCATATCCTTGAAAAATTCCATGATCAACAACATTTTTCAGTCACTGCATACAAAAACATGACTTGAAACTACATTTTGAGGAAATTGGCTGTCCAAGTATAACACTTCCTGAAAAATCTTGAAGAGATAGAGACTTTTCGAATTCAAATGGTGTAGACATTTTTTTCCATATGATATGAAATGGTGAGAGACAAAGAGAGAGACAGAGAGGGAGGGAAAGAGGGAGAGCTCTCACAATGAGACTGACTGACCACCTGCACATTATGTAACATGCTGTTCTGTTTACAAGTTGTTTCAGCATAGCATATAATGAGACCTAGCATAATATATGTATGCCTTTATGTCTTTTTTCACTAAGTACTGCTCTTACAGGCTCAGCATTTGTAAGAAAGTTGAAACTTACACTCATTTACTCTCAAGTCATTTATTATAAAAACAATATAAGCGAAATAATACCCCATGGACTAACCAAAGCCTAAAGAATGTTGAAAAACACTACCCCCTAAGTCTAACAGAGCAGGGCATATCCTAAATAGTCAAAAATCAAATAACACATGGAATTCATCTTCAGCATAATCCTGAAATACAGTTTTTATGAATATATTCATCATTATCAAACAAAGCTTCATTTCTTTTTGAAAAAGATAATTCTGAAGTCATGGAAACCAATTCTTAATTCATATAAAGCCATATCTTCTAAATTTATAATATAATACTCGGGCTCCAATAACGATTTATGGGAGGAATAATACTCTAAATATCTTGAATTACTTATTGACATAGACCTTTCTTGGAAATAAATATCTTTTAGACGTTGTTTAGAATAAAATTAAAAAGCATTTTCATGTCTATCCTTCTATCATTGCTCTATATAAGAAGGGCAAGGTAAATGTGATTTAGATCATGGCCTGAGAGGTCTTTATTTGAGGCCACAGGGTCAATAAATCTACAGTTAAGAATCCCCATTAGCTAACTATTCTGAACACAAGGTTTTCAGTATTTTTAGGCCTTTTGATCTTGAAGAAGAAGATGAAAACAAGTTTTAGGTCATGGCTTGTGATATTCTTATTTCAGGCCACCAAATCTACAATTGATATTCCCCATTGGCTAAATATTCTGTACACAACTTTTCAGTTTAGATCATGGCCTGAGAGGTCTTTATTTGAGGCCACAGGGTCAATAAATATACAGTTAAGAATCCCCATTGGCTAAATATTATGTACATAACTTTTCAGTTTTCTAGGAATTTTCGTCTTGGGGAAGAAGATCTTAGGTAATGGCCTGTGAGGCCCTTATTTGGTGCCACAGGGTCACACCATCTACAATTTAGCATCCCTAATGGCTAAAGAGTATGTACACAACAGTTCAGCTTTCTAGGTCTTTTTCCATCTGGAGAAGGAGATGAAAATGGGTTATTTGGTCTTGGCCTGTGAGGCTCTTATTTGGGCCACATGGTTAACAAATCTACAATTTAGAATCTCCATTGGCTAAAGAGTCTGCAAGATAACAAGAGGTTGAAAATATGAATTTTGGAAATAAAAAGTACTTATGAGGTATGAATTATAGGCGTTGCATAAAAATAGCAAATATTCATATCAATATATCCACTGCAGATTTTACGACTGAACTGACCTAGAAATAGTATGGTACCTTCCCGTTTCGATGTTAATAGTTAAATGTTGAAAACTACAACGGAAATGAGCAAACTCAATTCTAAAGTGATCATAAGTATGGTTCACTGGTGAAAACTGTCATAAAATTATTGAAGAAAATCAGCCTAGAACTATTCCGCAATTCCGTTCAATCTATATTCAAAGTTTGCCAAAAATGAAAAGAAAAACGACACTTTGGGATTTCTAGATCTATTCAAAACTGTAAGAGCAGCGATTTAATTTTGAATACCCTGTTAGTCTTGCTTGTTGTATGGCTTAGAAGTATTGGGTTTTAAAAATGCAGATGTAATCGGAAAGGATCACATGTAACTCGTAACCAGTATTCAAACAAAGTGTGACACAATTTCCTTGTCCAAATTGTCACTGTGAATCAACATTTTCAAATGATCTTTCCATTGAACCTTTTATCATATATTGATTTGAATTAAAATAGCACTTTCAATTCGGACAATCCATATCAATGCATTCAACTCATAGCACAGTGGTTAGTGCGTTCATCTTCGGATCAAGAGGTCGTTGGTTCGAATTCCGCCAATAGAGAACTGTTCTACACACATTAAGGTTTGTGTGCTATGCTACATTGAATTTCATCGTAGTACCACCCACCGTTCCAGCCGATGCTCGTAGGTTCCAACGAAATGCATAGCCACGTGGAGTTACGGGCTTTCTCCCTGCAACAATACTAGCATCCACGATATAAGTGAAATACTCTTGAAATACTCTTGAAATACTCTTTAACCCCAACTCATCTCATCTCAAAGCGAACAGGGAGGATGAGAAGCGAAGTTTTGTATATTTTTTCGAACGCTTTAATATTTAACATGAGCACCTATCAATGTCAGCTTTAGAACTAGCAAATAAAATCTACTTAGATCATAGAATATAAATAACAGAAAGAAAGAATAATAAATAAAAATCAGGAATGTATTTTCTTCTATAAACGGAGTAAAATGGACAAACAAGCATGAAATGAGTTTCGTTTTCAACTACTGATTTACATAATGGACACATTCTTCTACTCCTTTCAATGTACATTTTTCTGCCTTTATTTATCATTAAATCTAATAAACCAAGTCTAAATTTGATGAAACTGTTTCTTAAATCATTAGAATATAAAATAGATAAATATTTTTCTGGTTGAAGTAAACTTTTAAATGTCCTGTAACTATCATACCTTGAGCTATCATAGAGGATGGAATTCCAGTCTTGATAAAACATGTTAATAGCTTGGTTTTTAATGTTTTATAAAAATAGATTAATATTTCCAATTGTTTGGTTCATCCAAACAAAGCCATAACCATGAGAGAACAAAAGGTTTCTTACATGGGATGCCCAAGTGGTTTTACCAATATCATCTAAATGCAAAATCATGTTATAAGCTAGCTTTGGAATTCTATGTTCATGCATACCAATAATTTTTATCCAATATTTTAGGCATTTTACCTGAGAATTTATATATAACGGGTGTCTTCCACATTCGCCGTAAACCATGCAGTTTGGTGTTGATAATCCAACGGATAAATATCTTTTACATGCCAATAGATGAAGTTTTTCTAGGCAGTCAAATTTTTGGAATCCCCAAATATCAGATCCATATAACATTATCGGTTGTATTTGGGAGTCGAATAGTTTAAAAAATACGTTAGGGGAAGACATTCCGATTTTAAATGAAATAGACATGACGTTGAATAAAGCTTTCTTCGCTCTTGATACTAAATCTTCAACGCTTTTTGAAAAGTTCATAGTGTGGGTAAACAAAATACCAAGATATTTATATTGACTATTAATCTTAAGTTGTAAACCATCAAGTACCCATTTTTCATTTGAAGCTAACGGCCCACCCCTTCTGAAAATTACAATGTTTGTTTTGTCATAGTTAACCGATAACTTCCATTCTTTTGTGTAAAGTTCCAATATATTAAGTTGATTTTGTAATCCTACAACAGTGTCTGACACTAAAATCACATCATCAGCAAAAAGTAGCATTAATATTTCAAATATATCTGGGAACATTTGAATACCATGCTTTCCATTATTAACGATCTCATAATACAATTCATTGATGAAAATGAAAATTTAACTCCAACGCATGTACATCCATTGTTCATGTTATAAAGTCAGGAGGATGCTACATGTACATTGATGTAACTACAATGGTGGTCCTCGTGTCATGTCGCAATCCTGTGTCCTCAGGTGGTCCTCGTGTCATGTCGCCATCCTGTGTCCTCAGGATTCTTTGTGATGCTACTACCACCATGTACTTTCCTTTTCTCTGTTGATGACTATGGTTGTATCAAGTTGATGTGCCACCATCAAGATTCGCCTCGTTACTGTTGGTGGTGTTCACGTCATGGTTTCAGTCGGGTTTCCTCGATACTGTTGGTGCTGTTCATGTCATGGTTTCAGTCGGGTTTCCTCGATGGTGGGCCTTACAGGAGAACTCAAATGATGGTTTCATATCATTCATCATTTCATGTAGGCAGATAAATTCAAACACCACTGCCACGTATCTGTAAATAAAAAGCTTTAAAATTAATACTAGATCTTATTTATGTTTGTTCTATCAATTTCAATATCAAATCCAGCTCCCTCTGTTGAAACAGATAATATCAAGGAATACTTGTTGTCTCCTTTATCATTTCAGAATATGTTATAACGTTTCTGTCACACTGTGAACACGTCATATAAACAGTTATACACTAGACTGGAAATGTTGGAACTCACTTGTGTAAGAATAAACAGTTGGGGTTTTAAGATAGTTAACCCAAACCTTCCCTTTAAGCATCAAAGGAGCACAGTAACAAGATGATCTGAGAATGAATATAACATTTGACTGCAAAAACTGTAGATCAATCTCACCTCACTAAGCAGTTTCTCTACTGGTTTCTTCGCACTGTACATTGATGCAGATTCTAGAAGTGTTCTCAGTTGACCTTGACCTTTCAGACGTCTGGCGTAGTCCCAGCATGCTTTGTAAAGATCTCTCAACCCAAACTCAGGGGCTGCACACATTAGTCCTGTTAAAGACAAAATACCATCTAAAAAATGGTGATTTAAACTGAACGTCCATTAATTAGTTCAGCTGTAATTGGACTTATAGACATTAACGTCTTGTGTAGTCCTTTTACAACATTAAAACCATTGTTCTTTCTTGAAAGTGTGTTCTATCTTGTGGAAATAACAGAACAATAATCACTTCATGTGTAACAGCTATACAATGACAATGAATCCACATTGGTATTCAGAAATAAATTACCTGGTGCAGTACTCGGTTTGACTGTCACTCGACCACAATGCAGGAAGGAAATCAGAGCACTGAAGACTTCAGCATCATAATCAGGAACTCTTATTTCAAGTTTTGAGGACACAGTCTTCTTATTTTTCTTCTTGTTCTTTGATTTAGTCTTGCTTGACATGGACTCCTCCATTTCTCGTTGATGGTGAAGAAACATCTGGTAGAATATTATGAACAAAAATAAACCTTAATGAATATCATGAAATCATTTACATTCGTCTGTATAAATATGTGAGATTTTCTATGAGTGATAACTCTCATAGACATTTCTAAAGATAGACAATGAAAGTAGTGATGACATATTTTCATGCAGAAATATTTTGCAAACTTTAGGATAGTTAAAGATAGTTGAAAAACATATATACCTGCTTCTGGTAGCAATTACAGCTTTAACGCCATGCACGGGAATCTGATCGTGACCCACAAGAAAAGTGACGTCACACATCTCTGGCATGCTGAGAATGAGCTGGAGACTATCACACAGTGAGTCTGTGTTGCTGTACACCATAGTCTCAGAGGGCATGCTGGGTAACATCCTCGGTTTTTGTGCTGGACTAGGAGAACTGGAGCTGGAATCTCCAGATTCATAGCCAGAAGAAAACGAATCTGAAATGACAAGGAATATTCAAATAAAACACTTAGACAATATTTGGAAAAAGGGAAATTTCTGCCATAGGCCAAACAAGATGTTGCAAGATGTAAAGGGGAAACGGTCACAAATAGTGAAATATAAAACAAAACAATGCAACTGTGTTCTGAAGATCAATCAACATTTAAAGAGATGTTTAAATCTCAGAGAAATGATATGGTACGTTACCTTCAAAGGAAATAGTGTCAGCAACCACACTGTGGTCCAGGAAAGCGGTGTCAAGAAGACAAGTCTGAGAGTTGAATCGCTTCATGATGTGAGAGAGACAGATCAGGTACTGATGTTAATGTTTGCTGAATTGAGAAGTATGGATTAACTCGACCCAGGTTTTTTTTATATATATACGTTCACATAATGACATGGAGTACTTTAAATCGCAAGGAAAACATGTCAAACGGAAACTGATATCCATCAATTAGGATCAGTTAAACAAACAAGCTTTAGTTGACACAAGAATAGGCAGTCGCTTTACCAAGCCGTGAAGACATAATTAGCCCTTGTTAAGCCAGAATTGGTTTCTAATTGATTCACTTTTCAAACGTTTATCTCAACATTAATTAACCAACTTAAATTACAGTCCAGTTAAGACGTTTCAACTGTTATAACAACAAAATGCCTCAATGTTGCAGTTACCTTATATTAACAGCAAGTATAGTAAAAGTATATTAAATGTAAAGCATAATGAAGTTGAACCATTTCTGCATAACATATTTGAATTTCAGAAGTTCATGTCACGAAAGAAAGGCGATTGTTGAAATGAGAAAACAATAATTGTTCAGTTTTCGATCAGTGCTTGGTCAGGAAAACATTTTAAAAAGATTTTCATACAACCACGAGCAACAATATAGGCACGCATTCGCATTAAAGTGGTGATGATGCTACAGATGTAAGTAGTTACGGTGCGCAAGTGAATCAACCGAAAATAGCTGTCTTCAATTGGACGTGGTCATCATCAATGTTACCGACTCGAATCACTGTCTTCCACGATTTCAATGGACTTTCATATTAGTTATTGCTTCACCACAACGTGGAGACCACCATTAATTATATTTAAGAACTTATTGCAACTTTCATTTTAAGGAAAATCAAGTAGGCGTTTCTTTTGGTCGGCAGTGTATATATTTAAACATGGGGTTAAGGAAATTTCAGAAGATACAAAATGCCAAGATATGAATTTTGTTACACCAGCTTATTTCATAAAGAAATTTGATTTCTCAACTGCATGCTAAATGTGACACAACATGAATATTTAATATGAGATTGACTTTCCTCAATGGCAAAGGAAACGAACAGCAATCCCCTGAGTGTTTACACAAGCTAATGTCCCTTTATTGTCTGTTAAAACAGATTTTAATTGATGTTATTTACTCCCTTTGTTCATTAACGGCATCCGATTAACACCATTTGTGTTGCATGGTAAACAGTACGATTGTGTAAACATCCTGATAAAGATATGTAAACGAAAATAAAACCAAGAAACCGCAAAGAAAAGATGACATATCACAACATGGTGCATAGTTTGTTGTTAAGAAGATTAAAGAGTATGTCTGTGATTTCATGACATAAAAGAACAAATCCTTGCAAACACAAGAAACAGATTTTATTTTTTGTTACACAATCATATTAAATAATAAAGAAATTGCATATTTTAACAGTAAGGCTTAATGCATACAAGATCTATACTTGTTAATACGTATTATGTTCTGAAATGAAATATCAGATTAACATGGCAGTTATTATCATACTATACATATACATGGCAATTTAATTTCAGGTTAATTAATTACCTGGCAAAGGAAACGAACAGCAATGATTGAGTGTTTACACAGCAAATATTTCCTAAGTGTCTTTTTCAAAAGATTTTAATTAATGTCACTTGTTCCCATCGTTCATTAAAGACATTCGATTAACACCATTTGTGTTGCATTCTGTGCATTGTGTTCGGTTCAATCAATCTTTATTTCAATCTTTATTTCAGTACTTAAAAGGCCTCAGGCCTATAGTACAAAATATACAGTGCACTGACATTTCATGAAATAATGCGATTTCTACGAGGGGCGTTCAATAAGTGTTGCAAGCGGGGCATTGGTGTTTACATAAACAGTGTCAGCTTATAGCAGGTGTTACTATAGTCAAAACATAACATTGACACATGTCAAAACAATTTCTAGACATAACAATTATTTAGATATAATAGCTGCGCTGACTTAGGGGTCTCCATAATCATGGATTCTCTCAAACATGAACAACGCGCTGTGATCAAGTTCCTTGCTAAAGAGGGATGCAAAACTACAGAAATACATAATCGTATGTGTAATGTGATGGGTAAGGATGCTCCTAACTTTTCAACAGTTTGTCGCTGGTCTCTTCAGTTCAAGCGGGGCAGGGAGTCCTTAGACGATGACCCACGGTCAGACAGGCCATCTGAAGTCACCCGACCGGAAGTTATTGCCGCTATCGAAAGACGAATTTTAGCTGACCGCCGTGTTAAAATTTCTGAACTGTCTTTGGAATTCCAGATATCAGTTGGAAGTGTTGAAAAAATAATTCATGACCATCTTGGTATGTCCAAGGTATCTGCAAGATGGGTACCCAGAAACCTCACAGCATAAGATCGCCAGAAAAGAACCGAAAGTTGCATGGAGCTCCTGGATTGGTTTAATGCGGATGAAGCCAGGTTTTTGTCTCGTCTGGTGACAGGTGACGAAACCTGGATCCACCACTGGGACCCGGAAACTAAATTGGAATCCAAGCAATGGAAGCACCCGAGTTCACCGCCTCCCCTGAAGTTTCGCACTCAACCATCAGCTGGCAAGGTTATGGCGACAATCTTTTGGGATGCAAAAGGCATATTATTAATTGATTACTTGCCAACCAAAACTACAATGAATGGTCAATATTATGCCAACCTAATGTAAGAATTGCGAAAGACAATTCGACAGAAACGCCGTGGAATGCTGACACGTGGTGTTCTGATTTTGCATGACAACGCTCCAGTCCACAAGTCAAGAGTTGCACAGGCCGCTTTACGTGATTGTGGATTCGAACAGCTTAACCACCCACCCTACAGCCCAGACCTAGCCCCCAGTGACTACTTCCTGTTCAGAAACCTGAAATCCGCCCTACGTGGAAGGCACTCCGGGATGACGAAGACGTCAAAGCTGCCACAGAGGCGTGGTTAGGGGGGCAAACTGAAGACTTCTACAAAAGCGGCATCAAAAGTCTTAAAGAGAAAGTGTATTGAGGTGAAGGTTAACTATATTGAAAAATAAAAGTAAAAAATTGACTACGCGAGTTGGTTTTATACTGAAGTTGCAACACTTATTGAACGCCCCTCGTATGTACAAACGCATAAAAGATAAACATGGACAGGTTTTCAATTTCTTTTTTGTTTACACTGTTTAAAAGTAGAGACAATTTTAGCTTATTTGGATTTACATAGTATTTATCTTTAATATATTTCTTTCGGATGTTGATGTACGGCATTCGATTATCTCCATTTGTGTTGCATTCGGTGCATTATGTTCGGTTGTGTAAACATCTTTATAAAGTGAGTGTATATATTCCAGTTTCTTAAAATCTTTAAATGAAAATATAACCAAGAATTTACAAAGAATAAATGATGTATCACAAGGTGGTGCAATGTTTGTTGTTATAAAGATTGAAGTTAAAAACAAATCCATACATTCGGTTAATGAGCTTCCTGAACGTGACATTGTTAATTAACAAGATTAGACAACGAGATTTACAATTAACCAGTCAGTGTCATAATTAGCTTGAACTTGTGCAAACAATAGAAGGGGTCGTAAAACTAATCCTATTACAATCTGTGTCAATTCGCTCTGTGTGCAACATTTACTCTCACGTTTGGAGCAATAAATGACATTTTTAGGACAACATATAAAGAAGTGTTAGTCAAGTTTTCTTCATTCCAACAGTACACTACAGTTGAAAATACGACACACGTATAATACCATAGGAAAGATGAACCGAGTTGATTCCCAAGCTTGCCTTCTCAATAATGGATTTGATGATGGAGAACTTGATGGTAAAATTCTGAATATTTACTTTGTTCTAGGTGTTTATGGCTTATGAATAATGATAACCCTTTATTCACAGAGAGGGTAGAAAATAAAATAAGTTAAACATATATAGTTCACCAAACTGATTTGAATTTCCTCTATTTGTTATTACAAACGATTGCACCTTTTGAATAAACACTGAGAAATATCAGTGTCTCATTTGAATATTCCCTTGTCATTTCAGATTCGTTTTCTTCTGGCTATGAATCTGGAGATTCCAGCTCCAGTTCTCCTCCTAGTCCAGCACAAAAACCGAGGACGTTACCCTCTGAGACTATGGTGTACAGCAACACAGACTCACTGTGTGATAGTCTCCAGCTCATTCTCAGCATGCCAGAGATGTGTGACGTCACTTTTCTTGTGGGTCACGATCAGATTCCCGTGTAAAGCTGTAATTGCTACCAGAAGCAGGTATATGTGTTTTTCAACCAAAAGTTTGCAAAACATTTCCGCATGAAAATCTGTCATCACTACCTTCATTGTTCATCTTTAGAAATGTCTATGAGAGTTATCACTCATAAACAATCTCACATATTCATATAGACGAATGTAAATGATTTCAGGATATTCATTAAGGTTTATTTTTGTTCAGAATATTCTACCAGATGTTTCTTCACCATCAACGAGAAATGGAGGAGTCCATGTCAAGCAAGAGTAAATCAAAGAGCAAGAAGAAAAATAAGAAGATTGTGTCCTCAAAACTTGAAATAAGAGTTCCTGATTATGATGCTGAAGTCTTCAGTGCTCTAATTTCCTTCCTGCATTGTGGTCGAGTGATAGTCAAACCGAGCACTGCTCCAGGTAATTTGGATTAATACTGCTTTAGATATTCATAATTGTTGTTCATAATTTAAATCCCTCAGCACAGGCATGTTAAATGTATCACTCTTATACTCTTGTACATCCAAGTTTAAAGTTGTTACTCTCTGCAAGTGACTTCTATTTTATAATCTTTTCTCTTGTCAGTTTAAAATTAAAAGTTGCAGTCTTTTTAACTTTTAATGTTTCAGAAAAGTTATTTTTCAACTGCATGTATACATCAACATCAATTGCAATTTCAGACAATGTTTTAACAATACACAATAATGTTAACTGTTCGATTCTATCACAGGACTCTTGTGTGCATCCTCCGAATTTGGTTTGAGGGACCTTTACAAAGCATTCTGGGAGTTTGTCAGACGTCTGAAAGGTCAAGGTCAACTGAGAACACTTCTAGAATCTGCATCAACGTACAGTGAAAGGAAACCAGTAGAGAAACTGCTTTGTGAGGTGAGATTGATTTACAGTCTTCATAATCAAATACAGTTATGTATTCATTCATTGACAATTTCTTTTCATTTTATGCACATAATGTTTACATAACTGTGTAATGTTAAATACATTCTTGAACTTGTTATCAAAAGTGACCCAGAACTAATATTCAGGCAAACATTTCTGTTGCAGATACAAATCACTTGTCCATGAAACATGAAACATGAAACGACATGAAACATAATATCAAATCATCTCATATGTTTTCCTGGTGAGAACCATGAAGATGAAACATCATGGAGACAAAGCTGAAACCATGGAAACCAGCATCACCAAAATGAAACGCTGTGGAGGTGATGCTGATATGAAGACCACCAGCATTATCAAGAGGACACACCGTGGAGGTGATGCTGATATGAAGACCACCAGCATTATCAAGAGGACACACCGTGGAGGTGATACTGATACGAAGACCACCAGCATTATCAAGAGGACACACCGTGGAGGTGATACTGATATGAAGACCACCAGCATTATCAAGAGGACACACCGTGGAGGTGATGCTGATATGAAGACCACCAGCATTATCAAGGAGGCACACCGTGGAGATGATGCTGATATGAAGACCATCAGCATTATCAAGAGGACACACCGTGGAGATGATGCTGATATGAAGACCACCAGCATTATCAAGAGGACACACCGTGGAGATGATGCTGATATGAAGACCACCAGCACTATCAAGAGGACACACCATGGAGGTGATGCTGATATGAAGACCACCAGCATTACCGAGAGGACATACCGTGGAGGTGATGTTGATATGAAACCCACCAGCATTATCAAGAGGACACACCGTGGAGGTGATGCTGATATGAAGACCACCAGCATTATCAAGAGGACATACCGTGGAGGTGATGCTGATATGAAGACCATCAGCATTATCAAGAGGACACACCGTGGAGATGATGCTGATATGAAGACCACCAGCATTATCAAGAGGACACACCGTGGAGATGATGCTGATATGAAGACCATCAGCATTATCAAGAGGACACACCGTGGAGATGATGCTGATATGAAGACCACCAGCATTATCAAGAGGACACACCGTGGAGATGATGCTGATATGAAGACCACCAGCACTATCAAGAGGATACACCGTGGAGGTGAATCTGATATGAAGACCACCAGCATTATCAAGAGGACACACCGTGGAGATGATGTTGATATGAAGACCACCAGCATTATCAAGAGGACACACCGTGGAGATGATGCTGATATGAAGACCACCAGCACTATCAAGAGGACACACCATGGAGGTGATGCTGATATGAAGACCACCAGCATTACCGAGAGGACATACCGTGGAGGTGATGTTGATATGAAACCCACCAGCATTATCAAGAGGACACACCGTGGAGGTGATGCTGATATGAAGACCACCAGCATTATCAAGAGGACATACCGTGGAGGTGATGTTGATATGAAGACCACCAGCATTATCAAGAGGACATACCGTGGAGGTGATGTTGATATGAAGACCACCAGCATTATCGAGAGGACATACCGTGGAGGTGATGTTGATATGAAACCCACCAGCATTATCAAGAGGACACACCGTGGAGGTGATGCTGATATGAAGACCACCAGCATTATCGAGAGGACATACCGTGGAGGTGATGTTGATATGAAACCCACCAGCATTATCAAGAGGACACACCGTGGAGGTGATGCTGATATGAAGACCACCAGGATTATCGAGAGGACATACCGTGGAGGTGATGTTGATATGAAACCCACCAGCATTATCAAGAGGACACACCGTGGAGGTGATGCTGATATGAAGACCACCAGAATTATCAAGAGGACATACCGTGGAGGTGATGTTGATATGAAGACCACCAGCATTATCAAGAGGACATACCGTGGAGGTGATGCTGATATGAAGACCACCAGCATTATCAAGAGGACACACCGTGGAGATGATGTTGATATGAAGACCACCAGCACTATCAAGAGGACATACCGTGGAGGTGATGCTGATATGAAGACCACCAGCATTATCGAGAGGACATACCGTGGAGGTGATGTTGATATGAAGACCACCAGAATTATCAAGAGGACATACCGTTGAGTTGATGCTGACATGAAGACCACCAGCACTATCAAGAGGACATACCGTGGAGGTGATGCTGATATGAAACCCACCAGCATTATCAAGAGGACACACCGTGGAGGTGATGCTGATATGAAGACCACCAGAATTATCAAGAGGACATACCGTGGAGGTGATGTTGATATGAAGACCACCAGCATTATCGAGAGGACATACCGTGGAGGTGATGTTGATATGAAACCCACCAGCATTATCAAGAGGACACACCGTGGAGGTGATGCTGATATGAAGACCACCAGAATTATCAAGAGGACATACCGTGGAGGTGATGTTGATATGAAGACCACCAGCATTATCAAGAGGACACACCGTGGAGGTGATGCTGATATGAAGACCACCAGCATTATCGAGAGGACATACCGTGGAGGTGATGTTGATATGAAACCCACCAGCATTATCAAGAGGACACACCGTGGAGGTGATGCTGATATGAAGACCACCAGAATTATCAAGAGGACATACCGTGGAGGTGATGTTGATATGAAGACCACCAGCATTATCAAGAGGACACACCGTGGAGATGATACTGATATGAAGACCACCAGCACTATCAAGAGGACATACCGTGGAGGTGATGTTGATATGAAACCCACCAGCATTATCAAGAGGACATACCGTGGAGGTGATGTTGATATGAAACCCACCAGCATCATCAAGAGGACACACCGTGGAGATGATGCTGATATGAAGACCACCAGCATTATCAAGAGGACACACCGTGGAGGTGATGCTGATATGAAGACCACCAGCATCATCAAGAGGACACACCGTGGAGATGATGCTGATATGAAGACCACCAGCATTATCAAGAGGACACACCGTGGAGGTGATGCTGATATGAAGACCACCAGCATCATCAAGAGGACACACCGTGGAGGTGATACTGATATGAAGACCACCAGCATTATCAAGAGGACACACCGTGGAGGTGATGCTGATATGAAGACCACCAGCACTATCAAGAGGACACACCGTGGAGGTGATACTGATATGAAGACCACCAGCATTATCAAGAGGACACACCGTGGAGGTGATGCTGATATGAAGACCACCAGCATTATCAAGAGGACACACCGTGGAGGTGATACTGATATGAAGACCACCAGCATTATCAAGAGGACACACCGTGGAGGTGATGCTGATATGAAGACCACCAGCATCATCAAGAGGACACACCGTGGAGGTGATACTGATATGAAGACCACCAGCATTATCAAGAGGACACACCGTGGAGGTGATACTGATATGAAGACCACCAGCATCATCAAGAGGACACACCGTGGAGGTGATGCTGATATGAAGACCACCAGCATCATCAAGAGGACACACCGTGGAGGTGATACTGATATGAAGACCACCAGCATTATCAAGAGGACACACCGTGGAGGTGATACTGATATGAAGACCACCAGCATCATCAAGAGGACACACCGTGGAGGTGATGCTGATATGAAGACCACCAGCATCACCAAGAGGACACACCGTGGAGGTGATGCTGATATGAAGACCACCAGCATCATCAAGAGGACACACCGTGGAGGTGATGCTGATATGAAGACCACCAGCATCATCAAGAGGACACACCGTGGAGGTGATACTGATATGAAGACCACCAGCACTATCAAGAGGACATACCGTGGAGGTGATGTTGGTATGAAGACCACCAGTATTATCAAGAGGACATACCGTGGAGGTGATGCTGATATGAATGCCGCCATCAAGCAGAACAACGAGGAAATAATGCAAGTGGCGACCATGCCACGATGAGGATGAAACACTGAGGTGTAGCTACAACCTCCATCTTCTTGAATACGTGATACCAGGGTTGAAGGTTGATGCCACTTGGTAACTTGAGATACATTTGTGATGGAAACCAACAGACATCATCCGGGTGAACTACATACTTATATATGGCAATACGAAACAAGAGAAACGAGGAGGAGAAGATAGTCAGAAAAACAGAAGTAAATCCGTTTGGACTTGTTGAGATGTGCACATTTTGTTTTTATCATAAAATGTGGACATCTCTTTTGGCATGCTACTTGCAAATATAGGAACTGGTTTAAGCAATATCACTCAATGCGAAGTTGAATTTTTAATCATTCGCCTCTTATATAGAAACGGAAATGAGCAAACTCAATTCTAAAGTGATCATAAGTATGGTTCAGTGGTGAAAACTGTCATAAAATAACTGAAGAAAATCAGCTTAAAACTATTCCGCAATTCCGTTCAATCTATATTCAAAGTTTGCCAAAAATGAAAAGAAAATCGACACTTTGGGATCAAAACTGTAAGAGCAGCGATTTAATTTTGAATACCCTGTTAGTCTTGCTTGTTGTATGGCTTAGAAGTATTGGGTTTTAAAAATGCGGATGTAATCGGAAAAGATCACATGTAACTCGTAACCGGTATTCAAACAAAGTGTGAAACCATTCCCTTGTCCAAAAATGTCACTGTGAATCAACATTTTCAAATGATCTTTCCATTGAACCTTTTATCATATATTGATTTGAATTAAATAAGCACTTTCAATTCGGACACATATAATCCATATCAATGCATTCAACTCATAGCACAGTGAGTACTGCGTTCGTCTTCGGATCAAGAGGTCCGTGGTTCGAATTCCGCCAATAGAGAACTGTTCTACACACATTAAGGTTTGTGTGCTATGCCACATTGAATTTCATTGTAGTACCACCCACCGTTCCAGCCGATGCTCGTAGGTTCCACCGAAATGCATAGCCACGTGGGCAACAATACTAGCAGCCATGATATAAGTGAACTACTCTTGAAATACTCTTTAACTCCAACTCACCTCGTCTCAAAGCGAACAGGGAGGATGAGAAGCGAAGTTTTGTATATTTTTTCGAACGCTATAATATTTAACATGAGCACCTATCAATATCAGCTTTAGAACTATCAAATATAGTCTCGATCACAGAATATAAATAACAAAAAGAAAGAATAACATTTTATGTTTTATTACATTTGACATTTACTTGCTTTTCCTACTGCTCAATTGTCGTATTTTCCTCATTGTCTTCCTTGGTGTTTTCCTGTAACCTTCCTATATAACAAGCTTCAATTCAATCCTTTGACTCTCCCAATATGATGTATGAGCCATTATACAGACTACTTCCCTTGTGAGGGCACTTGTCTCGCATGTACATCCAATGGTTCATGTTATGAAGTCAGGAGGATGCTTCGTGTACATTGATGTAACTACAATGATGGTCCTCGTGTCATGTCGCCATCCTGTGTCCTCAGGTGGTCCTCGTGTCATGTCGCCATCCTGTGTCCTCAGGATTCTTTATGATGATACTACAACCATGTACTTTCCTTTTCTCTGTAGATGACTATGGCTGTATCAAGTTGATGTGCCACCATCAAGATTCGCCTCGATACTGTTGGTTGTCTTCACGTCATGGTTTCAGTCGGGTTTCCGTGATGGTTGGCCTTTCAGGAGAACTCAAATGATGGTTTCATATCATTCATCATTTCATGTAGGCAGATAAGATCAAACACCACTGCCACGTATCTGTAAATAAAAAGCTTTAACATGAATACTAGATCTTATTTATGTTTGTTCTATCAATTTGAATTGAATTGTTGAAACAGATAAGATCAAGGAATAGTTGTTGTCTCATTTATCATTTCAGAATGTGTTGTAACGTTTCTGTCAAAATGTGGACACGCCATTTAAACCGGTACACACAAATCTGAAAGTTTAAATGGTTGGAACTCACTTGTGTAAGAATAAACAGTTGGGGTTTTAAGATAGTGAACCCAAAGCTTTCCCTTTAAGCATTCAAAGAGCACACTGACAATATTATCTGAGAATGAATATAACATTTGACTGCAAAAACTGTAGATCAATCTTACCTCACTAAGCAGTTTCTCTACTGGTTTCTTCTCACTGTATGTTGATGCAGATTCTTGAAGTGTTCTAAGTTGACCTTGACCGTTCAGACGTCTGGCGTAACCCCAGCATGCTTTGTAAAGATATCTCATTCCAAACTCAGAGGCTGCACACATTAGTCCTGTTAAAGACAAAAGACAAAATGGTGATTTAAACTGTAATTGGACTTATAGACATTAACGTCTTGTGTATTCCTTCTACAACATTAAAACCAGTGTTCTTCTTTGAAATTGTGTTCTATCTTGTGGAAATAACAGAACAATAATCACTTTATTTGTAACAGCTATACAATGACAATGAATCCACATTAGTATTCAGAAATAAATTACCTGGAGCAGTGCTCGGTTTGACTGTCACTCGACCACAATGCAGGAAGGAAATCAGAGCACTGAAGACTTCAGCATCATAATCAGGAACTCGTATTTTAAGTTTTGAGGAGACAGTCTTCTTATTTTTCTTCTTGCTCTTTGATTTACTCTTGCTTGACATTAACTCCTCCTCCATTTCTCGTTGATGGTGAAGAAACATCTGGTAGAATATCCTGAACAAAAATAAACCTTAATGAATATCCTAAAATCATGTACATTCGTCTTCATGACTATGTGAGATGTTTAATAAGTGATAAATATCTGAGTCATTTCAAAAGATGGACAATTTTGGATAACGAGGATAAATAATCATGCAGAAATGTTTTGCAAACTTTAGGATAGTTAAAGATAATTGAAAAACATATATACCTGCTTCTGGTAGCAATTACAGATTTAACGCCATGCACGGGAACCTGATTGTGACCCACAAGAAAAGTGACGTCACACATCTCTGGCATGCTGAGAATGAGCTGGAGACTATCACACAGTAATCTGTGTTGCTGTACACCATAGTCTCAGAGGGCATGCTGGGTAACGTCCTCGGTTTTTGTGCTGGACTAGGAGGAGAACTGGAGCTGGAATCTCCAGATTCATAGCCAGAAGAAAACGAATCTGAAATGACAAGGAATTATTCAAATGAGACACTGAGACAATATTTGGAAAAAGGAAAAATTCTGCCATAGGTCAAACAATAAAATTGTTGAAAGATGTAAAAGGTAAACGGTCACAAATGGTGAAATATGAAACAAAAGAATGCAAATGTGTTCTGAAGATCAATCAACATTTAAAGAGATGTTTAAATCTTAGAGAAATGATTCGTTACGTTACCTTCAAAGGAGAAACTGTCAGCAGCCACACTGTGGTCCAGGAAAGCGTTATAAAGAAGACAAGTCTGAGAGTTGAATCGCTTCATGATGTGAGAGAGACAGATCAGGTACTGATGTTAATGTTTGCTGAATTGAGAAGTATGGATTAACTCGACTCAGGTTTTCTATATATACGTTCACATAATGACATGAAGTACTTTAAATCGCAAGGAAAACATGTCAAACGGAAACTGATATCCATCAATTAGGCTCAGTTAAACAAACAAACTTTAGTTGATACAAGAATAGGCAGTCGCTTTACCAAGCCGTGAAGACTTAATTAGCCCTTGTTAAGCAAGAATTGGTTTCTAATTGATTCACTTTTCAAACGTTTAACTCAACATTAATTATCCAACTTAAATTACAGTCCAGTTAAGACGTTTCAACTGTAATTACAACAAAATGCTTCAATGTTGCAGTTACCTTATATAAACAGCAATTAAAGTATAGTAAAAGACAGTAGTTTAATGACCATTTCACATCACATCAGAAACTTAATGATCATGATACACTACTGACTGATATTAAAATCCATAAGAAGAAGAGTGCCTAACTTGGTATGTATTTATTTTATCTATATCTTTATTCGAATGGGGTTTTATCAAATTGCAAAAGATACAAAATTCCAAGATATGAATTATGTTACACCAGCTTATTTCAAGATTAAAGAAATTGAATTTCTCAACTGCATGCTAAATATTACACAACATGAACATTTAATATGAGATTAACGTTCCTCAATGGCAAAGGAACGCACAGCAATCCCATGAGTGTTTACACAAGCTAATGTCCCTTTATTGTCTGTTAAAACTGATTTTAATTGATGTCATATACTTCCTTTGTTCATTAACGGCATCCGATTAACACCATTTGTGTTGCTTGGCAAACAGCCCGGTTGTGTAAACATCCTGATAAAGATATGTAAACGAAAATAAAACCAAGAAACCGTAAAGAAAAAATGATATATCACAACATGGTGCATAGTTTGTTGTTAAGAAGATTAAAGAGTATGTCTGTGATTTCATGACATAAAAGAACAAATCCTTGCAAACACAAGAAACAGATTTTATTTTTTGTTACACAATCATATTTAACGATATGCATAAAAATAAAGAAATTTCATATTTTAACAGTAAGGCTTAAAGCATACAAGATCTATACTTGTTAATACGTATTATGTTCTGAAATGAAATATCAGATTAACATGGCAGTTATTATCATACTATACATATACATGGCAATTTAATTTCAGGTTAATTAATTACCTGGCAAAGGAAACGAACAGCAATGATTGAGTGTTTACACAGCAAATATTCCCTAAGTGTCTTTTTCAAAGGATTTCAATTAATGTCAATTGCTCCCATCGTTCAATAACGACATTCGATTAACTCCATTTGTGTTGCATTCGGTGCATTATGTTCGGTTGTGTAAACATCTTTATAAAGTGAGTGTATATATTCCAGTTTCTTAAAATCTTTAAATGAAACTATAACCAAGAATTTACAAAGAATAAATGATGTATCACAAGGTGGTGCAATGTTTGTTGTTATAAAGATTGAAGTTAAAAACAAATCCATACATTCGGTTAATGAGCTTCCTGAACGTGACATTGTTAATTAACAAGATTAGACAACGAGATTTACAATTAACCAGTCAGTGTCATAATTAGCTTGGACTTGTACAAACAATAGAAGGGGTCGTAAAACTAATCCTATTACAATCTGTGTCAACTCGCTCTGTGTGCAATATTTACTCTCACGTCTGGAGCAATAAATGACATTTTTAGGACAACATATAAAGGAGTGTTAGTCAAGTTTTCTTCATTCAAACAGTACACTACAATTGAAAATACGACACACGTACAATGCCATAGGAAAGATGAACCGAGTTGATTCCCAAGCTTGCCTTCTCAATAATGGATTTGATGATGATGAACTTGAAGGTAATGAATCTGGCTATGAATCTGAAGATTCCAGCTCCAGTTCTCCTCCTAGTCCAGCACAAAAACCAAGGACGTTACCCAGCATGCCCTCTGAGACTATGGTGTACAGCAACACAGACTCACTGTGTGATAGTCTCCAACTCATTCTCAGCATGCCAGAGATGTGTGACGTCACTTTTCTTGTGGGTCACGATCAGATTCCCGTGCATGGCGTTAAAGCTATAATTGCTACCAGAAGCAGGTATATATGTTTTTCAATTATCTTTAACTATCCTAAAGTTTGCAAAACATTTCTGCATGAATACCTGTCATAACTACCTTCATTGTCTATCTTTAGAAATGTCTATGAGAGTTATCACTCATAAACAATCTCACATATTCATATAGACGAATGTAAATGATTTCAGGATATTCATTAAGGTTTATTTTTGCTCAGGATATTCTACCAGATGTTTCTTCACCATCAACGAGAAATGGAGGAGTCCATGTCAAGCAAGACTAAATCAAAGAGCAAGAAGAAAAATAAGAAGACTGTGTCCTCAAAACTTGAAATAAGAGTTCCTGATTATGATGCTGAAGCCTTCAGTGCTCTGATTTCCTTCCTGCATTGTGGTCGAGTGATAGTCAAACCGAGCACTGCTCCAGGTAATTTGGATTAATACTGCTTTAGATAACGTGTTTAATTACTTCAAAAGCTTCATAATTTAAATCCCTCAGCACAGGCATGTTAAATGTATAACTCTTATACTCTAGTAACTCCAAGTTTAAAGTTGTTACTCTCTGCAATTGACTTCTATTTTATAATCTTTTCTCTTGTCAGTTTAAAATTAAAAGTGGCAGTCTTTTTAACTTTTAATGTTTCAGAAAAGTTATTTTTCAACTGCATATATACATCAACATCAATTGCAATTTTCAGACAAGGTTTTAACAATACACAATAATGTTAACTGTTCGATTCTATCACAGGACTCATGTGTGCATCCTCCGAATTTGGTTTGAGGGACCTTTACAAAGCATGCTGGGAGTTTGTCAGACGTCTGAAAGGTCAAGGTCAACTGAGAACACTTCTAGAATCTGCATCAACGTACAGTGAAAGGAAACCAGTAGAGAAACTGCTTTGTGAGGTGAGATTGATTTACAGTCGTCATAATCAAATACAGTTATGTATTCATTCAGAGACAATATCTGTTCATTTTATACACATAATGTTTACATAACTGTGTAATGTTAAATACATTCTTGAACTTGTTATGAAAAGTGACCAAGAACTAATATTCAGGCAAACATTTCTGTTGCAGATACACATCACTTGTCCATGAAACATGAAACATGAAACATGAAACGACATGAAACGTAATATCAAATCATCTCATATGTTCTCCTGGTGAGAAACATGAAGATGAAACATCATGGAGACAAAGCTGAAACCATGGAAACCAGCATCACCAAAATGAAACGCTGTGGAGATGATGTTGATATGAAGACCACCAGCACTATCAAGAGGACACATCGTGGAGATGATGCTGATATGAAGACCACCAGCATTATCAAGAGGACACACCGTGGAGTTGATACTGATATGATGACCACCAGCATTATCAAGAGGACACATCGTGGATGTGATGCTGATATGAAGACCACCAGCACTATCAAGAGGACACACCGTGGAGATGATACTGATATGATGACCACCAGCATTATCAAGAGGACACATCGTGGATGTGATGCTGATATGAAACCACCAGCACTATCAAGAGGACACACCGTGGAGATGATGCTGATATGAAGACCACCAGAATTATCAAGAGGACATACCGTGGAGGTGATGCTGATATGAAGACCACCAGCATTATCAAGAGGACACACCGTGGAGATGATGTTGATATGAAGACCACCAGCACTATCAAGAGGACACACCGTGGAGGTGATGCTGATATGAAGACCACCAGCATTATCAAGAGGACACATCGTGGATGTGATGCTGATATGAAGACCACCAGCATTATCAAGAGGACACACCGTGGAGGTGATGCTGATATGAAGACCACCAGCATTATCAAGAGGACACACCGTGGAGGTGATGCTGATATGAAGACCATCAGCATTATCAAGAGGACACACCGTGGAGGTGATGTTGATATGAAGACCACCAGCATTATCAAGAGGACACACCGTGGAGATGATGTTGATATGAAGCCCTACAGCAATATCAAGAGGACACACCGTGGAGATGATGCTGATATGAAGATCACCAGCATTATCAAGAGGACACACCGTGGAGGTGATGCTGATATGAAGACCACCAGCATTATCAAGAGGACACATCGTGGATGTGATGCTGATATGAAGACCACCAGCATTATCAAGAGGACACACCGTGGAGGTGATGCTGATATGAAGACCACCAGCATTATCAAGAGGACACACCGTGGAGGTGATGCTGATATGAAGACCATCAGCATTATCAAGAGGACACACCGTGGAGGTGATGTTGATATGAAGACCACCAGCATTATCAAGAGGACACACCGTGGAGATGATGTTGATATGAAGCCCTACAGCAATATCAAGAGGACACACCGTGGAGATGATGCTGATATGAAGATCACCAGCATTATCAAGAGGACACACCGTGGAGGTGATGCTGATATGAAGATCACCAGCATTATCAAGACGACACACCCTGGTGATGATGCTGATATGAAGACCATCAGCATTATCAAGAGGACACACCGTAGAAGTGATTCTGATATGAAGACCACCAGCATTATCAAGAGGACATACCGTAGAAGTGATGTTGATATGAAGACCACCAGCATTATCAAGAGGACATACCGTAGAAGTGATGCTGACATGAAGACCACCAGCTTTATCAAGAGGACACACCGTGGATGTGATGCTGATATGAAGACCACCAGCATTATAAAGAGGACATACCGTAGAAGTGATGTTGATATGAAGACCACCAGCATTATCAAGAGGACAAACCGTAGAAGTGATGCTGATATGAAGACCACCAGCATTATCAAGAGGACACACCGTGGAGGTGATGCTGATATGAAGCCCACCAGTATTATCAAGAGGAGACACCGTGGAGGTGATGCTGATATGAAGCCCACCAGTATTATCAAGAGGAGACACCGTGGAGATGATGCTGATATGAAGACCACCAGCATTATCAAGAGGACACACCGTGGAGGTGATGCTGATATGAAGACCAACAGCATTATCAAGAGGACACACCGTGGAGGTGATGCTGATATGAAGACCACCAGCATTATCAAGAGGACACACCGTGGAGGTGATGCTGATATGAAGCCCACCAGTATTATCAAGAGGAGACACCGTGGAGGTGATGCTGATATGAAGAGCACCAGCATTATCAAGAGGACACACCGTGGAGGTGATGCTGATATGAAGCCCACCAGTATTATCAAGAGGAGACAACGTGGAGGTGATGCTGATATGAAGACCACCAGCATTATCAAGAGGACATACCGTGGAGGTGATGCTGATATGAAGACCACCAGCATTATCAAGAGGACACACCGTGGAGGTGATGCTGATATGAAGCCCACCAGCATTATCAAGAGGAGACAACGTGGAGGTGATGCTGATATGAAGACCACCAGCATTATCAAGAGGACACACCGTGGAGGTGATGCTGATATGAAGACCACCAGCATTATCAAGAGGACACACCGTGGAGGTTATGCTGATATGAAGCCCACCAGCATTATCAAGAGGAGACAACGTGGAGGTGATGCTGATATGAAGACCACCAGCATTATCAAGAGGACACACCGTGGAGGTGATGCTGATATGAAGACCACCAGCATTATCAAGAGGACACACCGTGGAGGTGATGCTGATATGAAGCCCACCAGTATTATCAAGAGGAGACAACGTGGAGGTGATGCTGATATGAAGCCCACCAGCATTATCAAGAGAACACAACGTGGAGGTGATGCTGATATGAAGCCCACCAGTATTATCAAGAGGAGACAACGTGGAGGTGATGCTGATATGAAGACCACCGGCCTTGCGTTCAGTAAACTTTTGTTCGCAAACAATGTTCGCGAACATGTTTTCTTGTTACTGAACGCCAAAACGGCTCGTCAGTAGATGGCGCTGTACATCCAACATGGCGACTATAAACAAGGAAGTAGAGCAGACGACGCCGTCGCCGATAAAATTTAGCCAGTGACAACACGGGGTCGTTTTCTTACAGGTAAGTAGCCTGGAGATCAGATAGGTCATCATGTTTAGAGTATTTATATTCGTAAGAATAATTCAAGTTCGAAGTTTGGTCATCGTACAGAGTGATGCAAAAAGTATTCGGACGGTGACGTTATTTCCATAGACTTGCATGTTAATTTAGTCTTGGATAAATAATTTTCATGAAATAAATTCTGGTTGGATGAATGTCAAATTTTCCAACTTGATTGAAAAACATCTCAGCTTGAAGTACATAATTTGGATTAAATTTTCTGACGACAATTTAACAAATGTCATCCGATTTACCTACGTGTGTACATTAAATACAAACGTGTCCCATAGATCGCCATGTTAAAGAGCCATCACGGATGTTGATGAAAATATAAAAAAAAATTCCAAAAATCCATCTCCGTGAAATAAATACACTTAATTTTTCCCTAATTTTTCCAACTTAAAATAAGCCGAGAAATTGCATTAATTAGTAAAGGTGTTTTCCAGTCTAAATATAGATCCAGTCTATTATTTTCAAGCGCAAAGCATTATGGTGTAGCTCACAAACAGTAAACAAAGACACGAAAGAATAACACAAAATATGAGCAATGAAAGATATCGAAATATGTTTTCTTTTGGCGATGATTTATTTACTATTTCATTTAATTATGTATTTGCTACATATATTGGAATAATTGTTTTACCCAACTAGGTATTTTTCTTGAATTTTATAATTAATGAGAGTAAAACTTTGTCATAATTTGCTGGTCTTATCTCAATAAAAAGAACATTAAACAGGAAATAATTTGTATATTCTCAGGACATTTAGAAACATAATTTGTAAAGCAATCGTCACATTCAGTAATGTGTGACAAGGGTAATTTGCAAGAGAGACACGTGCAGCACGTGCAGCATATGGGTTGTTATGGCGACTTGCGCTCGAGACGAGCCTTCACGCTTCGGAAGCGCTTGCTGTTTGTGTAGTACGTATTACGCAAAAAAGGGGATTCTGTTTATAAACGTCAGATACCCTTAGCGCGCGCTAGTCGAAGTCGTACTTCTCTTTGAAACCAAATTGCAATACATTGTCGTGATATGAAAATTATTTAACATATGCCATGTTGTAGATAAAATATTTCTCTGGCGAATGACGTTTTAAAATTTTTTTTAAAAAAAATTTAAATACTAACATCCGTGATGGCTCTTTAAATGTTTTCACAACTATGTATATAATATATGTTGATGAAATTACTGTCATTTCCTATATATGAAACGGAAAATTAAACATAAATTATGCGGTTGTAGCCAAGATGATTCCTCACAAACATGGTAAATGTGAATAGGATCGGACGAATATCCTATCTATGAAAATTATTTATCCAAGACTTAAGTCTATGGTATGGCGTCACCGTCCGAATACTTTTTGCACGACTCTGTGGTTCACTGTTCCGCGCATTACGAATCGCAACATCACTGAATCAGCTGGTGATGCAATGAACATCGAATAAGACAATACTGTTTTGAGTTTATATAAGACATCGATGCAGTAAAATTATACCATCAAAGTACGAGTACAAAGCTTACAAAGCGTTGTGTTGATGAAAGCAACATTTATAATTTATGGATATTTGTGTAGTTTCATCTACGAAGTTTCCTCCATTTCAGCACCTGTTGACAAGCGAATACTGTAAAACCTTGAATAATCGTCAGGTCTAATGATAAATCACTCTTTGAAATAACATGCCTTGCATATTATAATCGTCGAGTTCAATTTAGAAAATGTAAACAAACTAGTAGGTGTCTCCCCCTTTAAAAAATAATTCAGGCATATTTATGTGACTTTAAACCTCATGCAAGAGCTTTGTTTACAATATATTCACAATTTAAAATCTAACCTGATTATTCAAGTATTTACTGTAATATCTGATCCTTGATGTGTTGGTGAATTTGATTACCAGCAAATTCTTGACCAAGTACAGAAAATAAATCCAATTAGACTGGCTACCAAAAGGGTAAACTTAATAAGGCAAAATTGTATCTACAAATGTGTAATGATGCAAGTATTATGTTGTGATATACTATCTGATCATCTATCAATTGCTTTTAACTAGAATCATTGAAAACATAAATTTATATAAAATACATGCATCAGTTAAGTCATATATTTTTTAATGAATTGATAAAAAAAAATGATTTTGCAGAAGGAAGTGGAGAAAGAAGACATTCAGGAAGGAGTAATGAATAGAGGGGAGGAGCCAACAAGCCAGCAGCAGTCGACTAGAAGAGGACAGTGGAAGTCTTATGGCTGTACCAGGCTGATGATGTGGAGAGGTTGAGAATTTTGTATTTGATTTTAACAATAACAAAATAAATATTATGATTGAAGGGATGTTTTTTATTATTCACTTAGTGGTGTTGACAAAAGTGAGCATGCATGTGCTGCAGGCCTATCAGTTTCCCAGAAAACATGTCTCCATTGTTGCATTATAGCAGTGTAAATAGCTGTAATTATAACTCAAGTTTAAAAAAAGATTCAAGGGCTAGAACTCAATAAAAATGAATTTTTTTTTAAACTATATCAATAGTTTATTCAGGTGAAGACAATGAGCACATCAGAAGCTCACCCCCTCTGCAATTTGGTGTTCAATATAGCAAGGTATCATACAACTTCCAAACGCAAGGCATAACTCTTGCCAGACTGCATTACTGGATGATTTAAGTCTTGCGGTATTTCCCTTGCCTGGTTGTGTCAAGATAGTAGAGATGGGTGATTTTACCGGTATACCGTGGTTTTTCAATCAAGTGGTACGTACCGCGGTACGTTGGAGAAAACCGGGGTTTTTATAATTAAATTTTGTTTTACCTTTTTCAGAATGATTTTTGTCAGAAAAAATTAAGATCTTACTAATAAAACCAACTATTCTTTAAACTGTTATCTGATGTAGTTTGAATGTAATACATCTCTAATGAAAGTGTCTGCAATTTGCTTACTGATTGGTTGCATGTTGATCTGCTGATATTCCTTAAGAAAAACTTGAAAATAGTTATGATTTTATTTTATTTTGAATTCTTCATCTTTGGTGTTCTATTATACTGAGTTCTGAATAAAAAGACATCTGGAACAATTCTACTTGTATATTATACGTAACCTGATCATATTCATTTCAACCACGGTATATCGTGGTAAATACTGTGGTACTAGGACAAAAAAATAGGTATACCGCGGTATTGAAATGTTCGTGGTACCCAACCCTAATGTAGTGAATCGCTGCACCAGAAATGCATAGCGGGCATGGATTTCTAAACACAGATTTTTTAAGGAAATACTGCAAGGCCTAAATCAGCCAGTAAGGGAGACTGGGCTGGCAAGAGTTATGCCTTGCATTCGGAAGTTGGGTATCATAATGTGGTGTCCATTTCTAGAGCCCACACATCAAGCTTTTACATTGTATAAATTATAAAAGACACTGATATTCATGAGCGAGAATAATGGTTTATTCACCCAGCAGTACAATTGGGTACCTTTCCAAGTCCATCATAGGGCAAATTTTAAGCCATGCTGTATTTCATCAACTTTTGTATGCTAGAGGAGAACCGCACATGACCTTAACTTCATATTACATATGGATTGCAGATTAATGTAATGTGCCTAGTTACTGAAGCTTCATCCATGGATATCTGAAACATAAGAAAATATTTAGACTTCAATATTGGACAATTCAGTTCATATTCAATATGTCAATTATTAACAAGCAGCCAACTTGGTTAAGCTATATCGCGACTCCCGAGTATACCCTGCAACTGGCATGTGGAGAAGTTGATAATGCCCCATGCATATATTTTAAAAATAGAGCCACTGGCTCTGAAGCTCATCAGGAATCATGTTATTAATTATCTCTAAGGAAAAGATTAAGATATCACATAATAAGTCATTGCCCAGTCATCAAATTTAAAAGTTATTATCAAAATTGGTTACACAATAATCCATATTCATTATAAATAATGTAGACCTTTGCAGTTTATTGTTTTACTTCTTATTTTTATTCTGGAATTATCAACATTTATTACATAATGAAAAAGAGCCCCTATTTGTTTCTAAAAATCCTGTTTCTCATAGGCTCATAGTTTCATAGGCTCCTTTTCAATAATTAATTAATTCTATTGAGCATATGACTGTAAAACTAAATCAGTAACACAGCAGAGAAGTAACCTGAAACCTGAAATGTGTATTAGCTGCTGTTTGCATCTCTGCCAGGGAGTGGTCACTCCCCAGGTTCAACAACTGCAATTACACAACATGCAGACCCTGGACTCACAGTCAGTTAATTATATATTTTAAATTTTGTTTTCCCCATCTTGATTTATTTTTCTTTATTGGAAAAGAAGATGTGGTATCACAAACTCAATGTCATGTAGCTAGTTTTAATAGTCTTATCTTACTTTATCACCAGTCATATTAAGTTCACATATCTAATGTAAAATAAAACATTTTTTAACCCTTTCTAATTTTTGTCCTATGCATCCTGTCACAATATTCAGTTCACAGGCTATTCAATAGTTCTAATTTCACATTGATTACATCAAACATGTCCATAATGTAGTATTACTCTTAAACTGAAGGACGGATGGACGGACGCCATCCCATGCCATAAGCCAATCTGAAATTTCCAGAGGTATTAAATGAGAGGTATAATAAAGAATTAGCGAACAATGGTTGGTACTGCACTGAAATTCAGTGTAGAACTGCACCCAAATCTTACTGCATGTACCACAGTTCTCTACTGCAGACAAAGTTGTCAAGCCCTTGGTTGGATTCAAACCCCAGACCTCTTGATACGAAGCCGAACATGCTAACCACTGAGTAACCACTATGCTCCAGGGGGACTGGGTGTTTAGGTAATGATCAATGTGACCCATATTTGAGGTCACATGGTCACTTAAACTACAATTTAGAATCCCCATTGGCCAAGGAATCTGTACATAAAATTTCAGCTCTTTTGAGTCACTGGTTCTTGAGAGGAAGTAAAAAAAATAGAGCCATGGGCTTTGTAGCTCATAAGGACTTATATTGTTTGCAAAACCGAAATAAATTGTTCTCAACTTGTTCTAGAGCTTTTCACACTGGGAAAGAAGTCAATTCAATTTAGAATCCCCATTTGCCAAGGAGTATGCAAACTCTTTAACTCTCTAGACCTTTTGGAACTGGAGAAGAAGATGAAATTAGGTTTTCAATGTTTTGACCCCTGTGACCCCATTTGCGGTCACGGGTTCACGAAATCTAGAATTTAGAATCACCATTAGCCAAGGAGTCTGAACATAAAATTTCAGCTATCTAGAGTCATTGGTTCTGGAGAAGAAGTCGAAAAAACGAAAAGTTTTCGGACGGACGGACGCCATGCCATGCCATAAGCCTATCGGGCCTTTCAGGTCTGATGAGCTAAATATAGCGGACAACAGTTACCTGATTGGAAATACTCGTACATGCCATTTATTTAGTGAACAAATTTATAGTAATTATAAATCTGGGATTCTATTCTATTTAAAGATGTGATTGTTACAACTTACTCATAGGAAAAAGATGCATCTTTTTTAACATCAATTTCTTGAGTTGAACATATCTTCTGGAAACTAGGTAGGGGGTGTTTCATCCACCTGGATCTCATCTGCACAGGCAACTCAATGAACAGTCTCTTGGTGGGCTGGGATCATAACATGATGTCTTCATCTTCATTAGTGGTTTGCGTAATAAATGTCAAATACCTCTTTGGAGAATGTGATAATCTCCAACATTGTTAGCTGAATCGCTGAAATAGTTACATATATTGTATTAAAAATCTAAAATTTCACATCTATATTACTTTATTACTAAGATTACTTTTAGTTATTATTATTTAAATATTGAAATCACAATACTTTGACCTAAGAATTTTTACTTCAATTACAAAATGAGTAAAAAATACATTGACTTACGGTTATTCACTGAAGGCAAAACATCAGTGACATCAGAATTCTCCTCAACTGGAATAAAATGGATACAAGCTTGATTATTATTTATTAGTCATACTTAGGCAAGGAAAATGAGTTAAATAAATATACTTACTGTGATATGACAGCGCGTAATGTTCTTACACAATGTGACTTAACATCATAGAGTTATTAAACAGTGATATATTCAATAGGATGGTAATAAATTTCCATTATTTAATAACCTACCTACAGCACTAAATGAAGGGGTGATTTCAGATCTGTTTGCTGCATACATCATTTCAATTTATTTATACCATGTTATATAGACCTATAACCTATTAAGCACTATCAAAAATTCTGTCAATCAGGCTGCTGGAAGTATGAAGGTGGGAAAGAGAAATCCTAAATGCAGAAATATTTACCAAAATAAAATACTGTTCAAATTCACATATTAACTTAGGCCCTACTGTACCTGTTTTTAGCCTTCACTTGCCAACAAGCATATAGATCTACATAGATTTATTAATTTTATCACAAGAATTTTAATCTTTCACAATGACCAAGGTTTTTCACAATCTCAAAGTTTACTGTTACAATTGGCCCTGTATCTCTAAGGTGCATAGCTTTACAGTAAAGCACTATACAGGTGGGATAAGATGCCTACCAGCACTGAACAATCTTCAAACAGTTATACTTACATAATGACGAAGTTGCTGTTGCTATTGATGACTGTGAGTCAGTGAAAGCTTGTTCTGAAAATTATGTAAAGCTGATAGTAAATTTACACATAGGCATGTGTTCATTTAAAAGGTCAGTTATTAATTTTGACTGAATACTTTTATTGTATTTGAGTACACAACTTGTGTTATTGTTAGGCTTAATTCTGTCGTCTGCTGCGGATCGGGGAAAATCATCATTATTTGTCCCGTCTTCAATATAGTTGTCATATCATATAGTAATATGAACATTCTCATCATTATGTTTGATATACTTACGTTGGAAACAGGCATGTCGTGTGAATGCAGTCAAATCAAGGAAGAAATGACTGCAGTCGGAGCACCGGCGGGTTGTGGCAGCCATCTTTGTTTACTTCTGTCTCGTTGGCGAGTACCTCTCAGATGCGTTCGCGAGTGCACGCTAATGTCCGCCGCGAACATGTCGTTCAGTAACTTTTGTTCGCGAACGTTGGCGAACAACCCGTGTTGCTCGCCGTTACTGAACGCAAGGCAGCACTATCATGAGGACATACCGTGGAGGTGATGCTGATATGAAGACCACCAGCACTATCAAGAGGACACACCGTGGAGGTGATGCTGATATGAAGACCACCAGCATTATCAAGAGGACACACCGTGGAGGTGATACTGATAGGAAGACCACCAGCATTATCAAGAGGACACAACGTGGAGGTGATGCTGATATGAAGACCACCAGCATTATCAAGAGAACACAACGTGGAGGTGATGCTGATATGAAGACCACCAGTATTATCAAGAGGACACACCGTGCAGGTGATGCTGATATGAAGACCACCAGCATTATCAAGAGGACACACCGTGGAGGTGATGCTGATATGAAGACCACCAGCATTATCAAGAGGACACACCGTGGAGGTGATGCTGATATGAAGACCACCAGCATTATCAAGAGGACACACCGTGGAGGTGATGCTGATATGAAGACCACCAGTATTATCAAGAGGACACACCGTGGAGGTGATGCTGATATGAAGACCACCAGCATTATCAAGAGGACACACCGTAGAGGTGATGCTGATATGAAGACCACCAGCATTATCAAGAGGACACACCGTGGAGGTGATGCTGATATGAAGAGCACCAGCATTATCAAGAGGACACACCGTGGAGGTGATGCTGATATGAAGACCACCAGCACTATCAAGAGGACACACCGTGGAGGTGATGCTGATATGAAGACCACCAGCATTATCAAGAGGACACACCGTGGAGGTGATGCTGATATGAAGACCACCAGTATTATCAAGAGGACACACCGTGGAGATGATGCTGATATGAAGACCACCAGCATTATCAAGAGGACACAACGTGGAGGTGATGCTGATATGAAGACCACCAGCACTATCAAGAGGACATACCGTGGAGGTGATACTGATAGGAAGACCACCAGCATTATCAAGAGGACACAACGTGGAGGTGATGCTGATATGAAGACCACCAGCATTATCAAGAGAACACAACGTGGAGGTGATGCTGATATGAAGACCACCAGCAGTATCAAGAGGACATACCGTGGAGGTGATGCTGATATGAAGACCACCAGATTTTTAAAAGGACATACCGTGGAGGCGATGTTGATATGAAGATCATCAGCATTATCAAGAGGACACACCGTGGAGATGATGCTGATATGAAGATCCCCAGCATTATCAAGAGGACACACCGTGGAGATGATGCTGATATGAAGATCACCAGCATTATCAAGAGGACATACCGTGGAGATGATGCTGATATGAAGACCACCAGCATTACCAAGAGTACATACCGTGGAGGTGATGCTGATATGAAGACCACCAGCATTATCAAGAGGACACAACGTGGAGGTGATGCTGATATGAAGTCCACCAGCAGTATCAAGAGGACATACCGTGGAGGTGATGCTGATATGAAGACCACCAGCATTATCAAGAGTACATACCGTGGAGGTGATGCTGATATGAAGACCACCAGCATTATCAAGAGGACACAACGTGGAGGTGATGCTGATATGAAGTCCACCAGCAGTATCAAGAGGACATACCGTGGAGGCGATGTTGATATGAAGATCATCAGCATTATCAAGAGGACACACCGTGGAGATGATGCTGATATGAAGATCCCCAGCATTATCAAGAGGACACACCGTGGAGATGATGCTGATATGAAGATCACCAGCATTATCAAGAGGACATACCGTGGAGGTGATGCTGATATGAAGACCACCAGCATTATCAAGAGTACATACCGTGGAGGTGATGCTGATATGAAGACCACCAGCATTATCAAGAGGACACAACGTGGAGGTGATGCTGATATGAAGTCCACCAGCAGTATCAAGAGGACATACCGTGGAGGTGATGCTGATATGAAGACCACCAGCATTATCAAGAGTACATACCGTGGAGGTGATGCTGATATGAAGACCACCAGCATTATCAAGAGGACACAACGTGGAGGTGATGCTGATATGAAGTCCACCAGCAGTATCAAGAGGACATACCGTGGAGGTGATGCTGATATGAAGACCATCAGCACTATCAAGAGGACACACCGTGGAGGTGATGTTGATATAAAGATCACCAGCATTATCAAGAGGACACACCGTGGAGGTGATGTTGATATGAAGACCACCAGCATTATCAAGAGGACACACTGTGGAGGTGATGCTGATATGAAGATCACCAGCATTATCAAGAGGACATACCGTGGAGGTGATGCTGATATGAAGACCACCAGCATTATCAAGAGGACACACCGTGGAGATGATGCTGATATGAAGATCACCAGCATTATCAAGAGGACATACCGTGGAGGTGATGCTGATATGAAGACCACCAGCATTATCAAGAGGACACACCGTGGAGATGATGCTGATATGAAGACCACCAGCATTATCAAGAGGACACACCGTGGAGGTGATCCTGATATGAAGACCACCAGTATTATCAAGAGGACATACCGTGGAGGTGATGTTGATATGAAGACCACCAGCATTATCAAGAGGACATACCGTGGAGGTGATGCTGATATGAAGACCACCAGCATTATCAAGAGGACACACCGTGGAGATGATGCTGATATGAAGACCACCAGCATTATCAAGAGGACACACCGTGGAGATGATGCTGATATGAAGACCACCAGCATTATCAAGAGGACATACCGTGGAGGTGATGCTGATATGAAGACCACCAGCATTATCATTGGACATACCGTGGAGGTGATGCTGATACTAAGATCACCAGCACTATCAAGAGGACACAACGTGGAGGTGATGCTGATATGAAGACCACCAGCATTATCAAGAGGACACAACGTGGAGGTGATGCTGATATGGAGACCACCAGCATTATCAAGAGGACACAACGTGGAGGTGATGCTGATATGAAGACCACCAGCATTATCAAGAGGACACACCGTGGAGGTGATCCTGATATGAAGACCACCAGTATTATCAAGAGGACATACCGTGGAGGTGATGTTGATATGAAGACCACCAGCATTATCAAGAGGACATACCGTGGAGGTGATGCTGATATGAAGACCACCAGCATTATCAAGAGGACACACCGTGGAGATGATGCTGATATGAAGACCACCAGCATTATCAAGAGGACACACCGTGGAGGTGATGCTGATATGAAGACCACCAGCATTATCAAGAGGACACACCGTGGAGATGATGCTGATATGAAGACCACCAGCATTATCAAGAGGACACACCGTGGAGGTGATGCTGATATGAAGACCACCAGCATTATCAAGAGGACACACCGTGGAGATGATGCTGATATGAAGACCACCAGCATTATCAAGAGGACACACCGTGGAGGTGATGCTGATATGAAGACCACCAGTATTATCAAGAGGACATACCGTGGAGGTGATGTTGATATGAAGACCATCAGCATTATCAAGAGGACACACCGTGAAGATGATGCTGATATGAAGACCACCAGCATTATCAAGAGGACACACCGTGGAGGTGATGCTGATATGAAGACCACCAGCATCATCAAGAGGACACAACGTGGAGGTGATTCTGATATGAAGTCCACCAGCAGTATCAAGAGGACATACCGTGGAGGTGATGCTGATATGAAGACCACCAGTATTATCAAGAGGACATACCGTGGAGGTGATGTTGATATGAAGACCACCAGCATTATCAAGAGGACACACCGTGGAGGTGATGCTGATATGAAGACCACCAGCATCATCAAGAGGACACAACGTGGAGGTGATTCTGATATGAAATCCACCAGCAGTATCAAGAGGACATACCGTGGAGGTGATGCTGATATGAAGACCACCAGTATTATCAAGAGGACATACCGTGGAGGTGATGTTGATATGAAGACCATCAGCATTATCAAGAGGACACACCGTGGAGATGATGCTGATATGAAGATCACCAGCATTATCAAGAGGACATACCGTGGAGGTGATGCTGATATGAAGACCACCAGTATTATCAAGAGGACATACCGTGGAGGTGATGTTGATATGAAGACCACCAGCATTATCAAGAGGACACACCGTGGAGGTGATGCTGATATGAAGACCACCAGCATTATCATTGGACATACCGTGGAGGTGATGCTGATACTAAGATCACCAGCACTATCAAGAGGACACAACGTGGAGGTGATGCTGATATGAAGCCCACCAGCATTATCAAGAGGACACACCGTGGAGGTGATGCTGATATGAAGCCCACCAGCATTATCGAGAGGACATACCGTGGAGATGATGTTGATATGAAGACCAACAGCATTATCAAGGAGACATACCGTGGAGGTGATGCTGATATGAAGACCACCAGCATTATCAAGAGGACACAACGTGGAGGTGATGCTGATATGAAGACCACCAGCATTATCAAGAGGACACACCGTGGAGATGATGCTGATATGAAGACCACAAGCATTATCAAGAGGACACAACGTGGAGGCGATGTTGATATGAAGACCACCAGCACTATCAAGAGGACACACCGTGGAGGTGATGCTGATATGAAGACCACCAGCATTATCAAGAGGAGACACCGTGGAGGTGATGCTGATATGAAGACCACCAGTATTATCAAGAGGACACACCGTGGAGGTGATGCTGATATGAAGACCACCAGCACTATCAAGAGGACACACCGTGGAGGTGATGCTGATATGAAGACCACCAGCATTATCAAGAGGAGACACCGTGGAGGTGATGCTGATATGAAGACCACCAGCATTATCAAGAGGACACACCGTGGAGGTGATGCTGATATGAAGACCACCAGCATTATCAAGAGGAGACACCGTGGAGGTGATGCTGATATGAAGACCACCAGCATTATCAAGAGGACACACCGTGGAGGTGATGCTGATATGAAGACCACCAGCATTATCAAGAGGACACAACGTGGAGGCGATGTTGATATGAAGACCACCAGCACTATCAAGAGGACACAACGTGGAGGCGATGTTGATATGAAGACCACCAGCATTATCAAGAGGACACACCGTGGAGGTGATGCTGATATGAAGACCACCAGCACTATCAAGAGGACACACCGTGGAGGTGATGCTGATATGAAGACCACCATCATTATCAACAGGACACACCGTGGAGGTGATGCTGATATGAAGACCACCAGCATTATCAAGAGGACACAACGTGGAGGTGATGCTGATATGAAGTCCACCAGCAGTATCAAGAGGACATACCGTGGAGGTGATGCTGATATGAAGACCACCAGTATTATCAAGAGGACACACCGTGGAGGTGATGTTGATATGAAGACCATCAGCATTATCAAGAGGACACAACGTGGAGGCGATGTTGATATGAAGACCACCAGCATTATCAAGAGGACACAACGTGGAGGCGATGTTGATATGAAGACCACCAGCACTATCAAGAGGACACACCGTGGAGGTGATGCTGATATGAAGACCACCAGCATTATCAAGAGGAGACACCGTGGAGGTGATGCTGATATGAAGACCACCAGTATTATCAAGAGGACACACCGTGGAGGTGATGCTGATATGAAGACCACCAGCACTATCAAGAGGACACACCGTGGAGGTGATGCTGATATGAAGACCACCAGCATTATCAAGAGGAGACACCGTGGAGGTGATGCTGATATGAAGACCACCAGCATTATCAAGAGGACACACCGTGGAGGTGATGCTGATATGAAGACCACCAGCATTATCAAGAGGAGACACCGTGGAGGTGATGCTGATATGAAGACCACCAGCATTATCAAGAGGACACACCGTGGAGGTGATGCTGATATGAAGACCACCAGCATTATCAAGAGGACACAACGTGGAGGCGATGTTGATATGAAGACCACCAGCACTATCAAGAGGACACAACGTGGAGGCGATGTTGATATGAAGACCACCAGCATTATCAAGAGGACACACCGTGGAGGTGATGCTGATATGAAGACCACCAGCACTATCAAGAGGACACACCGTGGAGGTGATGCTGATATGAAGACCACCATCATTATCAACAGGACACACCGTGGAGGTGATGCTGATATGAAGACCACCAGCATTATCAAGAGGACACAACGTGGAGGTGATGCTGATATGAAGTCCACCAGCAGTATCAAGAGGACATACCGTGGAGGTGATGCTGATATGAAGACCACCAGTATTATCAAGAGGACACACCGTGGAGGTGATGTTGATATGAAGACCATCAGCATTATCAAGAGGACACAACGTGGAGGCGATGTTGATATGAAGACCACCAGCACTATCAAGAGGACACACCGTGGAGGTGATGCTGATATGAAGACCACCAGTATTATCAAGAGGAGACACCGTGGAGGTGATGTTGATATAAAGACCACCAGCACTATCAAGAGGACACACCGTGGAGGTGATGCTGATATGAAGTCCACCAGCATTATCAAGAGGACACAACGTGGAGATGATGTTGATATGAAGACCACCAGCATTATCAAGAGTACATACCGTGGAGGTGATGTTGATATAAAGACCACCAGCAGTATCAAGAGGACACACCGTGGAGGTGATGCTGATATGAAGACCACCAGCATTATCAAGAGGACACACCGTGGAGGTGATGCTGATATGAAGACCACCAGCATTATCAAGAGGACACACCGTGGAGATGATGCTGATATGAAGACCACCAGCATTATCAAGAGGACACACCGCGGAGGTGATGCTTATATGAAGACCACCAGCATTATCAAGAGGACACAACGTGGAGGTGATGCTGATATGAAGACCACCAGCATTATCAAGAGGACATACCGTGGAGGTGATGCTTATATGAAGACCACCAGCATTATCAAGAGGACATACCGTGGAGGTGATGCTGATATGAAGACCACCAGCATTATCAAGAGGACATACCGTGGAGGTGATGCTGATATGAAGACCACCAGCATTATCAAGAGGACACAACGTGGAGGTGATGCTGATATGAAGACCATCAGCATTATCAAGAGGGCATACCGTGGAGGTGATGCTGATATGAAGACCACCAGCATTATCAAGAGGACACAACGTGGAGGTGATGCTGATATGAAGACCACCAGCATTATCAAGAGGACATACCGTGGAGGTGATGCTGATATGAAGACCACCAGCATTATCAAGAGGACACAACGTGGAGGTGATGCTGATATGAAGACCATCAGCATTATCAAGAGGACATACCGTGGAGGTGATGCTGATATGAAGACCACCAGCATTATCAAGAGGACACAACGTGGAGGTGATACTGATATGAAGACCACCAGCACTATCAAGAGGACATACCGTAGAAGTGATGATGATTTGAAGACCACCAGTATTATCAAGAGGACTTACCGCGGAATTGATGATGATTTGAAGACCACCAGTATTATCAAGAGGACACACCGTGGAGGTGATGCTGATATGAAGATCACCAGTATTATCAAGAGGACACATCGTGGAGATGATGCTGATATGAAGACCATCAGCACTATCAAGAGGACACATCGTGGAGGTGATGCTGATATGAAGACCACCAGCACTATCAAGAGCACACACCGTGGAGGTGATGCTGATATGAAGACCACCAGCATTATCAAGAGGACACATCGTGGAGGTGATGCTGATATGAAGACCACCAGCATCATCAAGAGGACATACCGTGGAGGTGATGTTGATATGAAGACCACCAGCACTATCAAGAGGACACATCGTGGAGGTGATGCTGATGTGAATGCAGCCATCAAACAGAACAACGAGGAAATAATGTAAGTGACGACCATGCCACGATGAGGATGAAACACTGAGGTGTAGCTACAAGCACCATATTCTTGAATACGTGATACTAGGGTTGAAGGTTGATGACACTTGGTAACTTGAGATACATTTTTGATGGAAACCAACAGACATCATCCGGGTGAACTACATACTTATATATGGCAATACGAAACAAGAGAAACGAGGAGGAGAAGAAGGTCAGAAAAACAGAAGTGAATCCGTTTGGACTTGTTGGGATGTGCACATATTGTTATCAATAAACTGTTAAAAAATACTCAAGAGCTGTTTTTATTCATAAAATGTGGACATCTCTTTGGGCATGCCACTTGCAAATATAGGAAATGGTTTAAGCAATATCACTCAATGCGAAGTTGAATTTGTTATCATTCGCCTCTTATATAGTTTTTCGAAAATAAAAAATCTCAAATACAGTTTCACTGTTTGTTCTTTTCAAGTATTCATTTCAGAAACAAATTGTCTTCTTGTCTTACTAAAATGTTGATGATTTGAGATAAATATTCACACGTTATTCATAATTTTCTCGGTATATATAGTAACAAATATTGTAACACCTTGATTTAGACTTAGACCAGTGCTTGGAAAGATTTAGATTCAAATATCTAAATGAATCAATCGTCATATAAATTATTTTATGTAGTGACTATTTTTGTAGTTACACAATCCATACTGACCAGATTTTATCATTTGATTAACCTCAATTGAATAACACATTTTAAAAATATTATGTCTCTGAACGTTCATACTGCTTGAATTATTTACTTCTCGTAAAAAGGCACTTACTAAAAATGTCCTTTATCCATCAAAAGGAATTGATAAGAAATACATTCCATTTAGAAAGTGAACAAATATAACATGACTATATTTGGGATAACAGTACCTTCAATAGTACATTTTTGTACTTTTTCGGGGCGAGTCCCTTGCGGCATTTAAGGGATGGGATTCGAACCCACACCCTCAGAGTACGGAAACTATCGCCAGCACTGACCGTACCAGCAGCTTACCACACAACCATTTTGCCTCGACTAGTCAATGTTCCAGGATAACTGTATTGGACATAGCTGGAGAGTCATACCAGTTTATTAAAAAATAGAGCCACGGGCTCTATATATCATGAGGGTTTATATTGTTTCTTGTTGAAGACTGAAACAGATTGTTCCCTAGATTCAAATGGTGTAGACATTTTTTCCATATGATTTTAAATGGTGAGAGACAAAGAGAGAGGCAGATAGGGAGGGAAAGAGGGATAGCTCTCACAATGAGGCTGACTGACCACCTGCACATTATGTAACCTGCAGTTCTGTTTACAAGTTGTTTCAGCATAGCATAAAATGAGACCTAGCATAATATATTTATGCCTTTATGTCTTTTTTTCACTTAGTACTGCTCTTACAGGCTCAGCATTTGTATGAAAGTTGAAACTTACACTCATTTACTCTCAAGTCATTTATTATCAAAACAATATAAGCGAAATATAACCCAATGGAATAACCAAAGCCTAAAGAATGTTGAAAAACACTACCCCCCAAGACTAACAGAGCAGGGCAGATCCAAAATAGTCAAAAATCAAATAACACATGGAATTCATCTTCAGCATTACCTGAATTACAGTTTTTATGAATATATTCATCATTATCAAAAAAAGCTTCATGTCTTCCTGAAAAGAATAATTCTGAAGTCATGGAAACCAATTCTTAATTCATATAAGGCCATATCGTCTAAATTTATAATATAAAACTCGGGCTACAATAACGATTTATGGGAGGAATAATCCTCTAAATATATTGAATTACTTATTGACATAGATCATTCTTGGAAATAAATATTGTTTGGACGTTATTTAAAATAAAATTTAAAAACATTTTCATTTCTATCATTCTATCATTGCTCTATATAAGAAGGGCAAGGTAAAGGTGATTTAGATCATGGCCTGAGAGGTCTTTATTTGAGGCCACAGGGTCAATAAATCTACAGTTAAGAATCCCCATTGGCTAAATATTATGTACATAACTTTTCAGTTTTCTAGGCCTTTCATCTTAAAGAAGAAGATGAAAACAAGTTTTATGTCATGACCTGTGATATTCTTATTTCAGGCCACAAAATCTGCAATTGATATTCCCCATTGGCTAAATATTCTGTACACAACTTTTCAGTTTTCTAGGAATTTTCGTCTTTAGGAAGAAGATCTTAGGTAATGGCCGGTGAGGACATTATTTGGTGCCACAGGGTCACACCATCTACAATTTAGAATCCCTAATGGCTAAAGAGTCTGCACACAACAGTTCAGCTTTCTAGGTCTTTTCCATCTGGAGAAGGAGATGAAAATGGGTTATTTGGTCATGGCCTGTGAGGCCCTTATTTGGGACACATGGTTAACAAATCTACACTTTAGAATCTCAATTGGCTAAATATTCTGCACACAATCAATCTTAATAAACTTAGATCAACAGTTTTTTATATTTGGTTATAATGTTGTTAAATATAAAACTGTTGATCTATTTAGATTGGCACATAATATTTCAGCCTTCTACGTCTTTGGGTGTAGATAAATACTTAGCTTAGTTGCAGTGTTTGTATTGGATATCAAGAGGTTGAACATATGAATTTTGGAAATAAAAAGTACTTGTGAGGTATGAATTATAGGCGTTGCATAAAAATAGCAAATATTCATATCAATATATCCAGGGCAGATTTTACAACTGAACTGACCTAGAAAAAGTATGGTACCTTCCCGTTTCGATGTTAATAGTGTGAAAACTACAACGGAAATGAGCAAACACAATTCTAAAGTGATCATAAGTATGGTTCAGTGGTGAAAACTGTCATAAAATTACTGAAGAAAATCAGCTTAGATCTATTCCGCAATTCCGTTCAATCTATATTCAAAGTTTGCCAAATATGAAAAGAAAATCGACACTTCTATTTCTAGATAGCCACGTTTAGTTACGGGCTTTCTCCCTGCAACAATACTAGCATCCACGATATAAGTGAAATACTCTTGAAATACTCTTTAACCCCAACTCACCTCACCTCAAAGCAAACAGGGAGGATGTGAAGCGAAGTTTTGTATATTTTTTCGAACGCAACAATATTTAACATGAGCACCTATCAATGTCAGCTTTAGAACTATCAAATATAGTCTTCTTAGATCACATAATATAAATAACAGAAAGAAAGAATAGTATTTTATGTTTTATTACATTGACATTTACTTTCTTTTCCTACTCCTCAAGTGTCTAATTTTCCTCATTGTCTTCCTGGTGTTTTCCTGTAACCTTCCTTTATAACAAGCTTCAATTCAATCCTTTGATTCTCCCAGTATGATGTATGAGCCATTATACAGACTACTTCCATTGTGAGGGCACTTGTCTTTAACCCCACCGCATGTACATCCATTGTTCATGTTATGAAGTCAGGAGGATGCTACGTGTACATTGATGTAACTACAATAATGGTCTCATGTCGCCATCCTGTGTCCTCAAGTGGTCCTCGTGTCATGTCGCCATCCTGTGTCCTCAGGATTATTTATGATGATACTACAACCATGTACTTTCCTTTTCTCTGTAGATGACTATGGCTGTATCAAGTTGATGTGCCACCATCAAGATTCGCCTCGACACTGTTGGTTGTCTTCACGTCATGGTTTCAGTCGGGTTTCCTCGATGGTGGGCCTTACAGGAGAACTCAAATGATGGTTTCATATCATTCATCATTTCATGTAGGCAGATAAGATCAAACACCACTGCCACGTATCTGTAAATAAAAAGCTCTAATGTGAATACTTTGTTAACCAAGATCTTATTTATGTTTGTTCTATCAATGTGAATATCAAATCCAGCTCTCTCTCTGTTGAAACAGATCAGAACAAGGAATAGTTGTTGTCTCATTTATCATTTCAGAATATGTTGTAACGTTTCTGTCAAAATGTGGACACGTCATATAAACAGTTATACACAAAACTGGAAATGTTGGAACTCACTTGTGTAAGAATAAATAGTTGGGGTTTTAAGATAGTTAACCCAAACCTTCCCTTTAAGCATCCAAAGAGCATACTGACAAGATTTTCTGAGAATGAATATAAAATTTTGGCTGCAAAAACTGTAGATCAATCTCACCTCACTAAGCAGTTTCTCTACTGGTTTCTTCTCACTATATGTTGATGCAGATTCTAGAAGTGTTCTCAGTTGACCTTGATCGTTCAGACGTCTGGCGTAATCCCAGCATGCTTTGTAAAGATCTCTCAACCCAAACTCAGAGGCTGCACACATTAGTCCTGTTAAAGACAAAAGACAAAATGGTGATTTTAACTGAATGTCCATTGGTAAGTTCAGCTGTAATTGGACTTATTGACATTAACGTCTTGTGTATTCCTTTTACAACATTAAAACCATTGTTCTTTCTTGAAATTGTGTTCTATCTTGTGGAAATAACAGAACAATAATCACTTTATATGTAACGGGTATACAATGGCAATAAATTCACATTAGTATTCAGAAATAAATTACCTTGAGAAGTACTCGGTTTGACTGTCAATCGACCACAATGCAGGAAAGAAATCAGAGCACTGAAGACTTCAGCATCATAATCAGGAACTCTTATTTCAAGTTTTGAGGACGCAGTCTTCTTATTTTTCTTCTTGCTCTTTGATTTACTCTTGCTTGACATGGACTCCTCCATTTCTCGTTGATGGTGAAGAAACATCTGGTACAATATTCTGAACAAAAATAAACCTTAATGAATATATTGAAATCATTAACATTCGTCTATATGAATAAGTGATATTGTTTATGATAACTCTCATAGACATTTCTAATGATGGACACTGAAGGTAGTGACGACAAATTTTCATGCGGAAATGTATTTCAAACTTTAGGATAGTTAAAGATAATTGAAAAACATATATACCTGCTTCTGGTAGCAATTACAGCTTTAACGCCATACACGGGAATCTGATCGTGACCCACAAGAAAAGTGACGTCACACATCTCTGGCATGCTGAGAATGAGTTGGAGACTATCACACAGTGAGTCTGTGTTGCTGTACACCATAGTCTCTGAGGGCATGCTGGGTAACGTCATCGTTTTTTGTGCTGGACTAGGAGGAAAACTGGAGCTGGAATCTCCAGATTCATAGCCAGAAGAAAACGAATCTGAAATAACAAGGAAATATTCAAATGAGACACTGAGACAATATTTGGAAAAAGGAAAATTTCTGCCATAGGCCAAACAATAAAATTGTTGCAAGATGTAAAGGGTAAACGGTCACAAATAGTGAAATATAAAACAAAACAATGCAAATGTGTCTTGATGATCAATGAACATTTAAAGAGATGTTTAAATCTTAGAGAAATGATACGTTACGTTACCTTCAAAGGAGAAACTGTCAGCAGCCACACTGTGGTCCAGGAAAACGTTGTCAAGAAGACAAGTCTGAGAGTTGAATCGCTTCATGATGTGAGAGAGACAGATCAGGTACTGATGTTAATGTTTACCAAATTGATAAGTGTGGATTAACTCGACTCAGGTTTTCTATATATACGTTCACATAATGACATGAAGTACTTTAAATCGCAAGGAAAACATGCCAATGGGAGACTGAAACTGATATCCATCAATTAGGCTCAGTTAAACAAATAAGCTTTAGTTGACACAAGAATAGGCAGTCGCTTTAACAAGCCGTGAAGACTTAATTAGCCCTTGTTAAGCCAGAATTGGTTTCTAATTGATTCACTTTTCAAACGTTTATCTCAACATTAATTAACCAACTTAAATTACATTCCAGTTAAGACGTTTCAACTGTAATTACAACAAAATGCTTCAATGTTGCAGTTACCTTATATAAACAGCAATTAAAGTATAGTAAAAGACAGTAGTTTAATGACCATCTTACATCACATCAGAAACTTAATGATCATGATACACTACTGACTGATATTAAAATCCATAATAATAAGAGTGCCTAACTTGGTATGTATTTATTTTATCTATATATTTATTCGAATGGGGTTTTATCAAATTGCAAAAGATACAAAATTCCAAGATATGAATTATGTTACACCAGCCTATTTCAAGATTAAAGAAATTGGATTTCTCAACTGCATGCTAAATATGACACAACATGAACATTTAATAAGAGATTAACTTTCCTCAATGGCAAAGGAACGAACAGAAATCACCTGAGTGTTTACACAAGCGAATTTCCCCTTATTGTCTTTGAAATTAGATTTTAATTGATGTCATTTGCTCCCATTGTTCATTAACGGCATCCGATTAACACCATTTGTGTTGCATGGTAAACAGTTCGGTTGTGTAAACATCCTGATAAAGATATGTAAACGAAAATAAAACCAAGAAACCGCAAAGAAAAAATTGCATATCACAACATGGTGCATAGTTTGTTGTTAAGAAGATTAAAGAGTATGTCTGTGATTTCAGGACATAAAAGAACACATCCCTGCATGTATAAGAAACAGATTTTTATTTTTTTGTTACACCAGCATATTTAAAGATAAAAGAAATTGGATATTTTACCAGTAAGGCTTAATGCATACAAGATCTATACTTGTTCATACGTATTTTGTTCTGAAATGAAATATCAGATTAACATGGCAATTATTATCATACTATACATATACATGGCAATTTAATTTCAGGTTAATTAATTACCTGGCAAAGGAAACGAACAGCAATGATTGAGTGTTTACACAGCAAATATTGCCTAAGTGCCTTTTCAAAAGTTTTTAATTAATGTCACTTGCTCCCATCGTTCATTAACGACTTTCGATTAACACCATTTGTGTTGCATTCGGTGCATTGTGTTCGGTTGTGTAAACATCTTTATAAAGTGAGTGTATATATTCCAGTTTCTTAAAATCTTTAAATGAAACTATAACCAAGAATTTACAAAGAATAAATGATGTATCACAAGGTGGTGCAATGTTTGTTGTTATAAAGATTGAAGTTAAAAACAAATCCATACATTCGGTTAATGAGCTTCCTGAACGTGACATTGTTAATTAACAAGATTAGACAACGAGATTTACAATTAACCAGTCAGTGTCACAATTAGCTTGGACTTGTACAAACAATAGAAGGGGTCGTAAAACTAATCCTATTACAATCTGTGTCAACTCGCTCTGTGTGCAACATTTACTCTCACGTCTGGAGCAATAAATGACATTTTTAGGACAACATATAAAGGAGTGTTAGTCAAGTTTTCTTCATTCCAACAGTACACTTCAGTTGAAAATACGACACACGTACAATACCATAGGAAAGATGAACCGAGTTGATTCCCAAGCTTGCCTTCTCAATAATGGATTTGATGATGGAGAACTTGAAGGTAAAATCCTGAACATTTACTTTGTTCTAGGTGTTTATGTCTTATGAATAATGATAACCCTTTATGCATAGAGAGGGTAGAAAATAAAATAAGTTGAACATATATAGTTCACCAAACTCATTTGAATTTTCCCTATTTGTTATTACAAACGATTACACTTTTTGAATAAACACTGAGAAATATCAGTGTCTCATTTGAATATTTCCTTGTCATTTCAGATTCGTTTTCTTCTGGCTATGAATCTGGAGATTCCAGCTCCAGTTCTCCTCCTAGTCCAGCACAAAAACCGAGGACGTTACCCAGCATGCCCTCAGAGACTATGGTGTACAGCAACACAGACTCACTGTGTGATAGTCTCAAGCTCATTCTCAGCATGCCAGAGATGTGTGACGTCACTTTTCTTGTGGGTCACGATCAGATTCCTGTGTATGGAGTAAAAGCTGTAATTGCTACCAGAAGCAGGTATATATGTTTTTCAATTATCTTTAACTATCCTAAAGTTTGAAATACATTTCCGCATGAAAATTTGTCGTCACTACCTTCAGTGTCCATCATTAGAAATGTCTATGAGAGTTATCATAAACAATATCACTTATTCATATAGACGAATGTTAATGATTTCAATATATTCATTAAGGTTTATTTTTGTTCAGAATATTGTACCAGATGTTTCTTCACCATCAACGAGAAATGGAGGAGTCCATGTCAAGCAAGAGTAAATCAAAGAGCAAGAAGAAAAATAAGAAGACTGCGTCCTCAAAACTTGAAATAAGAGTTCCTGATTATGATGCTGAAGTCTTCAGTGCTCTAATTTCCTTCCTGCATTGTGGTCGAGTGATAGTCAAACCGAGCACTGCTCCAGGTAATTTGGATTAATACTGCTTTAGATATTCATAATTGTTGTTTCATAATTTAAATCCCTCAGCACAGGCATGTTAAATGTATCACTCTTATACTCTTGTACATCCAAGTTTAAAGTTGTTACTCCCTGCAATTGACTTCTATTTTATAATCTTTTCTCTTGTCAGTTTAAAATTTAAAGTTGCAGTCTTTTTAACTTTTAATGTTTCAGAAAAGTTTTTTTTCAACTGCATGTATACATCAACATCAATTGTAATTTCAGACAAGGTTTTAACAATACACAATAATGTTAACTGTTCGATTCTATCACAGGACTCTTGTGTGCATCCTCCGAATTTGGTTTGAGGGACCTTTACAAAGCATGCTGGGAGTTTGTCGGACGTCTGAAAGGTCAAGGTCAAATGAGAACACTTCTAGAATCTGCATCAACGTACAGTGAAAGGAAACCAGTAGAGAAACTGCTTAGTGAGGTGAGATTGATTTACAGTCTTCATAATCAAATACAGTTATGTATTCATTCAGTGACAATATCTGTTCATTTTATACACATAATGTTTACATAATTGTGTAATGTTAAATACATTCTTGAACTTGTTATCAAAAGTGACCCAGAACTAATATTCAGGCAAACATTTCTGTTGCAGATACACATCACTTGTCCATGAAACATGAAACATGAAACGACATGAAACGTAATATCAAATCATCTCATATGTTCTCCTGGTGAGAACCATGAAGATGAAACATCATGGAGACAAAGCTGAAACCATGGAAACCAGCATCACCAAAATGAAACGCTATGGAGGTGATGCTGATATGAAGACAACCAGCATTATCAAGAGGACACACCATGGAGGTGATCCTGATATGAAGACCACCAGCATTATCAAGAGGCCACACCGTGGAGATGATGCTGATATTGATGCCGCCATCAAGCAGAACAACGAGGAAACAATGCAAGTGATCACCATGCCACGATGAGGATGAAACACTGAGGTGTAGCTACAACTTCCATCTTCTTGAATACGTGATACCAGGGTTGAAGGTTGATGCCACTTGGTAACTTGAGATACATTTGTGATGGAAACCAACAGACATCATCCAGGTGAACTACATACTTATATATGTCAATACGAAACAAGAGAAACGAGGAGGAGAAGAAGGTCAGAAAAACAGAAGTGAATCCGTTTGGACGTGTTGTGATGTGCACATATTGTTATCAATAAACTGTTAAAAAATACTCAAGAGTTGTTTTTATTCATAAAATTGGGATATCTCTTTTGGCATGCCACTTGCAAATATAGGAACTGGTTTAAGCAATATCACACAATGCGAAGTTGAATTTTTAATCATTCTTGTCCTACTAAAATGTTGACGATTTGAGATAAATATTCACACGTTATTCATAATCTTCTCGGTGCATATTGTAACAATTATTGTAACACCTTGATTTAGACTAGTGCTTGGAAAGATTTAGATTCAAATATCTAAATGAATCAATCGTCATATAAATTATTTGATGTAGTGACTATTTTGTTAGTTAAAATTAATTTCTTGAAACAATTTAGCATTTTATTGAAAACATTGTGATAGAAACATTCAATAGAAAATACCTATTGTTCTTGAATTCAAACAACACTATTAAATGCAAGTTTCAGTTCTTGAAATCAACATTCTTGTTATGAAGTTTACATTCATCATGTTATCAGAATACAAGAACATATCGATGGTCAAAGTTTAATCAAAAATTGTGACAGTTTTGTTGACAAAGATTCACACAATCCATACTGACCAGATTTTATCATTTGGTAAACCTCAACTGAATTACACATTTTAAATTTTTTTATGTCTTTGAACGTTCATACTGCTTTAATTATTTACTTCTCGCAAAAGGCACTTACTAAAATTGTAATTTATCCATCAAAAGGAATTGATTAGAAATACATGCCATTTAGAAAGTGGACAAATATGACTATATTTGGGATAACAATACCTTCAATAATACATTTTTGTACTTTTTCGGGATGAGCCTTGCGGGATTAAGGGACGGGATTCGAACCCACACCCTCAGAGTAAGGCAACTATCGCTAGCACTGACCGTACCAGCGGCTTACCACACGACCATTTTGCCTCGACTAGTCAATGTTCCAGAATAACTGTACTGGACATAGCTGGAGAGTGTATTAAAAATTAGAGCCATGGGCTCTGTAGATCATAGGGTTTACATTGTTTCTTGTTGAAAACTGAAACAGATTGTTCCCTAGATAAAGTAAAATCCCTTCATATCCTTGAAAAATTCCATGATCAACAACAGTTTTCAGTCACTGCATAAAAATCATGACTTGAAACTTCATTTAGAGGAAATTGGTTGTCCAAGTATAACACTTCCTGAACAATCTTGAAGAGATGGTGACTTTTCGAATTCAAATGGTGTAGACATTTGTTTCCATATGATATAAAATGGTGAGAGACAGAGAGGGCGGGAAAGAGGGAGAGCTCTCACAATGAGACTGACTGACCATCTTCACATTATGTAACATGCTGTTCTGTTTACAAGTTGTTTCAGCATAGCATAAAATGAGACCTAGCATAATATATGTATGCATTTATGTTTTTTTTCTCACTTAGTACTGCTCTTAAAGGCTCAGCATTTGTATGAAAGTTGAAACTTACACTCATTTTCTCTCAAGTCATTTATTATCAAAACAATATAAGCGAAATATAACCCAATGGAATAACCAAGGCCTAAAGAATGTTGAAAAACACTACCCCCTAAGACTAACAGAGCAGGGCAGATCCAAAATAGTCAAAAATCAAATAACACATGGAATTCATCTTCAGCATTACCCGAATTACAGTTTTTATGAATATATTCATCATTATCAAACAAAGCTTCATTTCTTTTTGAAAAAGATAATTCTGAAGTCATGGAAACAAATACTTAATTCATATAAGGCCATATCTTCTAAATTTATAATATAAAACTCGGGCTCCAATAACGATTTATGGGAGGAATAATACTCTAAATATCTTTAATTACTTACTGACATAGACCATTCTTGGAAAAAAATATCTTTTAGACGTTGTTTAAAATAAAATTAAAAAGCATTTTCATGTCTATCCTTCTATCATTGCTCTATATAAGAAGGGCAAGGTAAATGTGATTTAGATCATGGCCTGAGAGGTCTTTATTTGAGGCCACAGGGTCAATAAATCTACAGTTAAGAATCCCCATTAGCTAACTATGCTGAACACAACTTTTCAGTTTTCTAGGCCTTTTCATCTTGGAGAAGAAGATGAAAAAAATTGTTAGGTCATGGCCTTTGATATTCTTATTTCAGGGCACCAAATCTACAATTGAGATTTCCCATTGGCTTAATATTATTTACATTAACTATCCAGTTTTCTAGGCCTTTTCGTATTGGGAAAGAAGATTTTAGGTCTTGGCCTGTGAGGCCCTTATTTGGTGACACAGGGTCACACCATCTACACTTTAGAATCCCTAATGGCTAAAGAATCTGCGCACAACTTTTCAGCTTTCTAGGTCTTTTCATTCTGGAGAAGGAGATGGAAATATGTTATTAGGTCATGGCCTGTAAGGCCCTTATTTGGGGCCACATGGTTAATCTACAATTTAGAATCCCCATTGGCTAAAGAGTCTGCACACAATCAAGAGATTGAAAACATGAATTTTTTTAATAAAAAGTACTTGTGAGGTATGAATTATAGGCGTTGCATAAAAATAGCAAATATTCATATCAATATATCCACGGCAGATTTAACAACTGAGCTGACCTAGAAAAAGTATGGTACCTTCCCGTTTCGATGTTAATAGTGTGAAAACTACAACGGAAATGAGCAAACTCAATTCTAAAGTGATCATAAGTATGGTTCAGTGGTGAAAACTGTCATAAAATAACTGAAGAAAATCAGCTTAGAACTATTCCGCAATTCCGTTCAATCTATATTCAAAGTTTGCCAAAAATGAAAAGAAAATCGACACTTTGGGAGCAAAACTGTAAGAGCAGCGATTTAATTTTGAATACCCTGTTAGTCTTGCTTGTTGTATGGCTTAGAAGTATTGGGTTTTAAAAATGCGGATGTAATCGGAAAAGATCACATGTAACTCGTAACCGGTATTCAAACAAAGTGTGAAACCATTCCCTTGTCCAAAAATGTCACTGTGAATCAACATTTTCAAATGATCTTTCCATTGAACCTTTTATCATATACTGATTTGAATTAAATTAGCACTTTCAATTCGGACACATATAATCCATATCAATGCATTCAACTCATAGCACAGTGGTTAGTGCGTTCGTCTTCGGATCAAGAGGTCCGTGGTTCGAATTCCGCCAATAGAGAACTGTTCTACACACATTAAGGTTTGTGTGCTATGCTACATTGAATTTCATTGTAGTACCACCCACCGTTCCAGCCGATGCTCGAAGGTTCCACCGAAATGCATAGCCACGTGGAGTTACGGGCTTTCTCCCTGCAACAATACTAGCATCCATGATATAAGTGAACTACTCTTGAAATACTCTTTAACTCCAACTCACCTCGTCTCAAAGCGAACAGGGAGGATGAGAAGCGAAGTTTTGTATATTTTTTCGAACGCTATAATATTTAACATGAGCACCTATCAATATCAGCTTTAGAACTATCAAATATAGTCTCGATCACAGAATATAAATAACAAAAAGAAAGAATAATATTTTATGTTTTATTACATTTACTTGCTTTTCCTACTGCTCAATTGTCTTATTTTCCTCATTGTCTTCCTTGGTGTTTTCCTGTAACCTTCCTATATAACAAGCTTCAATTCAATCCTTTGACTCTCCCAATATGATGTATGAGCCATTATACAGACTACTTCCCTTGTGAGGGCACTTGTCTCGCATGTACATCCAATGGTTCATGTTATGAAGTCAGGAGGATGCTTCGTGTACATTGATGTAACTACAATGATGGTCCTCGTGTCATGTCGCCATCCTGTGTCCTCAGGTGGTCCTCGTGTCATGTCGCCATTCTGTGTCCTCAGGATTCTTTATGATGATACTACAACCATGTACTTTCCTTTTCTCTGTAGATGACTATGGCTGTATCAAGTTGATGTGCCACCATCAAGATTCGCCTCGACACTGTTGGTTGTCTTCACGTCATGGTTTCAGTCGGGTTTCCGTGATGGTGGGCCTTTCAGGAGAACTCAAATGATGGTTTCATATCATTCATCATTTCATGTAGGCAGATTAGATCAAACACCACTGCCACGTATCTGTAAATAAAAAGCTTTAACATGAATACTAGTTCTTATTTATGTTTGTTCTATCAATTTGAATATCAATTCCAGCTCCCTCTGTTGAAACAGATAAGATCAAGGAATAGTTGTTGTCTCATTTATCATTTCAGAATATGTTGTAACGTTTCTGTCAAAATGTGGACACGCAATTTAAACCGGTATACACAAATCTGAAAGTTTAAATGGTTGGAACTCACTTGTGTAAGAATAAACAGTTGGGTTTTTTTTTAAAGATAGTTAACCCAAAGCGTTCCCTTTAAGCATTCAAAGAGCACACTCACAAGATTATCTGAGAATGAATATAACATTTGACTGCAAAACTGTAGATCAATCTTACCTCACTAAGCAGTTTCTCTACTGGTTTCTTCGCACTGTACATTGATGCAGATTCTAGAAGTTTTCTCAGTTGACCTTGATCGTTCAGACGTCTGGCGTAATCCCAGCATGCTTTGTAAAGATCTCTCAACCCAAACTCAGAGGCTGCACACATTAGTCCTGTTAAAGACAAAAGACCATCTAGAAAATGGTGATTTAAACTGAATGTCCATCAATTAGTTCAGCTGTAATTGGACTTATAGACATTAAAACCAGTGTTCTTCCTTGAAATTGTGTTCTATCTTGTGGAAATAACAGAATAATAATCACTTTATCATGACAATGAATCCACATTAGTATTCAGAAATAAATTACCTGGAGCAGTGCTCGGTTTGACTGTCACTCGACCACAATGCAGGAAGGAAATTAGAGCACTGAAGACTTCAGCATCATAATCAGGAACTCTTATTTCAAGTTTTGAGGACACGCTCTTCTTATTTTTCTTCTTGCTCTTTGATTTACTCTTGCTTGACATGGACTCCTCCATTTCTCGTTGATGGTGCAGAAACATCTGGTAGAATATCCTGAACCAAAATAAACCTTAATGAATATCCTGAAATCATTTACATTCGTCTATAATACTATGTGAGATTTTTTATGACTCATAGACATTTCTAAAGATAGACAATGAAGGTAGTGATGACAGGTTTTCATGCAGAAATGTTTTGCAAACTTTAGGATAGTTAAAGATAATTGAAAAACATATATACCTGCTTCTGGTAGCAATTATAGCTTTAACGCCATACACGGGGATCTGATCGTGACCCACAAGAAAAGTGACGTCACACATCTCTGGCATGCTGAGAATGAGCTGGAGACTATCACACAGTGAGTCTGTGTTGCTGTACACCATAGTCTCAGAGGGCATGCTGGGTAACGTCCTCGGTTTTTGTGCTGGACGAGGAGGAGAACTGGAGCTGGAATCTCCAGATTCATAGCCAGAAGAAAACGAATCTGAAATAATAAGGAAATATTCAAATGAGACACTGAGACAATATTTGGAAAAGGGAAAATTTCTGCCATAGGCCAAACAATACAATTGTTGCAAGATGTAAAGGGTAAACGGTCACAAATAGTGAAATATAAAACAAAACAATGCAAATGTGTTCTGAAGATCAATCAACATTTAAAGAGATGTTTAAATCTTAGAGAAATGATATGTTACGTTACCTTCAAAGGAGATACTGTCATCAACCACACTGTGGTCCAGGAAAGCGTTGTCAAGAAGACAAGTTTGAGAGTTGAATCGCTTCATGATGTGAGAGAGACAGATCAGGTACTGATGTTAATGTTTGCTGAATTGAGAAGTATGATTTATCTAGATCCAGGTTTTCTTATATACGTTCAGAGAATGACATGAAGCACTTTAAATCGCAAGGAAAACATGTCAAACGGAAACTGATATCCATCAATTAGGCTCAGTTAAACAAACAAGCTTTAGTTGACACAAGAATAGGCAGTCGCTTTACCAAGCCGTGAAGTCTTAATATGCTCTTGTTAAGCCACAACTGGTTGCTAATTGATTCACTTTTCAAACGTTTATCTCTACATTAATTAACCAACTTACATTACAGTCCAGTTCAGACGCTTCAACTTCAAATGTAATTACAACAAAAGGTTTCAAAGTTGCAGTTACCTTATATTAAACATTAAACAGACAATAGCCATTTCACATCATATCAGAAACTTAATTCACATATACACAATTACTGACTGTAATAAGAGTGACCAACTTGGTATGTATCTATTTTATCTAAATATTTAAACGTGGGGTTAAAACAAATTGCAAAAGATACAAACATGCCTAGATATAAATTTTGTTCACCAGCTTATTTCAAGATTAAAGAAAGATTTTTCAACTGCATACAATATATAACACAACATGAACATTCAATATCAGATGAACTTTCCTCGTTGTTTACAAAAGCAAATGTCCACTTATGTCTGTTAAATCAGATTTTAATTGATGTCATTTGCTCCCATTGTTCATTAACGGCAGCGGATTAACACCATTTGTGTTGCATGGTAAAACAGTTCGGTTGTGTAAACATCCTGATATGTAAGATAAAGATATGTAAATGAAAACAAATCCAAGAAACCGTAAAGAAAACAGGATATATCACAACGTGGTGCATAGTTTGTTGTTGAGAAGTCTGTTTCTGTGATTTCGTGAAATAAAAGAACACATCCATATAAATGATTGAGTGTTTACACAGCAAATATTCTCTAAGTGTCTTTTTCAAAAGATTTAAATTAATGTCACTTGCTCCCATCGTTCATTAACGACATTCGATTAACACCATTTGTGTTGCATTGTGTTCGGTTGTGTAAACATTTTTATAAAGTGAGTGTATATATTCCAGTTTCTTAAAATCTTTAAATGAAAATATAACCTAGAATTTACAAAGAATAAATGATGTATCACAACGTGTTGCATAGTTTGTTGTTATAAAGATTGAAGTTAGGAACAAATCCATAAATACGGTTAATGAGCTTCCTGAAAGTGACATTGTTAATTAACAAGATTGGACAACGAGATTTACAATTAACCAGTCAGTGTCATAATTAGCTTGGACGTGTACAAACAATAGAAGGGGTCGTAAAACTAATCCTACATGTATTACAATCTGTGTCAACTCGCTCTGTGTGCAACATTTACTCTCACGTCTGGAGCAATAAATGACATTTTTAGGACAACATATAAAATGAGTTTTAGTTAAGTTTTTTCATTCCAACAGCAATAGTTACAGATAGTACACACGTACAATACCATAGAAAAGATGAACCGAGTTGATTCTCAAACTTGCCTTCTCAGTAATGGATTTGATGATGGGGAACTTGAAGGTAAAATTCTGAATATTTCTGATTAGTTCTGAGTGTTTATTTCGTATGAATAGTGAATTAACCTGTTTTAACCCTTTATTCGAGGACAGGGTATTAAATAAAGTAAGTTTAACATAAATTCAGTTTTGTATCACCAATCTCTTTGAATTTTCCCCATTTAGATTGCACTATTTAATACACACTGAGAAATATATCTTATTTTTAAATTCAACCTTTCAGATTCGTTTTCTTCTGGCTATGAATCTGGAGATTCCAGCTCCAGTTCTCCTCCTAGTCCAGCACAAAAACCAAGGACGTTACCCAGCATGCCCTCTGAGACTATGGTGTACAGCAACACAGACTCACTGTGTGATAGTCTCCAGCTCATTCTCAGCATGCCAGAGATGTGTGACGTCACTTTTCTTGTGGGTCACGATCAGATTCCCGTGCATGGCGTTAAAGCTGTAATTGCTACCAGAAGCAGGTATATATGTTTTTCAACTATCTTTAACTAACCAAAAGTTTCCAAAACATTTCCGCATGAAAATCTGTCATCACTACCTTCATTGTTCACCATTTGAAATGTCTATGAGAGTTATCACTCATAAAAAATCTCACATAGTATTATAGACGAAAATAAATGAGTTCATGATATTCATTAAGGTTTATTTTTGTTCAGAATATTCTACCAGATGTTTCTTCACCATCAACGAGAAATGGAGGAGTCCATGTCAAGCAAGAGTAAATCAAAGAGCAAGAAGAAAAATAAGAAGACTGTGTCCTCAAAACTTGAAATAAGAGTTCCTGATTATGATGCTGAAGTCTTCAGTGCTTTTATTTCTTTCCTGCATTGTGGTCGAGTGACAGTCAAACCGAGTACTGCACCAGGTAATGTATTTCTTACTGATAAAGCACTGTTATTTCTAATAGATATCTAGATCAACATTTCAAGAATTGATAATGGTTTTAATGAATTAAAAGGAATACATTAACGTCCATGAGTTCAATGACAGCTACACTTTTCAATGGATATTCTGTTTAATTCATCATTATTTAGGTGGTCTATTGTTTTTAACAGGACCCTTGTGTTAAACCTGCAAGTTCGGTTTAAAAAAGCTTCGATTTTAAGACTATTCTTTCTGCAAGTCATAACGATGTTATCTTTTCTCTTATCAGTTCACACGGTAAAGTTGACATCCTAACTTTTGAGACGACTCACTCCGATGTATTCTAATTTATCAGACATGTTAGCATTCAATTATACATCCACTTGAATTATATTTTCAATATTTTCAACAATACACAATGATGTTTCTACCACAGGACTCTTGTGTGCAGCCTCCGAGTTCGGTTTGAGGGACCTTTACAAAGCATGCTGGGAGTATGTCAGACGTCTGAAAGGTCAAGGTCAACTGAGAACACTTCTGAAATCTGTATCAATGTACAGTGAAAAGAAACCAGTAGAGAAACTGCTTACTGAGGTAATATTGATGAATAGCCTTCACAGTCAAATACAGTAATGTATTGATTCACATATCATCTTTGTTAAATCTGTGATCGTATTTTATTTTTATTTTAAACGTATAGATATTCTTGAATTTTGAAATGACACATAACTAATATTCAGAAAAACCCTCTGTTGCAGATACACAGCATTGGGGTTTGAACTTGTCCATATATGTGATCTGGCAAGTTGTACCAAATCATCACATATTTTCTAGTGATGAGAAGTATAATGAAGAAACACCACGGAGACAAGGCTGAAAATCATCACTATGAGACGTTGTCGGGTAGATGCTGATATGAAGACCACAAGCATTATCAAGGAGGCACACCGTGGAGATGATGTTGATATGAAGACCACCAGTATTATCAAGAGGACACAACGTGGAGGTGATGCTGATATGAAGACCACCAGTATTATCAAGAGGACACACCGTGGAGGTGATGCTGATATGAAGACCACCAGTATTATCAAGAGGAGACACCGTGGAGGTGATGCTGATATGAAGACCACCAGCATTATCAAGAGGACACACCGTGGAGGTGATGCGGATATGAAGACCACCAGCATTATCAAGAGGACACACCGTGGAGGTGATGCTGATATGAAGACCACCAGCACTATCAAGAGGACACACCGTGGAGGTGATGCTGATATGAAGACCACCAGCATTATCAAGGGGACATACCGTGGAGGTGATGCTGATATGAAGACCACCAGCATTATCGAGAGGACACACCGTGGAGATGATGCTGATATGAAGACCACCAGCATTATCAAGAGGACACACCGTGGAGATGATGTTGACATGAAGCCCACCAGCATTATCAAGAGGACACACCGTGGAGATGATGCTGATATGAAGCCCATTAGCATTATCAAGGAGGCACACCGTGGAGATGATGCTGATATGAAGCCCACCAGCATTATCAAGGAGACACACCGTGGAGATGATGTTGACATGAAGCCCACCAGCATTATCAAGGAGGCACACCGTGGAGATGATGTTGATATGAAGACCACAAACATCATCAAGGAGGCACACCGTGGAGATGATGCTGATATGAAGACCACAAGCATTATCAAGGAGGCACACCGTGGAGATGATGTTGATATGAAGACCACCAACATCATCAAGGAGGCACACCGTGGAGGTGATGCTGATATGAAGACCACAAGCATTATCAAGGAGGCACACCGTGGAGATGATGTTGATATGAAGACCACCAGCACTATCAAGAGGACACACCGTGGAGATGATGCTGATATGAAGACCACCAGCATTATCAAGGAGGCACACCGTGGAGATGATGTTGATATGAAGCCCACCAGCATTATCAAGGAGGCACACTATGGAGATGATGTTGATATGAAGCCAACCAGCATTATCAAGAGGACACACCGTGGAGATGATGTTGATATGAAGACCACCAGCATTATCAAGGAGGCACACCGTGGAGATGATGTTGATATGAAGCCCACCAGCATTATCAAGGAGGCACACCATGGAGATGATGTTGATATGAAGCCCACCAACATTATCAAGAGGACATACCGTGGAGGTGGTGCTGATATGAAGACCACCAGCATTATCAAGGAGGCACACCGTGGAGATGATGTTGATATGAAGACCACCAGCATTATCATGGAGGCACACCGTGGAGATGATGTTGATATGAAGACCACCAGCATTATCGAGGAGGCACACCGTGGAGATGATGTTGATATGAAGCCCACCAGCATTATCAAGAGGACACACCGTGGAGTTGATGTTGATATGAAGCCCACCAGCATTATCAAGAGGACACACCGTGGAGATGATGTTGATATGAAACCCACCAGCATTATCAAGAGGACACACCGTGGAGATGATGTTGATATGAAGACCACCAGCATTATCAAGAGGACACACCGTGGAGATGATGTTGATATGAAGACTACCAGCATTATCAAGAGGACACACCGTGGAGATGATGTTGATATGAAGACCACCAGCATTATCAAGGAGGCACACCGTGGAGATGATGCTGATATGAAGACCACCAGCATTATCAAGAGGACGCACCGTGGAGATGATGTTGATATGAAGCCCACCAGCATTATCAAGAGGACACACCGTGGAGATGATGTTGATATGAAGCCCACCAGCATTATCAAGAGGACATACCATGGAGATGATGCTGATATGAAGACCACCAGCATTATCAAGAGGACACACCGTGGAGATGATGTTGATATGAAACCCACTAGCATTATCAAGAGGACACACCATGGAGATGATGCTGATACGAAGCCCACCAGCATTATCAAGAGGACACACCGTGGAGATGATGTTGATATGAAGCCCACCAGCATTATCAAGAGGACACACCGTGGAGATGATGTTGATATGAAGACCACCAGCATTATCAAGAGGACACACCGTGGAGATGATGTTGATATGAAGCCCACCAGCATTATCAAGAGGACACACCGTGGAGATGATGTTGATATAAAGACCAACAGCATTATCAAGGAGACACACCGTGGAGATGATGCTGATATGAAGCCCACCAGCATTATCAAGGAGGCACACCGTGGAGATGATGCTGATATGAAGACCACCAGCATTATCAAGAGGACATACCATGGAGATGATGCTGATATGAAGACCACCAGCATTATCAAGAGGACACACCGTGGAGATGATGTTGATATGAAGCCCACCAGCATTATCAAGGAGGCACACCGTGGAGATGATGTTGATATGAAGACCACCAGCATTATCAAGAGGACACACCGTGGAGATGATGTTGATATGAAGACCACCAGCATTATCAAGAGGACATACCGTGGAGATGATGTTGATATGAAACCCACCAGCATTATCAAGAGGACACACCGTGGAGATGATGTTGATAGGAAGACCACCAGCAATATCAAGAGGACACACCGTGGAGATGATGTTGATATGAAGCCCACCAGCATTATCAAGAGGACACACCGTGGAGATGATGTTGATATGAAGCCCACCAGCATTATCAAGGAGACACACCGTGGAGATGATGCTGATATGAAGCCCACCAGCATTATCAAGGAGGCACACCGTGGAGATGATGCTGATATGAAGACCACCAGCATTATCAAGAGGACACACCGTGGAGATGATGTTGATATGAAGCCCACCAGCATTATCAAGAGGACACACCGTGGAGATGATGTTGATATGAAGACCAACAGCATTATCAAGGAGACACACCGTGGAGATGATGTTGATATGAAGCCCACCAGCATTATCAAGGAGGCACACCGTGGAGATGATGTTGATATGAAGCCCACCAGCATTATCAAGAGGACACACCGTGGAGATGATGCTGATATGAGGACCACCAGCATTATCAAGAGGACACACCGTGGAGATGATGTTGATATGAAGCCCACCAGCATTATCAAGGAGGACACACCGTGGAGATGATGTTGATAAGAAGCCCACCAGCATTATCAAGAGGACATACCATGGAGATGATGCTGATATGAAGACCACCAGCATTATCAAGAGGACACACCGTGGAGATGATGCTGATATGAAGCCCACCAGCATTATCAAGAGGACACACCGTGGAGATGATGTTGATATGAAGCCCACCAGCATTATCAAGGAGGCACACCGTGGAGATGATTCTGATTTGAAGACCACCAGCATTATCAAGAGGACATAACGTGGAGATGATGTTGATATGAAGACCACCAGCATTATCAAGAGGACATAACGTGGAGATGATGTTGATATGAAGCCCACCAGCATTATCAAGAGGACACACCGTGGAGATGATGTTGATATGAAGCCCACCAGCATTATCAAGAGGACACACCGTGGAGATGATGTTGATATGAAGACCAACAGCATTATCAAGGAGACACACCGTGGAGATGATGCTGATATGAAGCCCACCAGCATTATCAAGGAGGCACACCGTGGAGATGATGCTGATATGAAGACCACCAGCATTATCAAGAGGACACACCGTGGAGATGATGCTGATATGAAGACCACCAGCATTATCAAGAGGACACACCGTGGAGATGATGCTGATATGAAGACCACCAGCATTATCAAGAGGACACACCGTGGAGATGATGCTGATATGAAGCCCACCAGCATTATCAAGAGGACACACCGTGGAGATGATGTTGATATAAAGACCAACAGCATTATCAAGGAGACACACCGTGGAGATGATGCTGATATGAAGCCCACCAGCATTATCAAGGAGGCACACCGTGGAGATGATGCTGATATGAAGACCACCAGCATTATCAAGAGGACATACCATGGAGATGATGCTGATATGAAGACCACCAGCATTATCAAGAGGACACACCGTGGAGATGATGTTGATATGAAGCCCACCAGCATTATCAAGGAGGCACACCGTGGAGATGATGTTGATATGAAGACCACCAGCATTATCAAGAGGACACACCGTGGAGATGATGTTGATATGAAGACCACCAGCATTATCAAGAGGACATACCGTGGAGATGATGTTGATATGAAACCCACCAGCATTATCAAGAGGACACACCGTGGAGATGATGTTGATAGGAAGACCACCAGCAATATCAAGAGGACACACCGTGGAGATGATGTTGATATGAAGCCCACCAGCATTATCAAGAGGACACACCGTGGAGATGATGTTGATATGAAGACCAACAGCATTATCAAGGAGACACACCGTGGAGATGATGCTGATATGAAGCCCACCAGCATTATCAAGGAGGCACACCGTGGAGATGATGCTGATATGAAGACCACCAGCATTATCAAGAGGACACACCGTGGAGATGATGTTGATATGAAGCCCACCAGCATTATCAAGAGGACACACCGTGGAGATGATGTTGATATGAAGACCAACAGCATTATCAAGGAGACACACCGTGGAGATGATGTTGATATGAAGCCCACCAGCATTATCAAGGAGGCACACCGTGGAGATGATGTTGATATGAAGCCCACCAGCATTATCAAGAGGACACACCGTGGAGATGATGCTGATATGAGGACCACCAGCATTATCAAGAGGACACACCGTGGAGATGATGTTGATATGAAGCCCACCAGCATTATCAAGGAGGACACACCGTGGAGATGATGTTGATAAGAAGCCCACCAGCATTATCAAGAGGACATACCATGGAGATGATGCTGATATGAAGACCACCAGCATTATCAAGAGGACACACCGTGGAGATGATGCTGATATGAAGCCCACCAGCATTATCAAGAGGACACACCGTGGAGATGATGTTGATATGAAGCCCACCAGCATTATCAAGGAGGCACACCGTGGAGATGATTCTGATTTGAAGACCACCAGCATTATCAAGAGGACATAACGTGGAGATGATGTTGATATGAAGACCACCAGCATTATCAAGAGGACATAACGTGGAGATGATGTTGATATGAAGCCCACCAGCATTATCAAGAGGACACACCGTGGAGATGATGTTGATATGAAGCCCACCAGCATTATCAAGAGGAGACACCGTGGAGATGATGTTGATATGAAGACCAACAGCATTATCAAGGAGACACACCGTGGAGATGATGCTGATATGAAGCCCACCAGCATTATCAAGGAGGCACACCGTGGAGATGATGCTGATATGAAGACCACCAGCATTATCAAGAGGACATACCATGGAGATGATGCTGATATGAAGACCACCAGCATTATCAAGAGGACACACCGTGGAGATGATGTTGATATGAAGCCCACCAGCATTATCAAGAGGACATACCGTGGAGATGATGTTGATATGAAACCCACCAGCATTATCAAGAGGACACACCGTGGAGATGATGTTGATATGAAGACCACCAGCATTATCAAGAGGACATACCGTGGAGATGATGTTGATATGAAACCCACCAGCATTATCAAGAGGACACACCGTGGAGATGATGTTGATATGAAGACCACCAGCATTATCAAGAGGACACACCGTGGAGATGATGTTGATATGAAGCCCACCAGCATTATCAAGAGGACACACCGTGGAGATGATGTTGATATGAAGACCAACAGCATTATCAAGGAGACACACCGTGGAGATGATGCTGATATGAAGCCCACCAGCATTATCAAGGAGGCACACCGTGGAGATGATGCTGATATGAAGACCACCAGCATTATCAAGAGGACATACCATGGAGATGATGCTGATATGAAGACCACCAGCATTATCAAGAGGACACACCGTGGAGATGATGTTGATATGAAGCCCACCAGCATTATCAAGGAGGCACACCGTGGAGATGATGCTGATATGAAGACCACCAGCATTATCAAGAGGACACACCGTGGAGATGATGTTGATATGAAGACCACCAGCATTATCAAGAGGACATACCGTGGAGATGATGTTGATATGAAGCCCACCAGCATTATCAAGAGGACACACCGTGGAGATGATGTTGATATGAAGACCACCAGCATTATCAAGAGGACACACCGTGGAGATGATGTTGATATGAAGCCCACCAGCATTATCAAGAGGACACACCGTGGAGATGATGTTGATATGAAGACCAACAGCATTATCAAGGAGACACACCGTGGAGATGATGCTGATATGAAGCCCACAAGCATTATCAAGGAGGCACACCGTGGAGATGATGCTGATATGAAGACCACCAGCATTATCAAGAGGACACACCGTGGAGATGATGTTGATATGAAGCCCACCAGCATTATCAAGAGGACACACCGTGGAGATGATGTTGATATGAAGACCAACAGCATTATCAAGGAGACACACCGTGGAGATGATGTTGATATGAAGCCCACCAGCATTATCAAGGAGGCACACCGTGGAGATGATGTTGATATGAAGCCCACCAGCATTATCAAGAGGACACACCGTGGAGATGATGCTGATATGAGGACCACCAGCATTATCAAGAGGACACACCGTGGAGATGATGTTGATATGAAGCCCACCAGCATTATCAAGGAGGACACACCGTGGAGATGATGTTGATAAGAAGCCCACCAGCATTATCAAGAGGACACACCGTTGAGATGATGTTGATATGAAGCCCACCAGCATTATCAAGAGGACACACCGTGGAGATGATGTTGATATGAAGACCAACAGCATTATCAAGGAGACACACCGTGGAGATGATGCTGATATGAAGCCCACCAGCATTATCAAGGAGGACACACCGTGGAGATGATGTTGATAAGAAGCCCACCAGCATTATCAAGAGGACACACCGTGGAGATGATGTTGATATGAAGCCCACCAGCATTATCAAGAGGACACACCGTGGAGATGATGTTGATATGAAGACCAACAGCATTATCAAGGAGACACACCGTGGAGATGATGCTGATATGAAGCCCACCAGCATTATCAAGGAGGCACACCGTGGAGATGATGCTGATATGAAGACCACCAGCATTATCAAGAGGACATACCATGGAGATGATGCTGATATGAAGACCACCAGCATTATCAAGAGGACACACCGTGGAGATGATGTTGATATGAAGCCCACCAGCATTATCAAGGAGGCACACCGTGGAGATGATGCTGATATGAAGACCACCAGCATTATCAAGAGGACACACCGTGGAGATGATGTTGATATGAAGACCACCAGCATTATCAAGAGGACATACCGTGGAGATGATGTTGATATGAAACCCACCAGCATTATCAAGAGGACACACCGTGGAGATGATGTTGATATGAAGACCACCAGCATTATCAAGAGGACACACCGTGGAGATGATGTTGATATGAAGCCCACCAGCATTATCAAGAGGACACACCGTGGAGATGATGTTGATATGAAGACCAACAGCATTATCAAGGAGACACACCGTGGAGATGATGCTGATATGAAGCCCACCAGCATTATCAAGGAGGCACACCGTGGAGATGATGCTGATATGAAGACCACCAGCATTATCAAGAGGACACACCGTGGAGATGATGTTGATATGAAGACCACCAGCATTATCAAGAGGACACACCGTGGAGATGATGTTGATATGAAGACCAACAGCATTATCAAGGAGACACACCGTGGAGATGATGTTGATATGAAGCCCACCAGCATTATCAAGGAGGCACACCGTGGAGATGATGTTGATATGAAGCCCGCCAGCATTATCAAGAGGACACACCGTGGAGATGATGTTGATATGAAGCCCACCAGCATTATCAAGGAGGACACACCCTGGAGATGATGTTGATAAGAAGCCCACCAGCATTATCAAGAGGACATACCATGGAGATGATGCTGATATGAAGACCACCAGCATTATCAAGAGGACACACCGTGGAGATGATGTTGATATGAAGCCCACCAGCATTATCAAGAGGACACACCGTGGAGATGATGTTGATATGAAGCCCACCAGCATTATCAAGGAGGCACACCGTGGAGATGATTCTGATATGAAGCCCACCAGCATTATCACGGAGGCACACCGTGGGATGATGTTGATATGAAGACCACAAGCATTATCAAGAAGGCACACCGTGGAGATGATGTTGATATGAAGACCACCAGCATCATCAAGGAGACACACCGTGGAGATGATGTTGATATGAAGACCACCAGCATTATCGAGAGGACACACTGTGGAGATGATGCTGATATGAAGACCACCAGCATTATCAAGAGGACACACTGTGGAGATGATGCTGATATGAAGACCACCAGCATTATCAAGAGGACACACTGTGGAGATGATGCTGATATGAAGACCACCAGCATTATCAACGAGGCACACCGTGGAGATGATGTTGATATGAAGACCACCAGCATTATCAAGAGGACATACCGTGGAGGTGATGCTGATATTAAGCCCACCAGCATTATCAAGAGGACACACCGTGGAGGTGATGCTGATATGAAGACCACCAGCATTATCAAGAGGACATACCGTGGAGATGATGCTGATATGAAGTCCACCAACATTATCAAGAGGACACACCGTGGAGGTGATGCTGATATGAAGACCACCAGCATTATCAAGAGGACACACCGTGGAGGTGATGCTGATATGAAGACCACCAGCATTATCAAGAGGACACACCGTGGAGGTGATGCTAATATGAAGACCACCAGCCTTATTAAAAGGACATACCGTGTTGATATGAATGTCGACATCAAGTAGAACAACAAGGAAACGATGCAACTGACGACCATGCCACAATGAGGATGATCCACTGATGTGTATCTACAAGTACCATCTTCTTGAATACGTGATATGAAGATTGAAGGTTGATGCAACTTGGTAACTGGACATAACTTTGTTATGGAGACCAACAGTCATCATCTGGATGAAGTACATACTTAAATGACCACGCGAACAAGAGAAACGAGGAAGAGAAACAGAAGTAATCCGTTTGGACTTTTGCACCTATTGTTATAAATAAATCGTTCAAGAATTCTCAAGAGGTTTTTTTATTCATATAATATGAAGGTCTCTTTGTTCATGTCGCTTGTAAATATAAGGTATGGTTTAAACCATAAATCCTTCAAACATTCAGCTGCACACCATTCTCAACCAACTGACATTAAATCAGCTCCAACTCTCTCAAGCTTCAAGTCTCACCTAAAACGTTCTTGTTTCTTCGGCATCGACCTTTCTGTGTCAGTGTTGTTGAGCTACAAATTACAAATGGCCTAGATTATATTAAAACTCGAAATTAAATTCCGTCATCATTTGCCTATACGATTTTATCAGATATGAAAAAACCTTAAAGGCGCTGTAGCACGTTTTTTTGCAAATTTTATTTTTGCCAATTTCTCATTTATAATGATAGTTTATGTCATTTATATTAACTTTAGAGGGTAAAACATCTTATTACACAAACCAATTATCCGTAGTGGTAATAACGGTAATGTGTATAAAGCAAACATTGCATGGCGGCCATTTTATTGTGAACACATTTTATTATTTCGAATGACAAAAACAATTCCCATGGCTTTACGGAACCATGTACACTCATTTGTAACTTGATTTTCCGAAGAGAGAAGGGTGTTTTGCTATTGTTGACATTATTTCTAAAAATACATTTCATCGACTTATTTGAGCTAAAAAAACGTGCTACAGCGCCTTTAAATGAAGTATCTCTTTGTTAAACATTACACACCCTTTCTCTTTGTTCCTTGAAGTATTCATTTAAAAAACAAAATCTCTACTGGTCTAATAATGAAATGTTGCCGATCTTGGATTAATATCAATAAATTATTCACATGTTTAGCTCATCAGGCTTGAAAGGCCCGATGGGCTAATGGCATGGCATGGCGTCCGGCGTCCGGCGTCCGGCCGTCCGTAAACATTTTCGACTTCTTCTCCAGAAAAAATGACTCCAGAGAGCTGAAATGTTGTGTGCAGACTCCTTGGCCAATGGGGATTCTAAATTGTAGATTTGGTGACTCCTATGACCTTTTTGGGGTCACGAGTCACATCCTAGAAAAAACTACTTTCTTCTTGTTCTCAAGAACTTCAAATTTGTTATATCTGTGATAAATTCTCTTGGAAAATTTACATTTTGAAAATTATTTAGTTTCTTGTTACACTTTTAACATTGTTTTCCGCATAGAATATAAACAGCATTTAATTTACAAATAGGTTAACAAAAACAATGGATAAACAAATTGTCAAGAAAAATTATCTTAAAGGTACATCCATTGTGTTGTTGGGGTCACATATTTCAAACGTAACAAATGGTGTTACTTTATCGAGAAGTACTCACTGTTACCGAAAACTACCATTTTGATTGACCATATGAAGTTAAAGTAGTGATTTCTGATTGAAAGCCGGACAATGCATCGCGATTGACGGGCGCCAATGAGTCAAACGTAAATTTGAAATCCTATTTATAACCGACAAAATGACAAATTTGGGTTTATAACTACTGCGCATGTAAATAGGACGTGCAGTTACGGTTTCTACACAATAATGTTTGCTCGATTTTAATTGGAAACTAGTAGTTATAATATATTTGGAGATTGGGGATTGGGGATGCATATGTGAAATTATTTGTACTGTAAACAGCATATATGGTGTGTTGGAAGTTCTTAAAGCCAAATAAAATTTGAAACACAATGGATGCACCTTTAAACAACTATTCATATTTGGCGATTTGGTCGACTATGTAGTGGTGTATGTCTGTGTGTCTGTTAATTTGGAGTTCTGTTCAATTGTCGCTATTCTTTGTTGTGGACGGGCACACTTGAAAATGTTGGGTACTCGGATTTGCGAAATCCACACATTCACCATGATAATTGTTTGGTTTCTTTCATATCTGTTTGGCTTCAGAATGTTTCGCTGGCCATGGAGAGCCACTAAAATGAACGTGCTGCATTTTAAGTGTAGATTCGAGACTTCGCGAGGATGGCATCGTTTTGGTCGGGCTTAGTTGGTTTTACGGAGTGCTTACAAATGACCTAGTTTGCAAAATTTCCTTTTTTTTAAAAAAGGAAAATATTGGTCGATATTTGTACATCATAATCAAAGTTTCATCATAGTATTAAAAAAAGAAATCCAAAGTCTTCTTCAATCCATATATTTCCAACTTTCGGAGTTGTTAATGAAAACGAGATTTTCTGGATAACTTTGATAATCATTGTGTAGATAGACCTGATCCAAGACGTTTCGTCTCTAAGGTGACTTCACGCTCTCTCAATTATGACAAAAGCCAACACGTAAAATTTCCGAAGCAGATCTGATGTATGCAGAAGGCAATGCGTTGTCAATTACACATGGAAGCTACATTGCAAAAGTAGGCATAATCATACCCAAATTTGTGTAACAGTAAATAATAATTCAGAAATTATGGCAAAATAGCAGACATGGGCTTTGTGGTCAAGATGTTCTGTCATAACCAGTGGCGGATCCAGAAATTTTTAAAGGGGAAAAGTGTGGGGTCTATTTAATTATTGAATACTCTTGAATCTACATAATATAGAAGTTGTTATCCAGAATATCTTGTTTCTTGTATTCTACACAAAATATTGTCACCTATGTTCCTTATTGACATGTCAACTTCATTCAAAACAGACACGACTACTCTTCAGTATTTCATGTATTTTATTCTTAAATGATAGTTATCTAGTATAACAAAGTTCATGAATCAACATAATATACAATCAGGGATATGCAACTAAAATGGCAACCTGAGTTAAGTTTATATTTGTGCTCACCAGAAACAAATGTATAAATATCTTGAAAATATCATTCAGGTATTTTTGATGAACTTAGTTATTGTAAACAATGGTATTTGTTACGACTAGACCTATCTGTAGATGTTTGATATAACATGGTGTATATGTGTTGAGAATTACAACTGATAGAATTAATCAGGGTTGTTTCCTGTAAGTTCACTTAATAAATATCCTTCCATTCTACAGATAATTAAAATTTTGTTTCTAAAAAAAGAATTTACAGCCCATAAAACTGTAAGTAAATACTTATGTTTTAAAGTTCCGTATACAAAAACGTGTCATGATACCAAGGAATAGAGACACTTCCATTTGAAGGCACATGAATATGTAGATACAAATATACAATACAACCATAACATCAGACATTTTTTCCATAAACTGTACATCTGGGACGTTTTACAGAGAAGCCACAAGTACATTTAAAGCAGGGATTCAGACTCTGGTCAATTACAGGGCATATACTTTGCCTCTATCTATTTGATGTGATGCTTGACTACTTTGTAAGTTACTGGTAATTGAATAACCAATGAAAAGACATGTACTTTTTGTTTGTTGTAGTTCATGACTGCACTGTAGAAATTAAACCACCTAACAGTGTAGTAAGGTTTCATCTAATTTGTGTATAATTGATGGCGTTTTAATCGGTTTATGTAATAGTCCTCTATCCTGAAAGTTCAGAAAACGTTAGGATAAAAGGCAAGTGAGACAATGAGCTAATGATGTGTGGATTTCACCTTGCAAGGCTTAAATCAGCCAGTAATGGAGGCTGGCAAGAGTTATGCCTTGCGTTTGGAAGTTGAACATTCATATGCCGAGGAGTTAACTTGTTTCTATTACTGCTCAGTAGTTGTACCCATGTACTATACTTAGGATGAGATACCTTGGCAGGTCCGGGTGTTCTCCTGACATGCATGCTTACTTCAGTGACAGTCGCAATAAATCGAGATGGCGAATCAGTTACATGTAAATAGTACCAACAAAATAATGTCAAAAGGTAGTTTCAGTAATTGATAGTGTTTGGTAAATTGTATATGAAAGTAGATATAAGAATATAATTAATAAAATCAATATGGAAGTAGAGATAACATAGAGAACTTGTATCTAGGGACACAGACGCCCCCTGCCCGACGTTCCTACATCTCCCTTCAAACTGTAGAAAACTAGAAAAATATAATCTGAATATTATGCCTGGATTATTATGTATTGGCCGTATAAAGTGTTCCAGAGTATCAACCTACTTCAAAAGAAAAAGTCAACTTGCTTTGACATAGATTTCTTTGTTGTTTCAAGACACGCAGCATTATTGACAAGCTCCGATCTGTCGTACACATGCCACTATATATTATTGAGGTAATATTTGTACTTAATTTATGAACAAACATAATTTCTTCAAAAGTATACAATAAACAGAATGTCAAATAAAAATAAATCAATTCATACATATATACACAAATTTGGAAAACATTCATTTCAATTACAATAGAATATCATAAATATAAAATCAAGAAATGGTACATCTATTCTGTACAAGCACTCAAATACAAAATAATCAGAAAGAAAAATAACATGCATATATATAATATATATCTATATATAAACTGGATGTAATGCTGCATAGTGCAGCCATCACAAACAAACTTTCTGGTAAAATAGTGTTTGACAATCATATGCTGACAATCATCATATGACCATATATGTTCACAATCAAACCATTATCATACACACAATCAAATGTCAAGAATAGTTGATCATAAAATTAATAGAGAAATATATAATAGAAGACCAATATAGGAATACAATTCGAAGGTTTACAAGTAAATCCACTCAATACTGGTATATAAGGCAAGAAATGCTTTATCTGGCACACAAACGTCCTTGGTCCTGGCTAGTCTTTTCATTAACAACATATCCACTACCGATACAGCACTAATTACTTAAATAGAAACAGCACATTTCAACAAAATATGGGAAATCATTTTAACCAGTCTGTAATTTTAATGCACTTAGTAACGATTCTTGTTTTGATATTAACAAATCTTTGAGGCTCCAGGTGGTAAGCTATTTGCAAAACAATCATCAAATTGTCAGAGGTAGGTCATTATCATCTCTAAAACACAATGAGAGAAACGTTAGCACCATGAAGATATTGGCTGAAATAGAAAGTTCATAAAACGGGCAAGGAAGCTGACTGTGTGCAAGATTTAGCGAGACGTCAGAATGTGAGAATGCATCTCTCTGTTGTCTCACACAAAGTGAGAGTAGAGTCTCTTCTCTACAGTAGTATCTATCTAAGACCAGGTGACACACAACCAATACAGTGCTGTACACTTGTGTACATATCATTACACAGCTGTTCTCTTGTGTACTTATCAGTACACAGCTGTACTCTTGTGTACTTATCAGTACACAGCTGTACTCTTGTGTACTTATCAGTACACAGCTGTACTCTTGTGTACTTATCAGTACACAGCTGTACTCTTGTGTACTTATCAGTACACAGCTGTACTCTTGTGTTCTTATCATTACACAGCTGTACTCTAGGTACTTATCATTACACAGCTGTACTCTAGGTACTTATCATTACACAGCTGTACTCTTGTGTACTTATCAGTACACAGCTGTACTCTTGTGTACTTATCAGTACATAGCTGTACAGTGCAAATACTCAAACAAGCTTCACAACTAAAACAATATCAAATCATCTCATTTTAAACTATTTCTACATTTAATAAAAACAAGCATTGGTTTCATGAAATTACACTGACTGGTAACTGATCTTGGTTTTGACTTGTCTGTTTTTTGTGAATGATATCCTCCAAGGACACTTCAAGAGTTTGGTACAAGAAAGAATGAACACTCACCTTATAGTTGACAGTGCTTATATGGAGCAAAACATTACATCCGTCTTATAATAAACTCATCAAACATTAGGATAATGCTGTATATTTATGAAAATAGAATCTATGTTTCATTGAAAACAATGATTATTGTGTTACACAGAGAGCAAATAAACAGTCAGCAATTTGTGTATATCAAAACAAATGAAAAGATTGAGCAGTAGAAAGTGACAAATCACTTCTATTATGACATCGGTTTATACGGAGAATTCACACAAGTGTTTATCTGTTACATTCACCAGAAACACAAACACCTGTTTTGTTCTTTATTCATCAAACACTCTTCGGGTGCAGAACCAAATTAAAAACAACCACAATTGGATGCTGAATTTTTCATTTTACCATACAAATTTTACAAATCCAATTTGGTTAACCGTTATCAGACGAAACATATAAAAGCATAAAGAGGAGAAATTGATAATGAAAGCAATGCTAACTGGAAATGCTAAGGAATGTATTTATTTGTGTTTCACAAATATACACTCACTTGTATGAAAATAATAAACTTTGATCTAAATTTTATGAACATTACAATTAGTAAAATATAATCACAGTTGCTTGATAATTTACAAGTCAGAAATCTCCAAAACATCTGAATACAGTAAGGAGGGCAACATTGATGTGTTGTGTTGACACGTGTATATTTTGGAATGGTTTTCGTAAAGGTAAAGACACTAACAGAAAGACAACATTAGACATTGGTAATAACTTTGCTGATACAGTTACCACAGCACCATAACTTGGAAGTGGACTTAGTCATGACAAAAGGGAGGCAACTCTAAAAGGCTTCAAACCAAATACAACATCTCAATATTCACCCACAACACGAAAATCATCTTAATTCTTAGCTAAATAAAAATAAATGAAACTATTTGTTATGAATTATATTCATAAAGATAACTACTTTTAGAAAATATTACAAAAGTTTTTCATTACTGTAAGTACATATTTGCTTTTGAATTTTTGACATGAGAGAAAGTGCTTCAATTCATATGTGGATTGTACTTCGAGGTTCGGATTTTCAAACAGAGAAATTGAACAAGAATTTTTTTTTCGCAATTAAAATCAAATATAAATATAGATGCCTTCTTTTGAAAACATTATGAGAAACAAGGTTATTTGTGTTTTAAGTAGCCTAAAATAAATTTGAGACTTGAAAATAAACAACATCAAAAAGACTTCAAATCTCTCACTAACAGTAATCAGGTGACTGGTTGTAACAATCATGATTAACACTCATAGAAACCACTTTGAACACACAATTCCACGTATAACAACCACACTATAAAATCACATTGATTTGCAAGAATAAGCATGGGAATGTAAGTCTGTCACGGTGGATTGTCGGGATCTGTCTACACTGAACATCAGTCGTTGTGTTTGGACTTGAGGTTCTTCTTCCTGATGAAGTCGCTCTTGAGCAGGCGATAGAACAAGATGATGTTCATCAAGGTCAGGATGGCCAGTCCGATGCTGCCCATGGAGAAGAAGACGAGGGGCACGTGGTCGCGGTTGATAACAATCCAGCGTGTCATCCACGCCAGCAAGCTGATTCGGAACACGATGAAGGTACCTACAGCACATATTGTAATCATTTCATCTCTCATACAAGTTGAATCTTTAATAGTTATGTTATTGGTCTTAAGTTGACTTGTCCATGAAATAAATTATGCATAAAAATAATGCAAAAATGTTTAAAAATATTTTACGCCATTGGCCGAAACAGATTTTTAAAACACATTTGTTCACCTTGTCAAGAATGCTAATTACTAGAATTTAAAGTATAATTGGCAACTGCAAGCATCTTAGCGTAGTTGTCAAGTTCAGTGCCTGAGAGGATAACAGATAAGGAAGGCTAAATAGCTCAGAGAGTGATTACTGGTGTCAAACTTTAACTGGTAACTTATTGTCCAGGCTGGTAACGTTTTGAGTTTTAACTGAAATTTGCCATTTCAACTGCATATACATTTTGGCGCTCATTTCACCTTCCTCTTATGTTGAGGATTTTTTACATTAAGGATCAAAACCGATCCAGAGGTTCTGTTTGCACGGGAGTTACATGTGCTAGTGCTACCCATCTCATGATGGGTTCACAAGGTTCATACTAACAAACAATTAACTATGGTATCGTGATCTTTTGTATCTCAGTTGATAAGGGCGTTTGTAAGCAAGCAGAGATCGAAACCAGGCATGATCACAAGAAATTCTGAGTTTCCAAAGTAGTGATATTTTAAAATATTATACATTAGGAGAAAGATTTCATATAATTATAAGTCTTCAAAAAAACATTTGAATTTAATAGCCATTCAAAACACATTAGCAGTGGGCATTCCTGCAGAAAGCTGGAGCTTTCCTCGGAAATTCCTGAGGCTTTCCCCAGGAATTCACCGAGCTTTCCTAAAGAATGCCGAGTAAACTACTGGTTGAGGTTAAGTTGGTAAAAGAAGACCCTGGTGGGACAATAGAGTGACATCACCAGAGGTTTATACTAGCCATACTAGACCTTAGTTGGGCAAAATATAAACTTTTCTGCCACCAGGAATCAATTCTAAATAAAATTGTAAGCAAGGCGCTGTACAATGGTGGATATGTATATGTTTAATATGTTCGCACCTAGGTTGATGAGACTGTTGAACCTGTAGAAGCTGTTGTCCTTGGTGAAGCCTACTTGCTGCAGGATGATGCGCAGGTGGAGGAAGATGCTGTTCACCTCAACCAGGAGACCCACCACTGCGTACCCCACGTAGAAGTGCGTCGTGATCGCAACCATGTAACACATCAGGATCTACACACAGAGAGAGCTAGGGTTTTACAATGGAACTATACCTTCCCCTATACTGTACTGTACTGTACTGTACTACTAAACTGTATCATAATTTGGGGGGGGGGGGGGGGCAGCACTTACTAAACGTTTACTAATTGTATCACTTTGGCACTCACATATTTTGCAATTTGAAATAATAAAATCATGTGTTACCACAGGAGTGTAAGTTATCGGAAATATATTCCTATAATTCGCCAATAATAATAATTTTATAATTAAATGGCCAGTTAAGTTTCCCAGTCCTTTTGTTAACAAAAAGAAACAGACTGTTTATTTCAAATCGCTATATTGACAAACTGGAACCTGATTTGCCGATATTTACTACCATAGAGTCTACCATCTTATTATCTACTTCTATAAATCTTTCTTATATAGTCTTAACAAGTTGACTTCCTCTATTTTCAATTTCCATTGCATATAATCTGGATTAATTCTTTGTGCTTTACATCACAAATGATGCTGCGAGGCAGGTCAAACGAAAGTGAATAAGTGCACTGTCTTACGAAATTATGCAACATTATAACTTATGCAAATATTGCAAATGTTAGATGTAAGATTGATGTATGTGATGAAATATTAGCCTGGCATATAGAAATATATGCTTGGCAACATGCCATAATCACTTGAACACGAGCAAAAATTTGTAGAACTATTTTCTAACCCTACTTTGTGCAAAAAGGTTGAATATATGAATCTACTTTACATACATTTTCTTGTAAGATACCTTAGATCAGCAGGTGACCTCATAAATATATCTTAGAATCTACTGTTTAACAAACGCCAGACGAACAACCATTTCTTTTTCACAATGTTCACTGCAGCTGATGTGAGCCCATCTCATCTAGAAAAATCGACATATTTTTTTTTTAAATTCTATTGAGTTGAGTGAAATCATAGACCGAGGGCCATGGGCCATTTTGAACTTAGGATGAAAAAATTGCCCATTAAAATTTGAAATGTTACTGTTGCTACAAAGGAGAATGGCCCATTTGAAATTCTGAAAATGACTAAAAGCCCTAAAAATGGCCCATTGTAAAAGGTGTCTTTCCCAATCCCTGTAGACTAATGAATTATCTGATGACATACGTAGAAAAATAAGGTACATAACAAATATCAAGATATGTCCATGCCCTCATCAATGTAGGCAAACATAACACTAGAAGCATGACCCTGATATGTCTTCCTCCCTCATTAGACTAATGGCTTTGTTTGACAAGCTGGCCTTGTGTTTCACTCCCTGCATGAGTGATATCACTACCGTAATGTAGTGGGTGTGTCACTCTGTGAAACTGTGTTGTCCACCTCAATCATTACCCTACACTTCAGTTCAGGAGGCAGTGATTAAGCTGTGTTTCAGGACAATAGTGTTACCATGACAACGTGTAGCTGAGGAGTTCTGTTTATAGATTAATGGTTGTCAAGAAACAGAAGAGTCTGTAGGTCATACAGATTTGTCAACAATCAATTTCACCATTATAACAATCAAATCATAAAGGTGCAGTATTAGCTTGCTACAGTCAAGACTGGTAAGAGTGAAATAGCAACAGATTTAATCTAGAATCTAGACATTGGCCACTAATTCAACTGTCTCATTATCAACATTTCAACAGTGTGAGCCACTCATTTCATGGACACAGACAGTATAGGTCTGTTTAAAATTTACCACCTGTTAAGCAAACTTCAAATAATGTCACTTTTTAAATGATATTATTACAAGGGAAAAATGTGCACATATTGCACAAATTGATGATTGCTAGTGTGAACATGATTGCTGTATAAAGCAAATTTGGTGAGGAGCGCTTTTGCTAAATTTGAAATTTAAAAATTCTTGTCTTAACATAATAAATCTCAAACTTTTGTCAAAGCCATATATTTTATGTAAAATGTTTCATACTGACCACAATGTGGTGTCCAATCAGTTCGTACGTCTGTCTTGTTCTTTGGTAGAGCAGCATATCGATCATATCATAGAGAAAATAACCTGCAAAATAAACATTTGGTTCATAGAAAAAATTTTAATCTCCAGACGATTGCATTATATATTAACACCTTGATAGAATATTCCAGAGATGGGTTTAAGTGAAGAGAATTTATTATAATTTGTTTGCACTAACATATATTATCCTAAACTGTGAGATCAAGCGATATCTGCAAGCAACATTTACATTGTAGATATCGCTACAATCAAATCGTAATAATCATATTACATCATCAGTTAATGACATATCACAAGGCTTTGACATCACTGAGAACATTGCTAACAAAGTTGATGATGTAACAATGCTATGATGCTATAATGCTGATGATGTCACAATGCTATGACTTCACTGAGATCACTTCTGAAGAAGCTAAATCATTTATGGCAGTTTCAGAAGAAGAATAATAATATTTTTTTTTATGTGACATACGCTGAAAATTACATTAAAATACCATTTGGTATAATGTTAATAATTCTGCTAATAATTGTTGATTGAAGAATGATTGAAGAATGACAAATAAAACCTCACCCTCGTGTCTTGTGATATCAAACATATCAATAAAGTATGAATAAAGTAAAAATATCCTCAGCAAGCCTCAGACATTTGTAACTTTAAAAGGAGGGTTCTATCGGGGTATTTATTGTGGAAACAAAATTTAAGAGGATATTCCCGTTTACACATATATGCTATTAATACATGATTAAAACACAGTAAAATTGAAAGATATTAATGAAGTTAATACTTTGATGACTTTACATTTCACAAATTGATAAAGATAAGCTCACATTTGTTGAAAAATAAAACCATTCATCAAGTGGGTAAAACTACGCTACAACCTAATAGCATAGTGTATGTTAGTTTTTTTCATATGTTATGTGTTGCTATGTGAATATTCTATCAGTGTATATGTTTTATTATTACAAAAATTTTAAATTGGGTTAAATATAACGTGTTTTCATTTCACGAAATGCAAAGAAACCAAGATGACGGATACTGCCGATAAATCAGTGATAGAACTGTCCCTTTAATAACTTGCATTGATATATTTGGTGAGATTCTCTATATTTTATACATTTCATTACCAAACTGTGTCTCAATATTTGCATAATAAACTTTTCTATATGAAATTAATATAAAAGAACTGATCAATAATTACTTCCTATATGAGACTATAATGTATAAAGTAATGAGTAAATACTAAACATATACAAGCTACATTTTCTGATAGCCCTACTTTCTATTCTTACAAAATACCTGTATGCAGAATAATCTTCAACTTATTCTGAATATACCAGAATATGTTAAACATTGCATATTTTTCTGCGCTGTGTAATGTTTGTCACTGTCATTTTAACAGTGTTTTTTTTAACAATATTATGTATCTACTATTTTCTACATGGGATGATGGTTTTAAAAAAAACATTGTAAGACTTGCTATTTTTCTTTATGAAACATGATAAAACATATAAGCCAATAAAGGTAAAGCATTATCAGTTTGTCAGATACCTTGCTGAATGCAGATGTTCACTAAAAGCTTGTTTATATGGTAAATATGATATATTTTATATTCAATATCGTCACATTATACCAACAGATGTTACAAAGAGGACTGAGTCTGTGAGCAAGCCTACATATCATATGTTCTGTTTATTGAAACACAATGGTTAATCATGTTCATAGATATTCTGCATTGTATAGTGAAATAAAACTGTTTATACAAATATAATCATTCATAAAATCTTTTACAATCAATATAAGAAACCAATATCAGTAGAGATGATAATAAATGATTTTATATGAACTAGAATTGCGGCCCAGAGAAAGGACCTACATGTTTGCTAAAAGATATCCACCTTTTTATAAATGCAAAAACAAAATGTAACAGCTGGGACAAAATAAGATATTTATTATGTATTTCAGACTTATTCAATTTTAAATGTTGATCAACCATGTCAAATGAAAGACATAATTGGATTTTCTCAGGCAATAGTTTGTTCCATTGTATTGAGGAGTCAAAGAGTTATCATTGGGTATTAATAGCAAAATAATATCATAAATATACAAACGTAATGCGGATCATTTCTACTAATGATACCTGTCCAAACTTTATGATAAATATCAGAAAATATACTTAGTGTTAATGAATGCAAAATATGTTCAATATTTTTATGTTTTTATTCATAGACACTTTAATTTCGTAATCATATTATCCTTCATTATTATATACCACATCAAAGCCAATTCCTTTAAATAAACCATTAAACATAATAATTGATCGGGTATTTACAAAGATGTGATTTTTCAAAGCTTTAGATATGAGCATATTACTACACTGAGCCATTTACCAGCAAATCATAAAATCTCTTGAAAATAATTATATAAAATATACTGTCAGCTATAAGTAACCCAGGTACAAAGCCCAGTACTTGGTGAATCAGACAATGCAAGAATCATAATACAGTGGATATTGTAATTGAAGATTAGAACCAGTGTGATCAAACTTTTTTTAATAGTGTAAGGACAAACATCTTTTTTTTTATAGTGTGTCGCTTATTTTGGGTTGAAAGGTCATGAAATATATACAATTCATAATCCTCTCTACCAAAGGTAACTACCACAGGGGCTTGTATTGTCGAAACTAGCAATTAAAACGAATATGAAGTCGACGATCCAGCCCCATATACTATAAAAAAAAGTAAAGGGATGTAACGGGGTCAACACCCCATGTCCGTTTGAAATTATATTTCAGAATGTTGTCATCATATTATCATTCAATGTTATATATCACGGCAAAGCCAATACATTTGTCTTTAAAACAAGCCATCAAACGTAAAAATCGAACGGATAATAACAAGGATATGATTTTTCAAAGCCAAAAATATTAGCACATTGCTCATGTAAGCCATTTGCCTGGCCCACCAAAATAATAAAATATTCGCTTGAAAAAATTATTATAAAATACTTTATAATATCCTGTCAGCTAATAGTGACCCAGTTACAAAGCCCAGTATTTGGTGCATCAGATCGCGCAAGAATTATAACACGGGGTGCACTGTAATTGACTTACCAGAGATTTTAGATGATCTCAAGTGTGTTTCGAAACATCGTTTCATAGTGAGACGTCCATATTGAATGACCTTGGCATTGGTCTATTTTTGGTAACGAAATGATGTCATAGGGCTATTTGAGGCCCTATGACATCATTTCGTTTCCAAAAATAGACCAATGTCAAGGTCATTCAATATGGATGACTACTAGACAAACGATGTTTCGAAACACACTTGATATAATGTAAAATCCCTGGTATGTCAAATACAATGTCCCTCATGTTATAATTCTTGCGCGATCTGATGCAACAAATACTGGGCTTTGTAACTGGGTCACTATTAGCTGACAGGATATTATAAAGTATTTTATAATAATTTTTTCAAGCGAATATTTTATTATTTTGGTGGGCCAGGCAAATGGCTTACATGAGCAATGTGCTAATATTTTTGGCTTTGAAAAATCATATCCTTGTTATTATCCGTTCGATTTTTACGTTTGATGGCTTGTTTTAAAGACAAATGTATTGGCTTTGCCGTGATATATAACATTGAATGATAATATGATGACAACATTCTGAAATATAATTTCAAACGGACATGGGGTGTTGACCCCGTTACATCCCTTTACTTTTTTATAGTATATGTGGCTGGATCGTCGACTTCATATTCGTTTTAATTGCTAGTTTCGACAATACAAGCCCCTGTGGTAACTACTATACATTATACATTATACAAGGCATTTTCTTTTAAGATTTCAGTTCCAGTAGTTCATTAGAAGAAGTGCATTATACATAAATGTCCATGCCTGCTAGCTAATGACATAATAATCTTAGAATTACATCACTGGATAATTGTATTTAAAGAATCAAACTTACAATATGCATTTATGTAGATCAATTTATTAACTTTTGCATGAAAATGTTAATTTAGAAAACAATCAATAAGCAAAAGAAAAGTTTTTCCACAACTGGAAGATGAAATCATGATAACACTGTCATACTCTACAATGATCTTCAGATTGCACATCACAAAGCTTCATTAGCATGGAATAAGTTACATCACACAACTTTGGACCATTTCATAACAGGATGATAAACTTCTGATTGGCCGATCACCTGTTGATCTTTGAGTCACGTGATCTTACATAACATCAGAAACTGGGTCAGCATGACAGAAGGCAATAAACTTCAATTTGATGACAACTTACCGACGGAAAATGATATCAATGTATAGGAGAATGGTGAATACGTCGAAATCATATCTTCAGCTATTTTTGGCGTCTCATAGAAACTGAAAAATCGAAAACAAATTGATTTTAAACTCGACATTTATTTTTGGAATAACTACGATTAGAAATATAGTCATTATGACAGGTTTTATTTAAACAAGAAGAAGCACGATGTTAAAAAAAGTTCTTACTTACCACAAAAGTGACCATGTTCCACTTATACAGGCGTGACAGAACGACACTACCGTGTTTTTCAATTTCCATGCTGCGTTTTTATCGACATCACTCACGACGTTTTTAGAGAAACCTGTTGAAATTTTCCCAAACAAATAAAAAAATATGGAGGACAATGTGATGATTGTAAGTCCATATGGTACCGAAGTATATCCTGATGGCGACATGACTGTCGTCGACGTTTGTTGGCCAGTATCAGACATGTTTTGATGTTAGATCTTGGTCTATCTCTTGCCCTGATTTTTCAGGTGATGATCTCTGACCCAATGTTCTACTTTCTGAACAACTTATCATATAAAGAATAACTGTCCATATGATAGATCAACCAACGCTACACATAATTTGGTACATTAAAAGTCTTCTTTATAATATTACACACTTTAAGTAGCAAACTTGTTTTAAACATATTTTAAAGTCCTTTTTCTTCTCGTATTGATTAGCATAAATGCACTGTTCGGTAGGGAGTAGCATCCTTAAGTCGGATAATATTCGTTCTCAACATGGTTTGTGCAACACGTACTGCCGTCAAACGAATTGCGTTAGGAGCGGTTATAGTTTGTGGGAGGGGGGAAAGTAGGGACAGAGAACACGCATCATTCATATTCACAACCTGTAGGCTGGCAATCTAGAATTGGCTTCTAAATGTTTTATTTTTCATAAACAATATTGAACATTTGTTTGTTTAGTCTGGCTTTTACTTTTATAATAAAAACTATATTAAAAAAACCTATTGAACACGGAAAACAATATTTTCAATTTTCAACGACAGATATCAGAAAGTTGACTGATACACTCAGATCTTTGAAGGACATTTAAGCATATTTTATAAAAGTTGGGTTTTTCAAAAGAAACATATAAACACTGTTTTTATTGTGAAAAATAAATCAATCAATATTTTTTAAATGGAAAAAATAACGGAAAATGTCCAAATGATGTCTTTATATTATTTGACCGTGCATCATTTGGTATAGATATATATATCCTATACTCATGTGTTTACATTCAGCCGTAACATCGACTTGTATTGGTAGGATAAATTATCTATTATTGTAAAATGGTTTACTTGTAATTCAGGACTCCTTATTAGAGATTGTACGTGTTCCATCTACCCGGTGTTACTGTATATCATCTGTGGTGGAGATTTCAATGCCCGAACAGGCACAAAGTCTGACTTTGTTGAGGATGATTTAGTAGAGAAACAATGTTTAACAGAGATGCCAGAAAAGGGACACAATTTGACCTAAGATGCTTTATGGAAACAAGTTTATTTATTCTAATAGATTAACCTTTTTGGATTGTCTCTGGCATAAGTGAAAAATATAGGTACGATGACTACAGGTTGGATTGAAAATTGGAGCGGGGGGCATCATAGTGCATCACATGCACATATTCCTATTTGGTGTTTGTTAATGTCCCGAAAATTATAAGTGTCATAACACTTCAATATGGTTGTGAATACACAATGCTTCAGGTCTCTGATGTTTACAAAATTAAAGGGACTGTAGCACGTTTTTTGCATATTATGTTTTCTCCAATTTCCCATTTATTATTTAAGTTTACAGACTATATTGTTACCATAATGGGTAAAACGTCTCATTACACGACCCGATAAGCCGCATCCCGATAGGCCGTATCCATAGAAAACGGTATCGGTATTGGAAGAAAATGGTGCGACAGTGGCAGATGAGTGTGAGAGGTAGATTGGAGTTCAGACAGCAAAAAGGTTGACCATTCCACCAGTGTACCATATCTAAAACTCTACTCTGTGTTTAGGAATTGCCAAATTATATATTGTTACCCTAATGGGTAAAACATCTCATCACACGACCAAATAAGCCGTATCCATAGAAAACCGTTATCGGTATCGGAAGAAAATGGTGCGACGTATAAAGCGACAGTGGTGTGGAACTCGCACATGAGTGTGAGAGATAGATATGTAGGTCTCATGTGAATTTGAGAGTTCAGACAGCAAAAAGGTTGACAAATCCATCAATGTACACTATCTAAAACTCTACTCTGAGTGTTGAGGAATTGCCAAATTGAAATCCCATTTTAAAACAGACTCATTTGATCCGTACTCTCGTGTGTGTGGGAAACTTGGGACGTACAAAGTTTCTCAGGAATGTCTTCTTATGGGAGCCCGGAGAGGAAATGACGATGGAGATGAAGGTTGATGTCGATGATGATTTATTCTTTATGTCAGTCCAACTGCTCCCTGCCAGGTAAGATTACACACTGACATGGCGATGTTCGTATGGTTTGAGTCGGCCATGATCGGGTGGTGTGACTTACCGGGACAGGAGCAGGTGGACTCGATGGTGAACGTACAGTTCGGTATCGTATGGAATGTGTTTCTATTGGAGTCTAACGGTACATATATATAGCAAGTAGTTACAATGGTTGTCACGTAATTAAACTTAATGTAGAGTGTTTGGTAACTACTTAGAAACAAGAAGTACATGTAGCTACCGCCACGAAAGATTAACACTGATATGTTAAGTAGCTTAATAACATAATGGTTACCTACAGTATATATACATGTCTTGCTGTTTGTGAACATTCTGAACATAGACAATATATATATATCAACACAAATGAATTTAAAATGTAAGAGTTATAGACATTATGGAACAAATAATCAGCTATGACAAATACACACAATAATAAGCTATGACGTGTAAAAGTTCATTGTCATACGTACTTTCATGTGTAAAACTTCATTGGACCATCATCCGTACTCTTTTGTATAAAAGTTCATTGTCATACGCACTTTCATGAGTAATATTTAGTTCATTGTCATCCGTAGCCTCATTGTTAAAATTCATTGTCATCCGTACTCTCGTGTGTAAAAGTTCACTGTCATCCGTACTCTCATGTGTAATAGTTCATTGTCATACGTACTTTCATGTGTAAAAGTTCATTGTCATCCGTACTCTCATGTGCAATAGTTCATTGTCATCCGTTCCCTCATTTGTAAAGGTTCATTGTCATCCGTACTTTCATGTGTATACGTTCACTGTCATCCGTACTTTCATCTGTAAAAGTTTATTGTCATCCGTACTTTCATGTGTGAAAGTTCATTGTCATACGTACTTTCGTGTGTAAAAGTTCACTGTCATCCGTACTTTTATGTGTAAAAGTTCATTGTCATACGTACTTTCATGTGTAAAAGTTCATTGTCATACGTAATAGTTCATTGTCATCCGTACTCTCATGTGTAAAAGTTCATTGTCATCCGTACTCCCATGTGTAATAGTTCCTTGTCATTCGTACTCTCGTGTGTAAAAGTTCACTGTCATCCGTACTCTCATGTGCAATAGTTCATTGTCATCCGTTCCCTCATTTGTAAAGGTTCATTGTCATCCGTACTTTCATGTGTAAAAGTTCACTGTCATCCGTACTCTCATCTGTAAAAGTTCATTGTCATCCGTACTTTCATGTGTAAAAGTTAATTGTCATACGTACTTTCATGTGTAAAAGTTCATTGTCATTAGTACTCTCATGTGTAAAAGTTCATTGTCATACGTACTTTCATGTGTTTAAGTTCACTGTCATCAGTACTCTCATCTGTAAAAGTTCATTGTCATCCGTACTCTCATGTGTATAAGTTCACTGTCATCCGTACTCTCATCTGTAAAAGTTCATTGTCATCCGTACTTTCGTGTGTAAAAGTTCATTGTCATCCGTACTCCCATGTGTAATAGTTCCTTGTCATTCGTACTCTCGTGTGTAAAAGTTCACTGTCATCCGTACTCTCATGTGCAATAGTTCATTGTCATCCGTTCCCTCATTTGTAAAGGTTCATTGTCATCCGTACTTTCATGTGTATACGTTCACTGTCATCCGTACTTTCATGTGTAAAAGTTTATTGTCATCCGTACTTTCATGTGTGAAAGTTCATTGTCATACGTACTTTCGTGTGTAAAAGTTCACTGTCATCCGTACTTTTATGTGTAAAAGTTCATTGTCATACGTACTTTCATGTGTAAAAGTTCATTGTCATACGTAATAGTTCATTGTCATCCGTACTCTCATGTGTAATAGTTCATTGTCATCCGTACTTTCATGTGTAAAAGTTCATTGTCATCAGTACTTTTATGTGTAAAAGTTCATTGTCATACGCACTTTCATGTGTAAAAGTTCATTGTCATACGTAATAGTTCATTGTCATCCGTACTCTCATGTGTATAAGTTCACTGTCATCCGTACTCTCATCTGTAAAAGTTTATTGTCAACCGTACTTTCGTGTGTAAAAGTTCATTGTCATTCGTACTCCCATGTGTAATAGTTCCTTGTCATTCGTACTCTCGTGTGTAAAAGTTCACTGTCATCCGTACTCTCATATGCAATAGTTCATTGTCATCCGTTCCCTCATTTGTAAAGGTTCATTGTCATCCGTACTTTCATGTGTATACGTTCACTGTCATCCGTACTTTCATGTGTAAAAGTTTATTGTCATCCGTACTTTCATGTGTAAAAGTTCATTGTCATACGTACTTTCGTGTGTAAAAGTTTATTGTCATCCGTATTTTCATGTGTGAAAGTTCATTGTCATACGTACTTTCGTGTGTAAAAGTTCACTGTCATCCGTACTCTCATGTGCAATAGTTCATTGCCATCCGTTCCCTCATTTGTAAAGGTTCATTGTCATCCGTACTTTCATGTGTATACGTTCACTGTCATCCGTACTTTCATCTGTAAACGTTTATTGTCATCCGTACTTTCATGTGTGAAAGTTCATTGTCATACGTACTTTCGTGTGTAAAAGTTCACTGTCATCCGTACTTTTATGTGTAAAAGTTCATTGTCATCCGTTCTTTCGTGTGTAATATTTTAATATAAATAATATAGTTATAAATATAGGCCTATCTCCATTAATTTATCAAATTTTTAAAGAAAATGAAACAATTAATGCTGAGGACATTTTGAACAAATATAAATACATACATAACTCCATTTGGTTAAAAAAAAACAAGTTTCATAAAACGATTACATGATGCAAGCAATTACATTTAATAATTTATTAGAAACCCGTATATAACTCCAACTATAATGTATTTGATATTCGGACATGGGCCATTTTCCCAAGGTATCTGCGTTTATATGGAAATTCGATAATTCCTCTCTGACAAATACCCAACTAATTGCGTTGCCATGGTTACCTTAGGCAGGCTGCAACGCAAATACAACGTTACATAAGACCGTTCGTTTAACGGTACTGCGTGGACGTAGTGGTAAATTAGTTCTTACTGAAAGTACTATATCAAGGGAGATAATCATTTGTTTTTGTTAGGCTGTTTCATGCATAAGAATAATATACGTAAAAAATCGTGTTCCTACAACTTTTAGAATGGGAAAAAGAAAAGAACACCATGGAAGCAATGAAGACGAGAGTCTCGTGGGTTAGTATCGAGTGATGCACGATTGGTGGAACAATCATGAAAATCGTGCCCCACGTGAAAAGCGCACGACCCAAGTTGACTTGCCAAGTCGTCAGCACACTTTCTGCATGCTGAGCGTGCAGTATTCAGTGTTTGATTGGCTTTGTCTGACAAGTCTTCTTGTAATATACTAACATTTCTGAAGAGTTTATCGAAGTGCAATTATGATTTGATGTTCTCATACATTATCCAAAATACATTGATAACGCTACAGTCTTCTTTACATCTACACATTTGTTTATTTTCATACTGTACAGAACCTATTTTAGGAAGAAGAAACTAATACTATATAGGCCTATCAGTTGTTCTGCAATAAAGAATTTGTAGATCCATATAAGTTATTCATTTAACCAACTTCTAAATGCCTCTGAAATAAATCCTATTGACATTGACAAAAGTCAAAAGTGAATGATATACCATCGAAATAATGACTCAATAATTGCATTCTAAAAAAATAATGTTAAATTGATTACCAACTCTTTAGTCTCTTTGTTGGTTTTTTTTAAAACAATGTTATTAAGAAGACAAATATTTTATAGATGATCAACTACTTTATTAACAATAGCGACGTTTTGGTATAGATCCTTATACCGTTATCAAGCATCATGCTTGAAACGTCGCTATTATTAATAAAGAAGTTGATCATCCATAAAGTATTTGTCTTCACCAACTTCTAGAATGCCTCCCAAACAGTTTAATGTTATTAAAAGGAGGGTTCTATCGGGGTATTTTTTGTGGAAACGAAATTCAAGAGGATATTCCTGTTTACACATATATGTTATTAATGCATGATTAAAACATAGTCAAATTGAAAGATAGTTATGAAGGCAATATTTTGATGACTTTATATTTCACAACTTGATAAACACAAGCGCACATTTGTTGAAAAATAAAACAATGAGAACTGAAGCCATTCATCAGCGCTGCGAGTCGGGAAAACTTTGCTACAGCATAACAGCAAATTGTTTATTAGTTTTATGACATGTTATGTGTTACTGTATGAATATTCTATCAGTGTATGTCTTAAGTGATTAAAAAGTTGTAAAATTAGGTACAATATAGCATGTTTTCATTTGAAACAATGCAAAAAATCCAATATGGCGACAGAACCATCCCTTTAAGGCAAGTTTTAGTTCATTTTGAAATGTTTTTATTGCATTAATTTTCTATTAATGTTCTTAAAGTATTAGTTTTAAATTTTATTTAAAAAATCAAGCAAAATGTTTTGTCAATTTTATAACAAAAAATATTGTTATTGTTTTGCATTTTTATTTTGACCATTTTGAACATTTAAAAGTATGGTTCTATCAGAGTCTTTTTTTGGAGAAACGGAAATTCGATGCTATACATTCCTGTTAATACATTTATTTTATTATCAAATAACAAATTTAAAATAATTTGTAATATTGTGGATATACTTTCAGTACAATAAATATTATGTTTTATTATAATTGTAAGATTAGTAAAGATACAACATTTCAGCACTTCTTTTCATTTCACAGAATGTGCCCAAAAAAAATAGCTGATGATCCAATAGAACCTTCCTTTAAAAAACATAATTTTTTGTTTTTATTTGTTTACAAAACCTCAGTCATTATGTCAGATCTTATTTCTGAGAAATGTCATTATTATAGTTTATGAAAAGAGGAGCCCACAGATCCCTCCTGAACAAGTCTAAATGTTGTGGACAGATATCAGAAATAAACTCTTATAATAACATGTATCAATGTCTGTTCAGAATCACCCAGCAGCAGTCACAAGAAGCATAAGAAACGCAAGAAGAAGCACAAGAAGCGGAGAGACAGTATGCCGGAGGAACTAGAGTTTACCTCCCCCAGTGGCACCTTCATGCCCAAACCTGCCATCAAACTGAAGTTGAAGATAGGGACAGAAACTATGGGAACTAAAAGGTCAGTTTCAATCAGAATCCCTTGACATATGTTAACTGGTGGCTCTGTTAATCTGTATGTTGCTTTGTTATAGATGCATACTACATGTATAATATTCTGATGTTTGTTGCAGTTTCACCTCCATAGAGCATGTAGAGGAACCCAGTATACCCTCTCTACCAACTATCATCAGTCCCGTGCTGCCCTCAGAAGAATCGTATGTTGAGGTGATAGATGAACCTTGGGGGATTAAAACAGGTTGGTAGTAAAGACACACTCTTGAAAATACTTCATTAAAGTCTTGTTGAATTAAAGTATGTTCTGTGTTACTGAGTGTACAGAGTGAGGGTATGGTTTATATTCCATGTTACTGAGTGTACAGAGTGAGGGTATGGTTTATACTCATGTTACTGAGTGTACAGAGTGAGGGTATGGTTTATATTCCATGTTACTGAGTGTACAGAGTGAGGGTATGGTTTATATTCCATGTTACTGAGTGTACAGAGTGAGGGTATGGTTTATATTCATGTTACTGAGTGTACAGAGTTAGGGTATGGTTTATATTCATGTTACTGAGTGTACAGAGTGAGGGTATGGTTTATATTCATGTTACTGAGTGTACAGAGTTAGGGTATGGTTTATATTCCATGTTACTGAGTGTACAGAGTGAGGGTATGGTTTATATTCCATGTTACTGAGTGTACAGAGTGAGGGTATGGTTTATATTCATGTTACTGAGTGTACAGAGTTAGGGTATGGTTTATATTCCATGTTACTGAGTGTACAGAGTGAGGGTATGGTTTATATTCCATGTTACTGAGTGTACAGAGTGAGGGTATGGTTTATATTCATGTTACTGAGTGTACAGAGTGAGGGTATGGTTTATATTCATGTTACTGAGTGTACAGAGTGAGGGTATGGTTTATATTCCATGTTACTGAGTGTACAGAGTGAGGGTATGGTTTATATTCATGTTACTGAGTGTACAGAGTGAGGGTATGGTTTATATTCATGTTACTGAGTGTACAGAGTGAGGGTATGGTTTATATTCCATGTTACTGAGTGTACAGAGTGAGGGTATGGTTTATATTCATGTTACTGAGTGTACAGAGTTAGGGTATGGTTTATATTCATGTTACTGAGTGTACAGAGTGAGGGTATGGTTTATATTCCATGTTACTGAGTGTACAGAGTGAGGGTAAGGTTTATATTCATGTTACTGAGTGTACAGAGTTAGGGTATGGTTTATATTCATGTTACTGAGTGTACAGAGTGAGGGTATGGTTTATATTCCATGTTACTGAGTGTACAGAGTGAGGGTTTGGTTTATATTCATGTTACTGAGTGTACAGAGTTAGGGTATGGTTTATATTCCATGTTACTGAGTGTACAGAGTGAGGGTATGGTTTATATTCATGTTACTGAGTGTACAGAGTGAGGGTATGGTTTATATTCCATGTTACTGAGTGTACAGAGTGAGGGTATGGTGAATGAACATGAACTTTGTCGTCTGAAACGGGGATCTTATCAACAGTACGACATGCAATTAATTTACTACATAGTACACGTCACTGCCACACATCTGAAACACAAATATTATTGTTTCAAAGTTGGACATACTAGTTCTTTTTACAGACAACGGCATGTTTTTTTTACAAACAGGCTGATAGGATATTTAAGTCTCACATCAGTCACGTATTGAACTTGCTTTTAATAACAATAATCAACACAATATATATGAGTTCGTGTACACAGCAACGTTTGGTTTTTGACCTTTCGTGTAAACGTTAACCAAATTTTGTAAACTTCCTAGCCCTAGTACAGAGTAAGATTATTTTGCAGAAGTGAAGGAGGACGACATCTTCAAGACAAAGAAGGCTGGAGATGAGACCTCGGACGAGGAGAAGGCGTGGTTGGATGCGCTGGAGGCAGGCAAGCTAGACGACTTCCAGGAGAAACAGAAGAGCAAGGATCCCAAACTGCTGACAGCCCGACAGGTGGGCTGCATACCATCACAACTCTTAGTCCTTTAGTCCCTGGCAAACAAAGTTGTTACCCACTAATCTGTGAATATTAGTCTGTTGTCCCTACCCTACTAACTGTGAACATTCACGTGTTGTCCATAGTCCAATTAACTGCAGTGATATGCTGGTATTTCTAACTTGTGACCCAAGCTATATACAAAGATCTTATTGTTTAGTGAGTACTCATGCAGAAAGTTCAGCACTAAGAAATGATTTTTACTGAAAATTCTTTTCGAAGTAAAGTGTTAACAGCAACTGATTATGATTCAAAGAATGAAGGTTGTTTTGTTTATCTCCAGAGAGCTCTGATCCATGGTAAACAAGAGGAGGAACTACTCCAGCTACCTTCAGGTGGGTCTCCTGTACTTCAGTCTGCTTCTTCTCCAGTTCAGGCACTAGTGCAGATGTGTACTGTACTTGTGTACTCTGTACTAGTGTGACTATGCAGATATATCACAATACCATACATATCACACTGCTTCATGTGTGATATATAGAGGATATCAGTCTTTCCTAATACCATGTTTATCTCATCGACAGTGGCACAATGGTAGGACATTGCCGGAACTCACTCAGTTGAAGCAATTTTGGACTTAAAATGCCACATTTTTTACCACAGAAGCACATAAGTAAAAAAAACAATTTCTGTGTGTACAGTATATATCATTTATCTCTAATGTCGTGACAGGGTGAAGCCTATATTACCACTCATGGCTTCACCACTTGTGACAATATTGTGACAATAAGTGATGACACTTAACACAGAAAATGTCCTGTATATATTGGCCAGGTTACAAGAACGTTCAGCTGACAGAGGAACAGCTACAGAGACGACAGCAGCGCGCCAAGAAGCGGAGACAGCAGGCACACGAGAAGAGGGAAAAGGATAAGGTACGGTCAGCAGTTTATCAAACTCTTACTATTGGTGGCCCGTGCTATAATTATTCTCTCCAGTAACCAATTTAAGGTGGAGGTATTTTCTTCATTTGGCCTAAATATTAATAAGGACAACATCTCATTCTGTTTTTGTTTGACCTTTTTTCCAGAAATGTTTTTTTCATTCCCTTGAGTAATTGTTAAGGTAGAGTTCTGTCGCCATCTTGGTTTTTTTGCATTACGTGAAATGAAAACATGCTATATTGTACTAAATTTTACAACTTTTTAATAATAAAAGACATAACAGGTACACTGATAGAGTAAACAATATGCTGCAGCAAAGTTTTCCCCGTTTGTATCGCCGATGAATGGCTTCAGTTCCCATTGTTAATATTTTTCAACAAATGTGCGCTTGTGTTCATCAAGTTGTGAAATATATAGTCATCTAATTATTACCTATATTAATATCTTTCAATTTGACTGTGTTTTAATCATGTTTTGATAACATATATGTGTAAACGGGGATATCCTATTGAATTTCGTTTGCACAAAAAATACCCTGATAGAACCCTCCTTTAAATTTAGAAACAAACATTGGACAGACTTCTGAAGAAACAAGAGTCGAAGCAGAAAGGCCCAAAGGTGAGTATTCAATGTATTCTTTCATTTTCTCTAAAACGAGTTGGCAAACTTATAAAAATTATTTGGTTTTGCCTGCGTTCTTGTTACTAAGTACTTCAAGATTAAATATACTTAACCCTTACGTTGCGTATATATATTTTACCATTTTTAGCCCCTGTGGCGGAATTTACAGGCTCGCAGCTCGCAGCAGTAGTTTGAGCTTAGGCACTTACGAGCTCTGCTGGCGGAATTTCCAGGCGGCGATTCCGGTACCGTTTTTACTAAATATACCGCATCTACATGGCTAATACGGGCTATTTACGGGCGTTGAATACAAATTCAAGTCGCGGCACCCGTACACAAATGGTTGCTTCATACCCGCATCTTTGAATTATTTTTTTACAATTTTTCTTTACTTTTCTATTTCTTTGTAAAGATTGTCTTTAATTCGGGCCTTATAACATCATGAATTTGGAGCGCCCTGCTGAAATTTTTATATGGACTTGAAGACCAGATGTTTGTCTTTACAATGATATAAAAATTATTAGAATGCGACCTATGGTTATAATTCTATTGTCATCTAAAGTTTGTCTTTATTTCCAGCTTTATGAAATCAAAACTCCTGAGCTCGAATTTTACATGTACTTGTAGACAATTTATTCCTCTTTACAATGACATAAAAATTATTAGAATACGACCTATGGTTCAGAAAATATAACCAACCAAAGGAGAGTGACGCTACCCCGACAGTACCACGTGAATACGTCCCGACGCACACCAAGTTACTGGCACCGCTTGGTCCCCCCGGGACTGGGCTAATTACAGTACCGTAACCTCCTCGAGACCTCCTCGAGGGTGCCAGAGCCGAGCGCGCGTGAAACTAATGGGTACTAATGAGCACAGCATACACTTATCATCGCGGCGAACGCAATACATGTTGCGCGGTGTAAAGTTTGTCTTTATTTCCAGCTTTATAAAATCGTAAATTTTTTCGCGCACATGCGAAACACGTATGTACTTGAAGATAATTTATTCCTCTTTACATACGTCAAATGGTTCGCAATATATGGAGAGCGTAAGGAAGGCACCCCCAGTACTTAGAGAATTCATTTTTGAAAAACTAACTTTTTGTGACATCTGGCGCATCACTTGCCGCATGTTTATTTTTCGCTGCGCATATACATATGATACATGGAATTGAAGACAATGTTTTCCTCTTTACAATGATGTAAAAATTATAAAAATCGGACTTGCGGTTCACAAGTTATAAAGCCCGTAATGATGATATATGCTGAGAGCGCCACTTATTCAAAGCTTTATTTTTCGCTGCGCATATACATATGATACATGGAATTGAAGACAATGTTTTCCTCTTTACAATGATGTAAAAATTATAAAAATCGGACTTGCGGTTCACAAGTTATAAAGCCCGTAATGATGATATATGCTGAGAGCGCCACTTATTCAAAGCCGAATATCACCTTCTGCGTGACACTTGGCGCATCAAAAGTTATTGCCGAAAATACACGTATTTTATATGGAATTGAAGACAATTCTTTTATCTATATACTGATAAAAAAATTATGAAAATATCCCAAGTAGTTTCTTAGAAATAGAGCGCCGAGGCATGTTGGGGTAAATGCGCCACATGTCTACAAATTCAAAAGTGCGAAAGTCTCCTATCTCTGTGCGATTGCTGTATTTTCAGTTTTGTTAGCGCAATTGCGATTTTTATATGGGAATAAAGGTCATTCTATCCTCTTTATTATCGCAATATCTTCCCGTAATTAGAGGCTATCTGCCCATGTGGCAGGATGCGAGACAGATAAGCATGTACGGGCCTATCTCACCCCGGGGCAGTGCAGACACTTAGGTGATAATTAGCCGCCGGGCAGTGTAGCCATCGGAGCGAAGTAGGACAAAATTGGCCTTTTGTAAAGCTAATTATCGATGCGTTACGGGTCAACAATGCACACGCAAATTGGTGTGAATTTTGCTGGACGTTCTGACCAGACACTGAACAAAGCTTTATTGTCATGGCGGGCTGCGAGGCATAAATACAGCCATTCTCATGGAGCGACTCGCGGACACAATCGACTCGGGACCCGTTGTCAGGGCTAGCAAAGTAACGAGACAGCTGTAAATTCTTCTAAGTAAGCGATCCGGGATCCGTAATCCGTACTGAGGTACCCGCCCGGATAATTCCGGGACCCGCAAGTTAAGGGTTAATGATTATAAACGTTAAATTCCCTTTAACATTGTAACAAGAAATTGACCTGATTAGCAATAAAATACCACATATTTTGTCGAACTAAACAGTTTCATGAACTAACTTTGACAATGTTTGAAGGGTCGTGGATCCAAGAGAGCCAACGTCCCCCGATATCACTACCACAGTCGAAGAGACAACATCACCATATCGGTGCCGGTGGGCTACAACTTCCCCTTCCCCACCCAACTTCCTAAAGAGTGAGTCGTCTGTACCTTCAAACTGAAGCAACTATATCAACATTCATCAGACAACAAAATACTTCATCAAAAATCGTGGAGTTCACATCTATAACTGTTTGATTAAATATATGTTATAATTTTAGGCTTAGGAATGTATCTGTACCTGAATACGGGAAGTACTGACAAAGCGCTTAGTAGCAGCTTTGAAAGTACAATTCCTTCAGGGTAATAACTGTAGCGCTTTGAGCATACCTTAGGGTGTGGAGGAAAGGGTGCAAGATAAATACGCAATTATTATTATTAATTATCATATCGCTCATATATTTGAAGACAACTGATGTGTTTTGAATCAAAAGAGGATCCTAGTTATTCAAGACCTTTAGGTGTTCACAAACCTGGAGAAAGATGTTAATTTCTCATTTACTTCCTTCATATTTTGCATTCCTATTTCCCCAGACCCCCGAAGGCGACCATGTGTGGTGTGAAGGGTTGCAAGAAGCAGAAGAAGTATGCATGCTCCAAGACCGGGACCCCTCTGTGCAGTCTGGCCTGCTACAAGAAGAACCTCCTTCTGACCCCACCCCCTCCAACTCTCCTACCTGCTGTGTGACGGGGGACAGGAGCAGCAGTCCTCAACTCAGAATCTGCTTCAAGGGCAGGGCATGTTCCTCAACTAAGCATCAACTCGGCTGAACATCTATTCAACTGGACTGATGTCTTCCTCGTCTGAACATCTATTCAACTGGACTGATGTCTTCATTGGCTGAACATCTATACAAATGGACTGATGTCTTCATTGGCTGAACATCTATACAAATGGACTGATGTCTTCATTGGCTGAACATCTATTCAACTGGACTGATGTCTTCATTGGCTGAACATCTATACAAATGGACTGATGTCTTCATTGGCTGAACATCTATACAAATGGACTGATGTCTTCATTGGCTGAACATCTATACAAATGGACTGATGTCTTCATTGGCTGAACATCTATACAAATGGACTGATGTCTTCATTGGCTGAACATCTATACAAATGGACTGATGTCTTCATTGGCTGAACATCTATACAAATGGACTGATGTCTTCATTGGCTGAACATCTATACAAATGGACTGATGTGGTCACCAGATGTTGACTGAGTTGAGCACTCGTCAATCTATTGGGCGCTGATATCAAAGGGATGTAACTCTAGGTCAGCTGTTGGAACAGAAACTCCTGCCCTGTCAGTGTCGATACGTTATCACTGTGAAAGACAAGTGATGTTTTAACATTACATGAGCCATAATGTGAACATGGTGAAGTACTGAGAATAACCAGTGGCTCAACTTCTAACTTAGACTATTAGTGGAGGACCCAGAAGATTCACAATTTTCATGTACTCACAATGGTTGTATGGGCATTCCACAACATCCGTCAACAAATCTCTATATCATTATTCTTGAAGGATAGAACTTGATCCATGTCATTGTATCGTATCGGTCATCATCTAGTGATGTAATCTCCATTACTGGCTGATTTAAGCCTTGCCATATTTCCTTAAATATTCCGTGCTGGGAAATCAAAGCCAACTATGCATTTCAGGTGCAGCAATCCACTGAAATCCATCTTAGCACCGAAAAGCGAGAAATACTGCAAGGCTTAAACCAGCCAGTGATGGGCAAGAGTTATGTCTTGTATGGGAAGTTGAAGAAAACCATGATAAGTAAAATGTTTGTATGGTTAATCTCACCAAGGAAGTGGAGATGTGTTGTTACACTTCTTCCTATAGGCATCCAGTTTATGAGTACATAGACATTCTAGTTCCATCTAAGCCATCTCAGCCGATGCTCGCAGGTTTCACATAATACTAGCAGCCGTGATGTAAGTGAAATACTCTTGAAAGCGGCGTTAAACCGCAGATAACCTCACCTCACCTCTAAGCCATCTTAATTAAAGTCATGCAAGCCAAATTAAGGAATGTGCTCTTATCTTCAGTATTAGATAATAGTCACCAGTGCTTCCTGCCGTGAGAGTCATGTTACAGCAGAGTGATAACATAGAGATGAATAGAGATGAATAGAGATGAATAGAGATACATTATTTCTCTCATGCATGATGATCAGAAGAAAACAAGTACTGTGATCCTGTGTCCTTATGTCAAGGGTGAATGACATATGTAAACGTGTAAATTTGTATATAAAACATACCAAAAAGTTGATTTCTTTTATTCTTAAAAATATTCCTTCATTTCATGTTGTGGCAGAATAAGCAGTGGTAGATTAATCAAACAAGTAACTATTTCAACCTGCAGACAACTCCTCTCCTTTCCATGTTTGCAGTTTGCTGTCCGAGACTTTATCATTCTGAAGACACAGATATTCTACTAAACACACTGCAACGTGTATGAATCCACTGAAGTTACACTAGTCTTCTTTGACCTGTGCCATATGCTGTGTTGTGTCTCTGGACAAGGAACTTCCTTCACATTGCACTCCACTCAGCTACAAAAATGGGTACCTGAACATTGAAAGTACAGACCTTGCTTGAAGCGTTTAGTAGCAGCACCGAAAGTAAAACTCCTTCTTGGTAATAATGTACCGCCTTGCACTGGACATTAGGCTTTAAATTAAAAATACTTTAACAAATCCACTAAAGTTAGATTAGTCTTTCATAAATCAGCTGAGCTGAACACACATTAAAGTCCTTTTGTAGCTCAAGTGAAGTTACACTACAGTCTTTTCATAACTCCTCTCACGTTACACTACAGTCTTCAAAATCCACTGAACATACTAAAACCTTTTCGTAAATCCTCTAAAGTTATACCACACTCCTTTCAAAAATCCACTGAACACACTTACGTCCTTTTGCAAATGCACTAAAGTTACACTTCAGTCCCTGACCATAAGTGATTGCTAGAAATTTGATTGCTTGATTTATATTCTCTCTTCACACGATGACAAATTTTAACATGACCCCTCAAACTCTCAATGAGAACATGGGTCATAATTAAGAATTATAAATTAGTGACCCTCTGAAAAAGGGTACATAACATACTGATGGAAATGAATGGAACACTAAAACTGTGAGTATTTTTCTCAGGGATATAGCCATGTAAGGACGCCCTATAGACCTAACATGTTTGGGTTGGCACAGCACACCCTGACTTAAACTTCATTTTCAGTGGAAAAACATGATAACCTTGGGTTGTAAATGCTGTAAAAGGCAAAAACGCAAATCATCTGTCAAGCCTCTGAACGATGCCAAGACAGTACCATACTTGTAAATGCTGAAAAATGGTAAGCCATAGGTCTGATCAATGGGGAAAAGTTCATCTGCCAAACAGTCCGGGTCTTTTACATATCCCAGAGTTTAATTCAATCGATTTCTAAACTCTGGACCTTCTTTCGAAAGACTAATGACGTCAAGATGAGACCTGGTCGCAGGGATAAGCCGAAAAACAGCCATAGACATAGTCAGATTACATGGATTTCTGTTCTTGACAGTATCCAATCATCATCCAAAATTAACATTAGCCTAATGGATATATTCTGCCTTGGTCATACAAAAGTCTCAACTTTAATCCTTTAGAGCATCTCTACGATGTTCTCGGTCGCAGAGTTCGAAACCGTTGAATACAGCTTCAGAATCTCAACTTACTGTATGATTTCCTTGTAGAAGAGTGGCGTAGTATTCCTGGAGCTGTGATGAGCAAGTCTACCAGACCGATGTGCTGGGGTAATTAACAGACATAGGGGCATACACTGACTTGGGACAATTTCAATCTAGGTTTCTGTTACACAGCGTTCTTGAACGTCATACATGATCATTAAAAACCTAAGCTAACCAAGTGTTCCAAGTTTTATCTTTGAGATTTTTCAGTAATAGCGGATGGTGAAAATAAGTAACATTTTAAAATGTCAAACTTGTACTGATTTACGTGAATCCTTTATCATGACAAGTTTTACTTGTTGCTCTTATACATATCTTCCGATGGTAGGACAAAGGTGATCTATATTTACAAACATTTGCACATTTACCACATGTGTAATGTTTTGTGAGTGCTTTGAAAGCACATGGTTTTTCAACTTCTTCTTCGAAGAGCTGCACGCTAAACCACAATATTTGCACTTCAGGATTACGAGGGGATCGAGCCAAGACAACGTTTTGCGTGAGACACAATATTAATTGTGCTTATATTGAAAACGCGAGCACATTTAGGACATTTTCCAGAATTTTTTCCGATCGTATGCTCACTCGCAGCCGATCACTTCATGATTACTTTTTGGCTGATTTAATTAGTAATATGCACTCAATTGAGCATAAACTTTACATTTTCTTTAAAAAGTGAAACATTAACAATATCTGATTCTTAAAAATATTTCAGAAAAAACTATTAGAAAATAATCTCCGAATTTGTTTCCTTGAAAAACGTGTTTTGCCGTTTTTTACTGATAACTTCCCTCATTTTCATCCTAGCAACTTAATTCTTTGTAGAAATAATCACCATAACTTTAACATTAGTAAAATGTTAAAATTCAAAGGAAATTGTGCGTATGTAGCAAATTGTGATTTGTGTTTAACACCGAACTTATGTTTACATTCACGACGTACACCCGACCAATGCACCCTGCAGAACAGCACGTTCCAGGGGTGATAATGAGAGAATTCACGGAATCTGTCTCCATTTAAGCTCTTCAATCCTATATGCTCAAATAAGTTTAAAGCAGCAACATAGTTTTCATGTGGTAAACGGAATTTAACATTATTCATACTCAATTGAGATATTCAAATAGCAGATTAAACGATGGGGGATGGGGGGGGGGGGGGGGGGGGGGGGGGGGGGGGGACTTCATTGTATTAATTGTTATTCAGAATATACTTAAAAACACGATGTCACCTTCTTTTATCAGTGTATACAGTACAGCTTCATCCTCAAAAGGTACTTTGGGTAAACGTTGCAATACTTGTCTACGCATTATGCGTTATTTTACTCAAACATCCACTTGCACTATCAGAATTTTCCAAAAATACACAGTATATAGAGCTAGTTGTGTTTATTGTCATTGTCAATTTAGATACGTCAGACACGATACTTACATGCAAACGTTACGTACACCATCAGAATTTTCTCTCACAAAGTTATTTCCAATGTCTTTCAGGTTGAAAAACACTTTGGAATAGAGAGCCAAAAATAAAATTCTCCCTAAAATTTGTTGGGGGGCTGAGCCCCCCCTAGCCCCCCTGTTGCTACGGGCCTGCTTCATCACACAGATTTTATAAATGTCCCGCATATAATCTATCATTGTTTATATAACTCTTTGTTCTTTCCTAACATTTTACATGTCTGTTTCTTGCAAATATAGACCTACCACATCCCTTTCTCTCTTCTTTATATAGGCCTATCATTGAACAAATATAACATTTCAATATTATATATGTCAGCACGAGTGTTACATAGAGAGGGTTTCACCAAGTTGGATAGCTTGTACCCAATCATTTCAATTGAATACATATGTTTAAATCAATTTAATTCATACACTTTCGTGTGTAATATTCATGACAGCAAATATTGGTCTGAAAACACAATCGGTTGTGCTTTTTAAAAATCACTAGAACTCCAAGCTTTTTATATATGATTGAATGTAAAGTGTAAATTTTGACTCCTCCGTTTTTTTAGAAGTTACTTTGGTTTCCTTAATACAACTAATATACACCAGTTTACACTTAAGGTCGCGCAGAGTTACCTGCCCTTACTTCGAGTAACCCAAATCTAAATGATGATAAAATCAACTGTGACATCGGCAGTGAGAGACGTTTTTTGCCGATAATTCGTTTCAAAGTCAAAATATTTTTTTGACAGCGTCCGGTTCCGATGAAAAGGGTACTTATACGATTTTAGGAAGTAATTTTGGATTTTTTGGACCTTTTTTTCGATTTTTAATCGCTCAATTTAGGTCTGCATGTTGGTCATTTTCCTTCGTGAATTTTCCACTTGCCGTGACTCGGTCCGGTGAAAATAGGTAATTTTCAAAGGCAATTCACACAGTAACAGTAAGTTTATTTTTGCATGTGATTGTGTAAATTGGCAGATAAAAACGTCTTTGTTTGAGAAAAATTACTAACTTTGTGTTTGTAGATGTATTTACAGGTTTACTTTGGCAGTATTTACATGCCGATTTCATGGGTCAACAGTGAAACTACACTGTTATGATTGCAAACAGGTGAGGTTTTTTTGCATGTTTTTGTTGATTCTTTAAAATTACATGAATATATATTACATGATGTTGTGATTGTGTGATTTCGAGCCTAATGATTGAAATTGAATGATTGAGTGAATATTTACATGTCATATGTAATATGTTTATTGAAGAATGTAACAAAGAAATAATATATAAATGACATGATGTTCAGTGTTCATTTACATGCATATGTTATATGTATATTGATGTATGTACCAACCAACAAAGAAATAATATAAACATGACAGTTGTTTATTTGTTATAAAATAAATATGTTTTAATTGATCATCTTGTTCTATTTTTATTCAATGGCCAATGGTCTTCTTCACTTTCTGAAAAGAATAATTAATTGTATTACGTTACATGTATTACAAGTTCACAAATTACAAATAATGAAAAGCACTGTAGTGTTCCCTATTTTCGCGGTAGTCGCGGCTCAATATTAAACGTATATGGAAGATAATAATTTGATATCAGTAATTTATAATTACTGTTTATACATGAACAACTACACATATAATATCAAAGCATATATGTTTATCATATATTAAATGGGGCGAACCGACCTGGGCCGAACTGGTACTGGGCCGAAACGACCCTGGGCCGAACTGGTTTTGGGGCGAACTGACCCGGAACCGTACATATGATTTGTCAATTATGCTATGAGTTTGAAAACAATATTTACATGATTAATCTCACTCGTATTTAATAATCTGTTTGAGTTATTTCCTCAAAAAATGAAAAATAGTATATCAGTTTCCTCACTTGTGTTTTACAAATTGTTTTATAAATGTGCATATTATAGCCCAAACTGCAGCCTTTTCGAAACCCATTTATCTAATCGAATAATTTGTTTAGGAGTTATCTCTGTCCTACCATCTTTAGTTCGATGAGTCCAAAAAGTGTAGTATATTATATACCTAAAAACTAAAATAAGGATATAATTAAAAAAGGACTAAATTTTAATAAATTTCATTAACTTTTATAACAGATAATTTATTTTCAAATCTTAAATAGGTATATGTCTCAATAATAGATAATTTGTTTTATTTCATCACTTCATTATTTATTTGATTTCATAAATTATGTAGCGACTTTCACAAGTCGTCTAGCTAGTAGTATAATTCACAAACGAAAGTTCCAAAATGGCCGCATTTGGCGGTTCCAGTGTTGTGGTAATTCTAATTACACATTTCCTTTATTCATTATGTGTTATATTTGCAAAATTTGTAGACTAATGGGTTCTTTGTATTATGTTAAAAAAGTTTTCAAAGTGGATGCATTATGATTTATCATAATTAGAAATAAATCAACTTTGCATGGCATGATGTGACACAAGCGTGCAGGCTAAAGAGGGAGATTTTAGATGGGATCAAGTATCAAGATCAAGATGGGGTGCCAAGTCGTGTAAAACTATTCACAAATTCACAAAACTACTAACAAACAAAATGTTGTGAAACAGTTAGTTATGTGAGCACAGTGGTGTAGTGGTAAGCATGTTGGCCTCTCACCCCAGACCTGGCAACCTCCAAGTCAGGGCGCTGTCCCTCCAAGCTCTAAAGTAGTGGCCCTGCCATCTTTCACGGAGGCATTGTTGTCAACAATTGAATGTGACATCACAGATAGCTAAGAACCAAAGGCTTAGTCAACATACCCAGCAATCGGTTTGAGAATATGTTTTATACGTTAGGCGTATGAATATAAGTATTGTTGATGTTTTTGGTTGAATATATCATGTCTAATGACCTCGGTAATTGAAGGAAAAATATATTTGTTTTAATAACGCGATGGAAAGCGTAATACAATCACAACAATATTAGTCTTTTCTTGTGTCGCTGTACGGAGCTGTATTGCGAATCCTACGAGTTAGAAGTTTAAAATTGGAGCGTGACAGCAATCAACTGCTGCACGCTCTGTGTTGGAGCTTTCTCACCCGAACACCTTCTGATGGCAGCGAGTATATTAGTGATGTTACGGAGCGGTTGCTCGCTGTCTGGAGCTAGCAGACCTGGGTCTCATACTGTGTTGTGATCCTGGGCAAGGCACTTCATCCACATTGCACCAGTCCACCCAGCTGTTTAAATGGGTACCTGAACACAGGAAGTATGGACCTGCACTACACTGCATAGCTGCCAAACCTAGTTAGTTTATGCTATTTGGAGAACTGTCCCCAAAACCAATGGAAAAGGGGGTCCACTTTTTGGGTCCACATAGCCGCCCATGCAAACATTTTTGAAAAGGGGGTCCAGACTCCAGACCCCCTGGATCCGAATGTGAGAAAAAAAGTAATAGGAAAGAAGTAACAGTTTTTATATAATGAAACAATAAAAGTTCAGCATTGATTTGAATCAATCTTGATAATCTTGTCATTGCAGAAGATTATGAAAACAACACTGATACTACTATTAAGGATAAATTAACAAAGTAAAATATACTTGTTATCTGTAATAACATAATTGAAACAGGACTATCTTCTTCCTCCATTCAACCATTCAACATTTCATTCATTCATTCATTCATTCATTCATTTATTCATTTATTCATTTATTCATTTATTCATTTATTCATCCTCACCTGATCAGCTAACTTTACCTTTAGCTTAAATGACTAACTACTAAACAACATTTGTGGCGATTTAATAACTAATTATTTCAAAAGAAAGGGATTGATAAACAGACTGTCAGCCTATCTTAAAGGTCTTTAAAGGTGACATTGTGCTATTAATTGTGCTTGCATATTATATGATAGACTCTTACTGCACTTTTGCAGAGACTCCAAACATGTCTTAAAAATTTAATAACATCACATATTATCACTAATAAAAGATCTACACCTTCAAATATGACATTGTGCTAATGTGTAAATGTGCTTGTATATTATATGATACTTTGTTAAAGTTGTTAAATAAAAACACTTGAAAACTGTTACTTTTTTCCTGTCACTTTTTTTACCCTAGCAAAAACTGTTACTTTTTTTCCATTACTTTTTTTCCTGATCCGAGCACCCCTTGATCCACCCCAGCTAAGTGTCAGTTTAAAGTGATGTGGTATTTAGTTTAAAAAACATGACTCTTTTAGACATGAATGCCAACAAAGTAAAGTTCATTGTCAGCGTTGGTAGCTTCTTCGATATTAGATTTATTTAGAGATGCCAATGTCTTCATTATCTCTCATTTTGCAGATGCAAATTCAGTCTACGCTGAATAAGAGTTTATCATCGAGATGTCGTGAGATTGAGGACATCATCAGAATCACCAGTACAAAGGTTCCAGTTTCTTTCTAGCTTCAGTTCCTTTCATTTTGTATCACAGTGATAAACTACTGTAAGACTAATTGTTAAATTGCAGAGCAGATCTTACTTACAATGAAAGTGGTATTAAAATGCATAACACAATCCTCTATCATAAAAAAATATAAATATTTTATGAAAGGTAAGCACTTAACAATATTGATCATAATCATGTTTATGTATCCTATAAGTGTTAATCCTGGCTAGCTAACTAACTGAGATGGTCATTTTGTCTCAGTTTCAACATTCAGGAATTTAAGAACTGTTCATATCTAAAGAGAGTTCAGAGACATCTTACTAAAAAAGGACCTCATGAACTCTTTCGGCACAGAACTGTTACTGTGCAAAGTAAAGTTATTTGACAGCATTACCTTATTCACAGGAGTTACGACATGCACTGCCTTACATTATTGAGAGCATCTTTGGATTTGGCTCGGAGAGTGGCTGGGGTATCGACCGGATAGAGAAGTACCGCCACCTCCAGGACTTCGAGAATGTGCGCCGGTTCCTGGCACCTGACAGTCCATTGCTTGATCTCATCTACAAGCTGCAGGCGGATCCGTATCTGTCTTATGAGTTTCCCCTCAAGTACCTTCCGGTAGGTTTGTGTAGTAATCAAGTAATGCTGAAAGGTGTTCATCAGTGCAAAGACTTGTTGAAAATGTAACTGGTTTTGATTGTCACTTGCCTTGAAATTTTGTCTTATGTTTCTCATCAAGTCTGTTTGGGTAAATTGTCTGTTAAAACAATATGTATGTATCTGTTAGCAAACTGTCTATGAGGATATCAAAATGTGCAATATGTTGCTGCTTCTGATGCAGGCCCCCACCAGACATCTGATAGAGGAGGGTATGGTGCCTTCCTTCCTCGCCAACAAGATACACACCCAGGGATACGGCCAGTCCTTCCTCTCTCTCGATATCCTTGTCTTTATACAGATTCTTATCTTTACATTTTTGCAAATTTGTGTCCAAGGGCTACAGTCAGACCCTGTTTATCCGCACGATTTGGTTACAGTTGAAAATCTTCCGGTTAGCGAGGGTGCGGTTAAGCGAATCAACATTTGTAAAGAAATACATAGAGAAGATTTTAAATACTACCGTGCTAATGGCCGGGTTTCCGAATATACAGGATCCGGTTAAACGAGGTCTGACTGTATTTGTACATGTTTTATGATACAGTGAAGTTAAAATGAAAAATACTGCAAAATAAGGAATGATGATAGGTAAATAGCCTTGAAATGATGACATTTTTAATGCATAGTTAAAATTGCTCTATTATGTATATTAATGAATTTAAATGATTTAGGAAAATCATAAATGTTTTCAATTAAATATGTAGGTAAAGTGTAAAGAGGAAACATACTTCCTTAACTTGTCACGTGCCTTTGAGTACTTTGTGTTCCATCTGGCGTATAGCCTTGTGAACCCCAACAACCAGCGCCAGTGTCCGCAGTGGACCAACCTGTACGACTTTGTGTACCCGAACGTCATCGATGACTACATCAGCTACTTCCTGCCTCTAGACAAAAAGACGCTGCCTCCGATGCCCAACATCCCGTCGCCAGTGCGCAGTCCCGTGTCACACTTCACAGTGCCCAGGTGAGATGTACTGTTTGTCTGAGATGTTCAACTTGATCTTCATATTTGATTTCTATGGATTACAAGAGACAGAAACTTGCAAATATGTTGTCAAATGAGATGTTTTGAAGTTACATCAGCACATATGGTATATCGCCACGTATAAGCCTAATAAAAGTTCTTAAAAAACTGCTATGCTAGTTACTCTTAATTTCAAGCCTTAAAGATCAATTCTGGAAAGACCATCTCCAGTTTGACGTACAGTATATTCCAATGTCTTGTTTTGCATCAGCTCCTACAACAACCACTCTCCGACTAGTCCCAGCACCACCCCACCACGACACCGCACCCGACCCAGTTTGTTCCGCACCACGTTCACCGCCCAACAGAAGCAACACATCCAGGGCTCTCCCGTCCTGGACCAAAGTGAGACGGAGACGTGGCGCTCTGAAACCCTTCTACAGGTACCTACCTCCACCTCTACCTCTTTAGTTCTAGTTATCAGATCAAGAAAGTTTCAGTGGGCTGTTCCACTAACTGATAGCCCTATATATGATGCTAAGATTGTTTGATGTAACAGCGTCTAGATTTACCTTTCCCATACCTTTTAATATAGGCTAAGATGTATTGTAGAGCTAAGATTGGTTAGTTGAACAGTACAAAGTGTGTAAATAAATAAAACCACCAGTATCCTACAAATATTCTTCAAACTTTCCATATTTAAGAAATGGTAAAGAAATAATTTTTATAGAAACTATCAATATTCCAAATTTTCTGATGAACAATATTGCGTTCCCGGATGCAGGTGTTTGCTGAGTTTTGGTTGAAGCAGAACCCAGGAGACAGTGATAGAAGCAGCTTCCCCCAGGCATCCTTCGTAAGTCTTCTGTTTTAGTGAGATAGAGTTAGAATAGTCATAAACAACTACCCTTGTGCTGAAAGGTTGCAGTGTTCAATTCATGTAAATGAATAGTTACACATTTGTATTTTGAAGTTTTGAACATGATTTGAAGTGTTTCTTGTGAACTTTTCCACCTTGATTGATATTTGGGTGAGAGTGCTCCTGATGATACTCTTGATTGAGTTCCGATATATATGACTTTTTATCAAGTTATGGCTGTTGAATCTGTAAGTGAACATGATTTGAATAACTTCGGAAATAACTTCTTCTCGGTGAATGTAATTTTGTAATAGGACACTTCAGTTAATACTATTGAATGTCAGTTTCGTATAATTGTGTAGTATGACGCCTGACAATGTAATACAGTGATATAGATAGCAGCCGTAATAATCAATGGCAAATGGCAGGGCAGGGAAATGTGAGCCATGTTAAATTTTGTCTTGTATCCAATGAAATTGAAAAATATATTATTTTTATATGGTATGTGTATTATTTTGGGATTTTATAATTTATTTGTTTGCAACTGACAATATCATGGAAAATGATTAATTTTGAAGATTTTTTGCACATATGTATTGCATTTATATTAAATTATAACTTGATATTCCATAATTCCTAATATCACAGGTTTTCCCTTATAATTCTGTTCTAAAGAATTGTTTAGTGAAATGCTTTAACTTGTTTTAAAAACAAATAAGAAAGCATACATTTCTTTCTTTGGAACCCTAATAAATATTTTTAAAGTAATAATTTTTATTTGAATATTTATTCAGTCTGATTAAAATCGACCGTTTTCCAAGAAATAAAAGTTGCAAAATAGTGCATATACCAGGATACGAACTCATTTAATTTGGAGGTTTCCTCGTAAAACCGTCTGATAACAGCTCGTAGACTCACTTGTTCTTGTGCCATTCAGGTAGCCAAACACAGAACGTCCAACAAAAGGTTTCGGTATGAGAAGCTAAGGGCAAGTAACTCCCAACAGCCATACTTTCGTCGCTTTCTGTAAAATGAGGAAGGTGTTAACAGATGATTCTGTATGTTTTAAAAACCGTGACCATTAAAAATCATGATGTGATTGGTCAGCTATGTGACTGGGTTTTGTCTGCACTAAACTGGTACAGAACACATTCCTATACAGGGTGTTCTGAGACCTTGTGTACAGGAATCTACAAAAACTGTTCGTATCCGGGTAGATGCATTATTTTGAAAATGTTATTCTCGATGCAAGGTCGATTTGTAATGGGACTGAATATGTATGATGAAGTTGAGGGGTAAGTAAGTAAGTAAGTCAGTAAGTAAGCATGGCTTGTCTCTGATTTAGAGCCCTAGCTCGCAGTTCTACCAATACAGCCCCTCTGTGGGGCGGGACCCGTTTGCCTACTTGTTTGTGAGTATTTGCATGTTGCTGTGGTTACAGTTTAGTTACCATGGCAATGGATGTATTTGTGCTTTCTTATCCAAATCCTTCCCATTAGACTTTTGTTTCCATATAGGATCATCAAGGAATTTTTCATACTTTCCTAATCTTTGTGTTGTTTGCATATATATTTATAGATGAGCAGAATTGCCTTTACTGATAGGTATGTTTTGACCATTTTGACTATCAGATTGTCGATGATTGAGGAAACCATGAGATGGGTCCATCGAGAATCATCTTAATCTATTGTTCTTATTGGAAACAAAGGTCTCTTCATATATGTTGTGGTAGATAATGATGCCATTCATGTTTAGCATTTTGCCGTATCAAGTTCTACAGGTATTGGTGACTGTTCATCACATCGTGATCCTTGTAGCATCACCCCCATCACCTGACATTGGTGCAAGCACGCCTTGTTAGAGATACATGTTCATAGTTGCAGCCCCTTCTCAGTCAGCTCCAGGAAGTGAGGAGAATGAAATAGTTGTATGACATCCAACACAAGGCAAACTCACGCAAATCTCTATCACCCACGAATTTAAGCCTCATTTGCTTAATGTTTCAGTGCTAGTGAATCATTCAGATGCAGCGCTTCGCTATCTTATCACGGAAAAGTGAAGGAAATGCTGCAAAGCTAAGTTTAGCCAGTGTGTGAGTTATGCCTTGCGTAGGGAAGTTGTATGACATCATGGGGATGCTATCTGATTCTCCTTCATTTCAGTCTAAATTAGATTATTTAATGCAGAACTATTCGCGTATCGCAAGTCGTGAAGATGGGCAATATTCCACTTGGTAAACAAGCAGCTTCTGTGACAGTACTGTACTCTCACTATCTGAGTCACCTCCAGCACACTACACAGTACAACTATGAACATGGAGCTTTATGTTGCTTATCATGATTTTACCTCCTGAATGTGACTATGATTCTCTTGCCTTTGATGTAACAATTAAGTTTCTCCTCCATCTTAAATCATTGGTAGTCATGACAACTAACTCAATTCTTCACCATACAGAAAATGATATGAATACTAGAGCTGATGCCCTTACAGTGTATTTACCGAAGTTGTATAGTTGACTCCAGGAGAAATCCTACGTACAGGTACCTCATACAATTTTGTATTGTAGATTGGTTTCAAAAGTCTCCCTACTCGTAGAAGTGCAGCGTCCCTATGTTGTCGGTTGAAAAGATTCGATAACACAATTATACAGCATATAATTAAAGAGAGGGTTCTATCAGGGGATCTGCCATTTTGTTTTTGTGCTTTACATGAAATAATAAGAAACATTGTGATTTGACTACTTACTTAGCTTGATTCCATACATTTAGCTTCATGAGTGCCAGTTGCGTTGTTAGTGGCCGACACTTGTTTCAAGTTATGAACCCTTCTGTTTTATATCACAGTAAATGAAGTTATGAGTAACTGAGTTTTGAATCAAATGAAAGTTTCTTTACTCTTTTGTTGGACCATAGTAAATACTTCACATTTCTTAACAAAAGTATACTATTACTACTATTGATCAGAGAAATTTGTGTATTATTTGATAAGTATTTTTCTTCAAAACATTTTTGCTGAAAGTTTTCTTAAGCATCTTGACACTAATTTTAAACATTAATTAAGGTTTTAAATCATTTATATTTCTCTTTTGTTTTGCATGTTAAAAATATTAAATTGATTTATTTATTTATTTGTTTATATGTATGTATTTATGTATGTATGTATATTTAGGTATATGTTCTTGGTGAAGTGTTGCATGACAAGTAAAATCTGAAAGTATTAATCTTAATAGGTTTAGAATATAAATGTATGTTTAATATATTATCTTAGATCAATTGACACAATCAAATTCTGTTGTATTTATAATACCGGTATGTGAGGATATTTTGTTATTGCACTGTTGAGTGTAGGTATGATTTAAGAACTAATAATGTAATGGTCATGAAGACATAGCGTTATTCACATCAATATTAAAATAAGTAAAGTTTCTTGTTGTTTGAGACTCCATGAAGAGAGAGGTTTAGTTTATATCCTTTCGACTGCCGGTACTGTTTTGCAGGGAAACAGCTGATCAAGTTTCAAACGGATCACTTTTCGGCCCTTCTCAAACGCTGGTATTCTTTTCCCATCACATTGCCAATCCGTGGTTCAGCTTACAGTAAAACATGTCACAGTGGCGTTTTGGAGGTCACAAATTTGATACGTATGAGTACGCTTCAGACATCCTCCAGAGAAAATACACCGGCGTTTTGAAAGCCACAAAGATGATACGTCTGACACTACTTTGGACGTTGAAAGGATATAGACTGAAGGAACTAAGGCATCATAATTGCATCAGGGTTATTCATTACCTTGCAATCTGTGCATCAGTTTCGTCAGACGAACACAAAACAACTAAATATTTCTATAGTTGCTGCTGTTCTTCTGTTTTTACTGTATTTTATTTTATCCCTATGTTCTGCAGGAGTTCGGGTTGATGTGTCGCTAACCTAGTTGTATGTATCATAGCACCCACGTCTCTGGTTATATTGGAGGCTTGGGTTGACATTGAGGAAATCTGGTGTAGTATGGGTGGTAAAGAACAGTGAGTTATCTCCCTTTGCTAAAGTTGATGTTGTAAAGTGGAGCTGTTGTAAGCATGTATTGCCTGTCTGGTCCCCCAGGAGAGCTACATGCCGAGTCTGAACCAGGTGAAGATTGTGCGTCTGCTGATCAAATACCTGCACTACTTCACCAACAGTGCCAGCAACACTGTCACGTCCCAGTACCACACCGTCATACACTCTCCTCTCCACGACTTCAAGCGGTGAGAAACTTCCTTCTTTACCTTAGCTTTTCCAGTTTGAATTAGGACTGCAACTTCCCTACACAAGTTATAACTCTTGCCAGTCTCCATAACTGGCTGATTTAAGACTTCCCACAATTCCTTAATGTTTCCCACTATGCATTTCAGGTTCAGTGCTTTGCTGTCTTAGCATGGATTAAGTCATCCAGTTATGGAAACTGGCAAGAGTTATGCCTTGCGTGGAGAAGTTCTACTGACTGTAAAACCGTCAACTCTTCAAATACATTTCCTGGTTCTTCGTACAAATCAGAAAAAAGTCTTTTGTATATCTTTTAAAAAGAACATTGGGAATTGTGGTGAATAAAGGTTGGAAAGAGAATCTGGTTTTGAACTTCTACAGTTCATGGGTTGTTGATGCATGATTATGGACTCCTCCTGACTTGTGTGTTCCAGGACAGCAGTGCCTCAGATAATCCAGCGCAAACTCTACACATTCCTGCGCCATGCCTTCGACAGGTGGCCTCTGGATTCCTCCTTCCGTATGGTGAGTTCATCGCTTCTCTTACTTCTGTACTTGCTTAGATACCTGCAGTAGTGCTCGGTACCATTCCTCAAACACAATTCATTGTAACCAATGTTAAAATAATGGGCTACAATTGATGATTGCAGTTCCTTCCATATCCATGATTATTGGTTACTCAAAATCAAAATAGCAACTATACATTAATATTTGCTTTATGATGTTGACACAAATAATTTTCATAATGTTATCATAAGATAACTTGGTGGTATTTTTTTATTGAGTTGGTAAAAACATTGAATCAAGCACAACGATACAATATAGTATCAGAGAACAACATACACTGTGATGCTGTTAATGTTGGAGCAGGTTCTGGAGACGTGGCTTAGCTACATCCAGCCCTGGAGATACACCGACCCCCACCAGCATCTCCTCAGCAAGTCCAACAGACTCGACCCGGCCGAGGTGCGCGAGAAGAGAGTCGATGACAAGTGGTGAGCGGTTGTTCTGTTATTCTCTCCTCCAAATATCAATGCTTGGACAGGTCAATGCAGTGCAGTTTACTTGTGTTATGACGATTTTACAATGAATATAATCCACTTTTCCGACACTCTAGCTGTAAGTGATGATGTGTGTGATATGTTGCAGGGAGGGGTTTGTGGAGGAGAACCTTCTCTTCTATACAGTCCTCTTCCAGCAGTTCCTGCCCCGCGTCTTCCGCCTCGACCTCGCCTCCCCCCAGAGTGCCTACATGCTCTACCGGGTCTCCAAGGTGAATACGTAATGAAGTTGCATCTTTCAGATAAAACATACCAATATTACAGTAGATGTATAAATTAGGAAAAAATATAGTTGAAAATAAACAAGCTCACATGCCATAAATGTTTTATGTAAGAGTTAATTATTTGATATCAAATGGTTGAAAGCAAGGTTTGATTGTTGATTCAAGAAGTGAGTTCAGTATCATCAACAGTGTGTTTTAAGTGAGAGTAGATCAAAGGTCCTAGCACTGGTGATAATAGTTACCATTGTGATGATTTGTAAACATCTATGACCCGTATACAAGTGAAAATGTTACACTGCACTGTCTTGAATAGGTGAGTTCTTATAAAAGATGTGTTGTTTAGAATAAGAGTCTTCAGGAACATGAGATTAGTATATTAATAATATTTTTCAGGTTTTCTGTCTACCTAATCTTGCTGGGCTCATCTTCAGAGGTAGGTTTGGTATTTTCTCTTCTTCTGTAACAAGAATGTGGGGTTTATTATAGCACTCAGATTTAATTCTTTATAAATACTTACCGGTAGTAAATGATTTTTTATGCACCCGTGTTTGTGTTCCACTGCATTACGTACTGAAAATTACCATTGCCTCTATATGTAACAGTTAAGGGGAATTTCTCCTCGTTAATCTAAATTTCTGGGTGCAACATTTAGATAAATGGAGAATAAACAAAATATTTAGATTCCAACCATATATGACTACACACTGATTATCGTATACATGTTAAAGCGGAGAGTTGGTCGAATCGGTCAGCGAGACTGACCCATGACCTGGGGGCGAGCTACCTGTCCAGCGAGATGTCACACCTCCTGCCCTCGTTACCCCCTCACCTAGTGGACCTGGAGGCACCTGGCTACCTGTACACACCCATGTTCGGGGAGCGTATGAACTCACAGGTATACAACAGCAGGACACTAGGCTTGAATGCAAGATATGACAGGTCCCCACCAGTTTTCTTCAGTCAGTGGAGTTCCTCTATTGAACAGTAGAATAGTGAGCGATGTCACAAGCATTTTCCACACAGCTAATCAAGGAATCTTTCCCTTTTTAGGCCAGATGGGCTTATGACATGTCTGTAAACTTTTCACAATTTCAACTTCTCCAGAAATGGCTCATCTTCAAATCTGATAATATGGGTGTGGTAGGGTGTCCATCTTAAAATCTTTAAATGACTTCTCTTAAAGAACCAGTAATGCTAGAAAGTTAAATTTTTTATCTTTTTGGGATGGATATTATGATTTGGAAATTTCATTACTCTACTCCAAAAAATAAGAGCGTGACAGGTGTGCAAAATAAAGTAGTCCCCTATTTTAGGATTATGATAAAAGGTAATCTTCCTTTATAATAGCCGTGTGAATGCTCAACCTATTCCCTGTCTGCAGATCCAGGAGCTGATGGAGCAGTTGATATGTGCGCGGGACAGTGTGGTCAACCAGCAGCTCACCACTAAACCTCAGCGTCGCGGGCTCCTCGCCTGGCTCGTCTCTGTATTCACCGACCCCTACCCACACGACATTAACGACACGCGTAAACTCCAACTGCACATCAACCAGTCTCTGAAGAACCTGTCTGAGATATTTAAGGTTTGTTTGATGTTGAAGAGTCTTGTTTGTATTGATATCTGATAAAACCACTACACTTATATGCACTCAAGTTTGAACAGGTTAATCCAATACCAGTATGTGTAGTTAGTTAACAATCGACTGTTTACTGTTTCTGACAGATTGGTTTGCCCGAAGACCTGCAGGACATGTCACTGCCTCACGATCAGAGTGGACACAACAGTCTCCTGCCGGAACCTAGCACTCCAGACTGTATCGAGACTAACCACGGGCCCGTCCTCACAGAGCTCGGCATATACCAAGTAAGTATTTCTCCAGAATATACTCGTCGGCCCATTACCACCATATTTGGTGCAAGAAGTACTGGCTCATTGTACCCTCCCTACGACAGTCAGACGTATATAGCTTCTCGTGTTCGTTCATCCATCTGAAATCATTTCCAGAGCCTAACTAAAAATATATGACATAGATTACTACCACACCAAATTTAAGATTTCTTTTTAGTGGTGTTATGGATTTTAGGGTTTCAACTTCTAGATGGAAATAATTTTTAAATTTTGACTAAAAAGGACAAACTTAACTTTATGACTTTAACACTTCAAATTTGGTATGGATGCTATCTCTGATGATTCTATGACTTTTAAGGAATTCAACTACAACTGTTACAACTCCAAAGTGTCCATTTCATGGCATGATTTAGATTTACTATAAGTTTTCAAGTTAATGCTGTATTGAAGGCTGTCAAACTGCAGGCAGGGTAGTGTGAACTTTTGCCTTGTTTCGAAGACAGATGTGATATGATAATGGATTTGTGTGGAAGAAATGTTGCTCTTACTTTAAAACTTTGAGTACAATGTACACTTGCATGGACCTGCACTGTTGCTTGTGCTGCAGATGGTGAACAAGCTGAGGAAGTTTGACGCACTCCAGTCAGGTGACCCAGACCTGCAGCCAATCAGAAGCTACGAGAACGCAACGCTCGTCAGAGTCCTCTACCAGTTCTGTGACTTCGTTAACACCCAGGTAGGTACAACATCTTTCTTTACATTGTCAAGTCAGTGTAAGCCAAGTAAAATCACACACTCTAACTTGTTTCTCATTATTTAAATATTTTAATCCTGTGTTTTCAGTTTGCAAGTCGAATCGACAGCTTGTACTCGCGGCAAGACCTGGTTGGTCGCATGGCTCAGGTATACCTGGCCCCTCCCCTGCGCCCCCACCAGCAGATCACCTCCCCCACCTCCAAGTCCACCGCCCAGAGTCTGCGTCAGCCTCGTCTCAGTCTACGCTTCCTGGCCAGCTATCAGACTCTCCTCTACCTAGCTGTCCTCTTCGTCTTCTTCCGACTCTGGCTTGGGGCCGGACCCATCGAGTTTGTCCTCATCCTTGCCCTCCTCACACTCCTCTACGGCTTCTTCAAAGCTATATTCAAACCACAACGGATCGATGCCACGTGATGCTGCAGGACTTCTGGCTGGTAACTGTGATGATGTCTTGTGATGAAACCGTGATGGAGCATAAACTGTAGATTGTTATCATTTCCTCGGCAACACCAATCTGTTGATATGCTTGAAAACAAGTTGTGATCCAATGAATGATTAAGTTGGATTTTTAATCACCGAGTAGCAGTTGAGGGATATATAAGGGATATATATAGCTAAAAGCTTAATGCTTGATCCATATTCACAAACTTAAATCAAGACTGGAGCTTGCCAGTCGAGCAGATAATACTATTTTTCACATCGATGTTGGATACATCATGTATGATGAGTTAGTACTCGCCTATGGAAGATACTGCAGTGGGATACCAGTGAAATACTGCTTTCACGATGATTTTAGACCTTTGTTTAAGTATTTAAGCTGAACTCTTTAAAATTAATGATGAAACGATTTTAGAAACACCAAAGGTAATCTTCTATACTCTTTGTAACACACAATAATGTTTAAATTTGAATGGTGCTAACAGGATTTCAAAATTCAAGTATTGTTATTTTGTTTTAAAATTGAGCAGAATTGTGTGCAATCTATCAAGATGTTGACTGATTAGTGCTTTTTAGCTCATCAGGCCTGAAAGGCCAGTTGGGTTTATGGCATGGGCCATTATAAACCCTGATGAGCTTCAGAGCTGTTGGCTCTATTTTTAGCTCATCAGGCCTGAAACCAGAACCAATGATTCCACAGAGCTGAAATTTTATGTGCAGACTCCTTGGCCAATGGGGATTCTAAATTGCAGATTTCGTGACCCCATGACCCCAAATGGGGTCACAGGGGTCACATCCTTAAAAACCTATTTTCATCTTCTTTTCCGGTTCCAAAAGGTCTAGAGAGCTGAAAAGTTGTGTGCAGACTCCTTGGCCAATGGGGATTCTAAATTGTAGTTTTCTTGACCCCATGACCCCAAATGGGGTCACAGGGGTCACATCCTTAAAAACCTATTTTCATCTTCTTCTCCAATTCCAAAAGGTCTACAGAGCTGAAAAGTTGTGTGCAGACTCCTTGGCCAATGGGGATTCTAAATTGTAGATTATGTGACCCTGTGACCCCAAATGGGGTCACAGTGGTCATGATCTAAGAACCTATCTTTTGCTTGTAAACAATAACTTAAATAACTTATATTCAACTTTAGATAGTAAATCAATGAAATCCTGATGAGCTACAGAGCCCATGGCTCTATTTTTTCATGTTGTACCTAGTGTATATATGTGTAAATAAATCTTGCAATATACACCGAGTCTCATATTGTTTCTCTTTCACTGAATACATAACTCATGCCTAATTATCCCCCGCTGCACGTTTAGCTCAAAGTGAGGGATACAGTATTTGACTGTGTCCGTTCAAAATGGTATAACTCAAGTACTATTCACTGGATTCTTTTCATATTTTGCATATGGGTTCGTCATTGGGAGAGTAATGTTCCTTCAGAATTTTGTGACCTTGAAATCAACGAGACTTTGACATTTTACCCTTGTCAGCGGGATAGCTCAAGAACCGTTCACTGGATTCTCTTCATACACATAGCTTCTTTTAAATTTAATTTTTTGGTTTCCATGGGAACAATTTGGACTTGTCTGTTTGAAGGGTAGTGTTTGTTTCCGCAACAGATCTCCAAAACTACTTGGCCAATCTTCACCAAATTTGATATACAGCCATCGTGTTGATGTGCCTTTTGGGAGTTTGAACTATTTAATATTTCATTTTGTTTCAGTTTCTATGGCAACAATTTGAACTTTGTCCTTAAAGGGTAGGGTTTGTTTCCTGAGCAGATCTCCAAAACTATGTGACCTATTACAAAATTTGTTACACTACCTCACGATATCATATAGAAGTTCCTTTTCGGTGTTGGAACTTTTTTTATTTAATTTTTTCTGTTTCCATGGCAACAATTAGGAGAATCCTAACTGAAATTGAAATGGGAGACATCTGTTTTTACGAGTAAAAACACCTTCTAGTTTCACCATATCTTACACATAGCTTCTCCAAGGTAAGACAAAGGGCTGATTAGATTTCTGTGACCTTGACATTATTCTTTTTTTGAGCATGTGAATCTGCATGTTAAGCTTGTCAGCTGGGTTCCTCAAGAACCGTTCACTGGAATTTCATCATATCTTACACATAGCTTCTTGGGAAGACAAAGGGTTGATTAAATTTTGGTGACCATGAATTATTCAAGGTCACAGCTGAACTTTGAGTTTGTCAACATGTTAAGCTTGTCAGGGGGATCAATATCACAAGAACTGGCCCCCTATTCTCGAAACGTTCGTAGAGCTAAGAATTCGTAACCTCCTACGACAATTCTTACGACTAATTCTAAAATAAGATAAGATCAATTCTCGAAACTGTCTTATCTAGTTCGTAGCTCTGCGGTGGTTAGTCAACTTTCGTAAGTTAAGAAAGGAGCTCTTTTGTTCTGAAGTAGTGTTTCTAACGGGGTTTCCCCGTGACGTCATCAGTCGCGTGAGGATTCCCTTGTTTGTAAACAGCAGCCGACAATCTGCTGTCATGACTGAACTAAGCGGCACACCGCGGAAGCCTCGGACTGTCAACTGGACGGCCACGGAGGTAGAAGTGCTCATTGAGGGAGTTCAAGAGCAATACAAACTCCTCTTTGGGCACTTCTCCTCCACAATCACGCAGTCTCAGAAGAAGAAAGTGTGGGGAGACATCGTACAAAAGTAAGCATCGCTTATATTCACTTCAGTGTTTGAGATGTCGTGATATATAAACTACACATGTAAACAGTTCCGTAATTATACAGAAAACAGACACATCGATTGCGGTTTCATTATCAAATTGATAATATGTTTTATTGTTGGTATAAATGATAATCCATTTCAAAGAAATTAATGAGTTGAAATGAAATCTCCTTGTTTACAGGATCAACGCTAACAGTAGAACGCTGAGGGATATCCCTCAAGCTAAAAAGAAGTGGGCTGACCTGAAGTAAGTAAACCAGGAAAGAAATGAATAAATGTCACTATCTGTGTCAAACTTTAGATGAACATTTTAATTTTAATTAAGTTAAAAAAAGGGATGGAAATTCTGTCAAATGCTACAAATTTGTTTTTTTTTTATGATACTTGACAGCTGACACACAATAACTTATGTAAATGTTGATGATCAGTCTATAGAGGATATTATATGAGTGTCTGTCAAGGGATACCGTAAATCCTGGAATAATTACCCGCCTTGAACAGTCGACTGCCTTGAATAATCACCAGGTCTAAGGCCTCTTAGAAATAAATACTCACCTGCCTTGAATATTCGCCGGGTTAAATTTAGCAAATGTAAATAAACTTATGGCTATCTCCTTTTAAAAAGTAATTTCGGTATAAGAATATTTATGTGAAGTTTAACCTCATGACATGTTCATTGTTTACAATATTCAAAATTCCAAACATACAGCATTGATGTTTATGCTATGATCCTTAAAAATTTCACATATATAAATATATATAATTTAATTTCCTGCCTTGAATAATCACCGGGTGAAATCGAGGTTTGAAATTGATAAGCACCGGGCGATTATTCACGGATTTACGATATATGGAGATTGAAGCATGAGTGTCGTAAACATAGTGTGACATAGATATAATAATGTTCCATTCCGAAGTCATGAAATCAATGAATATACCATAAAATCCACTTTCAAACTTTGGTTGACGACCAACCGTCGCATTTAGAGCGCGACATTTTAGACGAAACATGACGTCATAACATTGTTTATGACGTCACGTCAGGGCAATCACATATGAAAAATAACCGCAATATAATTGCCCTCATAGGTAATAATATATGAATCTATATATTGCTTAATTGAGTTTCAAATTTTGGAAATTAATTGAACATGGCAAACAAATCAAGTAATAGAAATCCTGCTTTGGAAAAGTAAATATAATTAAAAAAGATCTCCATTTTATTTGATAATACTAATGTAAATGAACATTTTTGTTTAAGGAGTCTGACGCGCAAGAAGGCTTCCCTTCAAAAGAAAGAGCGAACAAAAACAGGTGGAGGAGTTGCAGATGACAGTATTGATTTATCGTCAATTGAAAACAAGGTTAGTATATGATGAGCTTTTAAAAATATAATGTACAATATATAAATCTTTACTGGAACCTTGAATATGGAGTGTCATTTGAATAAATGCAAACAATGACATATATAGATTGCAATATAATGAATCTAGTCATTTTACAATATGAAAAATTTCAGAAATAACCCCATACTAAAACGCTTATTTCAAACATTGAAACTGATTTATGAACTATTATTTTGCAGATAATCTCAATAATTCCAGCCTGCCAGGTTGATGGGGTAAAAGGGGGATTAGAGAGTGAGGCATGTGAAGGTAAGTATTTCTCAATATAGTGATCAACATATGTTCTGACACCTTTCTAAATTTGCTGTGGGCCTGCAACATCTTCAATCAATCTTCAAATTTTGTGTGAATAGCTAGTAAAGATCAAAACCACTAGCCACATGTTTTATCTTTTAAGTTAACTTTATCCCTGCTGCACTGAAAGGTAATAATGATGAAAATTATCAATAACATATCTGCAGTGTTTGAAAGTGACTTAAGATTTATTTAAAAAAACTCAACTGTAATCTATGAGAGGGTATTTCATGAGTGCTTAAGTAATGGTGTAGGAGCTTGAAGGATATACTGATAGTATTCAACAAAAGTGTCACAAATTCATTATGAGAAGGCCACAAAATAATGTTCTATTTCTTATGTATTGGTAATTAAGTCATGAAATTGAGAAAAATACATCAAAAATCTATTTTCACAAACAATTAATTTAGAATTTAGAACGATCATAGAATATAGGGAAATCAAATCATTGTTCATGATGTCACATTGACAAAGTGATATTTACCCTCAATGTACAAATGAACCCTTATGTGAATGATCTCATAGGTAATAATAATCATAAATTTGATTGCAGTTCCTGGTCCAAACATTAACCATGCTCCAACTACTGATGAAATGGCCATGGTTGTCAGCTGTCCCCCTCCATCTCCAGTTGCTGGACCATCTACAGCGGCTGATTCAGACACAGTCGCACCATCTCATACACCTTGCTCTGCTGAAGGTAACTGAAAGTTAAAAAAAGTCATTGAAATGAATTACATTTCATGGGGTTCATTAATTTATAAGATAACAGGTTGTAAGACTTTAACAGGTAGGGAAAGCAGGCTCTTAAGCAGTGTGTTAAGATTGAAATATAATAAAGTTGACTTTTCATAGCCAGGTAATTACATTCACACTCTTGTTAATCAATCAGACATAAAAAAACAACCATGAGTAAAAGAATATAATCCATTTAAATATATTATTTTCAGTTTCACTCATCACGCATCGAGAGAGGAAAAGGGTGGTGAAGTCAAATATAAGTAAGTCAAACAATTTTTAAAGGGTGGTTTATTTTACATCTTCAACATTAAATCCTGCAAATCCTGATAAGTTACAGAACCATTTGCCCTATTTTATTTTGTTTTACAAATCAATTTACATTACATCTATTCTCTAGGGCTGGGACAGGTACATGTAGATCGGTACATTTTGTCTACCAATAGCCCAACCCCTATATTATCCTACCCTACCTTATGTCACCCAATTGCTCTATCTTGCAAAGCATAATATCCAATGGGTTTTGTAATAATTCAATCAACTTGGTAGGCTAATGGAGATAGAAGCTACAGCATAGAGATATATTGCTATTTCAATCAATTATTCTCTGAATAACAAGTGACTATAATTGTTCCGGGTAATGTGATGGGTTCCCAGGTTCTTCTCACTATCCACTATCTTAGGTATCTTTCTGAGTTAACCATTCCAGCCATCCTATATTCATGTTCAATGTAAAGAATATAGTAATTTTAAGATAATTAAATGATGTTTTTTCTTTGATATACCAGATACAAGATCAAATGATATTTCTCTGGATATTCTTGAGGTGGAGAAAGAGAAGCTGAATATACAGAGGGAACAACTGGCAACTGAGAAGGAGAGACTGTGGGTGGAGAAGGAGAGGTTGGCTGTGGAGAGGGAGATCCTCAATTGCCTAAAGCAGAAGAATGTGGCTGATGATAGTTATGAATCCGACTTATGTTTGTCACCAGTTATTAAACTTTTAGCTCATCAGGCCTGAAAGGCCAGTTGGGCCTTTCCCTTTTGGTATGCCATAGCTACATAGGACAATAAATATATGAGTTCCCATGTCATAATGTGTATATATTCAAAGTTCTTTAGACTTCTTCTACTAGAAAAATAAATACTTCCAGAAAGTGAAATGTAAGCTTTTTTTAAGGCTGATGAGCTACAGAGCCAGTCACTCAAACTGTCCTTGGTTCAGCATAAGCATTGAGTGAAGTTGAAACCACTACATGGCTACATGTAGTGAGGACATCTTTAAGCATAGTAATAGAAAATATAATTTCTCACCAAATTCTTGAAATATTGTAACATGATTTGGGGAATATGTCTTAGTGACACCATTTGAATTTGAAAATATATATCTTGATGAGCTACAGAGCCCATGACTACTTTTGTTGATATTGTTATTAATTTGTTAATATGTTACTATCTCAAAACTAATTATACCCCCTTACAGGGTAATCGGTGGTATATAGCGTTCATTCTGTCCGTCTGTCCGTCCGTCCATCCGTCACAAAGTTTGTGCAGAGCATATTTCTCAAACTATACATGTAGCCTCACCAAACTTGCTACACATGTTATCCATGATCTCTAGTTGTGCCTTTTGAGGGTTAGACCTATTTCTGAATTTTACTTTTGGCGGTTTCCATGGAAACATGACCAAACAGTGACTCTGTATCATTCTGTGTGGAACTTATCTCCAAAACTATACATTCTAGCTACACCAAATTTCATACACATGTCAACCATACTGCCTAGATGTGCCTTTTGAGGGTTAGATCTATTTCTGAATTTTACTTTTGGCAGTTTCCATGGAAACATGACTTACCATTAACAATTATCTCTGGAACTGTACATTGCATATTCATTAATCTTTACTTACAGGTTAGTCATTCCCATAAAGGTGCCTTTCTTTTTTCAATTATGTCAAACTATATTTGGAAGCGGGGGTATGTGAGCTGTGCTCGCTTCCACACTTGATGTTTATCAACACAAATGCCTGTTTATTGAATGTATGATAAATACAATTTATGTAAATTTGTTATATAAAAGTTGACATATAAAAAATATCATGTTTGTTGTCTATCATGTTATGTTGTACTAATGCTATTTGACTTACCTCACATGAATACATCCTGTATAAGTTTCCTCCTGACTGCATAACCATCAGTGATGCGGGGACCCTGGTAGACTGCATCATCAAGCTGATGTTCCTCCTCCACAGGCCCAGGGGGCAGGGGCTCCCTCAGCTCAATACACAGGTTGTGTAGTTGGAAGGCAGCATAGATCACCTTGTTCGCCTTGTCTGGTTGGAAGGGAAGACAGCCTGTTGTCTTGTGTAGACACCTGAGACAGACAAACATTATAATCATACGTTTATATATGAGTTCCCAAGTCATACTGTGTTGATGAAACAAATGTCTAAATTGGGATTGTAATCATGGCATCCATCTGTAAACTTTTCACCTTTTTCGACTTGTTATCTAGAACAAATGACTATAGAGAGCTGAAATGTTGTGTACCAAGTAAATGATTCACAATGCTATGTCACACACCAGATGACATCATAGTGTTATGACATCATTTATAAGCTTAATGATCTTATAAATGTTAAAATGTTAAAAGTTGAAATCAATAATTTGGAATTGATACATCTTATAATTCAATTTACCTGAATCGTGACTTGAGAAGCCCAAAAGCTCTCTCTACAGTGTTTCTTGTCTTCATGTGAGCTTTGTTGTATGCCTCCTCCGCCTGGGTGCTGGGGTTGGTGACTGGCGTCAGCAACCAGGATCTACATGCATATCTGTAGAAAAATATGCAAATCTTTCATTAAATTAACTATCTTGGTGAAATGTATGACAAAACATAGGGCATATAGCTGCCTATCCTATTTCCCAAATTTTAAGACCTGTCAGACTCATTATGTTCATCATCAATACAATTAATAACTAACAAACTAGCATTACAAATATTGTGAACAATTCTAAAATTTAATTGTGTTTACATTTCGACTAAAGTGATGTGCAACCCTTGTTTACTTCTGTAATAAATGATTAGGAATATAATTACCCAGAATCCCCAAGCAGCCATCCATCAGCACCAGCCTTGCCTTCCAGGTACCCACCAATCTGGCTGTTAGCCAGGATGAAGCTATCGTGGCTACTGCCAGGCCACTTGCATACCACATTAGTGAATCTGGAACATCATCAATCAATAAACAATTACTTCAGATTATAACTGCACATAATAATACCAATATGAAAAAGCAAATTTATACTTATATCTTGGGTAAGTATTGAAGACTAATCATCAATAATGATTATAATACAATGTTTATATATATAATACATACACAATACTATTTTTAAACAAAAGTCATTTCTAATACACTGTATACCAGTATATGTGAAATAAACTATACTATTTATCATTCTGTAAAAGCTACATATGGTATTAAATAAGAAAAATGAATATATTAATCAATTAATATATGTTTTATTTTTTAAAATGAATTTATAATTTAAAATTTGCAAAGAATACACATCGAATCTAAATATATTCACTCTTTTAATCATTCAGAAAGTTACATTTCATTGTAACCAAATTGTATAGCAAATGTTAAACCTAAAATGTGCCCCAATTCTTTACATTTAGGAAACCCTAAAGGGCCTTTTTTTTGCATGAATGTGAAGGTCATACAATATGGTAAATATTGACGGCACGTTCTCTCTTATTCACTTGTAAAAATGCTGATTGCAATAATTAAGTAGCTTGTTACCTCAGGGTTGAGTCGCATATGGCTTGGACGTTGACTGCATGGTATCCTTTTCGACAAACAAATGCTTCCTCGTCTTTCGATGGGCGAATGATCGGAACTAGAGTGCCGTCTACCGCACCTAGAACACGGGGGAATCCGGCTATGTTGTGGAATCCAGCCCTCGTTTGTCGCACCTCATTGTCTTTGGGAAACTTAATAAAACTCAACCCGCAGAAAATGTCAATACATGCACTGATGGCCCGCGACACACTTGGCTGGGAAATACCATGTAGGTCGGCAAGCTCCGACTGGAATCCGCCCTTACCAAGATACCTGAGGGTGACGAGTACCTGTAGATCGGGATCAAGGGGTACGGAACGCTGGGTGTCCCTGGTCAACTGCGGTGAAGCGATGGTTATTATCCTCTCGATCCCGTTTCTTGACAGTCGATACCTGTTAAGAATTTCCCGATCATCGAAATGTTCCAGGTAACGTGTACGGTTACGGTAAACTCTCTCCTTGTTAGATCTACCTACTTTTTCTTCGTCTGTCGCTTGTCGGACAACAATGTAAGACGCCATCTTTATTGTTCGTATGTAACTTACGACAGCCTAGGACCTGTCTTAGATATTTTCTTAAGTCTACGAATTCTTAGCGGTACGAACTTTTTGAGAATTGGGAAAGTAAATCTTCGTAGGCGCTACGAACGTTTTTAAGAATTCTTAGCTCTACGAACGTTTCGAGAATAGGGGGCCTGTTCATTATCTTACACCAATGGTTCTTATAGGGAAGATTCAGGCCCCAGTCGATTTTTGCTGATCTTGATCTTGTTTCAATTTTGAAGTATTAATTTGCGGCGGGGGATCATGTCACCTTAGTGACAACTGCTTGTGTTTTAATAAATTCTAGTCGGGGTATATAGCGGTATTGTGTTTTTTGTTACACTCATTACTCTAATGATGTGTACATCTGCCTAAATATTAGATACCTTTAATTAATTTATTTTTTTTCAAAAACACATGAATTATTTCCACTATATTATTCTTTGTTTACATTTTCAATCACCAAGTGGTTTACTGCAGAATACATGCTTAACCTCCATTCTGTCATTTCTATGGCATCACAATGCAAATACACCATCTCAAGATTATAAAAGGGCAGTCAAATCCAAGAATCCTCAGTCTGATGAAGGGGGTCTAACACCCGAAACATGTAACTACCGAGGTTCCCAGCCTTCTGCACACATTTCACACTCTTTCTCCCCCCTGCCCCCGAGGGGTGATCAAACCAATGGGTTGTTGGCGGTTCTCCCTTCCTATATATCTTATATTCTCAGTTTTTCTACTTTTTCTTCGAAAACACTCTTTACAAGTGTATCTATGAAGACATACATACTCTGAACATACCACAGCAGTATTATGAAAGCATACAAAGACTTTTATCTTTGACCAATGTTAAAACCAGGAGTATATAATAGGTAGGACCCGGGTACCAATCGCATTACCCGGACCTGTGACTAATAACAAAAAAGCAGTTTAATTTGTTATTCTTTGATAAGAAAATTGCAATGTATTTGAAGATTCCATCACAATCGATTGTCATTCAAATAGCCATGGATCTCTAGCTTTAGCCTACCAGTTGATTAAATTATTATTACAAAATCTTACAAATTAGATGTTGAAGATCGACAAAATGGGTAGCCGGGTAGAAAAAATCTACCCGTCCAAGACCAGTATAGAAGTGCACAATTTTCCATGCAACAATGAAATCAACTATTCCTTCTTGTTTTTACACTTTTATTTGCAGAAATCAAAACTCCTTCATTTACAAATATACTTAACATGTTTTGTGATTTCAGAAACTGAATTAAAAGAAAAGTTACAACTAAAATATCTTCAGTTTGAAATTAAATAAGAATAAAATAAAAGCGGTTAGAATGTTACCATAATATAACAAAATAAAACAAGTACTTCCTTAATAGAATGTTACCCTAATTTAAACGTAATCACTTAACATTTCATTTAATGTAATGTTCAGTCAACAACATTGGAAAGTGAAACTAGTCACTATCACTTTCATACACTACACCAGGCCATCAGGAAGAATCCAGCTATTTGTTTTCTTTGAAACACAATGTTTGACTGCACTCATATCTTTACAACAGCATTCTCCAGTCACGACACCAGGATCAAGAGAAATTGATTCACCAACTTCACTTAATGTACGCTAGGCAGGAAAGCATTCAAACCCCTTGTATTCAGAACTTAAGCCCCATGCACGCTGTATAAATTCAGAAGATCACATCCTCTGAATTCAATTGTCATGAATCCACACATTTTGCAGTTTCGATTGATAAATTCATTTCTTCAGCAGCATACTTCTGAAGTCTGCGTTACTCATGCCTGATTTGGGCTTGTCTGTCTGTCCGTTAGCCGAGTCAGATGTGGACGATTTGGATTTGGTTGAGATGGGAGGCTTTGTCAGGGAACGAGGGAGCAGCGTGACTTTGGTTCTGGCCTTGCCTCGGCTGAAACAAGAGAGGGTCATTGACTTACAAAGATATGGATACAAATACCATGTTTATCTCATGGAGTGAGGTAGAAAAGTAGATATTTCACGAGATGAGATAAACATGGTATTTGTCAAGCAAAAACAGATATTCTATTTATTATATCATTATGTTTGTGTTATATGTTGAAATTCAGTGATTTTAACGGTAAACTTGCAGCCTTCGCAAGTTGACACTATGACGTCCTAACATTGTCCTAATGATGTCACGCGAGTGGCTATAAAATTTAACACCACTCAGTAGAGTGACGATAAAGGTTATCGCCACTGTAGCTTGATAGAGAGTTTATTTCACTGATAGAACCGAGAATCTCACTCCAAATTATGTAATACATTTGCTTCATTCACTATAAGATGGTACTGGGTTAGGAGTCACTGTATGACAGCTATGCTTACATGTCCGTTTCCTTCTTGCCTCCGCCGAGTGAGGGCATGTGGGAGTCTGCCTGCGGTTTGCGTGGGGGAGGGTTGCTGATTGAGACGGAGATGGTGTGGGTTCCAATCTGCAGCCCGTCCGTCTTCATCACTGCCTGGCTCGCATCCTCCTGACAACACATACTCAACTCTCAGTCTCCTGACAACACATACTCAACTTTCTGTCTCCTGACAACACATACACAACTCTCAGTCTCCTGACAACACATACTCAACTTTCAGTCTCCTGACAACATATAGACAACTTTCAGTCTCCTGACAACATATAGAGTAGAGACAACTCTCTGTCTCCTGACAACACATACTCAACTTTCAGTCTCCTGACAACACATACACAACTCTCAGTTTCCTGACAACATATAGAGACAACTTTCTGTCTCCTAACAACACATACTCAACCTTCAGTCCCCTGACAACACATAGAGATAACCATCTAGATAACACATAGAGTTATGTCACCTTACATAAGCTAAGAGAGCAATGTCCCTATTAGCCACTGTCTTAAACCAATCACTTATTACTTAATATAACAGGATGCGATTATTACCTCTGCCTCGAACTCAACATAGGCGATTCCTTTGGAAGTTCCATTTCTCTTGGTCACCAGTCGCACTTCTGTCAGTTTTCCATGCTTCATGCAACAGAAAAAGATAATATCAGAGAGCTCTCCATTAGCATAAAATAGTTGTATGAAAAAAGTTTATCCAAAAGTTGTCATAAATTCTTGAAAACTGGAGCTTACAATGAATACAGCAATATTTAAATTTCGTTTTCTATATTGATTTTTACACATAAAGAAATAATATTGATTGTTTTAAACACATTGAGACAATAATGAAGCATGTTCCACCTGTTTTGACATACAAACGCATTGAGATAAATGAGTACCTGTTTGAAGATGTTCTCCACTGCCTCCTGTGAACAGGTGAATGGCAGACCTTTGATAAACAACTTCTTCTTCTCAAGCTCGGTAGCAAACTGAAAACACAACACAGACTTTAGAACCTTCTGTGATCATCTGACAGCATGTGATTGCAAGTATAATGGAATTACTTCTTAACTTAATATCAGAATATTGAATTCAACAGTTTGTTGAAAAAAGAGAAAAATCACTGAATGTTTAGCTGCAATACTAACCTTAAATTGAGGCTTTGATTTCCCTGTTGAGCGATCTTCACATTTTGAAACATACATGGGGCGACCTTCAACTGTATCTCTGTCCATTTTCAGAGCCTCGCTCACACAAAACTGGAGAAATAGATAAAGAATCTAAATAATAAACATTGATGAGATGAAACTGACGAGTTAATAAATGTGACTTGAAAAAAATATTTATGAACACTTAAAAAGCGAAATCTTAATATCAGATCAGAAAATATTAAACCGAAGGTACTCTTCATCAAATAACCATAAAACAAAGTATAAACAGAATTAAAACTAGATGAGTGTTTGCGGGACACCGCAAAAGCAGAGCAGCTCCGAAATTTAGGGTCTCGCCTTTCCCTGTTCCGCCTTCTCGTCAGCATCAATAAAATGGGAATTTTTTTAAACAAAAACTTGTTCATTATTTGAGTTATTACCAATCATCACTGGGGTAATTTTTCACAAGTTTGTTCTTAAAACCTATTTCTTATTTAAAAATTTGATCAAAGGATTAATCAATATCTCATGACCTTGACCTTTGACCTTCAAGGTCACACCATCAATGATCACTTTTCTTTGTGTATAACAATCATGCAATGACTCAAAGTGTTCATAGTTAAAATACGACATATTCACAAAAGCATGTTTAAGTTGTGACCTAGCTGTCACCTTGACCTTTGACAGATTTTAGCGAAAACGTTATCAAATCTTGACCTTTCTCCATAAGTGATATACACCAAAGAAGAGCCTGATAACACAAATATTTTTCAAGTTATCATGTTTACAAGGATTATTTTAAGAATTTCAGAACTCATGACCTTGACCTTTGATCTTGAATGTGATCATGTCAAAAAAATTCCCCAGGGGTATAAGTAAGAAGTTATGTATATGAGTTCTCAAAACCTTCTAGGAAAAAAGTTATAGCCAATACAAAACGTGGCGGCAACAGCGCAGGCGGCGGTGACGGAAACTGCGCAAAAACTGATAGCAGCTCCAAGTAAGTCGGAGCTGCTAATAATTCCAATTCACACATCCGTTCATGTGATGAGTTCTGGGCTTGACTTCTGGCCTGGCAACAAAGATGACAGTTCAATCTGTATACATTGTATTTAGTCGGGAGGTTAGCCTTGTCATTAAAGGGGCAGTAGCACGTTTTTTGTAAATTTTGTTTTTTCAAATTTCCCATTTATAATGATAGTTTATGTCATTTATATTTCCTTTAGAGGGTAAAACATCTTATTATACAAACCAATTATCCGCAGTGGCAATAACGATGTTGAGTATAAAGCAAAACATGCATGGCGGCCATTTTATTGTGAACACATTTTATTATTTTGAATGACAAAAACGATTCACATGGCTTTACAGAACCATGTACATTCATTTTTAACTTGAGTTTCCGAAGAGAGAAGGGTGTTTTACTATTGGTAACATTATTTTTCAAATACATGTCATCGACTTATTTCAGCGAAAAAACGTGCTACTGCCCCTTTAAGGTAAACTATCAACACACCAATGTATGAGTTCTCACCTCATCTTTGAACTCCACATAAGCAAATCCTTTTGATTTTCCTTTGAAGTTTTTAACCAATCGGATTTCAGATATTTCCCCTGCCTGCAAAAAATGAGAACAAACTGAGCTATAAACAAGATTTATAAATAAGACTTGGATAAATATTGCTTTTGCTCAAAAGATTGACACAATTTTAGCAAATGTGTTTATCAGTCATAAATGAAGCATTTACACATCAAATTTTAATGCCTTTGTAACATTGACACTGAAATTAATGGAAATTGATGGCCTGTTGAAACAAAAGATGACTTGTAACATGGCAAGATGACATTCAAGGGCTCAATGTCAATATTTTTAGAAGATGCGAATATGAACATAAACTTAACAGAGGACATGGGATGGCAGATAAAAGAAAAATCAATAAAATAAATATATATTTCTCCTGTGGAAAGTTGCTATGTTAAGACACCTTTGCAAATATCTCTCTGATACGATCCTCCTCCACATGGAATGCCAGGTTGCTAATGAAGGCTGTGCGCTCGTCTTTTGACGCGTCGTGTTGGATTGTTACTCCATGTGCGGAGTCGTCCCCTGTCAACACAACACGCGTTCACTTCAGAGTTGTAATATATACCTTGGCTAGCAGCATCACTATTTTATCACTGCTTTGTTGAAAGCATTTTAACCTTTTCCTTCCAATGTTGGTATGGTTTTTTGTCTCTTGTTAACAAATCTCGCTTAGAAAAGTTGTCGACATCGCTGGTAAAATAGCTGGAGTTCATTTTACAAATCTGTCCTATCTTTATGAAAAACGAGTTTTGAAATTATCTCTGAAAATTTTGTCGGATCCAGATCATGTGTTGCACAGTGAATATGTTCAACTTCCTTCTGGAAGGAGATACTTATTACCTCGATACAAAACCAATAGAGGTCTTAATACATTTATTCCCTTCAGCATTCGTTTGTTAAATGATCCTTAAGTTAACCAATTTTGATTGTGTTTTGTATTACATGTAATCCGTGAGTGTTAATTGCCATTCATGTACACGAGCTCTGTCATGATACAAAATGAATTCCTTTCGAGGTAATAAAGTTTTTTTATTATTTTTATTATTATTATTATTATGTACAGAAATACTTCTACACCGTTATCTGATATTCACAATTGAAAGTGATCACTTTGATGACAACTTATCACAATAACGAAGAGCACAACTTTACCTTTTGTTTTTTTAGCAGGGGGTTCCCCCTTGAAGCCTGGTGGGGGTTCCCCCTTGTACCCCGGGGGTGCTGCTGGGCTCTTGAAGTCTCCTCCTCCCCCTGCCTCCTCTAACTGGAATGCACAGACAACACAACTCTAGTTGTAATGAGTTCAGTTTACCGAGTCTCCTGTCCTTCTTAGTCTTCAAATTAGGAGACCATGATACTGGAGTATCGTTGTGTAGAGTATCGGTTCTGTCGGGATGATTTATATATGTGCAATAATAAAACATGCATCTTGATAGAATATCCAAAATATAACAAATAACTTCTATTTATCTGATGAAAAATGTATTTACATTTACAACACACATGTTTAAACAGGAAGGTCCCTTTAAAATTCTATCATTCAGGAAACAGAATTATCCTGCACATACCCTGCGCTTGTGTCCAGCACGCTGCTCGGGTCCGCTGACCGGTGGAGTGGATCTACTGGGGGCAGCTGCTTGCTTCTCAGACTTCTTCATCACCTTCTTCACCTGCTTACTGAGTTTCTTCTGTTCCTCCTGCAGGGCCTCTCTCTCTGCAGCCTGCAGCACAACAGTCATACATTCAGATTATACTGCAGCACAACAGTGTCATACATTCAGATTATCCTGCAGCACAACAGTGTCATACATTCAGATTATACTGCAGCACAACAGTGTCATACATTCAGATTATACTGCAGCACAACAGTGTCATACATTCAGATTATACTGCAGCACAACAGTGTCATACATTCAGATTATACTGCAGCACAAAAGTGTCATACATTCAGATTATACTGCAGCACAACAGTGTCATACATTCAGATTATACTGCAGCACAACAGTGTCATACATTCAGATTATACTGCAGCACAACAGTGTCATACATTCAGATTATACTGCAGCACAACAGTGTCATACATTCAGATTATACTGCAGCACAAAAGTGTCATACATTCAGATTATACTGCAGCACAACAGTGTCATACATTCAGATTATACTGCAGCACAACAGTGTCATACATTCAGATTATACTGCAGCACAAAAGTGTCATACATTCAGATTATACTGCAGCACAACAGTGTCATACATTCAGATTATACTGCAGCACAACAGTGTCATACATTCAGATTGTACTGCAGCACAACAGTGTCATACATTCATATTATCCTGCAGCACAACAGTGTCATACATTCAGATTATACTGCAGCACAACAGTGTCATACATTCAGATTATCCTGCAGCACAACAGTGTCATACATTCAGATTATACTGCAGCACAACAGTCATACATTCATATTATCCTGCAGCACAACAGTGTCATACATTCAGATAATACTGCAGCACAACAGTGTCATACATTCAGAATATACTGCAGCACAACAGTGTCATACATTCATATTATACTGCATAGGGGTGTAACAATACATCGAACTATCGATGCATTGCAATAGTTGGCTTGGCAATAGTACTATATCGATAGTATATACAAAAACACTATCGGTATCGCAATAGTAAGGTTAACTATTGATACTATCGAAACTATTAAATTTCCCTTAATTATGAATGATTTACACAAGCCTCACTGCATTTAATTGAAGATTTTTCATTTTTGAATGTCAAAAGGGAAGAACTAGAGATAGGAAATAGCAAAATGACAAAAAGTCTTTTCATTTATGATTTCTTTACTGATTTTGGTTCATAGTCCTTACATCAATCAAACATTTCTTCTAAAATCTATAAGAAATCTAGCTGATTATTGCGTATTTGTGCAAAAAACCCTATCGCAATAGTTACTGCAATAGTGAGTTACAATAGTCTATCGGTATCGCAATAGTAAGTGGCAATAGACTATCAATATCGCAATAGTCTCTTTGGGTCAATAGTCACCCCAAATACTGCAGTACAACAGTTTCAGATTCAGATTTAGATTTAGACATGACAAACTAAACCATTTGTTCTCACATGGAGAGAAGCGTTACTGATCAGGAGTTACCTTTTCCTTTCTCTCGTTTATCCTCTGGAGTTGAGCATCACATTTGACTACAGCCACATCATACATCTCCAGCGAACCTGCAGTCAGACAACACCATTCAACATGCTAGCTTACCAGGTTGATGTCCATAATGTCTATTGAAATACTTTGGTTGATACAGCTAGGGTTTTCATTAAAGTACACTATCACCAATGATACAGTTTAGGGATATATTTGAAGAGCACATAAGAGTTGAAGATAATCTGATCACTACCAAACGCACCTTCCTCCCTCTCGAAGTTGATGTAAGCTTCAGCTACAGCCTCGGGCCAGTCGGTCACTGAGTTGAGAGCTCGCTGCAGCAGTCGACGACAGTGCTTGCTGTCTCCACACATCCTACAGGGCATCAAACATGTTTCTCTTACATGAATATAGAAAACATCACAAGCTTTCAGTCATTGATTAGTATTTCTCTTTTCATGAGTAAATGTAAAAGTATACATATTTAAAACTACTGGAAATTAAATGTAAGCAAGTATTAGGACAATGTGATGATGAAATGGTTACAAGACGAAATGTTCCAAGTAACACCCACCTCTCCAGCTTGTAGTACTCCATCCACATGCTTGCAGTGGATCCGTGGCCCTCCGTCATTATACCGCTCCACAGCTCACGGGCCTTCTCCATGTTCTTACAGTATCTGCCCTGAACACAACACATCTTGTAACTGTACTACCACAGTAATGATTCCTAAAATTAAGACAATTTGTTTAGCTCGGATCGTACTCACCTCAATGAGGGCCCAGAACTGTCGCAAACTACCTGTCGGATCTCCCTCCGTACCAAAATCTGAACGGTCAAGGAAAGTAATTCAATTTCAAGATAAAGAGAGGCTTAACATATAAGATATAGATGAAGTATTTATAAACATTATATAAAAATATAATGTTTTTAAATACATTTTTCAAGCCTTAATCCATAATTTAATTCCGTATCAACAAACCTAGGACAGCTGAAATGCAGAAAGAATGAACAAGTCAAAATAAATTAAGTATATGGTGTCTATTTACAGGGACATTGTAAGCATATTTTTATGTTTTGAAGACAGTGGATATACTTTACAATCTTTTAGAATAACGAAGAAGAAAGATTAATAAGTAAGAGATAACAGTCAGCATTACGGTATAAACTGTCCAACCTACATTCAGCGAGATGATCCACAGCCCTTTCCAGAGTGAGCCGTAACGTCTCCAGGTCTTCAGTGTGATCTGCAGACAGACGGACGGACGGATACAATGTGTTAACAAGTTTATACTGGGCTTACTGAATTATGAAGGGTCTAAGTCCAAGAAGTGAAAACTGTACCTTTGTCCCAGTGTATTCTTCTGCGTAGGAAGTCACAGTACGTAGTCCACACAAGCAGGTAATCCGCTGACTGCGTCATCCCTGACGTCAGTGATTTGTCAACTGTCTCTAATGGTGAAATGTAACCAAATGTTAAAAAAAAAGTTTAGACAAAGTTTAACATAGGTCATATTGTCTTATGTTTTAGGAAATGACAAACTTATCAAGAATGATTTCATGTTTTATCATGGTGATGATATAGTACCGGTATCTTGGATTAAAATGGCATTGCAAGGCATGAGAGCAAGACAGTGCACTGCACAAGGATGGTTCAAATTTCTTGATATAGAGTGTTGGATTCCAAAACTGACGTTTGGTGGATAAATCTTGGTGCTAACTATCCACAAAACATTGAATCTTCTCACCTTTGACCTTATCGAAGCCCTCCCCATGCCTCTCCAAGGCCAGCAGGTAGCCCTGCCAGAGCCTTGAGGACCAGGGACAGTTGCGCAGACTCCGCTCGTAGACCCGCATTAGCACAGACGCTACCTTCAGCTTTGTGCTCTATCATAGAAAAGTGTCACTGTTTCTGTTATCATAACTCAGGCTGAGGGTATACAGATTGAAAGTCATTACTTTAATATTAACATACTTGCTGCTCCAGTTGCTGTGCGTCCTAGAATATACTTAGGAGTGGGATAGCGCAGTGGTTAGCACATTCAGCTTCGCTTCAAGAGGTCAAGAGGTGCAATGCTATACGGAATTTTACCACAGTATCACCCATGGTTCGCTAGTTCCAGCTAATGCTCACAGGTTTCCCCGCAATGTATAGCATAGCATAGTGAAATACTCTTGAAGCAGTGTTGAACCTCAAATCCTCACTAGATTATAAGGGACCAGCATGATAAAGGATTAATTGGTTTTCGAAAGGTAAGTACTATTTTCATAATAAACTAGTCAGGTGGCAGTTGCTATGCACAAACACTTATTGTGTAAAACCATTGTTTACCATTTACATGTGTACCTTCAACTTTCAAGGCTAATGCTAGAAAAACAGCCAACACCAGCTTACTAGTACAACATGATACCATATAAAATTGCAGGTACTGAGGTGATGTGAGATGAGTTTGGGTTCAACGCCGCTTTGAAGATTATTTGACAATTGCTAGTATTATTGCAGGGAGAAAGCCAGCAAAGCCATGGTTGCTATGCATTGCAGTGAAACCTGTGAGCTTAGGCTGGAACTAGCGAACCATTGGTAGTACTGCGCTGAAAATTTATCACAGCATGTAGAACAGTTCTCCACAGCAGACAAAGTTGCTGAACGCCTGGCGAGATTCGAACCCCGGACCTCTTGATCCAAAGCTGAACATGTAACTAACAACTGCAGTATCCCGCCTCCTGCAGTTACTGATCCAGCACAAAGAGGCACTGCATTAAATAAAGGTGTGAGTGCAATCAACTCACAAGGTACTTGGTGTACTGGAGCCAGACGTCCTGGTTGAGACAGTTCTCTTGTACTGCTCTCTCAAACACACACTGTATCCTGTTGGGATCATCTATACTCAGCTCAGCCTCGATCAGTTGCTGATACTCCGGCCACCTGGGGGACACGCCCCTTTGCTGCAGACATAGCACAGTGACACGGTCAAGTCAGCTTACATACTTGCTCTTTGTGATGCCTTTCATTTCAATTGATCTTGATACTACTGATTATCAGTCAAATTCTTTTAAGAAGGTTTTTTATGTAGAAATCTGGCAACATACCCTCATGATGTTATAAAAATCATTATAAAAGTGATAATCGTCAAAAATGGGCTTTGAAAGAAATTATACATTTATCCTTGAATAAACATTCAGCTCCTGTTCTGTGAGTCTTGTTGTGAATATATACTACAGTATTCCATCCATTTGGAGACCCCATTATCGACCGTTCCATCTCAATATTGAGACTAAAGATATCAATTCTGATGATTGATTTCAGAATTCAGTAAGACACGATCATAAGGATATGATACGTACAAGCGCAACCTCGAGAGGTTTAAGTTTCTCGACGACGGCAAGTGCCTTGCTGTACGCCTGTTTGAGCTGCTGGTTGGCTTTCTGTCCGCTCCACTCCTCATACTCCTCCAGGGTCTCCTCCATGTCTGCAAGCAACACTCACAGCGTCAGCAGTGACACCTCACACATACACACTGATGCACATCTAGAAAGAGTAGCAATAATGCATGATCTTTCTTCTGCATGTACTGCCAGACGAGTTCAGTGCATTATGCATGGACAGTTTATGGGTAAGCTGCTATTGACCCACACTACTTAAATAAAAGTACATGGTGGCTAGAGAATTATGTAAATCTGAACATTGTTACTTCCCCACACAAGACTGTTACGACTGACCAGCACATACCGAGGAGTGGGATGGAGAGCTGTCTCCGGAAGAGGGTGTCGACTCGCTTGTTCTGTGCAGAGAAAGCTTCTTCCTGTTCAGGCGTTGTCACAGCACCTGCCTGGGGCTGCAATATCAACAGTTACCTCCCTTTAGCCTATATGTTGTACATATCTCTCATCCACAGAGCAGATGGCATGACTTTGATTAACAAGTTTTATCCAAAAGAAAACTCTTTTCTTATATTTAAATAAAAACATTCTATTTAAGTTCAAACCCATTGTCTCAGTTGAAAATATTGAATGATGTGGGGAGAACTAATGAAAGAACATGATTCCATCATCCCACCTTATAATCATCTCAGCAGATACAGGGTATATAATGGATTTGCAATGGATATGAAAGGACTCACCAACAAGCCCGCTAAGATTGCATTCTCAAACTCTCTGTAAGCCTCCCAGATGTTGGCACCCTGGCTGACATGAAGACCCGCTGACGTTAAGGCTCGTTCAAACGCTTTTCTGACATTCTGGATCCCTTGGTCAGACCCCATTCCTCCAATAGCGTACTGCACATACTCCAGCCACACTGGTACAGCTGCAACAACAGGTTTACATTAGATCTTGTTTGGTAGGCATGGGACCAGCATACAGTAAGGTAAGTTAAAAGCTGACATTATGAGACAAAATCGATGACCAGTAGTAACATACAAACAATACATAACAAGCAGTATGGTTCCTAGAGAATAACTTAGGGAATATGCCAAGCCTGTGGACTTGGTGTCCTTTAAATGTTTTAGAAGACTATTGCCAAGGATCACATCTGTTAAGAATTTGACAAATGACCTCCTTGAATTGACTGTTCACCTAAGAACAACACTGAACAGGAAATAATAAGAAAGCATGACAGATGTAAAAGACTCTGATACTTACACAGATAATCAGATACAGCTCTGTCAAAGAGTTTCTCCATCTTTGGTCTGTCTGCTTCTGTTGTTGCCAGGGGAATCTCGTCTCTCAACCAGTCCAGCCATAACTCTGGAGGAAAAGAATAAAAGATATATGTTATGAATCAAACATGAGACAATATCATCAGTAGAGAGAACCTTGCCCCTGTACAAGACCAGGAAAGAGATGGTGTACTGCGCTGTGATAATGCAATGATTTAATAAATTACAGTCGCTTCACAATAAAACAATCCAATCAACAAATTTTGCGTTAATCAAAACAGTTTTTTTTTAAATTCTTAAAAACTTCAAATGCAATATCATCTTGAAGAATTGGACTTTAAGGGGATATACCTGTTTGTACATTGATAACTGAAATATGATATGAAATAAAAGGTGAAATACAAAACTAAGGGTGTTATTTTGGTGGCTTTAGATTTAACAAATTGGTAAAGATCCTTCATGCTCATGGCATACAGTGAGATGTTGGTGAAACTGTTTGATAGCCATTTGTTCATCAAACAGGTTATTTGCAAATAGGTATGAAACGGTTCACAACTACATTAATTGAACCGTGGTATTTTGTTTGGTTGGATGCCTGGATTGTGCCTCATACAATATTTGGAACTGTACATAAACTAGGAATGTGCCTACCGAGGGTTTTGTACATAAAAGAAGCTGAAGTGTACTGTTTCACCCCAATTTGCAAACTGGTTTCAGACATATCTTGTAAGTTCACCTTCACTCAGTGGAAAGAGACTGCTCATCTTCTCTCTGGCATCTCGCAGTTTCTCCAGCTCCCCGGCTTCTCTCAGCTTTTTTATCAGTTCAGTGTGCAGATCATACATGTACGGGTTTTCTTCAAGCTTTAAAGAGAGATACAATAATGTTATCAACCTCATATGTGTGTTAACATAACCATCTGGATAAGGGCTAGAAATTATCACTTGTCCTTTAATGCAAATTACTTTGGGCTAACAAAAGTTGGGTATTTCTAGGCAGGGGGCTTGTAACATTTCATTTTTCGAATATTCATAGAATGAGAATGCCTTCTTTTCTTTTACAGTTATAATGTTTAATTGTGAATGATTTTTCAAAGAACACTTTTGTTTGTATTTCACTTATATCTGTGGACATCATGTCGGGATAGTTAATTGGGCAGTTAATGGAAGACCTTGGGCTTCTGCAAATGATAATGCCCTGAAAAACTTTGTTACCCCTATAAGATAGCAATACGTGACCACGTTTCGACAAGTGATCTGGAACAACCTGAAATGATTGGGAACTGCCATAAAAACGGAGCATTTTATTTGACAGTTTTCACTATAGATCATGATCGAATCAATGGATCTCTTATTTTCATATAATTGAGATGAAAGATAGTTCATACAGAAATTTTCCTGAGATTTTCTTAAAGTGTTTTTGAGTATGCGCATGCAGCAATCGTTCTTTTGTTAGTGATCCGGAATAACCTGACATAATGTACAGTGACGTGCCAAAAGTATTGCAACAATCTCTGTTTTCCCATAAGATGACCAAAGTTATTTTTATAGTGTAGCATAAATAATTTTGACAATTGTGATAGTGAACAAAAACTTATAATACTTAGCATGTTTGTAGTCTAACATATTGAGATTATGTTCATAATGTTCAAATTCATTAATTTTGAGCACTGTTTTGGAAAACGGCAAAATAATGACTGGGTATTTTTACTGTGACAACGTCACTTCCCCATTGCCACCATTACGTCAGCAGACCTAAAGGGCAGAAAAAATGGACATACCTTGGTATTCGTTTAACTGTTTTGATAGATAATGTTGTATCCAAAATTAGAAATTGTGTAGGCCCAGTACGTGTTGAAGAGTAGATTTCCTGTTTTCATATCATTTTTCAGTAAAATATTTTAAAAATTGAAAAAATGAAAATTATCTTTGCTAGTAAATTGCTACACTGAATTAACATGGGATCCTATGGGATGCATTACTTTTGGCACGTCACTGTAGTGTAGGTCTATTTATACAATTTTAAATCATGTTCAAGAGTGTTACAAAAGTATTTTCTGTCATTAACATGTCACACTTTTTGCTGTATCTCATTAATTTTTTTCTCTTGTTGCTCATCGTTGTCATCATCTGAACTGTCAGATTCCGAGTTGTCGTCTGCCTCCATTTCATCCTCGCCGTCTAAACCTTCTTCAACATCATCGTCCACTTGCATGTTTGCAGTTTCCGCCATTTTGTTGAACGTGAAACAAACGTTGTTTTCATTGACTGGAGAGCTGTATATGGAGTGCGTTTTCGGTTACCTGAAACGGTTCTATCGGTTATCTGGTTAACTCAAATTTGTTCATCAGTTCTCAAAGAGAAACCGCAATTTAAAAAATGCAAGTTTTAACAAATATAGAGTTAAGATGTTTTTTAAATCATATAATTTAAAACACGTTTTATTAAAAGAAGTACGGTATTTGTAAAGTTCAGCAAGAAAACCCTGTCAGATCCAGATGTTTCTAACAGGGTTTTGCAGGAGGCACATTTTGAGGGATTAATATTTTCAGTCAAATACAAGAAATCTGAAACGGTATTTCAATATACTTGCAAATAAGTAAGGCTGTGCAATATTATTGCAATACCAATAAATTGCAATACACGTTGTCCAATACACGTATTGCAATACGATTTTCATATCGCAATATATATAGAGAATCTCACTCAAGTGTCTTCTGATATCAAATATATCAACACGAGTTGATAAAAGTTACAAATATCCGAGGCTTGCCGCGGATATTTTGACTTTTATCAACGAGTGTTGATATATTTGATATCAGAAAACACGAGGGTGAGATTCTATTTATCATCCAAAATCATTCTTCATTAGTTTTTAATGAAAAAAATCACATATCTGAACACAAAACTGGCATTTGGTTTCCAGTGCCGTGATGTCATTGCATTGTGACGGCATCATGATTATGACGTCATAGCATTGTGATGTCATTACTTGATGATGCAAAACCATTGTGATGTCATTTACCTGACGTCAACAGGGCATTGTTCAAAATCTACTGTCAAAACGATATCTCCTAGGAGATATCGCTTGATCTCATACAAGCTATATCTCCTGTGCCAGGCTGTGGAACCCAGTTTTGGAGGATAAATTACAACAACAAATATTAAGTCAAATTTATTCATTTTAAGTCATAGAATGTGTTTTGGACTGTATTACAAATGATCTTTTTAAAGATCTGAATGTGTCATTTATACTGCAAAAAGAAGTATAAAATTGAATGTAGAGTGTATTGGCATGTTAGAATATAATTGGCACTGGTTAAATGGTTTCTCGCGAAATATCTCATTGTCAGAGGATCTTGCAATATATTGTGGTACGTATTGCAGTACATTACAGTTCAGCAATACGTACGTATCACAATACAAAAATTTAGGCAATACACAGCCCTGCAAATAATTGTAGTAGCCTAATATAAAAGGAGTGTCTGTGTATAAGCTCCATAGATCAGAGTAATAAATAACGTTTTCTTCTCTGAAATCAGTTGAAATCGGATTCTCGAAAATTTGATTTTAAAAACTTAATTTGTAAAGGTGACGTTGACTCCCCTTCAAATATGGCGTTATGCTATGAGGGTAGAGTAGACCTATATCATCTGTGTACGATGGAGAACAAGACTTGTAAATTTCCTTGTTCTATGTCCAATGTAATCACATTGATCAAATCATATAGGCTTTCAAACGAGCCCATTATGTATGCATGTAGTACCAATAATTAGTTACAAAGGGCATTTAAAAGATCATGCACAAGCTATCAAACCCCCGCTCCACCGGGCCAAATTGACATGTCACGCAATTTGCAATTAGGGCCTACCGTATTTCCTCCAATAGGGATTAATTGGGCCTCAAATAGGAGCCCGGTTTATATCGCATCAATTATTAGTCCCTCTTATATACATCTCTACTTATATGTTCCCAGACACTAAGAGGGTTCATGTGGCACACTAAATCCGGGTAACATCAAATGGCGACGAGTTTGTGTTATTCTCAGACATTTTAGTCAGTTATATAGAGGTTATCACGTGTATTGGTTAGACCTAAAAATAAAATAAGGACCGTGCCTCCAATAAGTGCCGCAGGGTAAGACCGTTGTGTTTCATAAAATTTTATTCGGCTTTGATACGTTCCGACTCACCACATGTGCTGTTTACAGTGCAAATAAATTCATTCGGCTTTCATATATTCATCCCGAATCACCAAATATAGGCCTATCATAATTACTAGTGTCAAATTAAAATAGAGTAGCCTAACATCATTATGCATGTGCAGAAACCGAAACTACACGTCCCATTTACATGCACAGTAGTTATATAACCTATTAAACATGATCAACCCAAATTTATCAGTTTGTCTGTTATAAATAAGATTAAAAAATTACGTTTGACTCATTGGCGCGCGCACATTGTCCGGTTTTCGATCAGAAATCACTACTTTTACCTTCATATCGTATATATACTAAGTCGACTAAGATCAAAATGGCAATTTTCGGCAACAGTCAGTACTTCCCGATAATATAACACAATTTATAACGTTTAGCATATGTGAGCCCAGTGTGCCGCAGCTTAACTGGTTCTGGTTACAGACGATGCCTGATGGAATACATTCTCTTCCCACAGAGGTTACTCCCTTCGGATTTCCGATCACTGATAACCTCTGTTCTACATGGCCTGAATTTGAAGACTCCAGCAAATTCTCCTAGCCTTACCCTGCGTCTTTAAATTCCAAAATACCTTTGAACTTGACATGAACTTTCTACATTATAATGGTCTTCTTAAAGCTTTCAAAAACTCATCAGGATAAATTAAACCAAGCCTACTTCTTTTGAACAGTTAGATGATAATAATGTGATTAGAAAACTTGCTAAAATATGCCAAATGATAATATTATATCATAGGTCAATCTGCTGTCAGTTTGTAATTTAAGTGAAAATGGGAGGAACGTATTCTTGCTGAATTAGGTTGGGGAAAACATTAAATTGAGATGGTTTCAGTGTAGAAATAAAATTGATATTTTATCAACTAATTCTTTCCCATTTAAGATCAAAATTGTAGATGGCAACCTTGCACATTTGTCATTGCGAATTTGACACGTACACGTGGAAAACTTATTGTTTTGAATCTTTTAATGAAGCACTAGAATGCTGCAATCGCATGTGGATGTCTTTTGGAGTCATACTTTGATCAACAGATTATAATTGCATTTCCGGTGATGATTCATTGCATATTATATACTTCTTATTTTGTATGTAGGTCTTCGATCTGGTGACAATCTGATGAGCTGCATCGCCAATGAGTCTATATATGTAAATAGATGCGCTTTGAGCATAATATTCCAGTATGGAATAGCGCATTATAAATCCACAATTATTATTTCTGGTAGTAAAACTGTAATTCAAGGAATGTTAGAATAGTAGAATGTTGACACTATAGGTTATTATTCGCTTGTTGAAGATATCGCTGTTGAATAAATCTACATTGTTATTACACGTTATACAATTTATTGTTGTTATATACTTCGATAGGGGCACAGAACATGTAAAACAATACTTAAATAACATTACATACTTCCGATTTGGGTGATTAAAATCAGCGAGTAATAAATAAATAAAATACTATAGTTAACTCGGTCACGTTTACTAACATATAGGCTAAAATTTAGTCTAAGGATTTTTTTAATTACTGTACTTAGTCACAGTCATAAATCAGGACTAACTAACATAATAAACTCGTGAATGGTATCGGTATCGAACTCGCTTTCGCTCGTCAAATGCCAAAACACTCGCTCGTTCCTAAATGTGGTAATTTATTATAATAACAATATAATAATTGACACTTTATGGCGCACATTTCCATCCACCGGTGCATGCCCATGGCACAACATGAAAATCTAGAAAAGAAAGAGGAAAGAGGAAATACATTAAAACGCCTGTTGGAATAGACACTTGTGGGATATCTTTTAAAGAATTCAAGTGATGGACAAAGTTTGATTTCAAATATTGGCAAAGAGTTCCAGAGTGATTGTGCTGCAAAGTTGAAGGATCGCTGGCCATAGGTGGTGAGGCTGACAGCTGGTGAATCAATGTGATACTGATTCTGGGATCTTAAGGTCTTATTGGAATATATACACTTAACAGATTGGAGATGTACTCAGGAGCTTGATTGTGAAGAGATTCGAAACCAGACACATAATTTTGAAATCAATTCGGTACTTTATGGGGAGCTAATGCCAACAGTTTTCGTTTTTAGGCTAACAATACGATCGGCAGTGTTCTGTATTGTTGCAGTTTCTTCAGTTGACAGCTATAAAATATAGTGGAAGTTCTTTAAGAGTAATAACATCATTTAAATGAAATTGATCACGATTATCATGAAAGACGAACTAACTCTACATAGGTAGGGAGTCCGAACAAGAGGATATTACAATAGTCTAAACGCGATAGTACAAGATTTCTGGCAAGGTTTTTGCTGTTTCTATCGTGATGTATTTGCAGACTAATGATGCTCAGATGGAAATAACAGATTCTGCACAGATGACTGACATGACTTCCAAGCGAAAGCGTAGAGTCAATATCAACACCCAAATCTGTAACCATATCAGAAGGATGAATAAGTGAATAACTGAAGATCCAATGTTTACATCGTTTATGTAAATTGTCTTGAGTCGTCTTGAACTTCCCACAACCAATAGTTCAATTTTATCATCGTTTAGTTTTAACATCCGTGATGACATCCAGTCTTTGATATATGATGCACAGTCTGTAATATGCTGCGACAAGGTCAGCCCATGTAGCACTTTCATGAGGTTAGCATCATCTGCATATGGATAATGACCAAACCCATAACTCTTCGATACAAGACAGAGTTTGTTGATGTACAACAGAAAAATTCCTTTAGTATTCTCTGTATATCACACGGTATCGTAGGCTTTGTTCCATTGCGTAACACACCATACAGTTGATTGCATACATTGGCCCTGTTCCATTGCGTAACACACCATACAGTTGATTGCATATATTGGCCCTGTTCCTTTGCGTAACACACCATACAGTTGATTGCATACATTGGCCCTGTTCCATTGAGTAACACACCATACAGTAGAGTGCATCCATTGGCTCTGTTCCATTCCGTAACACACCATACAGTTGATTGCATACATTGGCCCTGTTCCATTGAGTAACACACCATACAGTAGAGTGCATCCATTGGCTCTGTTCCATTGAGTAAGACACCATACAGAAGATTGCATCCATTGGCTCTGTTCCTTTGCGTAACACACCATACAGTAGATTGCATCCATTGGCCCTGTTCCTTTGCGTAACACACCATACAGTTGATTGCATACATTGGCCCTGTTCCTTTGCGTAACACACCATACAGTTGATTGCATACATTGGCCCTGTTCCATTGAGTAACACACCATACAGTAGAGTGCATCCATTGGCTCTGTTCCATTGAATAAGACACCATACAGAAGATTGCATCCATTGGCTCTGTTCCATTGAGTAAGACACCATACAGTAGATTGCATCCATTGGCCCTGTTCCATTGAGTAACACACCATACAGTAGATTGCATCCATTGGCTCTGTTCCATTAAGTAACACACCATACAGTAGATTGCATCCATTGGCCCTGTTCCATTGAGTAACACACCATACAGTAGATTGCATCCATTGGCCCTGTTCCATTGAGTAACACACCATACAGTAGATTGCATCCATTGGCTCTGTTCCATTGAGTAACACACCATACAGTAGATTGCATCCATTGGCCCTGTTCCTTTGCGTAACACACCATACAGTAGATTGCATCCATTGGCCCTGTTCCTTTGCGTAACACACCATACAGTTGATTGTATACATTGGCCCTGTTCCATTGAGTAACACACCATACAGTAGAGTGCATCCATTGGCTCTGTTCCATTGAATAAGACACCATACAGAAGATTGCATCCATTGGCTCTGTTCCATTGAGTAACACACCATACAGTAGAGTGCATCCATTGGCTCTGTTCCATTGAATAAGACACCATACAGAAGATTGCATCCATTGGCTCTGTTCCATTGAGTAAGACACCATACAGAAGATTGTATCCATTGGCTCTGTTCCTTTGCGTAACACACCATACAGTAGATTGCATCCATTGGCCCTGTTCCGTTGCGTAACACACCATACAGTTGATTGCATACATTGGCCCTGTTCCTTTGCGTAACACACCATACAGTTGATTGCATACATTGGCCCTGTTCCATTGAGTAACACACCATACAGTAGAGTGCATCCATTGGCTCTGTTCCATTGAATAAGACACCATACAGAAGAGTGCATCCATTGGCTCTGTTCCATTGAGTAAGACACCATACAGTAGATTGCATCCATTGGCCCTGTTCCATTGAGTAACACACCATACAGTAGATTGCATCCATTGGCTCTGTTCCATTGAGTAACACACCATACAGTAGATTGCATCCATTGGCCCTGTTCCATTGAGTAACACACAATACAGTAGATTGCATCCATTGGCCCTGTTCCATTGAGTCACACACCATACAGTAGATTGCATCCATTGGCTCTGTTCCATTGAGTAACACACCATACAGTAGATTGCATCCATTGGCCCTGTTCCTTTGCGTAACACACCATACAGTAGATTGCATCCATTGGCCCTGTTCCTTTGCGTAACACACCATACAGTTGATCGTATACATTGGCCCTGTTCCATTGAGTAACACACCATACAGTAGAGTGCATCCATTGGCTCTGTTCCATTGAATAAGACACCATACAGAAGATTGCATCCATTGGCTCTGTTCCATTGAGTAAGACACCATACAGTAGATTGCATCCATTGGCTCTGTTCCTTTGCGTAACACACCATACAGTAGATTGCATCCATTGGCCCTGTTCCTTTGCGTAACACACCATACAGTTGATTGCATACATTGGCTCTGTTCCATTGAATAACACACCATACAGTAGATTGCATCCATTGGCCCTGTTCCTTTGCGTAACACACCATACAGTAGATTGCATCCATTGGCTCTGTTCCATTGCGTAACACACCATACAGTAGATTGCATCAATTGGCCCTGTTCCTTTGCGTAACACAACATACAGTAGATTGCATCCATTGGCTCTGTTCCATTGAGTAACACACCATACAGTAGATTGCATCCATTGGCTCTGTTCCATTGAGTAACACACCATACAGTAGATTGCATCCATTGGCCCTGTTCCTTTGCGTAACACACCATACAGTAGATTGCATCCATTGGCCCTGTTCCTTTGCGTAACACACCATACAGTTGATCGTATACATTGGCCCTGTTCCATTGAGTAAGACACCATACAGTAGATTGCATCCATTGGCCCTGTTCCATTGAGTAACACACCATACAGTAGATTGCATCCATTGGCTCTGTTCCATTGAGTAACACACCATACAGTAGATTGCATCCATTGGCCCTGTTCCATTGAGTAACACACCATACAGTAGATTGCATCCATTGGCCCTGTTCCATTGAGTAACACACCATACAGTAGATTGCATCCATTGGCTCTGTTCCATTGAGTAAGACACCATACAGAAGATTGCATCCATTGGCTCTGTTCCTTTGCGTAACACACCATACAGTAGATTGCATCCATTGGCCCTGTTCCTTTGCGTAACACACCATACAGTTGATTGCATCCATTGGCCCTGTTCCTTTGCGTAACACACCATACAGTTGATTGCACACATTGGCCCTGTTCCTTTGCGTAACACACCATACAGTTGATTGCATACATTGGCCCTGTTCCATTGAGTAACACACCATACAGTAGAGTGCATCCATTGGCTCTGTTCCATTGAATAAGACACCATACAGAAGATTGCATCCATTGGCTCTGTTCCATTGAGTAAGACACCATACAGTAGATTGCATCCATTGGCCCTGTTCCATTGAGTAACACACCATACAGTAGATTGCATCCATTGGCTCTGTTCCATTGAGTAACACACCATACAGTAGATTGCATCCATTGGCCCTGTTCCATTGAGTAACACAGCATACAGTAGATTGCATCCATTGGCCCTGTTCCATTGAGTAACACACCATACAGTAGATTGCATCCATTGGCTCTGTTCCATTGAGTAACACACCATACAGTAGATTGCATCCATTGGCCCTGTTCCTTTGCGTAACACACCATACAGTAGATTGCATCCATTGGCCCTGTTCCTTTGCGTAACACACCATACAGTTGATTGTATACATTGGCCCTGTTCCATTGAGTAACACACCATACAGTAGAGTGCATCCATTGGCTCTGTTCCATTGAATAAGACACCATACAGAAGATTGCATCCATTGGCTCTGTTCCATTGAGTAACACACCATACAGTAGAGTGCATCCATTGGCTCTGTTCCATTGAATAAGACACCATACAGAAGATTGCATCCATTGGCTCTGTTCCATTGAGTAAGACACCATACAGTAGATTGCATCCATTGGCTCTGTTCTAATGCGTATCACACCATGCAGTAGATTGCATCCATTGGCCCTGTTCCATTGAGTAACACACCATACAGTAGAGTGCATCCATTGGCTCTGTTCTATTGCGTAACACACCATGCAGTAGATTGCATCCTTTGGCTCTGTTCTATTGCGTAACACACCATACAGTAGATTGAATCCATTGGCCCTGTTCCATTGAGTAACACACCATGCAGTAGATTGCATCCATTGGCTCTGTTCCTTTGCGTAACACACACTACAGTAGATTGCATCCATTGGCCCTGTTCCGTTGCGTAACACACCATACAGTTGATTGCATACATTGGCCCTGTTCCTTTGCGTAACACACCATACAGTTGATTGCATACATTGGCCCTGTTCCATTGAGTAACACACCATACAGTAGAGTGCATCCATTGGCTCTGTTCCATTGAATAAGACACCATACAGAAGAGTGCATCCATTGGCTCTGTTCCATTGAGTAAGACACCATACAGTAGATTGCATCCATTGGCCCTGTTCCATTGAGTAACACACCATACAGTAGATTGCATCCATTGGCTCTGTTCCATTGAGTAACACACCATACAGTAGATTGCATCCATTGGCCCTGTTCCATTGAGTAACACACCATACAGTAGATTGCATCCATTGGCCCTGTTCCATTGAGTAACACACCATACAGTAGATTGCATCCATTGGCTCTGTTCCATTGAGTAACACACCATACAGTAGATTGCATCCATTGGCCCTGTTCCTTTGCGTAACACACCATACAGTAGATTGCATCCATTGGCCCTGTTCCTTTGCGTAACACACCATACAGTTGATCGTATACATTGGCCCTGTTCCATTGAGTAACACACCATACAGTAGAGTGCATCCATTGGCTCTGTTCCATTGAATAAGACACCATACAGAAGATTGCATCCATTGGCTCTGTTCCATTGAGTAAGACACCATACAGTAGATTGCATCCATTGGCTCTGTTCCTTTGCGTAACACACCATACAGTAGATTGCATCCATTGGCCCTGTTCCTTTGCGTAACACACCATACAGTTGATTGCATACATTGGCTCTGTTCCATTGAATAACACACCATACAGTAGATTGCATCCATTGGCCCTGTTCCTTTGCGTAACACACCATACAGTAGATTGCATCCATTGGCTCTGTTCCATTGCGTAACACACCATACAGTAGATTGCATCAATTGGCCCTGTTCCTTTGCGTAACACAACATACAGTAGATTGCATCCATTGGCTCTGTTCCATTGAGTAACACACCATACAGTAGATTGCATCCATTGGCTCTGTTCCATTGAGTAACACACCATACAGTAGATTGCATCCATTGGCCCTGTTCCATTGAGTAACACACCATACAGTAGATTGCATCCATTGGCCCTGTTCCATTGAGTAACACACCATACAGTAGATTGCATCCATTGGCTCTGTTCCATTGAGTAACACACCATACAGTAGATTGCATCCATTGGCCCTGTTCCTTTGCGTAACACACCATACAGTAGATTGCATCCATTGGCCCTGTTCCTTTGCGTAACACACCATACAGTTGATCGTATACATTGGCCCTGTTCCATTGAGTAACACACCATACAGTAGAGTGCATCCATTGGCTCTGTTCCATTGAATAAGACACCATACAGAAGATTGCATCCATTGGCTCTGTTCCATTGAGTAAGACACCATACAGTAGATTGCATCCATTGGCTCTGTTCCTTTGCGTAACACACCATACAGTAGATTGCATCCATTGGCCCTGTTCCTTTGCGTAACACACCATACAGTTGATTGCATACATTGGCTCTGTTCCATTGAATAACACACCATACAGTAGATTGCATCCATTGGCCCTGTTCCTTTGCGTAACACACCATACAGTAGATTGCATCCATTGGCTCTGTTCCATTGCGTAACACACCATACAGTAGATTGCATCAATTGGCCCTGTTCCTTTGCGTAACACAACATACAGTAGATTGCATCCATTGGCTCTGTTCCATTGAGTAACACACCATACAGTAGATTGCATCCATTGGCTCTGTTCCTTTGCGTAACACACCATACGGTAGATTGCATCCATTGGCTCTGTTCCTTTGCGTAACACACCATACAGTAGATTGCATCTGTTGGCCCTGTTCCTTTGCGTAACACACCATACAGTAGATTGCATCCATTGGCCGTGTTCCATTGCGTAACACACCATACAGTTGATATCATACATTGGCCCTGTTCCATTGAATAACACACCATACAGTAGATTGCATCCATTGGCTCTGTTCTAATGCGTATCACACCATGCAGTAGATTGCATCCATTGGCCCTGTTCCATTGAGTAACACACCATACAGTAGAGTGCATCCATTGGCTCTGTTCTATTGCGTAACACACCATGCAGTAGATTGCATCCTTTGGCTCTGTTCTATTGCGTAACACACCATACAGTAGATTGAATCCATTGGCCCTGTTCCATTGAGTAACACACCATGCAGTAGATTGCATCCATTGGCTCTGTTCCTTTGCGTAACACACACTACAGTAGATTGCATCCATTGGCCCTGTTCCTTTGCGTAACACACCATACAGTAGATTGCATCCATTGGCTCTGTTCTATTGCGTAACACACCATGCAGTAGATTGCATCCACTGGCTCTGTTCCTTTGCGTAACACACCATACAGTAGATTGCATCCATTGGCTTTGTTCCTTTGCGTAACACACCATACAGTAGATTGCATCCATTGGCCCTGTTCCTTTGCGTAACACACCATACAGTAGATTGCATCCATTGGCTTTGTTCCTTTGCGTAACACACCATACAGTAGACTGCATCCATTGGCTCTGTTCTATTGCGTAACACACCATACAGTAGATTGCATCCATTGGCTCTGTTTCATTGCGTAACACACCATGCAGTAGATTGCATCCATTGGCTCTGTTCCTTTGCGTAACACACCATACAGTAGATTGCATCGATTGGCCCTGTTCCTTTGCGTAACACGCCATACAGTAGATTGCATCCATTGGCTCTGTTCCTTTGCGCAACACACCATACAGTAGACTGTACCCATTGGCTCTGTTCCTTAGCGTAACACACCATACAGTAAATTGCATCCATTGGCTCTGTTTCATTGCGTAACACACCATGCAGTAGATTGCATCAATTGGCTCTGTTCTATTGCGTAACACACCATACAGTAGATTGCATCCATTGGCCCTATTCCTTTGCGTAACACACCATGCAGTAGATTGCATCCATTGGCCTAGCTGTTCCTTTGCGTAACACACAATGCAGTAGATTGCATCCATTGGCCCTGTTCCTTTGCGTAACACACCATACAGTAGATTGCATCCATAGGCCCTGTTCCTTTGCGTAACACACCATGCAGTAGATTGCATCCATTGGCTCTGTTCCTTTGCGTAACACACCATACAGTAGATTGCATCCGTTGGCCCTGTTCCTTTGCGTAACACACCATGCAGTAGATTGCATCCATTTGCTCTGTTCCTTTGCGTAACACACCTTGCAGTAGATTGCATCCATTGGCTCTGTTCCTTTGCGTAACACACCATGCAGTAGATTGCATCCATTGGCTCTGTTCCTTTGCGTAACACACCATACAGTAGATTGCATCCATTGGCTCTGTTCCTTTGCGTAACACACCATGCAGTAGATTGCATCCATTGACCCTGTTCCTTTGCGTAACACACCATGCAGTAGATGTCATCCATTGGCTCTGTTCCTTTGCGTAACACACCATACAGTAGATTGCATCCATTGGCTCTGTTCCTTTGCGTAACACACCATACAGTAGATTGCATCCATTGGCCCTGTTCCTTTGCGTACCACACCATGCAGTAGATTGCATACATTGGCTCTGTTCCTTTGCATAACACACCGTACAGTAGATTGCATCCATTGGCTCTGTTCCTTTGCGTAACACAACATACAGTAGATTGCATCCATTGGCCCTGTTACTTTGCGTAACACACCATACAGTAGATTGCATCCATTGGCTCTGTTCCTTTGCGTAACACACCATACAGTAGATTGCATCCATTGGCCCTGTTCCTTTACACATCATACAGTAGATTGCATCCATTGGCCCTGTTCCTTTGCGTAACACACCATACAGTAGATTGCATCCATTGGCCCTGTTCCTTTGCGTAACACACCATACAGTAGATTGCATCAATTTGCTCTGTTCCTTTGCGTAATACCATACAGTAGATTGCATTCATTGGCCCTGTTCCTTTGCGTAACACACCATGCAGTAGATTGCATCCATTGGCTCTGTTCCTTTGCGTAATACACCATACAGTAGATTGCATCCATTGGCCCTGTTCCTTTGCGTAACACACCATACAGTAGATTACATCCATTGGCTCTGTTCCTTTGCGTAATACCATACAGTAGATTGCATCCATTGGCCCTGTTCCTTTGATTAACACACCATACAGTAGATTGCATCCATTGGCTCTGTTCCTTTGCGTAACACACCATACAGTAGATTGCATCCATTGGCCCTGTTCCTTTGCGTAACACACCAAACAGTAGACTGCACCCATTGGCTCTGTTCCTTTGCGTAACACACCATACAGTAGATTGCATCCATTGGCTCTGTCCCTTTGCGTAATACCATACAGTAGATTGCATCCATTGGCTCTGTTCCTTTGCGTAACACACCATACAGTAGATTGCATCCATTGGCTCTGTTCCTTTGCGTAACACACCATACAGTAGATTGCATCCATTGGCCGTGTTCCATTGCGTAACACAACATAGAGTAGATTGCATCCATTGGCTCTGTTCCTTTGCGTAACACACCATACAGTAGATTGCATCCATTGGCTCTGTTCCTTTGCGTAACACACCATACAGTAGATTGCATCCATTGGCTCTGTTCCTTTGCGTAATACACCATACAGCAGATTGCATCCATTGGCTCTGTTCCTTTGCGTAATACACCATACAGCAGATTGCATCCATTGGCCGTGTTCCTTTGCGTAACACACCATACAGTAGATTGCATCCATTGGCCCTGTTCCTTTGCGTAACACACCATACAGTAGATTGCACCCATTGGCCGTGTTCCATTGCGTAACACAACATTCAGTAGATTGCATCCATTGGCTCTGTTCCTTTGCGTAACACACCATACAGTAGATTGCATCCATTGGCCCTGTTCCTTTGCGTAACACAAAATACAGTATATTGCATCCATTGGCTCTGTTCCTTTGCGTAACACACCATACAGTAGATTGCATTTATTGACCCTGTTCCTTTGCGTAACACACCATGCAGTAGATTGCATCCATTGGCTCTGTTCCTTTGCGTAACACACCATACAGTAGATTGCATCCATTGGCCGTGTTCCATTGCGTAACACAACATACAGTAGATTGCATCAATTGGCTCTGTTCCTTTGCGTAACACACCATACAGTAGATTGCACCCATTGGCCGTGTTCCATTGCGTAACACAACATTCAGTAGATTGCATCCATTGGCTCTGTTCCTTTGCGTAACACACCATACAGTAGATTGCATCCATTGACCCTGTTCCTTTGCGTAACACACCATGCAGTAGATGTCATCCATTGGCTCTGTTCCTTTGCGTAACACACCATACAGTAGATTGCATCCATTGGCTCTGTTCCTTTGCGTAACACACCATACAGTAGATTGCATCCATTGGCCCTGTTCCTTTGCGTAACACACCATGCAGTAGATTGCATACATTGGCTCTGTTCCTTTGCGTAACACACCGTACAGTAGATTGCATCCATTGGCTCTGTTCCTTTGCGTAACACAACATACAGTAGATTGCATCCATTGGCCCTGTTACTTTGCGTAACACACCATACAGTAAATTGCATCCATTGGCTCTGTTCCTTTGCGTAACACACCATACAGTAGATTGCATCCATTGGCCCTGTTCCTTTACACATCATACAGTAGATTGCATCCATTGGCCCTGTTCCTTTGCGTAACACACCATACAGTAGATTGCATCCATTGGCCCTGTTCCTTTGCGTAACACACCATACAGTAGATTGCATCAATTGGCTCTGTTCCTTTGCGTAATACCATACAGTAGATTGCATTCATTGGCCCTGTTCCTTTGCGTAACACACCATGCAGTAGATTGCATCCATTGGCTCTGTTCCTTTGCGTAATACACCATACAGTAGATTGCATCCATTGGCCCTGTTCCTTTGCGTAACACACCATACAGTAGATTGCATCCATTGGCTCTGTTCCTTTGCGTAATACCATACAGTAGATTGCATCCATTGGCCCTGTTCCTTTGATTAACACACCATACAGTAGATTGCATCCATTGGCTCTGTTCCTTTGCGTAACACACCATACAGTAGATTGCATCCATTGGCCCTGTTCCTTTGCGTAACACACCAAACAGTAGACTGCACCCATTGGCTCTGTTCCTTTGCGTAACACACCATACAGTAGATTGCATCCATTGGCTCTGTCCCTTTGCGTAATACCATACAGTAGATTGCATCCATTGGCTCTGTTCCTTTGCGTAACACACCATACAGTAGATTGCATCCATTGGCTCTGTTCCTTTGCGTAACACACCATACAGTAGATTGCATCCATTGGCCGTGTTCCATTGCGTAACACAACATAGAGTAGATTGCATCCATTGGCTCTGTTCGTTTGCGTAACACACCATACAGTAGATTGCATCCATTGGCTCTGTTCCTTTGCGTAACACACCATACAGTAGATTGCACCCATTGGCTCTGTTCCTTTGCGTAATACACCATACAGCAGATTGCATCCATTGGCTCTGTTCCTTTGCGTAATACACCATACAGCAGATTGCATCCATTGGCCGTGTTCCTTTGCGTAACACACCATACAGTAGATTGCATCCATTGGCCCTGTTCCTTTGCGTAACACACCATACAGTAGATTGCACCCATTGGCCGTGTTCCATTGCGTAACACAACATTCAGTAGATTGCATCCATTGGCTCTGTTCCTTTGCGTAACACATAATACAGTAGATTGCATCCATTGGCCCTGTTCCTTTGCGTAACACAAAATACAGTATATTGCATCCATTGGCTCTGTTCCTTTGCGTAACACACCATACAGTAGATTGCATTTATTGGCCCTGTTCCTTTGCGTAACACACCATGCAGTAGATTGCATCCATTGGCTCTGTTCCTTTGCGTAACACACCATACAGTAGATTGCATCCATTGGCCGTGTTCCATTGCGTAACACAACATACAGTAGATTGCATCCATTGGCTCTGTTCCTTTGCGTAACACACCATACAGTAGATTGCACCCATTGGCCGTGTTCCATTGCGTAACACAACATTCAGTAGATTGCATCCATTGGCTCTGTTCCTTTGCGTAACACACCATACAGTAGATTGCATCCATTGGCCGTGTTCCATTGCGTAACACAACATACAGTAGATTGCATCCATTGGCTCTGTTCCTTTGCGTAACACACCATACAGTAGATTGCATCCATTGGCCCTGTTCCTTTGCATAACACACCATACAATAGAGTGCATTTATTGGCTCTGTTTCATTAAGTAAAACACCATATCATACGCATCCTCGATAAACCCGGGTATACGTTCCGACAATCTACACTAAATATAGTGTAGATTATCGGATGTGTCTTTGTCATATACGAGTGCCTGAATATTAGTACCGATTTTCAGGCACGAGTGTCGTAAATATAGTATGACAAAGACACGTATATTATATTCTGTTTATTACTTCTATATACGCAATATGTAGATTATGCGACTCAATAGCAGATGAATTTCACTATATTTTCGTTGTTCTACTTTCCATGAAACCAGAAAAAATTATGTTCCAGCAAGAATACTTACCTTCGCAAATATTTCATCTTATAGACAACTCTTTACCACACAAGATTTTATTGTTCTAAGAAACCTAACTAAGTTCATAAACATTATACTCTCTACAATTTCAAAAGCTAAGAAACCTGAACAATTATATGCTTAGATCATTAATTTAAACTTGTTTAGTTTCTGACTGTACTGTATATGACTGTACTTGAAAATATCCTGTTATAACCCACCGCCATTTTGTCATTGTATATTATATGATTGATGATGAATATGTACTCGTATACCGCCAAAGGTGGTTTTTGAGAATAAATGAAGTTGAAGTTGAAATAGCTTCTTTTATTTCCCATTAGTCTGAAAAAATTTAACCGTTCACATTCATCATCTGCCTAACAATGACTGACAATTAAATAAAGAGTTTTTTTGGGTTTTTTTTTACCAAATAGGCTACTAACATAAGAGTAAACAGTCATTATAAAATATAGGCTACTAGCTGCTTATTAGATCAGATACCATACTTATTTTATGGTATTTGGTTATTTATATTAGTCTCAATCTCCAGTATTTGTAGCAGATATCAAACATTTTACAACGGAAAATATTTTATTAACGCATCAACGAAATAAACAAAGCAATCTCTCAACAAATTAGTCCAGATGGAGTTAGCTCCCTTTGATAAACAGGAAATTACATCATTTGGCGGTTTATCGAAATGGCGGCAGGTTAGTCTGAGTTTGCTACATGTAAACATTGGGTTCATCGCATTGTCAGCACGCATTCAGTATTGATAGCATGGCTAACTATCTTATTTCCTCTCTTGCAGATCACAGACAGGTAGGGCAAAATTTATTTTGCTTCCATTTCTAGAAGTATGAGACTTCTCGACGGCACCGTACGACGGCACTGTCAAAGACAGCTTTTCACAAAACATTCGATTTGGAATATGTTTCTTCATCGATGTAATCGTCTACTGACATCTTCTGATTTAGTTTGGTTGGGTGTTAATGTATTTGAAAACGGTGAGGTAACCTCTGCTGGTGTAAATAACAAAATACTTATTACTTGAATTGATATGCCTTGATCTCACAATTGTCATAAGTGGGTGTGGCACTGTCAACCGGTGAACTTGATGTTGAAATATGAATAGGATGATTGGAATCAATCTGATTGCCACAAATGTCTGAACCGAAAGGTAAACGCGACAAAAAGTACAAATTGACCTTCCTTTCAAGCAATTTTAAAAACTTTTATTTTCCAAGAAAATACTCTCTGTTCCAGAATGATTCCAAAACAAATCTTTACAGTAGAGAATGAATCGTTTTGCATAAAAAAATTGTCATCATTCTTTGCGCTACTTTGAAATTTGTTTGACTTATTAGACTGGTATCAATATGTCTATCCTTATGCCTTGGGTCCAATCTCATTAAAATCATATCTTTGATTCGTTCCCAAGATTAAGCTTTAAAACGGGATATTTTCAACGGGATAGTTACAATTTCCGGCGAACACGGAGCTCTACGGGATTCTGTCAGATCTTGGATGAGTGACAACACAATTATGTCTAGCCTTATAGGAACGAGTCAAAGATATGATTTTAATGAGATTACTTTGGGGTCTGGCTTATATCCGGTGTCATCAGTGTTTAACCAACACATTTTGTTAATATTGAAAAATATCATCATACATGCGATATGTTACTGCAAATTCATATCCCATTGAGCATGTTCATTGTTGAGTCTTTGTCCTGCCCCATGCTTGTAAAAAATAAAAGCCTTTAATATAGTCAATTTAAGATCCTCATTGAGCAAGTCTAGATAAACTGAATACAAATGGACTGAAATGTATTGAAAACATATATATAATTATAAGGATGAAGGTATAGTAATTTTAGAAATTTCATATACTACATTTTACTCTAGTTGAGTCTACCAGTTTTGATATATACTTCCTCTTCCTGCCAAAGATACATGAGCTGACTTGTTCACTGTTTTCACACATTATTCAAATACATGTGCTTTGCAAGAAAGTAATTCGTTTAACAATAGAAAGATGAAGTCTCTATACAATTTTAGGAAGCTGCTGTCTAAATGTGTTTATGATCTGACTAATTGTTAGGATTAGAATGTCACATATTGATTGAAGCATCCGTAAAATGTCTTGTAAGCTCTGACATTGATGTTTGTATATACACTTATCCGTAACAATTTAACAATGTTTGATGTTATCAATATGGAATAAAGATCTTCAAGTCACGCTATGCTTGTCATGACATATACTGCAAATAAAGTACACACTTATCTAAAATCTATTTGACAGAACAGCATTATAGTTAAAAAACAAAAAAACCAAATATTATTCAAGACTTGAATTTTGTTAAATTGTTTGTTATTAAACTTACTGTGACAATCAATCTTTTAAACAACTTTTACAAATACATTATTTGTTGCATGTGTTGTATCCTTATCTTATGGTGTTATGTGTCAAATTTACATTTTACAAAAGTATCACAACACCCATTTGAATATTGAGCATTTGTGAGACATTGGGGTGAGAGCAAGGTATCCTTCCGCAAGAACCTTCATGATTGACTCATGCATTGCAAGATGAGTCGCAGCAGATCCCCAGACAGAAAATCAGGCGTCTAGTGGCCAGCATGAGACTGTGTGTAGAAAATGTTTTCCAAGTGCGAGATGGTTACACCATGTTCTGATTTAGCCAGTCTTTGTGGACCTTACTAGTGTGTTCAACATTGACGTAATATGAACCCAAATGTCCTGGGTGTCTTTTGTATTGATCCAGACAGCAATACTTATTTCACCTGATTTTAATGAACTTTAGTTTTCTACAGATAAACCCTTAAAATTAGTGGTCAAAGTCAATATATTTTGGTAATTTTGGACTTAACATGAAACCATCTTAAAAGGTTTATGTGCTTTTCTATGCATTGCAGTTGAAGATCCAGTTTTACTTAGTGATAAAAAGTGCATGGGCAGTGCAATATTCATGACCAGGTGTATAATTAGTATTATTACACGATAGGTCATCAAAGGTACTCTTCAGTCAAAACTGCCGTGATATTGGGTTTTATGTTAATGTAGGTATTTTTTTAAATGTCATTTAAATGATGTTAGAGTGAACTGATGAAAAACGTTTGGTGATTTTTCTTTCTAAATTTGTTTGTTTATTCCACTTAGCTATCATATTACATATTCAGCAATATCTAAAATGTCTGTGTCAGTGAAAATTTCTGTTGAATATGCAAAAAAGGATTATGAATATGCTGTTTTTCTCCAAAAAGTACATAATTTCATGTTTCTCCTAACGTTTTCAAAATATAGACTTGCTATTCATCTCTGTATGTGATTCAAATGTATCTGAAAGGAGTCTATTCAAAGACACTTAATTTATGTCGATAAAATTGGTTAAAAATAGACAATGTTTTTTTATTGAGGGAGGAGGTTCATCTTTTGATGACTCTTTTTTTAATAGTTTATTGCATATTTTCTTTTCTTGGGCTTGATGATATGTATTGAGATAGCTATCTTGTGTCTAGATTTCTAGACTAAATAGTAGCTCCTCAACTTTACACAGTGATGTCTGGTCTTCTCATTGGCTTTCTCATTACCTGATCCAGTAATTGATCATTAGTATAAACCTATAACCTACATGCCATTTAGGTGCATGTTTTGCCAGCTTAAGGAAGTGGGCAGGTTAGTAATCGTGAGGTGAGAATAAAGTGTTTCCTGTTGAACTGGCCTTGTTAGTTGATTGCCTCAAGAATGCCTCTAGTGCCAGCCTGTGGTGTGAAGCAGGTGCAGTATACACTAGGGACGTGCAGTCTTCCTCCCACGTTGTCTGTCGGGGTAGTTATACATCAGGGACGTGCAGTCTTCATCCCACGGTGTCCGTCGGGGTAGTTATACACCAGGGATGTGCAGTCTTCATCCCACGGTGTCCGTCGGGGCAGTTATACATCAGGGATGAGCAGTCTTCCTCCCACGTTGTCTGTCGGGGTAGTTATACATCAGGGACGTGCAGTCTTCATCCCACGGTGTCCGTTGGGGTAGTGATACACCAGGGACGTGCAGTCTTCATCCCATGGTGTCCGTCGGGGTAGTGATACACCAGGGACGTGCAGTCTTCATCCCACGGTGTCCGTCGGGGTAGTTATACATCAGGACGTGCAGTCTTCATCCCACAGTGTCCGCCGGGGTAGTTATACATCAGGGACGTGCAGTCTTCATCCCACGGTGTCCGTCGGGGTAGTTATACATCAGGACGTGCAGTCTTCATCCCACAGTGTCCGTCGGGGTAGTTATACATCAGGGCGTGCAGCCTTCATCCCACGGTGTCCGTTGGGGTAGTGATACACCAGGGACATGCAGCCTTCATCCCACGGTGTCCGTCGGGTTAGTGATACACCAGGGACGTGCAGTCTTCATCCCACAGTGTCCGTTGGGGTAGTTATAAACCAGGGTCTTCTTTCACAAAGCACTCTTTACTAAGGTTAACCTTAACTCTCATGCTTTAACATTGCACTAAGGTAACCTTAGTGACTTACGATCACCTTGGTGCTTTGTGAAAGGGGACGCAGGGACGTGCAGTCTTCATCCCACGGTGTCCGTCGGGTTAGTGATACACCCGGGACGTGCAGTCTTCATCCCACGGTGTCCGTCAGGGAAGTTATACATCAGGGACGTGCAGTCTTTATCCAACGGTGTCCGTTGGGGTAGTGATACACCAGGGACGTGCAGTCTTCATCCCATGGTGTCCGTAGGGGTAGTTATACAACAGGGACATGCAGTCTTCATCCCATGGTGTCAATCGGGGTAGTTATACATCAGGACGTGCAGTCTTCATCCCACGGCGTCCGTCGGGGTAGTTATACACAAGGGACGTGCAGTCTTCATCCCACGGTGTCCGTCGGGGTAGTTATACATCAGGACGTGCAGTCTTCATCCCACAGTGTCCGTTGGGGTAGTGATACATCAGGGACGTGCAGTCTTCATCCCACGGTGTCCGTCAGGGTAGTTATACATCAGGGATGTGCAGTCTTCATCCCATGGTGTCTGTCGGGGTAGTGATACACCAGGGACGTGCAGTCTTCATCCCACGGTGTCCGTTGGGGTAGTGATACACCAGGGACGTGCAGTCTTCATCCAACGGTGTCCGTTTGGGTAGTGATACACCAGGGACGTGCAGTCTTCATCCCACGGTGTCCGTCAGGGTAGTTATACATCAGGGACGTGCAGTCTTCATCCCACGGTGTCCGTTGGGGTAGTTGTACCCTGCTAGACGTGACTTGGTAGAGAGTAAAGACAAGAGCTCCATCCGTGTGTTTGTGCATCCAGAATTTTCATATCCAGACAAGGGCCCCTTTCCACAAAGCAGTTGTAGAGATTCAATTAATTTATGCACATTTATTTGACATTGGTTACAAAGGATTGTACTGCTACCATCAGTTGTAAATGGGGGCTGGGTAGCGCAGAGGTTAGTGCATTCAGTTTCAGATCAAGAGGTCTGTGGTTTGGATGCAATGCTACACTGAATTTCAGTGGAGTTCCACCCATGGTTCGCTAGTTCCAGCCGTTGCTTGCAGCTTTCACCGCAATGCAGAGCCACATGGTGTTGCGAGCTTTCTCCCTGCAATAATACAAGCAGCCATGAATCTCTCTTCTTCTTGCCTTTCATCTGTCAGTTCACAAGTTTCAATTGCTTAGGAGAGCGATATTAAAAGGAAATAAGTCATAGAAAATATGTAAAAGATAATTAGATTTCTGCTTCCCTGCAGTTTGCATTAATGAAAACGGTTGTATGGTATAGGGATGTGTAAACAAATCTTGAAAGGGTCTTGATCATGAATTGCAATGAGCCATGTGATTGCTTTCTCACTTTGATAAGAATTGAGACTTACTTTAACCATGGCAAACAAACAGGTACATATTTAGACATGACCTCCACAGAAAAAGCTATAAACTTGACCGGCAGCAGTGGCTCTGAGTTAATGATATCCTGTGGAAGTTTATTTGTGAAAGGGTAACAGTGATACATTTGTTATCAGACTGCTGTAAACTATTCTCTGTCTGATCCAAACTCCCACTGCTGACACCATCTTCTGTGTGATGGGATCCAAACTCACACTGCTGACATCATCTTCTGTGTGATGGGATCCAAACTCACACTGCTGACACCATCTTCTGTGTGATGGGATCCAAACTCACACTGCTGACATCATCTTCCGTGTGATGGGATCCAAACTCCCACTGCTGACATCATCTTCTGTGTGATGGGATCCAAACTCACACTGCTGACATCATCTTCTGTGTGATGGGATCCAAACTCACACTGCTGACACCATCTTCCATGTGATGGGATCCAAACTCACACTGCTGACATCATCTTCTGTGTGACGGGATCCAAACTCACACTGCTGACATCATCTTCTGTGTGTTTGGATCCAAACTCTCACTGCTGACACCATCTTCCGTGTGATGGGATCCAAACTCACACTGCTGACATCATCTTCCATGTGATGGGATCCAATCTCACACTGCTGACATCATCTTCCGTGTGATGGGATCCAAACTCACACTGCTGACACTATCTTCCGTGTGATGGGATCCAAACTCACACTGCTGACATCATCTTCCGTGTGATGGGATCCAAACTCACACTGCTGACACCATCTTCCGTGTGATGGGATCCAAACTCACACTGCTGACATCATCTTCCGTGTGATGGGATCCAAACTCACACTGCTGACACCATCTTCCGTGTGATGGGATCCAAACTCACACTGCTGACATCATCTTCCGTGTGTTCGGATCCAAACTCACACTGCTGACACCATCTTCCGTGTGATGGGATCCAAACTCACACTGCTGACATCATCTTCCGTGTGTTCGGATCCAAACTCACACTGCTGACACCATCTTCCATGTGATGGGATCCAAACTCACACTGCTGACACCATCTTCCGTGTGATGGGATCCAAACTCACACTGCTGACATCATCTTCCGTGTGTTCGGATCCAAACTCACACTGCTGACACCATCTTCCGTGTGATGGGATCCAAACTCACACTGCTGACATCATCTTCCGTGTGATGGGATCCAAACTCACTGCTGACACCATCTCTTATCTGTTTGGATCCCAAAAACATCCTCTGTCTGTTGGGATCCAAACTCAGACTGCTGTAAACCAAACCACAGTGTGATTGGATCATGGATCTTTAAAAAAAAAAACATTCAAATTTAATAGCCATTCAAAATACATTAGCACTGGGCTTTCCTACAGAAATCCCGAGAAATGCCCGGTAAATTACTAGTAGAGGTTTAGTTGGTAAAAGAAGGCCCTTGTGAGACCATAGAGTGACGTCACTACAGGTTTATTATAACAGCACAGGTGACTTTTATTCCTTACGAACTAGTTCCTGAATAAGAGGAAGTCACTACAGTAAATGAGTTGATAAAAGAGTTTCACTATTAGCTCATGCAATTTGTATCCTTGTTTCGAAAAGTTGTATTGTCTAACAGTTTGGAGTCAATCTTCACATAATAAACGTGTAGAAGTGTTGCGACATTGTCTAGGATGTCCATCAAGAAGGAGAGTAATGGTGCAACTAAGGGCAGTCTCTACATGGAGAACCGCACGGTATATCGTCGTAGCAACGATGTCCAGAGCAGGAGTGCTACAGACGAGGTATTACACTCGCGGAGATAACCTTTAAACATTCAAAATATGTCAACACTGACTAGGTTTTTAAATTTTGTTTATACAATGACATTCTGACTTTTCATTCCTGTAACAGGAAGTTTATTATTGATGGATTATCTGCTTTGCTACATGCTGTTAACATCTTCTAGATATTGCATTCCTTACTGACCAATGTGTGGTGTGTTAATTGTTTAAATTATTTTGTTAACTTGCTTTGAAAAGGGAATGGTTAACTATTTACTTGGTGACCCACCACAGTGCCGAGAGAGTGTGTGTGTCTTGGCATCCATGTTGGTATTTGCAAATGGACTAAATAAGCGTTGTTATCTGCAGGTTTATGGCACGTTGACGTCTACATAGTGCACCAGGGTACAGGCCAGGGCAGAATGGCAGTGACATAAATGCTAAGTCTCATTACCCAATGTTTAGTTGGCTCCAGGTCGACCGAAGGGTCAGAGGGCCCTGTTTGTGTGTAGATACGGATGAGCTCACGTGTGTGCTTTATGTCTACTAATGATTACACTGGTCTCACAGGTGCACCTCTGCTCCAGCTTCTCATTACAAGTAATGTCCCGGCCACCTCTACAGAACACGATATGAGTTTGCCTTTGTAAATGAACTTGTATTGATTACCTGTCCGGTTTTTCTTGTATGTCAGTAATCTGTGGCAACATCAACAGTTCGCTGTTTTTGAATAGTTTGATTGACATTTTTCTGATTCATGAAGTCATTCACTACCTGTTTAGTCAAGTAACACTTACATTACTTTAACCAAATAAAAATGGTGTAAGGAATTAGTCAATATGACAATAATTGAATGTTTTTACATTGTTATTGCTGTGTAATCAGTAGAGGTGGCCAACTCCTGGTTTAATGATGTATGTAGTGTTTATTTCACGGTAGAATGAAGATGTGTCTTCCACAAGGAAATTGTATATGACTGTGTCTATTGTTGATGACCTACGAAATTTGTTGAAGGGGGTAATATTACGTGTAGTTTGAGAGTGAGCCTTGTATAGCGTTTTTTTGTAATCAGTGTATGGGACAGATATCAACTGTAACTCGAGATGCAAATTTTAGCTGCAAAATAACTATAGATATTAGAGGTACTCTCGTTCAAAAACTAGGCTGATACCTAAAGGGGCATTACTCGAGTCGAGATATTGTTTCTTTTGAATGAGGATTATGAAAGCAAATTTATAAAGATGAATGACGATCAGAGTATGTGCAGAAATGATGGCATACATTTCTATAGATATAGGGGTTAATAGATTTTGAAACACAAACCATATTTTGACATAAAATACAAATGACTGATATAAACAGAAATGACCTTGATTTTACTCCGTTCATTATGTCTTCCCCTGGAGACATATTTAGTTTGTTTGGGTTTCTGATTGAGTCTGTGTTCCATGTAGATGTTTGAGTAGGGTTTTTTAAAATTCTGTTTATTTTCCTTTTTCCATGGCAACAATTTGGACTTTGTCTTTTTAAGGTTAGTAGTTTGTGCTCAGGGAATTACTATCAAAAAAGAATTATTTGAGGTTTCTAAGAAGATTTTTGGGAAGGGGAGACATGCAAGTATTACAGGTAAAAACGTGTTCTAATTACTAATTCTGTTCTCTATCCCTATACTGATTAAAATTTAAAAAATTAAGGACAAAGAATTTGGATAATCAGGGTGAGTCATTGGGACATTTGAAAGAAAAGTTCTAAAATCTTGACAAGAATAAAAAAAAGGATTTGGAATTTTCAGTTAGTTATGAGAGGCAAGAGGTAAGACAGACGCAGGATAATACAGGTGTAAGTAGATCTAGTGTTAAGGAGGTCACACCTTCCTCTGTGATACATGCAGTGAGACCAAGTCAATATTGATGTAGAGACCCCTTCAGAGTTGGGTTACAGGGGGTACTGTAAACACATAGCTGTACACATAAACTGCAAAGATACATGGTTGTGATAAGTTGCACAACTCCTAGTTGAAGAGCTGCATGGATGATACATACTGATGCAGAGTGTGCAATAAGTAGAATTGAAATACTTTTGCAATGTTTACAAATCACTGATAAGACTTAATGAATTATGTGAGCCAAGTGTATACAATTAATGCTGTAATGGATAGATACATAATCAATCTTCTTGTGTCTATCGATAACTAGTCCAGATTTATTGGTAAACTGACTAGTCCAGCGAAATGCATAAAGTTTAGAAAATGCAAGTCAACTAATACAATTAAATTTATGACAGCAATAGTGTTTGTAAACACCCTTCAAGTTTCTGTGTTTTGTGCAATGATCCCCTTGATAAGTAGTTCATATACACTTTGTGGAGTGTTCCGATGTTCTGTCAGGCTCTGTAATATCAACTGAATCAACTGAAGTATGGCTCAAGCACCTCCCTACATAGTACTAGCACTTGTCCAGGGACTTATAATTACTCCTTCCTGGTTTGAAATTACTTACAGTTTTATTAGTGATAATCATAATATTTATATCTGCGCCCAATCCACCTCAACAGACATGCTGTAAGGGCTGCATTTATTACCCTGAAGGATCTGCGCTGCTACTGAGCATGCTGCCCAACTGTTAGGATCTGTTCTTCCCGTGTTCAGGTACCCATTTAAGCAGCTGGGTGGAAAAATTCAAAATTTGATGAAATGCCTAGGGACACAACACAGTATAAGACTCAGGACTCAAATGTTGGTGATTAAGGATTACAAATGTATAAACCTTTGATTTAAGATCTCATCCTTATATCACAGTACTCAAACTCTATTTGCAATTTGATGAATTCCTCGGACGTTAGATTCTATTAAGTTGACTTCCTCAAGAGAGTTGTAAGGAATGATTTAGAAGGTGCTGACTGCAGACAACACAAGCCATCTGGCGACCTCACAGAACACAGGAAGTGAACTACTTGTACTTTGATTGGTCGGGTGAGTGAGGAACCATCACAACTCACTAGACTCGGGGAGCTTACTTATTGTCAGCTCAAGTGCAGTCATGTGTTGTTGCTCTCACTCTCTACACTCACATCCTGGTCTTTAGATTGAGGGTTTTTGTGGGATGATGACTGGAGAATTCATAGTTGATATGTTTCTTATATAGCCATTGTTAAATAACGAAGTTGATAATCCATAAATAGCCTTGTTCTTTCTATAACACCAACTTCTAAAACAGTTGGATATTATATATTTAAAAAATCTTTGGATATTTTTTTTAATTTTGAAAGCTATTTAAAGTTTATGAAATTCTGAATAGTTCAATGATTTCTGTTTACTGCTTTGATTCCTCAAGAAAATAGATGTGTTTTTGAATTATCTTTTAACCTTGAATTGAATCAAATTAAATTAGAAAAAAATAAATTTTAAAAAAGGATTTATTCATGGCAACACAACATAGTTTAAATACCATGTAAAGTCATCAATTTTTAAAGTATGTTTTGCAATAAAGGCCTGTGGCCTCTAAGTATTAGAAATAAAGAAATTGATGTTTAGTCATTAACAATTTTAAAAATAATTTTTTAGCATCTTGCTTTTGTTTAAATTATTTTTATACTATCATTCATATAAACATTTCATGAGGCTTCTACTATTTTCCAGTAAATGTAACTGTCGATAAAGAATCAAAGAACACACTATTGAAAAATGATACAATGTAAAAAAAACTTTACAAATTCAAATTACGTTTTCGATAAAAATTGAAAAGAAAAAAAAAATCTATTCTTCCCATCATCAAGATTGCTATGAAAATTCTTTTTATTCAATTGAAACAATTATTGGACCCGGGCAATTGAAATGATGTCATTGGCTGTTATGTCACGGCGGTCCTCCTTTGTTTGCGATGAGTTCGGGTCTTTGTGGTGCCGATTGAAGCAGACGGCTTTAGTCATGTTGGATTATCTGTCGAATTAAGAGCTGCATTTCACACATACCAAACGTCTTGGCGTAATCTTTGTAAAACTTGCCAGGGAAGTTTCAATGGTTTCCATGCCAAATCCAGTGTCAATCTAAACTAATGTATTTGTTAAACTGCAATGTTATCTTTAGCTTTAAAAATATTTATTTATAATACTTACAAGGTGAAGTCATGGATTTAAGAAATAATGCTTTTTAAAAAAAATCTCCTTTAACTTATTAGAGTATTTTTTATGGACATTTCCAACAATACCAAAGTCATCTGTTATTATATATATATTCAGATATATGTGTATCACAACCACATTATCAGGTAGATCAGTGGATGTCATTTCTAAAGAAAATACAATATTTTGTAACAAATGGAGTTCAGTGATAGTTCATTTTGACCCATTCACGACCAAATTACCTTGACATGTGTGATGGGCCAACTAAGCGTGACATTGTCACACAAAAAACTCCATTATACACCTTTTATGAGGGAGGGGATGGGGACTTGTTTGTAGACATACATCAGACACTGACAGGTGGACGGCTGCTGGCTGACAGGGTACATGTTGACTTGGGGACAGACCGACCCATAGAGATTTACATACAAGCCTGGGTAGCCAGTACACACTGGGTGACAAGCCACCGGGCCACATTGTTATGAACACACTGCGTATTCTTCTCTGTCCAACCACCGGCTAGTCAATAGCAGCTCTCTCTCTCTCACTCACTCTCTCTCTCACTCACTCTCTCTCAGTGAGGGATACAGGCACGAGAGCGCGACTCTACCCAATTTGACAGATCACTGCCAACTGGTTCTTTTGTGTTCATCAGTGGTTCTTACGTAGCTGAGCACGCGCACCTCAACAGTTCAATTCAAAATCCAACGGACCTGAATTATTTATTGGAGGTGATGTGTTTTAGAGACTGATTATACCCAGATTGAGTGGAGTGTTTTCACTTCTCACCTATAGGTGCTTATCAAGGAGCAAAGCATCATTAAAGGCGTCTGCTCTGCTTGTGAACAGAGGGAAGCTAAGGTAGCGTTTACCCTGGTGAATAAGCCAGTGCATCTCTCTCACTCCTTCACTGCATATCTGCAGTAACACTCACGTCTGCTTCCTTCCTTCCCTCTCTCCTCCCTCGTCTGCTAGACCTCGTATCACCGGCTAGCTGGGCTGTCGTGAGTCGCTTCACCACGTCTGTGTCTGTCTGTCCATCTGGGCTACCCTGTCCAGTCCAGTGTATGACATCATCCTGTGACTGTAACACCAGGAGTAAGATACTCATTGAGACGGCCAGCTTTTGTTGTGGATTAACAGGCTCACCAGCCTGCTGTGTGTGTGAGTGTGTGTTTGTCATGGTGACATATTATTCCTGCTGAGGTGTGTGGAAGATTTCTCTGTGAGACTTACTCAGTCAGAATGGAAAATAATTCTAAGATGGATCCAAAGAGGATACGTAAGCTGCAGTCGTCGCCGGGGGAGATGTCCTTCGGGAAACTGATGACTAGCCCGCTGGTGAGACTAATATTTGCATAAAATTTGAATATGTGACTAGTCAATTACTGATGTACATTTATTATGAGAAGCTGAGCCGGAGCAGTTTGACTCACAAGTGTTTGGTCCTGTCACTCAAATATTTCACCTATTTTCAGTTTTATTTTAAATTCTAATGAATCACAGCTCCATATTTTTTGTCTCTGAATGCAGATGTCAAGATTGAAGAAAAAGAAAGGATTTGTTTTCAGAAAATGATCCCATTAATGTGTTATCTTCTTCCCTGAGCTGTTTATCACTGGGTTTATTGCATCCATGTACAGACAACTAGATATGGTGCTGTTGTTTAATTGTGGAGTGTAAACAAGGCTGACACTTGCTCTGCTTGATGTACACTGGTCTGTAGATCTATCTCCTAGATGATAATGATGCTAACTTAACACCTTTATGTGAATTCAGTACTTATCTTTAACTGTCAGATCGTCAGTTTCATTTGAAATTAAGTTATATATGATTTGTGATTCTTAAAACCATAAAAATTGGTAATTCAATTTGTGAAATAGAAACATGATGGTTCATTTACAAGTATTCTTCAAGCCAACAGAAGTTGAATGAAAGTTGTCATTGATTTTGATTTGTTTGTTTATATTTACATATGACAATTGGGAGTGTTGTAAAGGCATGGTCCCTTGGATATCAGTGTAAGTCAGTTTTGATGAAGAGATGAATGTCCTGTTGCGTGTCAGTTATTGGGGAATATGCTGACTGACATTGGCATGTTGATCCGGGATGACATGTGCACGGTGTACTCACCAGACATACGGCCTCCTGTAGGTGTACACTGATGTAACCAGGCACGTGGACATGATCATGTCGTGTGATGCAACATGGGTTCTCGTCATTATGTCCAGTTGTGGTCCATATTATTGTGTCAAGTTTGGGTCAAAATTAGTGTCAAAGTTGGGTTCAAATCGTTGTGTTGAGTTCTGGTCAAAATCAACTAACAGCTAACAATCAATATCATCAAATGTTGATTTAACCAATGCATTTGCAAAGATTTTTTACTTGTATCATAGTCTTTGACCAATTGTTTAGAGATCCCTGAATATTGAATAATGACATGGTTATAATCTGACACACCTTTATGCGCTCTTGGTTCTGTATTGCTGTTATACAAAAAACTAACCAAATCTGACATTTCTATAATCCAAGTTTTTGACATACAGCAACAAATCCTGTCTTAATCTTAGTTCAAATTCACATTTAACTATAACTGTTTACAATGATGTGATATTGTCGTCATCATCTTTGCCATCATCATTGTTATTGTCGTCCTCAAGTGTGTAATTAGATGATTTATTATATTGCTAGAGAAGCTAGTCTAGTCTGCATGTTGCATGCTGATGAGTTATCATCGCCCCATCCTTCATCAACCAACAGCAGATTGGACTGAGCACATCGGTGTGGTGGTGTGGAGCATTTTAGGGGTTACAACTCTAAAACTAAAACTTGAAAACTATTGTCATTCATTTACATAATTGACCCAAAAAATGCTTTATGAAGGTAATCAAACCACCGGGGCATGTGAGCTGTGCTTACTTTTGCTTTGTTTATGAAGTATTCAAATGCTCATAATATTTTGGCAAAATGAGCTGTTCCCTCCAATTTCACACTCACCAACTTATACATCATCATGAGCTAACACCATTTTAAAGTAGATAATTGAAGTGCTAAGCATCTGGATGTTCAAGATAAAGTGAACAAGAATTTGCATGTGGAGATGTTATGATAATCATGATGTCTCCCAGTCAACTAGGCTGCAATGTTTCTCCTTGTGTTGGTCTTCAGTGACGGATCCGGGGGGGGGGTCAGGCCCCCCTCGACACCCCCAAAAAGGATCTGCCTATTTCGTCCATTGGGGATCTTGCTGGGTCTATATGTAGATTACTTGCTTTGTCCAACAAGGATCTGCCTTTGGTCCATTGAGGATCTTGCTGGGGTCTACCTGGGGTCTACCTAGAATTATTTGCATGCAATGATTTCTGTGAATGTATTGTATTGCACTACTTAGTTTGTATGTAACTACAAAGAGATCTTGGTTCCACGGAGTCTCCAGTATGGCTCTGCTTTCTCAAGTTTATGTTGTCTTTACATACGTTTTACGGTATCTGAGACATTTTGGTTTTCATCTCACTTTCCTAAGTTTCCTCAGCTTTAAACTGAGCCAGATTTGCCTTGTTCAATATACTGCTGGTATAAATCACCCTCACTCCAAGCAAGATAAATGTTTGTCAACCCACTGATTTCAGTTACATAAATACATGCTGCATTCTTCTTTTCTTTCGGCTTTTGTTCACATTTGACATTTTGCTACACTTGAGTTGTTGAAGTCAGTAAACCCAGAACTAATTATCTAAATGTCACTGTCATAATTTGAAAATGTTTTCATCAACAAATATGTTCTTGACTTTCCATTGTGTATGGTGGTGACATCTTGATTCAAGTTTCACGCCCGACTGACTTGATGTGCGCCTCATGTGATTATCATAGTGTACCTCCATTATAAGATGATAATAGCAGATCAGTGGTATCCATGGTAGGGGCTATTGAAATGTGTCATGTCATCAGGATCCTGGACTTTCAACTGTATGTTTATTCATTCTATTCAAGAGATACAGCGACAGCTAATCATAAACACTTTGAACATGATTAACAGAGGAGTGAACATTCAATGGAAGAAAGTGCCCCTTCCTACTTACACAACGGTATTTTCAGGTGAAGAAATTGAATATTTTAAAATAATAAATATATTTCAAGCTTTGATCATTCTAGCTATGGGATTTTCAATCACAGCAGCATGTTTATGGGATATTTTTAGTGGATGAAAAACCTACGTTGTTGCCGAAAGTTGCCCCTGGATTTATTGTATGCACATTTATTACATTAGTGGATAGAAGATCTATAAATATTACAAGTATATTTTGAGTGTTTGAAGTTTTATGATTTTAATTGCTCACTTGACCTAGTTTGATATGGAAGTGTCTGAGACCTTTGCCAATAGTGCTTCAAGTTCAAGTGTTGACACTCATTCCCTCCGCTCAACTTCATACATGTCCAGTGAAAGAAGATCATTTTGATCTTAGATGTTCCTTGAATGAGAGTATACCGTACTGTGATGCTACGTTAGAAGATACTTCAGAATTAAGAGATGATTAGTTTTAAATCATATATGATATATATTGCATTACTTCTGTAAAATGATGAAGTGTCAGAACTGTAGTGAGAAAGTAATGAGTGAGTGTAGGTGCTGTTTATTGTAGGGGAGCCTTTACACAGTCTAGAGATCTCAATCCTCAGCATGTCTATAGAAATTGAAACTCCAACGAGGAAAGAGGAACAGGGCAATTGTTCAAAGACAAATCTAGTATTTCTAGAGCCAGATTTTAACAGAAGACATCTGTAATCCACTGCTTTCAATAATAACTTACTTCAAACCTCTTATTTACCTTCAACCCTCTTTTCTATCTAACGGTCATGAAAAACTGTAAAGGCAATAAATTACTGTTCTCCTCATGGGTATATTCTTACATATTTATTGATTCAAGATTTACCAATTCATGAGAATATGTACCCCTTTTTAAATGACATTTCACATATATCATATAAAGTTATTTCAATATCATGACCGTGTTGAATACTTGACACGCCTTGATAAACAACAAAGAATGTTTTCTTTGAAATTCAAATTAATGGAATAATATTTTGTTTCAATGTGTATTGTAAGAAGAGCAATGGAGCTACATGTGTGGTTGATTGTGTGTCCGTAGACAGGGTTGGCTGTGGATTAGTCTAACACTTAGGCTCTGAAAATATAATTGAAAGAAATATTGAAAAGGAGCCTCTTTTCCATTTCTTACAGTCTTCTTTTCAGTATTTGATAAAAAGGTGATATTTTCAGAATAAATAGTTTTTTCAGAGTCTGAGTGTAAGATTAGCTGTGGATGAACAAGTGTTACACCAAGGTTGTAGTTCGCCTATTGTTTAATGAAGGTTACTTCTTTCTTGGAATGTTTTTCTTTGGAGAATAATCATGTATGAGGCCTTTTATTTTCATAATTAATGCTAATTTTCTTTAAAAATATTTTAAAATATCTTTCTTTTACCACTGACTGTGAGGAAATAATTTTGCCCAGAGCGTTATCTCCCAAACTGTACATGCTAGTTCACCACACTGTACATGCTAGTTCATCAAACTGTACATGCTAGTTCACCAAACTGTACATTCTAGTTCACCAAACTGTACGTGCTAGTTCACCAAACTGTACATGCTAGTTCACCACACTGTACATGCTAGTTCACCACACTGTACATGCTAGTTCACCACACTGTACATGCTAGTTCACCAAACTGTACATGCTAGTTCATCAAACTGTACATGCTAGTTCACCACACTGTACATGCTAGTTCACCAAACTGTACATGCTAGTTCACCAAACTGTACGTGCTAGTTCACCAAACCGTACGTGCTAGTTCACCAAACTGTACATTCTAGTTCACCAAACTGTACGTGCTAGTTCACCAAACTGTACATGCTAGTTCACCACACTGTACATGCTAGTTCACCACACTGTACATGCTAGTTCACCACACTGTACATGCTAGTTCACCAAACTGTACGTGCTAGTTCACCAAACTGTACATGCTAGTTCACCACACTGTACATGCTAGTTCACCAAACTGTACATGCTAGTTCACCAAACTGTACATGCTAGTTCACCACACTGTACATGCTAGTTCACCAAACTGTACATGCTAGTTTCACCACACTGTACATGCTAGTTCACCAAACCGTACGTGCTAGTTCACCAAACCGTACGTGCTAGTTCACCAAACTGTACATGCTAGTTTCCCAAACTGTACAAGCTAGTTTCACCAAACTGTAGTGGTTTTCATGGAAACATGACTTAAAGAATGGGTATGTGAAATAATTTTGTTTAGAACAGATATCCAAAACTATACATGCTAGCTCCATTAAGCATGTTGACCAATCTCCCTAGTTGTTGCTGTTTTCACAGAAACAGAACTTAAAATTGAAGAGACTATCCTTGAATGTGTTTTTGTGGGTTAGACATATAAATGAATAACGTTTTTGAGGGGTTTGATGGATGCATAATCAGAAGCTTGTTGGACTATTGTAGGAATTCACTAATTCTCTTATATGTACAGGGTAATGAATTATCAATGTGCAACAGAAATTACATTGCATTGTGGGACTGATACTTGTATTACATTATGTAAGAAGCAAACTCTGCATGTTTATATTTGTCAAACATGGAATAAGTATTGTTTATTTGTTGAAGGTTACCAAAAGGTCGTGCAGTTCCTAATTTAAATTCAATACATTAAATGTGGTGCTATATTTTAAACAATATGTCCTCCGTTGACACTTGAGGGCTCTAAACTGCTTACAGATTACAAGCCTTGACACTGATATTGAATTTTTTAGATGAAAAGAAATACAAGTCATTGATAAGGCGTAGTGTCTGTGTGCTCTCCTCGGCTGTGTTGTGATGTACAATTTTATGTTGGATATGGTCTCTTCTGGATATTTCTGGTTTTAGATCTTAGAGAGCGATCAGTCCAAAATTTGCAATGGTCAATAAATCTGATATTAAACACAAAGTTGTGGCTTGTTCTCATCGATGTGGATCCTTCTTTGAGATGTACCATGTACCGAGATGTGGATCCTTCTTTGAGATGTACCATGTACCGAGATGTGGATCCTTCTTTGAGATGTACCATGTACCGAGATGTGGATCCTTCTTTGAGATGTACCATGTACCGAGGTGCGAGATCCTTCTTTGAGATGTACCATGTACCGAGATGTGGATCCTTCTTTGAGATGTACCATGTACCAATTGTGAGATCATTCTTTGAGATGTACCATGTACCGAGATGTGGATCCTTCTTTGAGATGTACCATGTACCGAGGTGCGAGATCCTTCTTTGAGATGTACCATGTACCGAGATGTGGATCCTTCTTTGAGATGAACCATGTACCGAGATGTGGATCCTTCTTTGAGATGTACCATGTACCGGGATGTGGATCCTTCTTTGAGATGTACCATGTACCCAGATGTGGATCCTTCTTTGAGATGTACCATGTACCGAGATGTGGATCCTTCTTTGAGATGTACCATGTACCAATTGTGAGATCATTCTTTGAGATGTACCATGTACCGAGATGTGGATCCTTCTTTGAGATGTACCATGTACCGAGGTGCGAGATCCTTCTTTGAGATGTACCATGTACCGAGATGTGGATCCTTCTTTGAGATGAACCATGTACCGAGATGTGGATCCTTCTTTGAGATGTACCATGTACCGGGATGTGGATCCTTCTTTGAGATGTACCATGTACCCAGATGTGGATCCTTCTTTGAGATGTACCATGTACCGAGATGTGGATCCTTCTTTGAGATGTACCATGTACCAAGATGTGGATCCTTCTTTGAGATGTACCATGTACCGAGATGTGGATCCTTCTTTGAGATGTACCATGTACCGAGATGTGGATCCTTCTTTGAGATGTACCATGTACCAATTGTGAGATCATTCTTTGAGATGTACCATGTACCGAGATGTGGATCTTTCTTTGAGATGTACCATGTACCGAGATGTGAGATCCAGAGGTTAATATTGAAAAGGAGCCTCTTAGAAATTGGGTTTCTGAAAACAGATTTTCCTTTTCAATATTTAATAAAATGATGATATTTTCTGAATAAATACTTATTCCAGACAAGTGTGGATGTCATTACCTGCTGGAGTAGATCTTTATAGATAAGTCATCGAGCATGAACAGAATTTTTGTACTCATAATTTCTCATTCACGTCTGCCTACTGAGAAATCTGTGTTGAACAATGTAAATGAGGGATAAAACAAAGTATTTTTCACACTGATTGTATGAATCAAAATAAAGACTGTTGCTTGTGGCTAAGAAGCACTCGAACAGCAGTAGGGGTGGTTACATATTCTTGGGTTAGAGCCTTCTTCATCAGATCAGATATCTGAATAACAATGCAAAAAATATTTTTATTATATTTTCCACATTGACCACATCTTAATTACTGTAACATAAATTTCGAATTGCCTTTGTTACTGTATAAACCACTAGATTTCAATCAGCAGCTAAGCTTGTATAGAATAAGATAGTCCGAGATGTTTGGATGTGATGGTGTATTGGACTCAGCTGGATGGTCTACAGTAGCTGGGAATGCAGGATAATCTTATCTCCTTGTGTTCTGTTTGAGAGGAAGAGAAGGGATGGTGGGTTTGGGTGGAGGAGTGGTTTGAATTGAGTTCCTGACTGGGATGGTGCAGGTAACTGGACACCTGATTTGTATATAAACCCCCTCGGTCACCCTCTTCGCTGTGCTCCTGATTTGTATATAAACCCTCTTGCTCCCTCTTCGCTGTGCTACTGATTGTATATAAACCCTCTCAGCCACCCTCTCCTCGCTACTCAATCATGGAATCCAGGGCCTGTATTTTAGAAGTTCAATTGCACTATGATAGTCCCATATACCATGCATTGTTTTAAGACTATTAAAGCCCAAAGAGAGTGTTGAAAATCTTGGCAAAGGCCCTCATCAAAGAGATCACTTAGAGACAAATATTGGAAGAATGTTATGTCATGTATTAATTATTGTCCTTTGAGAAAATTTATTAAACATGGTATCAGATTGTTTGAAAATAATGTCAGATCAATGTTGAAGAACTCAATATAAATGTTGCTTTTCCTTCCCAGAGACTGTAACCAAATGTTTGTGTACAACATCTGTAGGATGAACCCTGCATTACAACGTGGATGCATGTTACAGTCTGTATATACAGGAAGAACAATACGTCATAGAGCCGTAGTATTGATAGGCAACTGCAGTTACTGTGTAGGTTCATCTCTTGTCATTGAAATATGGCTCACACATGCTCCTTACATTGTCCTCAGTGTTTAAGGGAGTTACTAAAGTATGACAATTTCTGTATTTGAGGTATCTACTGGTCACCATAGACTAGGAAGCTATACAGTTACTGACTCACAAGCATCTCTGGAAATGTCTTTGGACCATCTGGTCTTCATCTTTGATTATTAAATTGAAAGTATAATCTCTGTTTGCAATTGTATTGATATCCACCTATCAAGCCTGGTGTACCAAGGCTTACATTACATCTAAGTCTGACAGACGACATTGAAGCTGTAAATCTCCAGGGACAGCCAGGATTTGAAGGTGTGGCTAGTAAGCCGGTTCATAAATCAGACGGAGTCCATCCAACTTGCAAAGAAAATAAATTCTAGATGCAGGTTATGACTTCTAGAACTGGGTGAGTTATGGCTGTCCAACAGCACAGACGTCCATTGTTTGTGATGGATGCAGTGAGACTCTTCTGATGTAATGTTGTCATGACTGTCGGACCGGGATCATGTTCTCACTTCCCACACATGATCTGTGTCGGACAATGCCAGCATTGAACTCCCATCTGTGTCTCCTCGTGTCTCAGACGTATCAGTTCCATACTGCACCGGATCCTCTGGAAGAACACTGTACATGAATTGCACTCAGTGTCAGTGTCTGTTTCTCTTGTCACAGTGGGAGTCCTCAGCTTCCAGCCACTAACTTTCATTGTCGCCATGTGTATATATCTTTCCTTTGCTCTTAGTTTTACAAAAAGAAATAATCAAACACTAACCTAAGGGGAAAAAAACAAAGTAATACAAAGGATTAATGTTTTCTTGAATTTTAAACATTTTAATTGTCAATATTGGTTAGCTTATTACAAATTTCAATGTTTGAATTTTCATTTTGCATTGTCATAGCCATTCTAACCTGCAATGTAATTCCATGAAACCTGTTCTATGATGTTTGTTGCTGGATGGCTACTTGAGAAGTGATGTAGCAGATGATGATGATGATGATGATGATATACAATTGTTCCCTAACTTCCTTCTTTCAGGGAAGCTTTCATTTCTCTCCCATTAGAATCAACAAGTTAGTTTTACTAATCCAGGATAATCTTGTAGGGATATAGTTATAAATGCTGACAGCTGTGGAAAGCTTTTCAACATTAAATATTGATAATAAAAGGATTTTAACTGGACTTGAAAACGATAGCATGTTTTTATGGTTTCACAATGGTCAAAATTTTTGTTAGGTCTTAGGGAATATAATGTGGGTTTAAGTTAACTCCTGACATGCTTTTGCAACCAGCAGTGCAGGGAGTCATGTTGCTAGGAAACTCAAGATTTCACCTGACGGCTCCATGCAGGGTACTTGTTGTTGGCAGTGCGGGGAGGATAGCACACACCTGGTGTACACCGCCATGTTTACTATTTTGGTCAGTGTGTACTCTAGCACAGCTTTATAAAACATGTTCCGTTTTATACTCTGATATACAATCTTGATGAGATTAAAACCTGCCAAACCAATTACTTACTAGATCAGAAATATATTTCGTCAGGTTTAAGGATTCTTATTGGGATTATACAGCAGGTATTGGTGCTGCACCAATGTGCTCAATCATCATCCCGTGGCGTGTGGGACAGTCAACCCCTCTTGCTATAATCCTCCTTATTTATTGTTTACGATAAGTGGATCATTTATATCAGAATAAAACCACATCACAAGCAATAACATCCCTACTATATGAGATAGACTAATCTTTTTCGTTTTCAATTCTCATGAGTAATGTCATTGTCAAGGTCATATTATAGAGTATTGTGAAATTTTCCAACCTTTTCATGGCATGAATTAAAGTATTGAAAACTTTGTTGTGAGAAAGGATTATTTTGATTAACTGATGAAATGGTGTGATCCTTTACTGGTGGACATGTCACTGCTGGGAGATGTGTGTGTTGCGTGGTAGGTGAAGGAAACCAGGGATCACACAAACATGGCAGATGTTAGCACTTTTTAAATGAGATGTCAAAACAACTAATCCAAGGAAGTAGCTAGTAGAGTTGGTTCTGCTAAACCCATTAATTGGGCGGGGATCAAAGGGTAGATAACTCACTGCTGTTTGTGATGGAAGAGAACCGCCAAGTACAAATACCTTCCTGCCAGGTGGGGTTTCATGGGGCGCCTCGAATTACCCTCGACAAATTGAATGGAAAAACGTTAAATTAACACTTTCCGGTCCCTCCTATTTAATTGGTGAAAGATTAATAAGACATCTGGCTCTGAGATTCATTCTGGCCAGAGTCTGCTCATCAGTTCACCAGTGTGAGTAACCTTGCTCACTGATTGTAACTTTACACCTCCTCAGTTCACCAGTGTGAGTAACCTTGCTCACTGATTGTAACTTCAATGCTGTGTTCAGAGATGTACATTTTTCATGGAAAGAAATGGAGAATGATTTTGGATGATAGATAAAAATGTCACCCTCGTGTCAAGCCTCTGATATTTGATCAACTCGTGTTGAAATATTTGATATCAGGTGACACTTGGATGTGTAGACAGTGCTGCTGATTACCATAACCCTCCTGCTACTCCTACTACTCCTACTACTCCTGCTACTCCTACTACTCCTTCTACTTCTGCTACTCCTGCTACTCCTACTACTCCTGCTACTTCTACTACTCCTGCTACTTCTACTACTCCTACTACTCCTGCTACTCCTGCTACTCCTACTACTCCTGCTACTTCTACTGCTACTCCTGCTACTTCTACTACTCCTGCTACTTCTACTACTCCTGCTACTCCTACTACTCCTGCTACTCTTACTACTCCTGCTACTCCTACTACTCCTTCTACTCCTGCTACTCCTACTACTCCTACTACTCCTGCTACTCCTGCTACTCCTGCTACTCCTGCTACTCCTGCTACTCCTACTACTCCTGCTACTCCTACTACTCCTGCTACTCTTACTACTCCTGCTACTCCTACTACTCCTTCTACTCCTGCTACTTCTACTACTCCTACTACTCCTGCTACTTCTACTGCTACTCCTGCTACTTCTACTACTCCTGCTACTTCTACTACTCCTGCTACTCCTACTACTCCTGCTACTCCTACTACTCCTGCTACTCTTACTACTCCTGCTACTCCTACTACTCCTTCTACTCCTGCTACTTCTACTACTCCTACTACTCCTGCTACTCCTGCTACTTCTACTACTCCTACTACTCCTGCTACTCCTACTACTCCTGCTACTCCTACTACTCCTGCTACTCCTGCTACTTCTACTACTCCTGCTACTTCTACTACTCCTGCTACTCCTACTACTCCTGCTACTCTTACTACTCCTGCTACTTCTACTGCTACTCCTGCTACTCCTTCTACTCCTGCTACTTCTACTACTCCTGCTACTTCTACTACTCCTGCTACTCCTACTACTCCTGCTACTCCTACTACTCCTGCTACTCCTACTACTCCTGCTACTCCTACTACTCCTGCTACTTCTACTGCTACTTCTACTGCTACTCCTACTACTCCTGCTACTCCTACTACTCCTGCTACTTCTACTGCTACTCCTGCTACTTCTACTACTCCTGCTACTCCTACTACTCCTGCTACTCCTACTACTCCTGCTACTTCTACTGCTACTCCTACTCCTACCACTACTACTACTACTACTACTCCTGCTACTCCTGCTCTGGTATAGAAATATTGCAATATGTTTTTCCATTAAACAGTGTGTCAGGATTTACAACAAAATTTGTTTAGTGATATATATGTATTTTTTTTATATACCATTAGAAGATCTTGTTCTCAGGTAAAATTGCAGATTTTAGATGCAAGTAAATGTTCTTGATGAGCAACAATATTGAGTAATGTTTTGTCTTTTGAAAATCTGCTAGGTATTTATGCGTGTAGTGTTAACTACATACAGGAATATAAAATGTTGAAAACAAGTTCATTCAATACATTGCAATATTATCGCAATTAGGAACGTCACGATACACCGGTGCACCGGTGCATCGCCGTGGTTCAGTTCACGATACGATACACGTTTCAGTAAAATAAATCACGATCCAAATTTTAGTGTATATCGATCAATTTTTTAGTGTTTCTTGATCCAATAAAAAAATAAAACTTTCCATCATTATCTATTTCAGAAACTTAGTTCTTGAAATTGATAGAGTTCTAACTTTTTGTTCTAGTTCAAGTTGGAAAACTATTAAAATATGAGGTTCATGATCAAGTTGGCTTCTATTTGTTTTAACTGTTGTTCACTATCTTGTTAGAAATGTTGTAATGAGATCCTGAGATGGTATCTCTCCGCAAGAATGTCGCATTTACTGTATCGTGATATGTATCGAATCGTGACCTCAGTATCGTGATACGTATCGTATCGTGAGGTACCTATATCGTGACATCCCTTATCGCAATAAAGGAGCTTTGTATAACAAAGTATAGCTGTACAGATTCAATGCAATATCACTGCTTACTGCAGTCGTCTATCTCTTAAACCGACTCCCCCTCCCTCCAAGCTGCCCCTTCCCCCCGCAAGTGTCTGATAATCAAGAGTGCTGAGTAGGTGTGAAAGTGTGCTTCACATGTGTCCTATAAACAATATGGGGATGAGGTATCTACCTATTGTTTAAAGACGGTGTTTGTACTAGCGTTTGTGTGATAAACAAAGTTCAAGGAATGCAATATTTTCCAAACATGGCCAAAAAAATGGAGTGCTTTCTTATGCATATCAGCAATTTATTTATGTTGCAAAATACAAAATTGGAAATCTTTCAAACATTTGACATTTTGACATACTTTTTTGTTGCACTTTTCCTAGAAAGAGCAATTGAATCAAAGAGACTTTCTCCCGCTTCACGTCTGCTTCAGGTGAGGACTGACAGACTCATTCAGGTACCACCATATCAGAACCTGATCCTTGGAGCAGACACGTTCAGTAGTTCATTAGTTTACCAGAGATGTTTAGAAGATGTACAGACATGCAGAGTACATATAGTATGACAATTAGTTGGTAAGTCATACATGCCAAATAGTTGAAATATTATATGCGATAAATCTAACAAAGTGTTCTTTGACCACCTTCTGTGAGTAGTTGTTGTATGAGCTGAATATAAATTTGTGTTAGATAACCCACCGAGGACGTAGGAAGTTCCTGGAAATGTTTGTAGAATGTGATGGTCTGGGACTGTTTGTAGAATGTGATGTTTACGGACTGTTGGTAGAATGTGGTGGTCTGGGACTGTTTGTAGAATGTGATGGTCTGGGACTGTTTGTAGAATGTGATGGTCTGGGACTGTTTGTAAGATGTGATGGTCTGGGACTGTTTGTAGAATGTGATGGTCTGGGACTGTTTGTAGAATGTGATGGTCTGGGACTGTTTGTAGAATGTGATGGTCTGGGACTGTTTGTAGAATGTGATGGTCTGGGAATGTTTGTAGAATGTGATGGTCTGGGACTGTTTGTAGAATGTGATGGTCTGGGACTGTTTGTAGAATGTGATGGTCTGGGACTCATCTCATGGCTGATACATTGCATATGTTAAATGATGATAAATCTTTGAAATTTAACATTAATATTTATCTGTACATGAAATAATCAGAATCTTGCTTAGTCATGGAATAGAGAACATTATGGTTGGCACTCCAGTACAGTAGTTGTAGTCATAGAAAAATACTGAGTATAATGATTTAAGGATCGCTATACTAAAATATTGCAACCAGTGAAGTTTGTGTACTCTTTAATATTAACTTGTAACAGTACCCTATTTTCACCACCCAATTGAGTGCAGTTACGCAGTAGTAACCTGCAGTGCAGCCTGGTGATGTAGACCACATTAGGAGTGTAGAGAGGGGGACAGAGTCTGCCTGTACACAATACCAGGATGTCCTGACCGGGTCCTTGTCTGTAGTTAACATCACAGGAACCTGGCGCTCAACAAGATATTATCTCTCCACACCAGACTGCCTCCCCAAACACAAGTGACACTTCATACACATAGTCAGATAACCAGGCTCAACCTCTTTGACAACACATGCATGTCGGGTCAGTTGTTCAACACAATTACTTGCAGTCATTCATTTTCATTAACTAATCATATTCTGTAGTTTTGTCAGTCGTATAGCAGGGGGAGTTTTGTCTGTTTTATTTCACTTGAAAAATATATTTTCAAGTGATTTATTGTGTCAAGAATATAGAAAAGAAAGGTTTGGTTTCTTACGAGAATTCTCCAACTCTACTGAGGAAAATGGACAACTCTGGGTATAAGAAGTTCTTGAATGGAATAATGGTAGGTTCATGGTTCATATATATGCTGAAATTGTTTCATTTCACACAAAGCTATGTTTCTGTGCATCTACATGACATGAATGGTCCAAACAGTTACAATGATGTAGAATATCAACCTTGCCATCAATTGTGCTTTATGGTAGCAGTCAGACCCCGTTTATCCGCACAATTTTGTCGCTGGATATACGGGTATGGTTAAATGAGGTCTCACTGTATGTGCGTGTACTCGTCAGGAAGGTAATTATCTGCACTGAAGATATGTAGATTCAATCAAGCTGAGGTCAGAAGTCAAGTGGAGACAACTCTTCCATCTTCACCAGCAGAACTCTTTAGCTTCTGGAGACCTGTAATCTTCACTGTAATTGGGAAACTGGATATTCTACTGCAGAAATTTGTTTTCATTAGTTTACGGTAGATTGTCTTGTGTAAATGATCTTTACTTTCTGTAAGTCAACATTGATGACAGAATGTTGAAACTTGGTATTTAAAATGTTTTTAGCTCATCAAGCTTGAAAAGAGTTTTACGTCTGCTTCCGCCCTTTGGGTGATTTAACCAATGTAATGGTAGAAATAAATATACTTGTTATTTCTTCCTTGCAATGCAAAGGTCTGCAATATTTAAATGTTGTATTGGCATACCTTGACCAATGTGGATTATATATTGTAAATGTGATAACTGGGCAACACCTTATTATTTTATATGATATGAAATAATATTATATTTGCCATTTGTACTGATAGCGATGTAAACCAGATGATGAGCTGGGTGACATTCTGCCTTGTTGACCCAGAGCAACCAGGACTCATTAATAAACCTGTAGTGTTCTAGAGAACATACCTGGGTGTAGCTGGAGACAAGAACAAAGGCTGGTGTGTATATAGGTTGATATAGAGGAACCATCCCCACAAGACAATGGGGTGACATACCTACACGACACGGCATGACATACCTACATATCACTCTCACATCAAAGCAAGCTCAGTCCATAAACAGGTGCTTGTTGTTCGGCGGACAGACAGACAGACAGACAGACAGATTGCTTTTGGAAGCTTGGAGTGATTACTTGTGGTTGAGTCAAACCAAGGCATATACATAGACAACAAGAGATTTTACTTTCCACAATTCTATAGAACTCAAAAATATTGAAACAGATCTTGTAGATAAAGTTTTCTTTAAATTGAATTTTCAAATTATGAATGGAGCTATGAAAATTACGTCGAACTGTTCTCTTGCTGGTCTTTGTGTACTTCTAGTATGGCCTGTACTTGGTATAACAGTATGTATAATAAGAGCATAATGGTAATGTGATGATTCTATTGGAAGAGTTGCCATCTTGGTCTTTTTTATATTATGAGAAACACATACAATAATAAAACATATATACATTGATAACATATCCAAATAACAAATAACTTCTTAAACAGTGTCCTGTTTTGCCGTTTTTTCCAGACTCGTAGCACCAATGGCTTTACTTCTCATTGTTTTTATTTTTCAATGAATGTACACTGTTCTTTGTCAGATTGTAAAATCATAAGTCAAAAAAATGTTGCACTCATTAATGTTTCAATTAGATTGCTTCATAATCATGTATTCATTAAAGAGGAATGTTTCCTCGAATTTCGTTTCCACAAACAATTAATACCGAGTTAGAACTCTCCCTTTAGGAATAACCCTTGCAACATGGCATTGTTGAATGTGCATCTCTCCTCTTAACTGTGTTATACACATGATGTATCTGATCTTTGATGGATGCATGTTTACTTTTGGCTGTGTGTCATTGATTGCGTCTTCTCCGTGAGTTCATATGTCTACTTGCTTGTGTACGCAAGTTTGACAGTTTTAATTTATGGGTATGGTTTTAACATATGTTTCTGTTTTATATGAAGTGCTCAAATGAGCACACTAAAGTTAAGTCGACATTTTGTAGCGGATATGTTGTATATTTTAAACCTTCCCTAAAACCAATCCTACAGAACGTCTGTCTGTCTGTCGACAGCAACTGCCTCACACTCTCGGACAGTTTGTCTAATACCCTTCACTGATAACTTGCCATCTTTCTTGTCCTTCATGTTGCTTTTGAACAGATGTACAGATAATTCCAGGCTAGTTCCAATGACAGAAGTAGTGTGAGCTTGTCTTACGTAATCATGCCAAGTAGAGCTGTCAGGGCAGTTTAACACTCCAAAAACAATTTTTTTCGAGAAACTAGCAGCATATGATAAACACAAGCTGGTTCTGGGTTCAGGTTTTTGTTGGGGTTGAAAGTTCCTGGGTCCCTGAATAAAAAACATCAAAATAATGCAAGAGGATGGTGACATCGCACCCGTCTCACCTAGTTGTAACTCTTTACAACAGATTTGAACCATAACAAAGAACAAACAGTACATGCATGCATGTCTTTGTGTAGATTCCTGTTAATTTGATGGGTGAAAATGGGGAGGTTGTTGTGAAAGCGGCAGTGAAGACAAAAATCAATACTGCTGCAGAAGGGAACTGGGTAAGACAGTTCGTGGGTCTGCTCGGGTCAACCAGCGTGGATGCAGAATGAGTGAGTAATCAGATGCCGGTCTTGGATCAGCCGCACAGCTTAATACATGCAAACTCCGCTGGTTCCTTGTGACACGTGACATACAGTCTGGTTCAAACCAAACTCAGATAGGTAACAATGTCGGATTTGGACGAAAATGATAAAGAGTCATCCACTAGTGAGAAAAAGGATATTTACAGTCCTTTATACCAGGTAGGTTGCCGTCGGTGACAGACGAACCATCTCTGCTGTCTGCTTAACTTGACGTCTGCTCAAAGGTGTTGCATTGATTTTACATAATAATGCTGAAGGTGTCCAGTTTTCTCAGTTTTTGAAAGGGTGTCTCAGTGAATGAGGTTTTAGTTTGTAATTCAACAGACATCTTTGTTGAACGTGGTTATGTTCTCATGATGCAGGGCACACAGTGATGACATCACTGCTAAATTATTGTTATGCAGATGAAAGACTCTTTGTATCATTGTTATTTGTATCATTGTTAACATAGCGTATTACATGTTGAGGGGCAAGTTCTATTGCATCTTCAATTTTCTTGAATTTGTGCTGAGTGTCGTATCGGTCCAGTGCTGTTGGATGTGTGCCCTAATCCATCAATTCTCCCCTGCCTGTTGATTGCATCTTGCCTCTTTGTGTGGAACAGGATTATGATGCAAGCTTAATTATTGATGTTGTAGTCTGATAAAGAGTTTCTCCTTTGGTTATTTTGTACTGATGAAAGAGAACAAAAGAGAAACAAAATGTCAAGCATGATTAAACATGAATCTGACAATTTATGAAAGTAAAAAATAAAGATGTTAAATGGGGAGGGAAACTTAAAATTTGCAAATTGGTATATGTCAGGAAAACATGAACATTGCTGTGTCCAACAGTTTCATTAATTGTAAGTGACAACTCATATGGAAGTTTCTCCATGTAGTTTATTGCTGTTTAGACTTAGACTTGTAGATAAAATAGTTAAGTTGTAGATAGTTTGTTATATATGTGTTATTAACAGGTAATCAGACAGCTAGTGTCGGAGGATTAAGAGAGATGGGGTGTGTGTCTGCAGATAGAGACGGGGATAGGGCGCTGATGTAGATAGTGGTGTATTGATGAGGTGTGTGCACTCTGTGACCTGCCTTGTAACTTGCTCCTCCACATGGCCACCAAGTCAACCAACATGACCCAACGTGACCCTTATAATGGGTAATTTTACAAGAAGACTAGAAAGCTTGGTATAAGAAAATCATGTGATCTCAGAGGATCCTCATCTATTTTGTTTCATTTTTCATATTTGGATGTTTTTTCAAAAGCTATATTTCAGAAACAAAAGGCTTCGCATAACGGTGAAGTGTTATAGTAATCCTTACTCTTTTGTCGATTAAGAATTGACGTTACATGTAATTATGCCGTAGCACTCTGTGAACTCTTTGGAAGATTTCTTGCTAACTGCTTCTTTATTGTGAACATGCATAATGTTTTTTCATCAGATAAAAATTAAGCACAGCAGCTATATATGCTTCAATACCTTCTGTACGGAACTATATATATCCCAAATCCCACCGTCCCCTATCACTCCTCATACCCACCGTCCCCTAACACTTCCAAAACCCTACGTCCCCTCACACTTCCAAAACCCTACGTCCCCTAACACTTCCAAAACCCTACGTCCCCTAACACTTCCCAAACCCTACGTCCCCTAACACTTCCCAAACCCTACGTCCCCTAACACTTCCCAAACCCTACGTCCCCTAACACTTCCCAAACCCACCACCACCCGACCCTAGAGGAGTTTGAGGCAGGTGGTCAAATTCTTGAAAATCCAATCAAGTCAAATCTGAAATCACCAGGTGACATTCCTGCATTAATTTACCAGTGACCCGGGATGAACTTGGATCACATTCTTGTGCTTCATGATAATGACTTCACCTCAGTGTTGGGGGTGGGGGGTGGGGGGAGGGGGGAGGGGATGGTGAAGTGAGGACAGGACATGGTCTGTGTCTGGGTAGATGTGTTGCAGCTAAATATGCCAGGTTGAGGGTAACTAGCTGGGGACAGACCGGGCAAGAGAGTTCAGCGTCTGGAGATGGTGCATGCTGGGAACAGACTGGGTGGATGTAGTTAGCTCACTTTAGTCATGGGAGATTGAGAGTTTGGGTCAAGTCAGGTGCTGGACGAGTGGGAGATTGAGAGTTTGGGTCAAGTCAGGTGCTGGACGAGTGGGAATTTGAGAGTTTGGGTCAAGTCAGGTGCTGGACGAGTGGGAATTTGAGAGTTTGGGTCAAGTCAGGTGCTGGACGAGGGGGAGATTGAGAGTTTGGGTCAAGTCAGGTGCTGGACGAGTGGGAATTTGAGAGTTTGGGTCAAGTCAGGTGCTGGACGAGTGGGAGATTGAGAGTTTGGGTCAAGTCAGGTGCTGGACGAGGGTGAGATTGAGAGTTTGGGTCAAGTCAGGTGCTGGACGAGTGGGAGATTGAGAGTTTGGGTCAAGTCAGGTGCTGGACGAGTGGGAGATTGAGAGTTTGGGTCAAGTCAGGTGCTGGACGAGTGGGAGATTGAGAGTTTGGGTCAAGTCAGGTGCTGGACGAGTGGGAGATTGAGAGTTTGGGTCAAGTCAGGTGTTGGACGAGTGGGAGATTGAGAGTTTGGGTCAAGTCAGGTGTTGGACGTGTGGGAGATTGAGAGTTTGGGTCAAGTCAGGTGCTGGACGAGAGAGTAGAAGTGCAATTGTGACTGAAAAGGTTGTAGAGGACATTTTTATAAGAATGTATCTATGGGTAATAAAGTATTTTACATGCCAAGTTGAATGTCTAGTAGAGCTGGATATTACACTAAATTTTATATTAGGATATATTGCAATAAACAGCTTCAGTATTGCAATAATACTGCAATATATTGAATGAACTTTATTTTCAACATTATATACTTATATATGCAGTTTAACATTACATTTTAAATGAAATGACTTGCAGAACTTCAAAATACAAAACATTTCTCAAAAGATCCACAAAAAAATGATACAGTTGATTTCAAAGCAGCAACTTTCACTTGTAATACAGCCCAACAAATGTTCTTGCACATCAATAACATTTACCTCCTTATAAAACCTGCAATTTTACCTTAGAACAAGATATACTTAAGAAATATTTAGACAATAACTAACGAGTGACGGGGAATGACAGATTTTTTCCCCAAAGTTGTATCATTTGCGTAATTTTCGTGCCTTGGTGAGATAATCTGTTTTTCCCCATCACGAGTTGGTTATTGTTTATATTACCCATATAACAAATTAAAGAAAAAACTTGAATATTAAAAGCGTTAAGTTTCCCGAAAAGAACCCAAGGAGGAGCTAACTTTCCATATCCTAGGACCTTACGCGTATGATGTAGTTTCACTACTTCCGTACCTATCCTTGTTAATACGCATGATTAAAAGTCCCATGCTAAAATGTCTTTCTCTGTAAAATATAGATGTGGTTGTAGTTGAAAGTTTTGTATTTCTGCCCTTTACTCTCAGTCCATGATTGTATGATATAAGTAATAACAAATTTCATATCAAGAGGTCTGCGAAGCTCAAAAGCAAGTCAGCTTATTTCAACTACGGAAGACAAATAACACATGTTTAAATGCAGAAGATGGTTTCCCAAGTTACCGGTCAGGAAAAGATGAATGAAGAAGTTCTGACAACCAATGAAATCATTTGTTTTCAGTAACAGCCAATCATAAGCTAGGAATATATGTAACTCCCATTTGACTTACAGGAAGAATACTACCCCGTGTCAGTCTTCCCATATGGGTAAAATGCATGTATATTTTACTTAAAATTGTTTGGTTCAATATATTGCAAAATAGGGCTAGGAAGTTTACAAAATTTGGTAAACATTTACACGAAAGGTCAAAAATAAAACGTTGCCGTGTACACGACCTCATATTTATCTTGTTGATTATTGTTATTAATAGCAAGTTCAATACGTGACTGATGTGAGACTTAAATATCCTATCAAACTGTTTGAGAAAAAAAAAATGCAGTTGTCTGTAAAAAGAACTAGTTTTACTAAAATGTCCAACTTTGAAAGTATAATATTTGTGTTTCAGATGTGTGGCAGTGACGTGTACTATGTAGTAAATTAATTGCATGTCGTACTGTTGATAAGATCCCCGTTTCAGAGTTCATGAATTCTGTCATGAATTAATAATAAAATATTCAATCAATATTCATCTTACACGTTATATAGGTACAGCATTCTAACAATAATCAAAGAAAGGGAAATTACGCATGAAAATATTTTGTTACTGCACTAGAGAATTAATTTGTGACAAAAACCTTTGAAACGACCCCTTCAACGTTGCTCAATAATGGCTTCGAGCTATGCACACGAGAGCAAGTTTGTAATAAGTATTTCCATAAAACTTCATAATGTTTAGCTGATGAAATTTTTTATTTTCACTGTGATGTACAAACTTTGCTACCAAGTGACAATTCGTTTAATCGTTTACATGATTCTGTAAACGTTTATTCACTCATCACAAAACGATACCGTGTATACGTGTAACCGTCCCAGCCTTATTGCCAAATAAAAAAACATTGCAATATGGTATTGCACAAACTGTACAGGTAAACCACTATACCTGTGGTATTGCACAAACTGTACAGGTATACCACTATACCTGTGGTATTGCACAAACTGTACAGGTATACCTGTGGTATTTCACAGGAATCACAGCCCAAGTGTTTACTGATATGGAAGTGTCTCTGTTGTATTCAACTGGTTCATCAGGTTCAGTGTACACAACAGTACATACAGTACACTGAGATCTGATCAGCAGGAAGGAGAGACCCAGCTGGAGACCGATTCATCAGGTTCAGTGTACACAACAGTACATACAGTACACTGAGATCTGATCAGCAGGAAGGAGAGACCCAGCCGGAGGACGGTTCATCAGGTTCAGTGTACATAACAGTACGTACAGTACACTGAGATCTGATTAGCAGGAAGGAGTGACCCAGCCGGAGACCGATTCATCAGGTTCAGTGTACACAACAGTACATACAGTACACTGAGATCTGATCAGCAGAAAGGAGAGACCCAGCCGGAGGACGGTTCATCAGGTTCAGTGTACACAACAGTACGTACAGTACACTGAGATCTGATCAGCAGGAAGGAGAGACCCAGCCGGAGACCGATTCATCAGGTTCAGTGTACACAACAGTACGTACAGTACACTGAGATCTGATCAGCAGGAAGGAGAGACCCAGCTGGAGGACGGTTCATCAGGTTCAGTGTACACAACAGTACATACAGTACACTGAGATCTGATCAGCAGGAAGGAGAGACCCAGCCGGAGGACGATTCATCAGGTTCAGTGTACATAACAGTACGTACAGTACACTGAGATCTGATCAGCAGGAAGGAGAGACCCAGCTGGAGGACGGTTCATCAGGTTCAGTGTACACAACAGTACATACAGTACACTGAGATCTGATCAGCAGGAAGGAGAGACCCAGCCGGAGGACGGTTCATCAGGTTCAGTGTACATAACAGTACGTACAGTACACTGAGATCTGATCAGCAGGAAGGAGAGACCCAGCCGGAGTACGGTTCATCAGGTTCAGTGTACATAACAGTACGTACAGTACACTGAGATCTGATCAGCAGGAAGGAGTGACCCAGCCGGAGTACGGTTCATCAGGTTCAGTGTACATAACAGTACGTACAGTACACTGAGATCTGATCAGCAGGAAGGAGAGACCCAGCCGGAGTACGGTTCATCAGGTTCAGTGTACATAACAGTACGTACAGTACACTGAGATCTGATAAGCAGGAAGGAGAGACCCAGCTGGAGGACGGTTCATCAGGTTCAGTGTACACAACAGTACGTACAGTACACTGAGATCTGATCAGCAGGAAGGAGAGACCCAGCTGGAGGACGGTTCATCAGGTTCAGTGTACACAACAGTACGTACAGTACACTGAGATCTGATCAGCAGGAAGGAGAGACCCAGCCGGAGTACGGTTCATCAGGTTCAGTGTACATAACAGTACGTACAGTACACTGAGATCTGATCAGCAGGAAGGAGAGACCCAGCCGGAGTACGGTTCATCAGGTTCAGTGTACATAACAGTACGTACAGTACACTGAGATCTGATCAGCAGGAAGGAGAGACCCAGCCGGAGTACGGTTCATCAGGTTCAGTGTACATAACAGTACGTACAGTACACTGAGATCTGATAAGCAGGAAGGAGAGACCCAGCTGGAGGACGGTTCATCAGGTTCAGTGTACACAACAGTACGTACAGTACACTGAGATCTGATCAGCAGGAAGGAGAGACCCAGCCGGAGTACGGTTCATCAGGTTCAGTGTACATAACAGTACGTACAGTACACTGAGATCTGATCAGCAGGAAGGAGAGACCCAGCCGGAGGACGGTTCATCAGGTTCAGTGTACATAACAGTACGTACAGTACACTGAGATCTGATCAGCAGGAAGGAGAGACCCAGCTGGAGGACGGTTCATCAGGTTCAGTGTACACAACAGTACATACAGTACACTGAGATCTGATCAGCAGGAAGGAGAGACCCAGCCGGAGGACGATTCATCAGGTTCAGTGTACATAACAGTACGTACAGTACACTGAGATCTGATCAGCAGGAAGGAGAGACCCAGCTGGAGGACGGTTCATCAGGTTCAGTGTACATAACAGTACGTACAGTACACTGAGATCTGATCAGCAGGAAGGAGAGACCCAGCTGGAGGACGGTTCATCAGGTTCAGTGTACACAACAGTACGTACAGTACACTGAGATCTGATCAGCAGGAAGGAGAGACCCAGCCGGAGTACGGTTCATCAGGTTCAGTGTACATAACAGTACGTACAGTACACTGAGATCTGATCAGCAGGAAGGAGAGACCCAGCCGGAGGACGGTTCATCAGGTTCAGTGTACATAACAGTACGTACAGTACACTGAGATCTGATCAGCAGGAAGGAGAGACCCAGCTGGAGGACGGTTCATCAGGTTCAGTGTACACAACAGTACGTACAGTACACTGAGATCTGATTAGCAGGAAGGAGAGACCCAGCCGGAGTACGGTTCATCAGGTTCAGTGTACATAACAGTACGTACAGTACACTGAGATCTGATCAGCAGGAAGGAGAGACCCAGCCGGAGGACGGTTCATCAGGTTCAGTGTACATAACAGTACGTACAGTACACTGAGATCTGATCAGCAGGAAGGAGAGACCCAGCTGGAGGACGGTTCATCAGGTTCAGTGTACACAACAGTACGTACAGTACACTGAGATCTGATCAGCAGGAAGGAGAGACCCAGCTGGAGGACGGTTCATCAGGTTCAGTGTACACAACAGTACATACAGTACACTGAGATCTGATCAGCAGGAAGGAGAGACCCAGCCGGAGTACGGTTCATCAGGTTCAGTGTACACAACAGTACGTACAGTACACTGAGATCTGATTAGCAGGAAGGAGTGACCCAGCCGGAGGACGGTTCATCAGGTTCAGTGTACATAACAGTACATACAGTACACTGAGATCTGATTAGCAGGAAGGAGTGACCCAGCCGGAGGACGGTTCATCAGGTTCAGTGTACACAACAGTACATACAGTACACTGAGATCTGATCAGCAGAAAGGAGAGACCCAGCCGGAGACCGATTCATCAGGTTCAGTGTACACAACAGTACGTACAGTACACTGAGATCTGATCAGCAGGAAGGAGAGACCCAGCCGGAGGACGATTCATCAGGTTCAGTGTACACAACCAGTGTTCCCGCTGACTTTTGAAACTCTCGGTACAGTGTACCGGCAGTGGTAATTTTTACCGGTACATACAGAATTTCACCGGTACCATACAATCTCGAAAGTAAATATCACACAATAATGACATGGCTTCACAATTACATAGTTCGCGTATTCCCTGGTGTTACCTGTTTTCGTGGTAATAAAATACACGCCGTAACACGGTACGAACTGTACTAGATCGTTTTGTGATAACGATACATGTTGATTATACGAATTATCACTTGGTTGCAAAGTATATATCACGGTGGTATTATAAAATGGTGTCTGCGAAATATTCTGAAGTGTTTTGTATGGAAAAACTTCTCACAAACTTCCTCTTGTTTGCAGGTAACCTGCGATCATAAGGGGGTGGTTTCAAAGATTTTTTTACGAAATAAATTTTTCAATATACATTAAAGAATATAATTGCTTATGTAATTTTACTATCTTTCACTATAGTACAAATAACTTACCTACATAACGAGTGTAAGATGAAATGCGTAATTAATATAAGACTATTCGAACAAATGACTTTACTTTCGTTTCGTCGCAATAAAGCTCCAAAATGAATGTTATACAGCCCCGCTATTCAACCAATCGGATTGAAGAAAGCCGCCCAGTGCATGTCTGTTGTAAAAGTTGTAGGGTGCTTCGTTTGTCAAACTGAATGATGCTATATAATGATATTGTTGGTAGAAAGATACTTATCTGAGAGGTTTCATGACTCATATTATGTCTGAATTGTGGATACGGCCTGACAGAAAATAATAACTTTCATCAGTGATTCGGAAATGAATTTGTTTTCATTCACACTCGCCGATTGATCCGTGATGAACTCAGCTTTTGACTGGTATTTTTTTTACATTTCAATTTATTTGTGGAACTTCATTATTATTTAAAATTAACTGAGATATATTGAATATTTTAATTTAAATCATGACGGAAAAGTTTGTAGTTTGCCGTGTGCTAAAAGGATCGTTTCAAGAAAATGCCGTGAATAATGAATGCCACGCACCTGAAACACAAACATTTTTTTTTTAAGTTTGACATTATGCCTTTATTAAAATAAAGAAATCTGGAGATATATATCTGTAAACTCTACACAAACACATTCACAAACAGTATATATCATATCGGACACAAATCAAGTTGGCTAACACTCGCGAGTGGGAAATCCTGTTTGGTTCTCTGCCATTCGATTGGTGTGACGTCACAATATTGTCCTTACACTGACCAATAGGCGTGCCGTATTGCTCGATTGCTACCGTCAAAGGATTCCCCTTCACGTTCGAACATCTTGTCTTGTTTGGGGAATCAGGTTGAATTTTAAAACATATTAAGCTAATCGTAAAATGTCAAGAAAACAAATGAAGTTTGCAAACAAATTCAAATGGTTTATTAGTCAAGGTTCAGATCAGTGATTAGAATTTACCGGTACACTGTACCGACAGGGTTATAAAATACCGGTACACCCCCAAATTTATCGGTAAAAAACCGGCAATTACCGGTTAACGGGAACACTGACAACAGTACATACAGTACACTGAGATCTGATCAGCAGGAAGGAGAGACCCAGCCGGAGGACGGTTCATCAGGTTCAGTGTACATAACAGTACGTACAGTACACTGAGATCTGATCAGCAGAAAGGAGAGACCCAGCCGGAGACCGATTCATCAGGTTCAGTGTACACAACAGTACGTACAGTACACTGAGATCTGATAAGCAGGAAGGAGAGACCCAGCCGGAGGACGGTTCATCAGGTTCAGTGTACACAACAGTACATACAGTACACTGAGATCTGATCAGCAGGAAGGAGAGACCCAGCCGGAGGACGGTTCATCAGGTTCAGTGTACACAACAGTACATACAGTACACTGAGATCTGATCAGCAGAAAGGAGAGACCCAGCCGGAGGACGGTTCATCAGGTTCAGTGTACACAACAGTACATACAGTACACTGAGATCTGATCAGCAGGAAGGAGAGACCCAGCCGGAGGACGATTCATCAGGTTCAGTGTACATAACAGTACGTACAGTACACTGAGATCTGATCAGCAGGAAGGAGAGACCCAGCCGGAGGACGATTCATCAGGTTCAGTGTACATAACAGTACGTACAGTACACTGAGATCTGATCAGCAGGAAGGAGAGACCCAGCCGGAGGACGGTTCATCAGGTTCAGTGTACACAACAGTACGTACAGTACACTGAGATCTGATCAGCAGGAAGGAGAGACCCAGCCGGAGGACGATTCATCAGGTTCAGTGTACATAACAGTACGTACAGTACACTGAGATCTGATCAGCAGGAAGGAGAGACCCAGCCGGAGGACGGTTCATCAGGTTCAGTGTACACAACAGTACGTACAGTACACTGAGATCTGATCAGCAGGAAGGAGAGACCCAGCCGGAGTACGGTTCATCAGGTTCAGTGTACATAACAGTACGTACAGTACACTGAGATCTGATCAGCAGGAAGGAGAGACCCAGCCGGAGGACGGTTCATCAGGTTCAGTGTACATAACAGTACGTACAGTACACTGAGATCTGATCAGCAGGAAGGAGAGACCCAGCCGGAGGACGGTTCATCAGGTTCAGTGTACACAACAGTACGTACAGTACACTGAGATCTGATCAGCAGGAAGGAGAGACCCAGCCGGAGTACGGTTCATCAGGTTCAGTGTACACAACAGTACGTACAGTACACTGAGATCAGATCAGCAGGAAGGAGAGACCCAGCCGGAGGACGGTTCATCAGGTTCAGTGTACACAACAGTACGTACAGTACACTGAGATCTGATCAGCAGGAAGGAGAGACCCAGCCGGAGACCGATTCATCAGGTTCAGTGTACACAACAGTACGTACAGTACACTGAGATCTGATCAGCAGGAAGGAGAGACCCAGCTGGAGACCGATTCATCAGGTTCAGTGTACACAACAGTACATACAGTACACTGAGATCTGATCAGCAGGAAGGAGAGACCCAGCCGGAGACCGATTCATCAGGCAGGGTAAACATTGACTACAGAGATGATGTTGACTCAGTTGGTGGAAGTTGAGGATATAGGAGTAACTTACTAATGAAATATTGATAAACTAAAGGAAAGAAGACAATGAAATCATGACTGATAGATGTCTGCTCCATGTCTGATGTACATACAATTCCTATATCAGACATTGTTGTCTACAGTTCGCTCAAATCTTAGCACAAAAATGTTGAGCCATGATGTAAAAGGAGAAGCGAGAGGAAATCCAGTTTTTGTTGTGAAGATGAATTATAAATCATACAAAGTCTGATGAGCTGCAGAACAAAAAACTCTTATTTTAAAAAGTACCGTATTCAGCCCTTTTACAGACACTATAGTTTAATAGGTTGTCGGTTAGATGAATCAGTGATCTAAAGCTTGTACAGGCACTATAACATAATAGGTTGTCAGTTAGATGATCTGAAACTTGTACAGGCACTATAATAGGTTGTCAGATGATCTGAAAATTGTACTGACACTATAGTATAATAGGTTGTCAGATGATCTGAAAATTGTACAGGCACTATAATATAATAAGTTGTCAGTCAGATGATCTGAAACTTGTACATGCACTATAATATAATAGGTTGTCAGATGATCTGAAACTTGTACATGTACTATAGTACAATAGGTTGTCAGATAATCTGAAACTTGTACATGCAACGTAGTACAATAGGTTGTCAGATGATCTGAAACTTGTACATGCAACGTAGTACAATAGGTTGTCAGTTAGATGATCTGAAACTTGTACAGGCACTATAGTATAATAGGTTGTCAGATGATCTGAAACTTGTACATGTACTATAGTACAATAGGTTGTCAGATGATCTGAAACTTGTACATGCAACGTAGAACAATAGGTTGTCAGATGATCTGAAACTTGTACAGGCACTATAGTATAATAGGTTGTCAGTTAGATTGTCTGAAGTTGACCAGTATGTGGCTGATGGACGGAGAGGTGATAGGACGGATTAAGTTGGATTATCTAGTCAATGATCATATTAGATTCTCCGCCAAGGCAATCGATTCTCTGGACTAGGTTTCAAACAGTCCTGTCTATAACATCTTGCTACATTTAAGGGAGTATTCTTTCATACTACAACATACCAGGAACCAGGTTCCAGGTTAAGTGTAAGTTGTGCAGACAAACTGGTGTAATCTGCAATCTAAAGAACTGTTTTTGATTCTGTGATCAGTAAAATAATAAGTAAAACTATCAAATGTAAAAACTGCTGCTATGTATGCTCACAGTGTGTTGCAACCCGCATCTCACATGGGAAGGGCAGTAACTCTTGTTAGACTCTCTTGCCTGTAAGCTCAGTTCAGGATGTGTTAGTGGCTACATGATGTAAGTAAAGAGAGGGTACAGCATCCAAGTTGGATAACATGATCCCAGTCCGTTTCATTACGAATATAAAATCTTTAAATCATGAGCAACATCTATTGCAGGGTTTTACTTTGAAAGCAAGACCTGGTAGGTTAATTGTGTTACTTTTGAAATTAAATTCAAATAGCAGATTTAGAAGGACCATTATTTGACCAACGAACCATTTTTTATCACAAGTATAACAACATCAATTATTACTGAAAATTATCCTAAGTTAAAATGTTCACAATTAAAATGATTCAGGCCCCTCCCTTCTAGTTTTTCTTATTCACAGAAGACCTTGGAGCCTTGCTTTTTTCTTCACTTATTATACTCATTCTGTTCCATTTGATTCACACAAAAATAAAAGGACATCAGTTCCTCTTGGGACGGCCTGCTACAGTGATGTCACAAATAACATTTGTTTTCTGACATCAAAGAGAACTCGTGCTGAAACCATTATTGCTAAACAAAAGTGAACGTTTGCACATATGAAAAATATAAAAAATAACTTGTGTTTCACCATTTGTATTTTATATTATACTTCATATTTTTACCTCCAAAACCAAGTTTCAATTGACAATACAATAACAATTTTACTGCATTCAAAATGGTAGTTAATGCTATTTTAGTTATTTTCATGATTTTGATTTACGTAAGTTTTACATGAACCTTAACTGCCAACCAAGGTGGTGTGTTGATGTATCATACCAGATATCATTAACTATCCTGATTATCAATACTCAATATCTCAACTCAATCTAACAATTCTTGCCTTGTGGAAAAATCAGTTTCTGCTTCTAACCCAAATACATGCATCTTATCTTACAAGAACTGTACACGATAGAGATATCATGCTGCACAGATCATAGACAGACAGACATGGGACTCAGTGTACGTTATCAGTGTTGTACAGCAAGAGCTCCCACATACAGCCAGGCTAGATTCCCATGAGAGAAGCATGTATGTGCAGTGATGCAATGGTAGAGATGTGTTCGTCCCAAGTCCATGCGGCAGACAGCCGGCACCTGGGCCAGCAGATATGTTGCTTGTGTAAACACTCCCTGCTTTATTTATGTTCCCATTGCAAGCTGATATGTGTAAACATGTGAATAGAAGGAGTTCTACAGATAACGAAATAGAACTATTTCTAATCGGGCAATGTTTATCGTTCTACCTCCTGCTTTCTTCGTGGGTTATCCTCAGGAATGTTGAAGTTCATTAGATAAGGGTTCGATTCTCTTCAAGGGATGTGTTCAAGTTCCATTTCTACATGAGCAAGTGAAATAGTTTCCTCTTTGTTCAAAATTCAAAATTGTTTTGTTGATATCTTTTTGACAAATATTGTACATGTGTTTTAGTGAGACAGTGACCTGAACCAGGTCAACTCCTAGAATATTTTATGAGTGATTCAAACAACAGAGACTTGGATGCTTTCTGTCCAGTATAAGCTGCTATAAGCTTCTCCTGTATTTTATTCAACGCAGTACCACCCATGGTTTGCTAGTTCCAGATGCTTGCAGATTCCACTGCAATGCATAGCCACTAGGTGTTGTGGGATTTCTCCCTGCAGTTATACTGGCAGCAATCCTCCAGACCCTACAGCAAAATATTAAATTGATGACCAGTTCAGTCTTGTGGTAAGCTGTTGGTACAGTCAATGCTGGCGATAGTTGCCTTTCTCTGAGGGCGTGGGTTCCAATCCCACATGGGACTCGGCCCGAAAAAGTACAAGAATGTGTACTATTGAAGGTAGTGTTAACCCAATTATAACCATGTTACAGTTCAGTATAGCAAGTCTAGATTCCTCAGCTCTAGGAATCAAGGCATCTATAGGGCTCTATTTGGTATAACTATTTGAAAATTATTGAGAATTATTGTAAAATTTATTTTAAATACATATTTCTGAGACCGAACGATAGTCAACTATATCTTTTAATAGTACTTTTGTCAGAATGTCCATTTGTCATCTGTTATCTTTTCACTTTGCCATATTTTATTTTTATGGGAATATTTTTTTATATTTGAGGTCACTCTATTATCTCACCAGGATCTTCTTTTACCGACTAAAACTCTAGTAAACCGGGAATTCCTGGGGAAAGCCCCAGGAACTCTAAGAATGCCAGTTGCTAATGTATTTTGAAAGGCTATTAAATCAAATGTTTTCAGATTCATACTTTTATGAAATCTTTTTTCTAATGTCTACTACTTTAGAATATCACATCTTTGAAAACTCACAATTTCAAGTGATCATGTCTGACTTCGATCACTGGACCCATCGCTTGCCAAAGACGCTCTGACCAACTGAGCTACAAGGATAACGATATTAGAGCCAATTGTTTGTCAGTATGAACCCTGTGTTGTACATAAGACGGGAAGCGTGTGCAGCTCCGTGCACGGCGTGCATTGAACTAGTTGATGTATCCACTATTAAATTCACAAAAGTTTTGTTAAAGAAATACTGTACTTTCTGAATAAAGAACATAAATGAAGGAGCAAGGGCTATCAACATTAATGGGTTCATCTTCCTGTCTTCCTAAATTAGCAGATGTTAGTATGCGATCCAGTTGATGATCGTGTAGGTGCTGACGATGTGAATGTTGATTGATGAATTTACTTACACTGTGACTTATGAACTAATGTAGCCAGATCCCAACACAGTTCAAACAGTCAAGTGCTGTGTAGGTTGAATAATGGTTGTGTAAGAGATTAAAGGCAACATCGCTTGTAACTCTGTCTCGTGCAACCTGGTTGTGTAAGAGATTAAAGGCAACGTTGCTTGTGTCTCCGTGCAACCTGGTTGTGTAAGAGATTAAAGACAACGTCGCTTGTGTCTCCGTGCAACCTGCTTCTTGACAAGGTTCAGAGATAGCGGTTACCTCACATAATGTCCAGCAATCAAGAAACAATGTGGTCGTTCTTACATGCTGAATGTCTCTATAATCTTATCAATTTGATATTCTTTTGTACAGAGGGTTTTTGTGAATTAATTTCTTTAATTCATTACAAAATTGACGTCTTGAATGAATGAATGAATGTTTCCTGTTTATTTATTGTGAATAAGGCAGTATAATCTCAGCCAAGTCTGGAATGAATGAATGAATGAATGTTTCCTGTTTATTTATTGTGAATAAGGCAGTATAATCTCAGCCAAGTCTGGAATGAATGAATGAATGAATGTTTCCTGTTTATTTATAGTGAATAAGGCAGTATAATCTCAGCCAAGTCTGGAATGAATGAATGAATGAATGTTTCCTGTTTATTTATAGTGAATAAGGCAGTATAATCTCAGCCAAGTCTGGAATGAATGAATAAATGAATGTTTCCTGTTTATTTATTGTGAATAAGGCAGTATAATCTCAGCCAAGTCTGGAATGAATGAATGAATGAATGTTTCCTGTTTATTTATTGTGAATAAGGCAGTATAATCTCAGCCAAGTCTGGAATGAATGAATGAATGAATGTTTCCTGTTTATTTATAGTGAATAAGGCAGTATAATCTCAGCCAAGTCTGGAATGAATGAATGAATGAATGTTTCCTGTTTATTTATAGTGAATAAGGCAGTATAATCTCAGCCAAGTCTGGAATGAATGAATGAATGAATGTTTCCTGTTTATTTATAGTGAATAAGGCAGTATAATCTCAGCCAAGTCTGGAATGAATGAATGAATGAATGTTTCCTGTTTATTTATAGTGAATAAGGCAGTATAATCTCAGCCAAGTCTGGAATGAATGAATGAATGAATGTTTCCTGTTTATTTATAGTGAATAAGGCAGTATAATCTCAGCCAAGTCTGGAATGAATGAATGAATGAATGTTTCCTGTTTATTTATAGTGAATAAGGCAGTATAATCTCAGCCAAGTCTGGAATGAATGAATGAATGAATGTTTCCTGTTTATTTATTGTGAATAAGGCAGTATAATCTCAGCCAAGTCTGGAATGAATGAATGAATGAATGTTTCCTGTTTATTTATAGTGAATAAGGCAGTATAATCTCAGCCAAGTCTGGAATGAATGAATGAATGAATGTTTCCTGTTTATTTATTGTGAATAAGGCAGTATAATCTCAGCCAAGTCTGGAATGAATGAATGAATGAATGTTTCCTGTTTATTTATTGTGAATAAGGCAGTATAACCTCAGCCAAGTCTGGAATGAATGAATGAATGAATGTTTCCTGTTTATTTATTGTGAATAAGGCAGTATAACCTCAGCCAAGTCTGGAATGACTTCACATGTATGTATGTAACTCTCTAACCTTGAACTGTCACATTCTCTGTGCGAGGAAGTGAGCGAGGAATATATATGAATATCCTGAAGCTAAAAACTCTTGTATGGATCATTGTGTCCAGCTGTAGCGCTATAGTGAGGAGAGCTGTTTGAGGGAGTTTCGTATTATTAATCATCAATGACTTTGAGACATTGACTCATTCGTCCTGTTGACTTGAACACAAGTCTCTGTCTGTGTTTACATCGTGGTCGTGTGTAACTCTTCATACTTAGAGGTAGTAAGGGTAGATTAGGTAACTGGGTCAACTTCCTTCCTGTCCTCAAGTACACCGGTTCAAAGAGGACTGCAGACAATCCATGTGATCCGTTAGTTCTCAGTACAGTCGGATAGCCAGCCAGCATGAACAGAGACCGGGGCAGACAAGCAGTGAGTACTGGTCTTCAGCCACCTGTCACACATAGATACATACATAGGGAGGGATCAAGTGGTTCGCACCTTGATCGGTAGTGTCTCGGTGTAGACAGTGTGTCAGTAATGTGATGAACAATGTGATTCATTATATATATGTTCCTCACACCTATTGATTATTGACATCAGCCAGGTGAAGGAACTCTGATTGAAGTGATGTCTGTGTGTCCTCGCTGTCTCCTAGATGTCTAGTAATGAATGTGGAAGTGTTTATGAATCTGTGATTCAGGTTTTGATGATTAGCAATTGGTATACATTTGTATGTTTATTATGAGAAATGTGTGATTAGTTCATTCCAAACGATACTGGTCACCCCATCGGCTGCCAACTCTAGCCCATCCCTTGTATAGTCGACCATATGTTTTGCTGTGATTTATGAAGTTACAGTTATATAGGAGTAAGCTAAACATTGTTTATTTATCTAGACTTAGCTACACAGACATGTGATTGTTCATAAATGATTGCTCCCTTGAGTGTTCTTCTCAATCTGCGTTCACTGAGAAACCGACACTCAGCATGTTACATCTGGTGCATGTTTAGTCTGTTCTAGAGTATCTTTCATGCAGATTCATCTCACAATCATATCTATAGGAAGTGTCCAGGAATGAACTTATCAATATTACCTAATATTTGTTTACATCCAAAACATCCACTGGAGATACTGTTTGTGTGAAATCAAGTGATATCTCTTAGCAGATAATGTTTTGGCAGATTTTGCAAAATCACCTACTTGACATCACAATGCTTTTACATCAGTAATGACATGACAATTCTATGATATTCTATTATATACATGATGATGTTACAATGCTATGACATCACCGTATTGGAAGTCAATTGGCAGTGCTGTGCTCAGAAATGTAATTTTCATTGATATGTAATGAAGAATGTTTTGGATGATGTCTTCCTACATCAAAGTCTCGGATATTTGTAAGTTTTATTCACTCATGTTGAAATATTTGATATCAGAAGACACTTAGATGAGATTCTCCATGAAATTCAAGTTGGTGAAATCTTGATATACTCGTTAAGACATTATTGGCTTTTCACAAGTACGTAAAGTTATAAATAAACATAAAGACGTGTTGAGATATGAAAATCTTCATTTCTTGTTTGTGATTGAGCTGCTTCTTCCAAATGTCTTATGGTTTGTTTGTTTTCTTTGTATATCGTGGCTGATAAAGTGCATACTTCTGTGAGGCAGTTTGTTCAAACTCAGTCTTGTGTTGCTATCTCATAAAACAGCAGGCCTCGATAGTTGGAGGTTATGTTCACTGACATCTATTGCAATGTATGAATAGTTATAGAAACTCTTTTTCAGAATGGATCAGTGTTCTGTGTGTAGGGGATCAAGGGAGATAACCCTTCCAAGACTGTTCTCGCCAACCTTCAATCTGAGCATTAGAAAGGTCTCCCATCCATGGTGTTTTGAAGCTGTTTATAAAAATTAGTACAAGGTTGATAAAGAAATATGTTGGAACATTACACGGTGCAGTTGTAGAGTTCAACTACGAACTGCTGGAACACCTATACAATCACACTCGTCTGTAGCTTGTATCAAGTAAATCTTGTTGAAGCTGATTATTTTGTGATAGGTATAACATTACCTGAAACAATTATCATTCAAAATACATTGACTTGGCAGGTAAACCTACTTTTAAATAAAGTTATTGTTTTGATAAGCACTCTTGGATTCCTTGTTAAACATGAACAAGGTTTAGACCTCATTAAGCTAGTGCTTAGACTAACATTTAGTCCTAGAAATAAGTGTTTTCTTTATCAACAGTGAGAAAAGCTATAATAATAACAATTCAAATAGTTTCTAAAATGAAGTGGTAAAGATTTAATTCTGAGCTGAGCTAATAATCTCGACTTTCTAGACTGGGCTGGTTGTCAGTTGAATATTGTGCTCTAGGGTCTGCAGGACAGGCTAAGCTGGCGGAGCTAGTGCTTGGTGTCTATGTTCGTCAATTGACATTTGCCTTACTTCTGAAGTTAGAAAAGTGAAGAACTTTGAGAAAACTTTCCTCAGTCACCAGAGTTGAGCAATTCACAGTGTACATGTATTTTGCATATTTCCACACAGTAACTGTGAAGATGCAGCACTAAGAGTAAGCTTGTAACATACATTTCTTTGATTCTGGAGAGCAACAGCAATCACTGGGAGTAATGGATCCTAATCACTGGAGGTCAAGTGCTGCAGGTCAGCCATCACTGCTCAGCACGCTCCTCACCTTAACCCCGGGAGAGCTCCCACCTCTTTGTGTTGCCCTGCCTCCTGACGGTTAGGTAAGCTGACAGATGGCTGGCCACCCTTCCACCTGAACATATCAGTAGTGGGTGCTTCACACACTCACAGGCTCATGTCACTGTAGAGTAAGGCCCACCAACAGTAACACTTAGTCTTTGATCAAAGGGTTGGTTAACTGCTATTTGCAAAATATGAATACTGATATAGACAAACACTTTGGCATAAATAAATTAAAACTATGTTTTATATTGGTGTAAGATTTATTACTTTGTACTGATCATAGGTTTTGTAAAACTTTGGAGTAATCATACTTAACGTGTATGCGTTTTCTTGACAATACGTGTATGGTATATGTTTGATATTTAATTAAATTTTTAAGTGTCATTTAGTGACTGAAAGATGTGACCCATTTCACAACATTATTTACGAAAAAGATTTCATTAACATCGCATTGTAAACAAATTTTGTCAAAAATAAACATTGCATGAACGTGTGGCTTCACCGTACCGGTGATTCATGAATTTGTTACAGATTAAAATTTTGCTACTTTGAATCTCGATAAATTTAATAATATCTCAGTCATAAAACATAGGTGACATATTGTAACAAAATATGAAAGATCAATATCGATGTATGGTAAAGCTATTATACAAATTCAAAATAAATAAACCTATCAAAAACCGAATAATTAGCAATATTATTTCACGAGGCGTTATGTAGTCAAACACTGTTTGTATGACGCTTCGAACACGCGATCGCATTTACATGATGACACACGCTATAAAGAGGTATGCTAATTTAAAAACTCCAATTTCTCTTGCGTTTACATTAGTTCTTTTTTATTTTATAATTATTTATCTCCAATTGCGAAATATGTCTCCAAATAAAATATAAAAGTAATCTTATTAGAATAAGTTCAAATTCGTAACTTCATCTTGAATAGGAAATAGTCGTATGGAAAATATTTGGACCACGTGCTCTGCCGAGTTGTGAGTTTACGTAAATTATATTGCTATTGAAAACGAGTTCCTTTGAATTTAAAATGATTATTTAGAAGGTACATATCATTTGGTCCATGATTTGAACTTTTGTTGAAATATGTGCAATTAAATTATTTGAATTTTCTCGTCTATCTTGACGCAAATTCGCTTGTAAACTTGCTTGTGTAAACTCGCTCAAACTAGCACTGTCGGTAAATCGTAGTTATTGATTTTAAATTATGAACCATTTTATGCATGTTAATGATAAATTTAATAGTTATCGTTAATTTCTTTCGTGTTATGTTTTATAGTATGCAATGAATGAAGAACCAACAAATAGTTATACTTTCTCATACTTTATGCATAAAAAAATGTTTTACTTCCGGGTTCGTCTTTTTGGGTCAAAGATGAAATGTCCGACTGGCAAAAATTTGAATCTGCATCCCTGGTATATGGTAAGCTGAATGAATCACGTTTGAGATTTTCTTTTACACAAATGTCTGGGAGCATCTGAATGTTGTGTTCTTGTTTATTTCATCTGCCATATGTAAGATTACTCCTGGCATTTAAAACACTCCCAGCCATTAAGATAAAATCCCAGAAGCATTTCAAAGATAACATTTTATCAAAATTTTAGAGTAAGAATGTTGCAATACAACTATTTTGCCATCAAGAGTAAGTTTGATATTTTTAAGTAAACAGATATTTTTTATAAGTGTAAAAAGTACCTTGAGACATGTTTGGGAATTTTGTATTTTATATTAACCAAATTGAAGCAAAAAAAATCTTTGTATGGTATATAGTTGTACACATAATTATTGACTACATGAACCTTGTTTAACGGACACAGTAGATTCATTTGCTGCCAATTAATACATCACCGATTTATAATAGAGAGTAACAAATCTGTATAGATCTATATCCTTTGATCCTTTGATTCCAGAATGAATTACTAGTCGCAAATCTGCTACTGAACAATTTTCATAGAAGCATTCTTAAATGTAGAATGTAAGAAGACTGGTAACTGACATTGACCAATTTCTTATACTTAAATTAATTTTTAAAATATTTTCTGATGAATAAGCCTGGGGAGAGTTGACACCCCTGCTGTACCTCTGCTCCACCTTCGTATAGAATTTCATGAGGGGAGCAGATACTTACCCTGACATGTCAGAGTGTTGAACTGCAGGCCCCAGCCTTGACAGGAGTGAACTGCTGGAGCTTCAACAGCAGATACCTGACTAGTCTTACACTCAGACTATGAAAAATGTATTTATTCTGAAAATATCACCATTTTATTAAATATTGAAAAGGAGACTGTAAGAAATGGAATTTTCATAGTCTTATGATATCTGGATTTGGTGCTATTCACCATCAATTAGTTAGAACATCACATTAACAAGGAGGCATCAGATAAGCTCCATGACTGACAGGCAGATTTATTGTCCCCGTTGTTAAATTCTGACCTCTTGGATGGAGGGAGAGTTAAAGTGCCTCTGTCAACAAGACTCGTAGAGGAACAGGTTAGCCTTGGCATGGTCTCTTTATCATTATATCACCCCTTTACCATAGCAGAATAAATACTATCAGAGGGCATATTACAGCAAGTCTATATCTCCTAGTGTTGGTTGGTTTACAAGACTTGGTGATTTCATCCAAAACTTGCTGTCCTGTCTCAGATGACTTGTTTTCTGAAGTGAATGGCTTACTCCCAGAATTCATCTGAGATCCCAACAAAATCGTCGAAGAACTTGAATTTATCTCCATCTTCTACTGAATCTATTTGTGTCATAAACATCATTAAGAAAATTTATCGAAGGAAACTTTTCAAAGGTGTTAAAAGACAAAACCTGTGCGTGTCTACTTATTGAAGATGATTTAAATAAGATGTTCTACTGATATTGTGTGTAAAACTTGTACTTGTATTGCATCTTCAGTTTTTTTTTATATACTTACATCCTGATATTTTATTAGAATTGATCCCTGACTTGTATATGTAAATAAGCTTCCCCATATTTGATATCCTGAATGCTCAATTGTTCAACAGTTGATATCAAATCGTCCGCAGTGTATGAAGCATTATATGTTCTTTGGTGAAGTCATTAAGATAAATAGATTTAAGTTCCTGTGCTCTGTCATGTTGATTTTTTCATAAGTACAATGAGGGGCGATACAACCATAACTAACGCCTTCTTAGTCCTGTGAATCTATTTATAAATAAGTGGCGCAATCACAAAAGTCAAGGATTTTCCACTGCCTGTCGGTCAGAAAAACAGTACGTCCTCTCCACTCAAATAGGCTTGAATCACAAGTCGCGGATTTGATCTAAAATCATCTTTCCCTAAATGTGTTAATTGGTCATATCTGTCAGCTTCCAACGTCACTTCCACAAATAATTGAATCTATCACACTAAACAGCTATTAAAAATGCTTAATTCTGTCAGCGTGTGAAACAATTACAGTAATAATCAGATTTAAGCTTAATATGCCACTAATAGGAAAACAATTCAGCCAGATTCCGTATACATATTCATAATAAAAAAAATATTTAAAACCATCAAATGTTAATATACCAATCCAATAGTAAACCCCTATTTGCTGGCATTTTGTTTATACAAGAGCTTTACCCAAGCCAGGACCATCTCACACACCAGATGTTAATGAGGTTTGACACGGTCAGATTCCAACAAGTTGCATGAGGGCAAGATAACTTCTCTAAGGCATTCAGCTTGTAACCTGATCGAAATCCTGGTTAAACCTTCCCCCTCATGTCATTAGACTGTATAAAAAAAGGCTCCTTTTCAATTTTTTTGGTTTTGTTTTTACAGTCTAAGTGTTAGACTAATACCTGACATGCTCACCTACATCTGGTAGTCTGTTACAGCTACTGGTGTGACCCTGCAGTACTTCACATCAGGCCAGAATCCTACACACCGCTCTGTCTGTATGATGCACAGGAGCTTGTCTCTTATATCAGGGGAGAAACCTGACCAGTAAACACTGGCTGTTACAGTAACATTCCCTAGAACACCTAACATCCTAACCTAGTAAATTTAATTGATACTTCTTTAATCTTGATTGCAGACTATAATGTTGTTAAATTAAAATACATCATTTTGCAAAGTTGTGTTTATGATATTTATTAAGAACAGGGTGAAGCTGAGTGAGACAGTGGAATCCATTACCTGTGTAGAGCAATTAAACAAGGATGAGTGGATGTGAAGAATGAACTCAAGGTGGATACCAGAGTAATTACACGAACTGTTTAAGGATGGTTGCGCAGCCGATCCCTCAACAATGGGCCTCGTGCCTGTATTTATTGTGAAGATCGTGTATACAAACAGGGGTACAAATTGGGCTGTAGCATTGGCCAGAGTGAAATGTTAGGCTACATTAGTCACAGATATAGTTATGTAGACCTCAACTTGGATAGTGTTTCAGTCAACAGTGCCATTAACATTTGAAACAAAGTTCAAAGTTCAGCATGTCACTTGTGAGTTGCTCTATCAATGTCATTAATTCCACTGATTGCTGTAAATATAGAATTGCTACAGTGCTGATCATAAGGATGCCTTTATGGCACACTGATCCCCCTGTACTCCTGTTGCTTCTGAATTAGATATGTGATACCAAGACTGTCTAACAAGAAGTCTTATATTTCAACCTGAGCTGTGTAAACTCATGGAACATCTGTAGACTTGATGCAAGTCATGTTGAATCTCCACTGGGAGATGAGTATACAAGCAGACACATACAGTGATCCGTGCACCCTGGTTCTGGGAGCTTATCTAGCATGTTTACACCAGCCACTGGGGGCTCACCTCTCGGCAGTTGCCATCTTGATAGCACCAGCCTGGTCAGTGCTCTGTCTGCAGGGCACTTGTGCTCACCAAACAAGCCCACATTTTCATCTCAAAGGTGCTTGGTGCTCAAAGATTTCTCAACACTTTTGAGTTTCAAGAAAGCTTTAATTTTCTTACATCAAAATAAATGCCATGATTATCATGTATGTTAGGATTTGCCATGATGCTCATTTTGGATGAATGTGAACAGATTGAGTTAAAATTATTATGATAATATAGTTAACAAGTTTAAACATTATCAAATAAATTACAAATTACAAATTAAAACTAGGATTGACGCGTCAATACTTAGGTCTTCAAGACTTCTGCTTGACCTTGAACTCCATGTTGGACTCAGGGTTATTCGTCTTTTTCTCCGCTTTAAAATGAGCTATCAAACATGTCTCTATCTTCAGTAGTTTTTTTACAAAAAATCTCCAAAGAAGGTACCCCTCTGAAAACGGACAAAATCACATATTAATGGACCCCTACATTACATTTCTCACGATTAAAACAAAATGGTTAATATTTCCATACTAAGGTGTACTATAGAAACTGTTGTACTTTAATTTCCACTTAAGTAGATGTAATCATCATTTTGTTTGCATACATAATTATTGCGTTAACTTTTTCTGAATATTCAAGAAAATACTCTAAATTGCTTAAATTTTGACCCCTTGAGAACGTTTGTGATGTTCGGAGCTTAAGTATCAACTTTTTGATGAAAGGATTCAACTAAAAGTTGTTGTTCTTGAATTTGTGTATCCGAAGGTGTAAATAGAATGAAATTATTTTAATTAGTTAAGCAGTTATGATCCTTTGAACTTTGCTGAAAATGGCGATTTTCGAAAAATGACAAAGTTCTATGACTTGTCACACGAAAGGTATGACAATCAAATGCTTGAAAATTATTGTCCTTAATAAAATGATATCTCTCCTTTAACATAAGCTATTAAACATGTTGGTATCTTTAGTGGTTTAAGATCTAAAATTCTTCGAAAAATATGCCCCTCAAAAGTCCTCAAAATCACGAAATTTCATACATTTTGACAAATGCGACAATTGTGGCCGAACTATAGACTTTTACATGATATAGATATGTTATAGAAATGTTACGTAACGTATTTAGGTCAGATGACAATAAATAGCTTTGACATATCTTCATTTCTTACAGAGTTATGCCCCTTTAAACATGAGGACGAAATTCGGTCTTTTTAAAATTGACCATGTTCAATGATGGATTATCAAAATTCTAGGATGAAATTAAAAAATCGACAACTACAACCCTCTGATGAATTCATTTATCTTTAAAATAAGCTATCATATGTATATGTACTCATAGAATTGAAGGACGAGAACGTTTTCTTAGACGCATACCCTAAAAACCGCGAAAGTTCACAAAAAATTCAGTTTTTTCGAAATAGCAAAAAATCTATATATACGGCCGAAAAAATGTCACTAACTTTTTTTGTGGGGAATGTTGTTGCGCACATTTTGGTGAAAGTTTTCAGAAAATATATTGATTAGTATTCGAGCTATGAAGGTTTAAAGTTTTGACTTCAAAGGGAGATAACTCACGAAAGAAGTCGAAAATCCAAAAAGTGACTCGTTAAAATCTAAGTTGAGTCACAGGCTATCATCCCTGACAATTTCATGCAAATCGGCCCAGTGGTTACTTCAGAAAGCTCTGGACAAAAAAAGTACAAAGAATAATAATAATAATGAAGAACACGGATAATAACAATAGGTCTTCCAGACGTAGTCTTGAAGACCTAATAATATGGGAAACTAATTCTTTGATTTGATCTCTTCATGCGTGCAACAGTTGAAATAGGCAAAAAACATAATGAGTTAATATCATCTGAAACAAACAATTGTCATTGCACTGACAGTAATATGAACTCAATTTAAAAAACTGTATTACAAAGGTTTAATCTGTAGAGTGCTCTGTGTCACTGTGTGTGGCTGGTCAAGAGCTCTTTTCCTTGTACTGTGTATGTAACATCACCTCCGGAAACTGGTGTTCTTTTGTTCAGGACATACTCAGGATTTGTTTTGTCTGCTATTTATTTTAGAAGATATATATATATATAATTTATTTTTAACTGAATTTTTCATTCTTAACATTACAAATGCTGTTTTGGATGTGAAATAATCATCAAAAATAAACAAGAAACCTGACATTTTCCTTAATCAATTTGAGCTGCTTACGTAAGTGAGCTTGAAATGAAAGCAAGAAATCCATTAATGTTTGCAGATGACAAAGAAAGCAATCAGATATCAGTCAACTCATAATGCCTGACCCCTGTATCTCACACATGGCTATACAAGCCAGCCACACGTGCTATAATCCAATATTATCCCAGGCAGTCTCTGTAAAGCTGGCCAGTTAGTGACTCAGTGTGTTATGCTAACCCAAGTGTTGATCAGTCATCTATCAATCACCACCCAAGCAGTGCCCCAAAGAAAGAACTGAAAGTTCACTCATTTGTTGCAAACCTTGAACCCTGTGTGGAGTACAGCCGTAGGGAAGACAGGCTTATGTGTGGAGTTAACAATTAACAACCCAAACAGGGCCTCTTTGGTGTAGCCTTCTGCTTGAGCTTGCCGTCTGCTAGCTAGATCTGCATCTGCCATTGATGCTTGGGCTTCCCGGTAGCAGACTTGGATACAGTGAATTGTGGGATATTTGGATAAATCTGAGTTGCACATGAGAGTGAATTGGAGTGAATATCTGTGAGACTGTGAAGGAGATTTAGTCAGTGGTAATTTGCAGTGGGAGGTTTTCTCAGGACGGAAATCGCTGGAGTTATTGGTGCCAACCGGCTTCAGTGCCTTGTGTTCAGCGGAAGACATATTTGAGTGCCTTACCTAATTTTATCATGTTGCCAACAGGAGGGGAAGACACAGTAAGTTTATTCTGACCTGGAACCTATCTTAGATTGCCTTGCTCAATCATTTTCCCTTTAGTTAATTCCTAATCAATATACCATTTTTGTTATAGTGACAGTTGAGAGTACACATAAATAAACAAATTGATTCAGCATATGCCAAATATCAGATTGCAGGCTTTTGAATGAAGACCAAGACATCACATTATTTTTGCTTGAATATGGCGACCAATTTAAGGGAGAAGGGTTTGTTTTTGAAATATTGCCAAACCCTGGGTGAGTCATCATTGAGACTCCTGCCTGAAACCTAAGAAGTTGATGTTTATAATCACAGGTCTCTATGGATGTGGGCACATAACCCCACTTTTCCAAACAACACTAAATCCCCCCAGACCGGCATGCATGAGTGAGTGCACAAAGGATGTTTTACCGTCAGTTTATCTTGAGAGAATCAATACAGTACAATGAGCAGCTGATCAGTGGACTCAGACACTCACTTGTAGCTGTGGATTGGTGGACAAGGTTAGATGAGGTGCTACATACTTCTTATAGGACTTCTAAATAAACCTTTCCTCAACCAATATTGTTTAACTGGTGAAACTGAACATATGCTAATGATAACCAATTTTATAATTGTATTCATACTAATTGGCTACATGAACCTTTGTTTACTGGCATGACGTAAACAAAATCACATAATGTTGCTTGTCCAGCCTACACTGGATATTGCTACCAATAATATATCACTGATTTCCATAATGTCACCTGTTGTTTCAGTACTATGCACTGTGTGCAGACATATTTTGTTTGGATGTTTATAGCTCTGAGCAAGTGCTATTTCCTTTGAAGGTGGTTCTGTTTTATGCCCATCATTCCGTTGTGAGTGCATGTGTATGGAGTGCTGCAACTGCTGCCCACCCTGGTGACAGTAGTACCTTGTCCTGGGGGACTCCGTGAGCAATGATCTGTCAATTTGTATACGCAGGACGAAAAGCCGGTATGTAGCGCTCTCATCCTCAAAGTCATAATATTGACTTGAGTGAGTTTGTGCACACTGTCACCCTTGTTGGCTATGTTACAGGTCGTTGATGTTTCCTTATCCTCACTGTGTCGCACTGGGCGCTCTAATCCCTTCCAGCCACTTCACCTCTGTCTCACAAATACTTCCCCCTCTTGTTTGTAAAACAGTTCTTGTCTCGGTAATTGCTTCTGTTGCCTCTGAGCTGTTTGAAGAGTGTTTTACATTTGTATGGCTTTGGTCAGTGTTAAAACTACCACTGGCTAGATTACCAGTGACCACTTCTATCTTCGGCCACTGATGTCTTTTGAAACAGCAATTTGTGACAAGTTAAAATGTGATATAAAGGAAAACTGCCACTAAGAATACCTTGAATTTCTAGCACTCGTGTACTGTTGATATTGTTGGAAAACTACTTGGTGATTTCATACCATGCATACACTATAGAAGCTCTTTTATGCTCCCCCTTGTGAGTAGATGTGATAGACTCTGGAAAGATGCATAGCTTATAAAGTACTAAATGTATATGCTTGTATGCTATGTTGTCATGGTAACAAGATCATCTGTATCTAAGTTTTACTTAGGGAAGCAGCTCATTAAGAAAGTCGTTAGTTGTTTATGTTTACCATGGTCCAGTAAAGTAATTATCTCATTCTGACAACATGTTAGCAATCTGGGTCAGTTGTTTTGTACTTGGTGATTGTTATCATAACTGAAAGCTGATGAAGTTAATTATACCAAATAGCCTTCATCATGTTAGCAATTTCGGTCAGTTGTTTTGTACTTCATGATTGTTATCATAACTGAAAGCTGATGGATATGAAGTTAGTTATCCAAATAGCCTTATGCATCATCAAAGGGAACAAAATAATGACAACTTCAACTTCAACTTTCTTTATTGCTCCATCAACCACCCAGCGGTGGTATAAGAGTACAAAGTCATCAAATTACATAGATATACAATCACAAGATGGGGCATAATTATAAACACTGATAATTTGTTCAATGAAAAGGAAGAATTCACTGAAATTGAATACCCATTGTTACACTGAGAAAGATTTTAAGATTTATCTGCTCATATTTAAGTTTATGCTAGCTGGGTTAAAAGCAATTTCATCAATTGTTTATTGAATAGGCAGTGCACAAAGGATGCCATTCATTCCATTAATCTTCCTTCCCAGACAGGCATCACACATCTTGTGCTTGTGTCTCCTACAATCTGAGAGTTTGTAACGCTGTGAGTATGATGTACCACTATCCATGGAGCGGCTCTATGTCCTGGCCATTATATTCACTATAGACAAGAAAACACATCAAGGGAACTTTCATCTAGACTGACTCACACTCTGTTGTGGAATTATAAACAATATCATTCTGCCCATATGATGTGGATTTTCAGAATTTATGTAAGGTCAGGGAATAATATAAACTGCATGAGAAAAGACTCCCTGTCGTTATGGAGGATAGAAGGTTTCAAGATGCAGGTGAGGGATGAATGGAGGGGAGCGGAGCGGAGGAGGGGACAGACGAGGTTACGCCGACCTCCTCTATGTACACAGACAGACTGCACATGCTTCACTCAGCCAGATAGCTTGCAGATAACAACACATTCTCAGGTTTTAGAAGAACATTTAAAGGAAAGAAATGGGTAAAGTGACATTCAGCTAGCTTGACATATGAAACTATACAAACAGTAAACTACATTCCATGTCATGTCTGAGGTTCCTGCATCTATGCAGTCTATGCCCTGTATTAGGAGACTATTTTCATACAGAACTGTATTCTTCTCAGTAGGCAAGGCAATGACAATGCAATGATAATGCAATGTTTCTATGACGAAGGCATATTGCATGGTCCTGCCATGCTTGGATTCAACCTACGGGGTACCGCTATTTGACATAGCATAGTCTTAATAGTAGTAATAGTTCATTTGTATAGCATTATTTCCATGCATGACCATGCCTAAAACCCACAATTTGTATTATTATCCTGAAGGAATCCTACTTTCTGTGACGCTACAAAGCACTCCATGGGACCATATAGATTCATACGTCCCTTTGTTCAGGTACCCATTTAAACAGCTGGATGAACTGAGTGCAATGTGGATGAAGTGCCTTGCCCAGGGACGCAACACAGTGTGAGAACCAGAAAAAATTGGTGTTGGCACCGGGATTCGAACCCAGGTCTTTGGCGTGAGAGGCCAGCACTCTAACCCCTACACCACCGTGCTCCGCAGTGTTCCCTAATCTCTCAACCATATCATCATGAATGGGGTTTCTTGTTTTAGTTAGTTATAGCTTGTGCCTCGATATTGTCCATGTCTAAACAATAAAATACCCTCGTGATGGCTCAGGATGACCTGTCACAATGATATGTGTTCATCAAATGATTTGAAATTTTGTGGAAGTACCCCTAGACCACAACATAGCATGTGCAAACATTGTTATCTCTGAGGTCGGTTGTAAGATTTTGAATTTGCAGTAAAGACTCTCTACTTATCAAGCCCCTTGTGTTGTGTAGACGTGAAGTGAGCAGGACTCACTGACAGTGGTATGTGGGAAGTAACAGAGGTATCCATCAGCACTGATTGTTGTGTCACAACACTTGTGTCAGCAGCAGTCACAACATCAGTCATAACATCATCTGACTACAGTGTGCTGTATGGGAAGAGAATCTCTTGAAGCTCTCCATGGAGTGATGGAGAGACTGAATGAGTTCCCTGTTGCAATCTCAATGATTATTCCATATGTCATAACTTGGTTGTCAGATGACTCACTCCACACTCTGGAGTATCCACACAGAGAATAATGTGCATGGTTCTTGGATGCATTGACATTGTCTCCAGTTTTATACCAATGAATATCTAGTAGCTTCTCACTTCACATGTATTAGGAAGTGAGAGGGCAGTTTGATTTTTGTAGAGAATCAAGTTAGTTGATAAGGATGTTTTGAATTGTTTTCCCAGGTTACAGATATAATTCAGTTTTTCAAAGGTATATTCTGTATTTGGAAACAGTCAATGGCTTCACCAACACAGTGATCTCATGAGCTGCAGCTTGTCATGAAGAAGATTGACTGGAAAACATGGAGCCAGTCTCAAGGCTGTCAGTGTCATTGTATCCAAAATATTCATGATTGTAAAGAATATGTATATGACAAGTATACATGAATCTGTTATGGAGAAAGATTTTTCACCTGCCTCCGTTTTATTCACACAAGCACTATAAAACTGTCGGGCCCTTCCTCTTTCCCTGCATCCAGGTCTCCTAATTAGCCTCCTGCCTCCTTGTAACAAGTCTGTTCCTGGCTGTTATCAGCACTTCACTCTATACAGACAGTCCAGTTCACACATACAACCACACACGCCCTGTATTCTCACAGCTAGTTCAGTGTCTACAATATTAGAGGGGTTATCACCGTTATTCTGGGAACTGAATCAGATTTGGTGTAGGTGATGATTGTGATGAACTTCTCAATTGATAGTCATACTTTGCAATAGAAAACAAGGAAAGCTTTAAGATTTTGAAAGAAAAAACCATTGAGTTTGTGAACACCCCAAGCTAGCTGGCATGAAGATACATGATTCCAGTGAACAGTGAGCTGGTGACCAGATACAGAGCTGGGGGACTGATCACACTGATGTAGCGGGTACGGTGTTATTAGAGAACTTGAGTCACCAGCAACCTGGAAGATGACAGCAACTTGGTTCTTACAGTTGCAGGGTAATCTACTGAATTTGACAAAGTGGCAAGCTGAAGCAAACCTAACTCTGATCTTCTGAGTAAAAACTGGTCTTAGCGATTAGTTTACAGGAATCACAACAGGGGAATAACCTTGGATATACAGTCATGAGAATATTCCCAGACCCCCAGTTGAAGAGTTTACCTGCACAATTCTCAAATCAGACAACCAAAATAAGATATCTAGGTATCCACATCATAGTGGCCTCCTTTATTTCATGCGTCATCAATACATTTACCTTCCGACTTATTTCTGAGTGTACAGAGAAGCAGTTTGCTAGTGCTCACAAGATGGAACCTGAAAACCAACCCATTACTACCCATCTGCAATAACACACAAACACCGCAAACACCGGGACTGGTCCGGTGGAGACCCAGGGTGTCCAGTTACTGCAGACTGTACAGAGTTCAGGCCCCTGGTGGAACTCTCCTGCTCCGAGAGGTAGACTTGTCCAGGCGGCTACTCCATCTGCTTATATTACTTCATGTGTATATTTATGAATGGTGCCTCTCTCGTCCACTCTGGTCCGTCTAGCTGCTTCCGAACAGCAGGTTTGACTATACACATTTGTACATGTTAACAGATACCTCTTGTCTTGTCTCAACTCCTGCATTTACAATAATTGTTTAATCTTCCCGCAAGGAACAGAAACAAAATACTGAAACTCTGATATTATATATTTTGTACTTATTCAACAAATCTTGCTTCATAGTCTTATTTGTATATTTGTCCAAGGACATGATCATGTTATACCAGGTTTAGCTCCAACCACCCTGCCAGCTGTAGAGACAGTCACAACAAACTTGGGACACTTCAAGTGTCACAGGCACTCCAAGGAACAGGACTGAACTTCGTGATGAGGTCTCATCTCTGAAATTGCATTCCAATCTTAATATTGGTTCCATTTTACTTTCTGATATCTGGATTGATAAAAAAATATCAACCATTAAACATCTAAACATAGAAGTAGTGTCACTGTGTGTAGTAGTCAGTTGAAACAGAAGTAACAACATGTTTGAGACCCGGGCCCAGCATCCCTCCAATCAGATAGTGTCAAGGTGTGTTTTACCTCACACAGAGTGTTTTCATTCCCTGTTCCTCTAAACACCAGCAGTGGAGCTGGCTGAGTTCCCTCTCTCCTCCAGTCTCTACGCAGTCACTGTTTGTAGTTATTTTCTGCAGAATGTTTTTGTAGACAAGTGTGTTGGGGATGTTTTAGAGCAAGGTTTATTCGATAGAAACATTTCATTTGAGTACAGTTTATGTAAAGAAAAGTTTTTATGATTTGTGTTTATTACTGGACACAAGAATTTTGGGGTATATAAACTCTTTTTAGTCATGTTGATGTTTTGATAATTTGATTGTCAAGCAAATACTGGTAACTTGTTTTCAGTGGCTGAATGCTGTAGACGTATTTAGGATCTGTTAGTTTGGCATTCTCAGTCAGTATCGTCTTTCTAAGCTGCCATTTATTGTGTTAGAATCTGTTTCATCTGATGTCACGATGGCCTTCTTGTAGCTAAAATGGAAGGAAACTGTCTCGTTATCAAACATGAGAGGACAGCTGCAAATGATAATGCTAAAACCTGTTTCATCTGATGTCATGATAGTCTTCTTGAAGCCAAAATGGAAGGAAGCTGTCTCGTTATCAAAAATTGGACATCTGCATATGATATTGACGGGCCACAATCACTTTGTATCTAAGTGACATTACTTGTGAAGTTTTCCTCGAAAATTTAACAAATATAGCAGTTCATTTGACTTAATAACCGTATCGATTTGGAGATTTTGCACTAATTATCAAATATTTCTTTTGCATGAGAACATTTAATTTACTCCAACTAATATCCTAAACACATGTGTCAATACAGCCACACTGTTAGTTTTGAGTTTTAAAAAATGAATAAATAAAATTGTTGGTCTCAGTCGTATTCAGTTGACGTCAGTGTTAGATGTAGATAGAGATGTTACGCTTACCTTGACCTTTTGATTTATTATAATTCATGTCTTTTAGTTACAAGATATAGGCTGCTTCCATTTCCACGATAAACGACTGACTTGGTGAATGAATGTTCCAATCAGTTCTTCAACAAAGGTGAAAATGATGTTATTCTCTACTTATAACGTCATTGTGGTTCTTGATGGTTCATACACATAATTCAAAGTTGAGGAGTAATTTAGATACAAAGTAGAAATTCCCTCAATAACTATAACGTATATTTCAGTGCATTATCAGAAACAAGCCAATGATTTTCAAATGCCCTCCTCCATGGGGCACTTAATTAAACACCTTGAGTTTCTGCAAATGATAATTCAATGAACTTTAATCAAGCTGAGATATTTTTCGGATATAGTCCAGGCAAGATTACTTATTATAAGATTTCAAATCCAACAACAATTCTCTTATTGGTTTACTGACATAGACAAACCAGTTAAAAATTATGTTTATGTTAGATATTTTTGGATGGAAGTTCTATGAGTGTCATAACTCTCTCTGGTAGGACTAGATGTAACAGATGTGATGACGACATACACACACGTCATGATGACAGCCACTGTTGCCCCTGATGGTAATGATGTATATGTAGATTAGTGGACAGGTCAGCTGGACCTTCACAATATCTTACCTTCCATTACACATGTCAGGGTCGAGTGCCCTCCCACCTACACACTGCAGTAACCCTCCGTCTCTGACTCTGTCTGTGCATGTCCCTCCAGTGGGTGACATGTGGGAGTCTACAGCTTGGTGAGGGTTAACCCCATCATGAATTGATGTACGCAGACTACAGATGTTGAGTCCAGTGTATGCTTCGTTACACAGGTTTGTCATAGATGTCAGGGATTACACCATGTCAAACATCCCGACACATGATAAACCATGCTGGACACATTGTCAGTGCCTGCAGAACACATAAGAGGTCATGTAAACACATTTAGTCTCGTTGATGTCAGAGAGAGTCGGCTATCGGCATATCTGTTGTTGGAACTTCTATTACATCAGGGTTGATTATTCAGGGATATCTTTGCTCACCGGATCATTCCACAGATTACTGCTTGTGTACAATGATGGTTCATAGAGTGAAAGACTTGGCTCACCAGGTACTGTAGTTTTACACACCAACTATTAACTGTTGATTGAACATGCAGTGAGTTAAATATCTTAGAATATTGGGTCCAGGTAGGTCATAGTTGAAATTAAGGACATTTCCGTTACTCCAATTTGTCAAAAAGGAGAGAGGACAAAAGAAACTTGTTAAAGGAAGAATCTCATATCCCTCAATGTAATGAAGGATCAGGATAATCTTGTTCTTTGTACTTCATATTTGAGAGTTAAGTTAAAGTTGATACTGCTATGTTTATCCCAGTGAAGAGCTTGAAAGGTAGGATGTTGATGTAACCTCCGCCCTTGTGTGAGCTGCAGTTGACACACATGTGGTGTAGATCCCTCAGTGAACTAGGTCTGTACAGCTGTGGAAACTCAACCATTCCACAAATAAATTACCAACAGGTGTAGAGCAAGGAGTTATCATCGCCCCATGTTTGAATTACGTCATGGGGCTTGGAATTCCTCCTCACAGCTGCTCTCAGCTGGATTTTAGGGTTCGAGCTCTCACTTCCACACTTCATTATCCTCTCATACTAACATTGAACATCTGGGTCATCAATCTCCATCTTCAGATTTTAAAAATAAAATCAATTCATTGTTATTTCTTGTATGATTTCAATTGCATCCCTGAATTTTGAGAGTGAACTGATGTTCCAACAGACCTGTGTCAGTCAGTCTTGATGTTAGTGGGAAAGGGAGAACAGACCTGTGTCAAGTCACAGTATGGTCGAAAAGTGTTGGACTGATCCTGATTGGATGGCAGACTGATTCCTGAGTTCAATAATATCAAATCTCAAAACTAGTCTGTAAGACAAAAGTTAAACACAATTTGAACACTAACTCGATGAGAAAGCCTTATATCTCCTCACAGATTGATGATACAGTTTCATGAAACTAGAAAGGAATGTCACCATGGTCCATTAGACCCTAGGTGTGTGTTGGTTTTTGGTTAGACCTCTGTGTCATATGAGTTTTTAGCTGAACATTAACATCTTTGATGGGTATTCTAGAAGTTGAGGTGATGAAGAATGAAGAATAGTTTTATGGATATACACACCTTCTCAAATTCTTTGTTGGATGGAGACTTTTGGTTGGTTAATTTCATTACCCTACTCCAAAAAGTAAGGGTGTGGCAGGGGAGCTCATTATCTCCCTCTCTCTTTTTACAAATTATGTCAATGATTCAAGTGACACAATCTGATATTTTCTTTGTTTTGCAGTTTGTGAATCCAGAACAGCCGGGCTATGTGGGTTTTGCAAACCTCCCGAACCAGGTGCACAGGAAGTCGGTGAAGAAGGGCTTCGAGTTCACTCTCATGGTGGTTGGTGAGTCCTCTTACCTTTCAGTCAGGTCACCAGAGTATAGCTTGAAGATAGTACCACTGATTCAGATAGACCCAAAAACTAGTCATACTTCATCCAAGTTGGAACACGACTTGCCCAGACAAAGTGATTTGAAGACTTACTAAAATAGCTGGTTATATAGTGATCTGGTTGAGTAAAAAATTTGCCTTCAATCAATGTAGTTAGTGGAAATACATACAGATGTATAAAACATGATCTAATGTAAGAAGAGAAATTTCTATCTATGAACTGTAAGTATAGCCCATGTTTTGTGTTGTATTGCAGGGGAGTCTGGTTTAGGCAAGTCGACCCTGGTGAACAGCCTCTTCCTCACAGACCTCTACCCAGAGAGACACATACCCACAGCTGCAGGTCCGTGCTCCCTATCTCACTGAATTGATTGAAACATTTTATTCACTTAAGAAAAGGATTGGGCATAAGTTATTTAACTTATAAAAGCCCTTTCGTAACTACCCATCTGATAAACATAACCAGTCATACATGTTATTTGTGCAAATATCAATAATACTTTTATATTAATGACCTCTTCTCATATTTCACATTAACTTACTGTCAATTTGTTTGGAAAAAGTCACATGAATGAATTGGGTGTCAAACATGTGTCGTATGTCTTTACCAAACCTGATGCATGCTACTGAATAACCCTCAAGTGATAAAACATTTCACTCTTGTTTCATGAAAGTCATATGAAACTCTTCTTCATGCAGAGATTTCTCGCTCAAGATCAATACACAGAAATATAAAGGTTGTGTATTTGGCGAGCTCAATTTCCTTTGTAATTGTAATTGCCTGGACAAGGCTAGGTCAGCGTGACCTGTACCCGAATCATCACACACCAGTATTGATCAGTTTCTACTCTGTGTGAGCCAGCCCGAGACTGAACCCAGTTAATCAAATCTGTGAATGATGCTCCCCTCTCACGGGACGACAATCATAGCACGCTTCGTGTTCGTTAAGTGCTTCTTGGCAGTTATGCATCAAATATTCATTTTAGCTATTGCCTTAATTGATATCGGATCTCAATTTCCAGAGCTACTGGCTTCTATTCAGCTAAGAGAATTTTGATTTATATATTTGTACGTATTTGACAGGCAGTGTGTATACTGATTGTTGGGTAGTTAGCTCCAACCATACAAGTAGATGCTATCAGCCCACAGGCTGTGTACAGACAGTGCAGCCTTGTGTTACTAATCTCCAGCTCTTACACTGTAATCTCTTCCATGTGAAGGCTGTTCAAACACTATGCAGTATCATGCATGGTGAATGGGCTAAGTTTATCAGCAGGTAATTCTCTTCAAGCAATGTACCTGGTAGCTTTCACTTCTGAGGAATCACTAGAATCTGGAAGTAAAATCCCGACCACGTTTCATGTCTCAAATGTTCCAGACTGTTACCATGATGTTCTTCTGGGAATCCTACAAGACTCCCATACCAACATTAGTCACATGACCATTGCAATGTAAAGCAAACGTGTAATTTGTTTTGTATTAACACTTCAGATGTTGAATTTTTTAGTGCTAAACATCTCTGAGTGAGACAGTTACAGGAATGACATCTTGTCAACAAAGGGAACAGCCTGGGTTGACAACTGACTAGAGACAGGTTACACATGAATACACTGAACTCTTGTTATTTGTCCTTTCTTCCGAGTCAGAAGCAGGTCAGCTCGTTAATCAGTAACGGTAATTAGCAGCTTGGTGCTTGATGGATACAAGTTGGAAACCAGGCATCTAGCTATTGAAATCATGCAAACGTGAAATTCTCCCATGGTCATGGAAATGGATTGGCTGCTGTTCAATTTAGAAATGTTAATTTGGATTCCTATATTTTGTGGCCTGTCAAAATATCTAATTGATTCATGTATTAAATTACTTTTTATGAAGCTTTATTTTGAATACTTTGAAGGAAAACAATGATAGTTATACATATGAAATTATACAAACTGCACATCTAGTTGAGAAGTAGGCTAATTTCTTCTGTCATATTGTTCCCGTGTGTCTCTGAAAGTATTTCCTTGTTGGCCTGTGTGACTACTGACCCAGATAGTTGACCTAGAACATTACATCTCGTCTGATGTACTCCACCTGCCTCGAAGCTGATGTAAACTCTCGTTAGCTTCCTTTACTTATTCACACCTGAAGGTGTGACACGCCGCATACCATCACTAATTTATTGTCTCACCTGGTGAAAAGAAGTCATTTATAATCTTTGGGTTTTTGTGTCTTGGAGCAAAGTCTGTTATTGATGTAAAATCGATAAACCTGAAGCATTACCGGCCTGACACTCTGTTTTGTAAATGTTCATGGTAAAATTAAGCAAAAAACTAACAAAAGGTTATCAGCCCGGTAACCGTAAGCATGCAGTTTACAACCAGTTTGATAGGCCTTGTTTCAAACATTGGTAAAAACACATAAAATGTTAAACAAACTATTTGTTACACACATAACATATCTCTATACAGTATACCACTTATTTATATGATTTAAGGTGGCAATGTTATTACCAATATATTATAACATATTGAAAAAAATGTTCTTATGTGGGCATCATATTTTCCTAGAAAACCATTTTTTAACTGTGAGTTCTCATATTTCATTGACTGTGAATTGAACATATGTATAGAACATCAGCCATTATACTTGCTTACCATCCCTTTAATTACTGTCAATAATTACATGATTAAAATGAGTTGTAAAGAAATTATTACACTTAAAATTGCCTCATCTGGCTCCAGACAGCTAGCAACCGCTCCGTGACATCACTAATATACTCGCTGCCATCAGAAGGTGTTCGGGTGAGAAAGCTCCAATACAGTGCATGCAACCAGGAATTGCTGTCACATTGTATAAGGAAAACTTGACTCTTAGGATTCGCAAAATAACTCTGTTCAAGAAAAGCGATTATTTATGATTGCATTACGTTCACCATCATGTTATTGACACATTTCAATTTTTTTTTCAATTACCGAGGTCATTAAACATGATATAGTTAACCATTAACAATACTTATATTCCTAGGCCTAACACATAGAAAACACTCTCGAACCGATTGCTTGGTCTGTTAACTAAGCAATTTGGTTCTTGGCTATCCATGACGTCATATTAAATTTTTGTCAACTGGATTGACAACAATGCCCCGATGAAAGATGGCAGAGTCATTGCCGGAGAGCCACTCTGAGGGAGAGCGCCCTGAGGTTGATGCCTCATATGACTTTTATGAAATGAATGCAAATCATACCCTCACTCTTGCTGGGATAGTTAATTAAGTCATAATACACACTTGGATAATAATATCTGTACAATATTACGTGGAAGGTTCTGACTGTAACACTTGTTTGTTATCCAGAGAAGATCCAGCAGACGGTCAAGATTGATGCATCGACGGTAGAGATCGAGGAGCGAGGAGTCAAACTCCGACTGACCGTGGTCGACACCCCAGGTTTCGGAGACTCTCTCAACTCTCAGGACTGGTAGGTGTTTATCTTTCATCCCGGGAGGCATGTCTGATATACATACCTGCTGAAATTGCTTTCTTTCAGTGAAAAATGAAATAAACTGGCAGTTTGTGAAATTTAAAATGTCTGTATTCTCCAATTCACACTTACAACAATGATAACACTTTTATTTGAACTCCAAAAGCTCTCTTCCTGTTATGTACTAGTGTCCATCACCCAGCTGAAAAACAAAATACCTTTTATAAACAGTACTATAGATCAAATAGCAAATAAATGACACAATAAATTTAATGTCTCACAACTCACAACTCATAACTAATAATCTTTACTAACTAACCTATGTGGTTGCATTTATACATTCTCCTTGTTAACTTAATTAAAGGTGATAAATTAATGTCAAATATTCAACCAATGCCTGTGTACCTCCCCAACAGTTTCCGGCCTATCATCCAGTACGTGGACGACCAGTTTGAACGCTACCTGCAGGATGAGAGCGGACTGAACCGACGACACATCATCGACAACCGGGTCCACTCCTGCTTCTACTTCATCAACCCCTCCGGACACGGGTACGTGGCCCACAACACTCAGTCTGCTCGTACAGTCGGACACGGGACCGACCTCAGGAATATAATAAAAAACATTTGACTTCATGCTATTCTTGTTATCAATAACCAACACAGGTTTTCAGTTATTATCCTTTAAACATATCCGTTTCCTACTTTAATAACAGATCTTATGCCAAAGTTTCAGAAATCACAAATTAATTCACACAAACACTGAGCAAACTTATATTAATGTTTTTTTTCATATTTCTTGCAGACTCAAACCCCTCGACATTGCCTTCATGCGCGCACTCCACCACAAAGTGAACATCGTCCCGGTCATAGCTAAAGCAGACACGCTCACCAAACAGGAAGTGTTATCACTCAAGAAAAAAGTAAGTGCTCGAGATCAAATGTGGAAAGTATTAACTTATTGAGCTGACATATTTCTTGATTAAGTTCTGAGACAGAATATCAACACAAACTGCTACTTATACTAAGATATTTCCCTTGAAACAATAATTTAAACCCAAAGTCAATGATCCATTTATTACCAATCTGTCTAAAATATTTCCATCTATTTAATTGATGAAAATATACCCATCTATTTAATTGATGAAAATATGCCCATCTATTTAATTGATGAAAATATGCCCATCTATTTAATTTATGAAAATATGTCCATCTATTTAATTTATGAAAATATGTCCATCTATTTTCCAACAAGCACTTAGCATTGAGATGGCGTTTATTTGATTAAACTAAGGGTGACTTCAGGGTACCAGTTCTCCCCTGTTAATGTTGTGTGTGCCGATGATTCAGATCCTAGACCAGATAGACGAGCAAGGCATCAACATCTACCCGCTGCCGGACTGCGACTCCGACGAGGATGAGGACTACAAGGAACAATGTCGACAACTCAAGGTGGGCTCCCCGTTGCGGGCTTTTTCCCTGCCATAATACTAGCAGCCGCGATATAAGTGAAATACTCTTGAAAGCAGTGTTAAACCCCAACTCACTCACTCACTCACTCACTCACTCACTCACTCACTCACTCACTCACTCACTCTAAATAGACTGTACTGGATAGTACCAGTAATCCAGTGTTTTGGAGGGTAAGAGGAGGACGAGAATGCCTTCCCTGTCAGCGCTGTTACTATTTCTATTGTAAGTACAGAACTTAGATGATGCGGTATGGTAGATTTTTATGAAAGTAACTGAGTATGCTTCATGTACGTTCAATTAATGTAAGGGAGATAACTCATAAATGCTAAAATCCTTAGGAAAAATTTGCAGTTTTCTTTAAATTTATCTTGCATAGCTGTGTAATTGTTTACATCAAAATGTTGCAATTTATGTAATGGTAGGTATAATACATACCAGTGAAATTTAGAGAATATTTTGTGTGTGATATCACAAATCTCTTGTCAAGTGACAGGGTATTAAGCCAATATTTTCATTAGAGGCACAGCTTTACTTCATCGAGAGATGAAAGATAGGTGACATTACATTTAAACCACAAAATATTCTGTTTATTATATGCTTATGCGGTCAGAAATGTGGCGTTTTATGTCTAAAATTGCTTCCATTGGGTGAGGAGTGGCGATGTCATAACATTGTTGCACTGTCTCTTAGCAACAGTGATGGCAAAATTGCAGTATCTCACTGCTTAGTATATAATAAACATATTGCTGTGTGAGCATCTAACAAACTGACAATGATTTCATCATTTGATTGCAGCAAGCAGTTCCCTTTGCAGTAGTAGGAGCTAACACAATAATCGAGGTGAAAGGTCGGAAGGTGAGAGGTCGGATGTACCCGTGGGGTGTGGTGGAGGTGGAGAACCCCGAACACTGCGACTTCATCAAACTGAGGACCATGCTCATGTGAGTAGTTCACACTCCGCTCATCCGCTCGTCACGTGTACACACAGCTTCCTGAGAGTTCAAATTCTCTCATGTCTCACTCACTCCTCCTGTCAGCTTTATATTTTTATGCAAGCTTATTATCCCCCGCCGCGCGTTTAGCGCGAAGCGGGGGATATAGTATTCGGCTGCGTCCGTCCGTACGTACGTACATACGTCCGTACGAAATGGAATAACTCAAATACTATTCTCTGGATTCTTTTCATATTTTGCATATGGGTTCATCATGGGAAGAGTAATGTTCCTACAGAGGTTTGTGACCTTGACCTTCATTTCAAGATCACGACGAGACTTTGTCATTTTACCCTTGTCAGCGGGATATCACAAGAACCATTCACTGGATTCTCTTCATATTTTACACATAGCTTCTCCAAGGAAAGACAATGGGCTGATTAGATTTTGGTGACCTTGACATTATTCTCAAGGTCACAGTGGAACTTTGAATTTGTTTACATGCTAATGTACTTGTAATTTTTGTCAGCGGGATATCTCAAGAACCATTCACAGGAATTCCAACATATCTTACACAAAGCACCTCCTAAGGAAGACGACGGGCTGATTAGATTTTGGTGACCTTGACATCATTCTCAAGGTCACAGTGGAACTGATTTTTTCAACATGATAATGTACATGTAAATCTTGTCAGCGGGATATCTCCAGAACCATTCACAGGAATTCCATCATATCTTACACAAAGCACCTCCTTGGGAAGACAAAGCGCTGATTAGATTTTGGTGACCTTGACATTATTCTCAAGGTCACAGTGGAGCTTTGACTTTTCCGACATGTTTGACAGTCGATTTTGCTGATTTTGACATTATTTTTCAATTTTGAAGTATTAATTTGCGGCGGGGGATTATGTCACCTTAGTGACAACCACTTGTTGATCTTTGACATGAACCTCAAAAAGGTTATATATTTTTTGGTATGAAAAATATTTTTCATTGCGTGTGTTAATTTTGTATAATGATTTTTTTCCATAGGTTACTTTCAAAAGATGGCAACATTTTATTATAAATTAAATGTAGAGATTGTTAAAGTCTTATAAGAAGTGACACATGTTAATTGCAAGATTGAATGATTAAATATTGAAGCAAACACTTATTCATAAAAAGCCTTTGACTCCGCGTGTTGTTGCCTCTACAGCACCCATATGCAAGATCTACAGGAGGTGACACAAGAGATTCACTACGAGAACTTCCGTGCCGAGAGGCTAGCGACGGGCGGGGCCCAGAAACGAGTCAAGTACGTATTCATCTGCATCATGTGTTGTGTGTCTGTATTACAGGGTGTCTGTATTACAGGGTGTCTGTATTACAGAGTGTCTGTGTTACAGGGTGTCTGTGTTACAGGGTGTCTGTATTACAGGGTGTCAACGTTATATAACTGTCTTGATCACAGGTCAGATCTGTCATGATTGAAATCCAAGGTTATAATCTTGGCTTATAGTTCACAATTCATGTTATCTCTCCATGATTTTATTTCATTTAAACTGAATATTTTTATGCAAATTTTTAATATATTGTCAAATGAATACAACCCAAAGGATTTCTCCATGAGAAAGAATGCTTTGTGATCAAGGTGTAAGGATTGTTGACACATGTAAGTCAGTATCTTTCTAATGTACCATGTGATGCGGATCTAACTGAAGAGCAATGTAAGCATGTCACAGTGTCTGGACATGAGCACCGACATATAGATACGAGTTAGCTAGTCACTGCTCCGAGCTGAGGATGAAGTCGGTTGTCTAGGAGATGGAGACAGCAGCATGTCAGTAGATCAGCTCACACTAGAATACTCCGGCCCAGCTAGACGATCTTGCATTGAACACCACTCGTCTTGAAGGAAACACTACAGCACTGTACAAAAATACTTCCTGGAAGTTCAAATATATTTGGACAGTCTCAGAAGTTATAAATACAGAACACTGAACTCTGAAAGTCATTCTAGGTAAAAGAAGAAAATTGTATTCAGTCATAATAATGATAATTGACAATTTATGAGAAAACAAGGTTTTCCCGAATAGCCAATTCTTTATTGTGTAGATACATGACAGTTCTGAGTATGTACACTATCAGGAAGTTGTAATCCAGAAAATCTTGTTTTCTTATGTATTCCACCTCTAAATGTCCCTCAAAGACTGAAAACTTCTACTTTTTGCTTCAATTGTTTAGTTGTAAATTTTTAATTTGCTCATTTTCTTTAGCGTTTTACTTTAAAATGTCTTCTCGGTATGTTAAAGCTGATTTTATGAAACATATTAATGCTATTTTTGCTTCTCTTTCCGTTCTGGTTTTGTGTGTGGCTACGTTTGTCCCTCTCCGTTGATATCTATGGTAAGCCGGGTGGCGTTACTTCAGTGTAGTCATCATATTGTCATCGTATTGTCATCGTATTGTCATCATACCTGTTATACTAACCTATCATCAGTTTCATCCAACTCCTCTCCTTTATTCACACTGCCAGCTCAGCAGCGCTACTTGTATCGGGGCAAACTTCAAGAAAAAAAATCACTTCATCAATGTTCTCTAAATTAAACCCTATTAAATTAGTAATGAAAGTGAACCAGGAATGGAAATACAAATGTCAACATACAGGTGGATTTGAACCCACACCTCCGGGTGAGAGTCAGACATCCTACCTATTGACCTTAAGCAACACACTACTTTGAACAATTTTGAACTCACCCTGTCACCCTGTACAATTCAGGTAAATTATACGTTCTGTTAACAATGAACTTTCTTAGAAGTTTGCCTGGCATGTTTGAGGGGTATTGAATGCATAAGTATACAATTTTATGTCTGCCTGAATAAAAACAAATCAAGGAAGACATATGAAATGTATTATTAATCATTTTGCACATGAGAATTATATGGAAATTATTTGCATGTTATCTGCATATTCATCAGCGTTATGCTAATTTATCAATGTAAACAACATGCCTTTATGTAATGTTCTCTTTTCAGTTGTATCAACTCAATATTTTTTAATCATTAAATTTATTTCTTCCTCTATTATTTATCTCACACTTGTATGCTCATGCAGGCTTCTATAAGCTAAGTCTCTGCAGTCCAAACCCACAAATTGTTCATATGGTGGAAGAAATATAGTACATGTTATTTTTACAATGTTTAATTAGCAATCAGTACTAATACCCCATGGGTGAACGTCAATAATTGTTGCATAAATACATTTGTTAATTATGTAGTGACTGGGTAGATTTAAAGAGTTCTATAATTCTCTAATTTAAATATTTTCCAAATCATCCCCTGCCACACCATAGTTGGCGGCGGTATAGAAATGGCCTCTGTCCGTCAGTGAGTCTGGGCTTTTCATTTTCATACCAGACCTAAAGAAAACTGAAAGGCCCATCTCACTGAAACATTTTGTGAAACCATAAGGCTGAGATCAGCACAGCTTTGGAAATATTATTTTGTGTAGCATGAACTACTGATTTGAAAAATGTGAGTGATTAAAGAGAGGGTTCTATCGGGCTATTTATTGTGGAAACTATTTTGGAGAGGATATTATTCCGGCTTACACATATAGTTATTAATATATGCTAAAACACAATGCAGTTGAAACATATTAATGAGGTCATAGTTTGATTTACTTTGTGGATACTCTCTCAATTTATACGTTTTAGTTTTAAAAAGTTTAGAAATCAGTAAATATACAGCATGTTTTCATTTCACGTAATGCACAAAAACAGATGATGGATTCTGTCAATAGAACACTCTCTTTAAGGATTTGTTAACACTCCTAAATCGTTGTTCAATATATTTCAATCTCTCCTCCACTTGGCGGGGGACATAGTTGAATCTGTCTAGGTGTCAGTTAACAAGTTATTAATGAAGCACCAAAACATCATCAGACCATTCTCATCTGCACAGTGTTTACTTGTATCTTTATTTACATACCCTCAACATATATATATATATATATATCTACTGGTATCCACCTTAACAACACTCCGTGGTGAACATGTCAAATCTTAAGGCAGTCGCTTACTTCTCATCTTAGTGCTTTAAAGAATTATTTGTGTAACACAATTTCAAAAGATAAAATGAGATTACCTCAGCTGTAGAAAAAAATGGACAAGAATGAGTTGTTCCTCAGGTTGAATATGCTTCACAGGGTGAAAATGATTGTACTGTGTAATAACAATTGTTAGTTCAATGTCTGGTGCTATGCTACAAGTATGTATTCCTGTGTGTCTACAGCAAATCTCGCAGACCGGAGAGTCAGGAGAAGGACCTGACAGACCGAGAGAAGCAGCTCTCCGAGAAGGAAGCCGAGGTCAGTAGACAGGCTTTTACTTGCTTCATCACACTCTCAATATAGTTAGGCTCATGGCTGCACCACTGGAAATGTGAGAACTTCTCTTAGTGTTGAGATAATCTAACTAGTAGGAATGCTACTTAGTCATGACCATCACAGAAACCTTGAAGCAAGATGCTGTACTACAGATCACATGTTAACTCATCTGTCTTGTACTATCACAGATCACATGTTAACTCATCTGTCTTGTACTATCACAGATCACATGTTAACTCATCTGTCTTGTACTATCACAGATCACATGTTAACTCATCTGTCTTGTACTATCACAGATCACATGTTAACTCATCTGTCTTGTACTATCACAGATCACATGTTAACTCATCTGTCTTGTACTATCACAGATCACATGTTAACTCATCTGTCTTGTACTATCACAGATCACATGTTAACTCATCTGTCTTGTACTATCACAGATCACATGTTAACTCATCTGTCTTGTACTATCACAGATCACATGTTAACTCATCTGTCTTGTACTATCACAGATCACATGTTAACTCATCTGTCTTGTACTTTCACAGATAACATGTTAACTCATCTGTCTTGTACTATCACAGATCACATGTTAACTCATCTTTCTTGTACTATCACAGATCACATGTTAACTCATCTGTCTTGTACTATCACAGATCACATGTTAACTCATCTGTCTTGTACTATCACAGATCACATGTTAACTCATCTGTCTTGTACTATCACAGATCACATGTTAACTCATCTGTCTTGTACTATCACAGATCACATGTTAACTCATGTGTCTTGTACTTTCACAGATAACATGTTAACTCATCTTTCTTGTACTATCACAGATCACATGTTAACTCATCTGTCTTGTACTATCACAGATCACATGTTAACTCATCTGTCTTGTACTATCACAGATCACATGTTAACTCATCTGTCTTGTACTATCACAGATCACATGTTAACTCATCTGTCTTGTACTATCACAGATCACATGTTAACTCATCTGTCTTGTACTATCACAGATCACATGTTAACTCATGTGTCTTGTACTTTCACAGATAACATGTTAACTCATCTTTCTTGTACTATCACAGATCACATGTTAACTCATCTGTCTTGTACTATCACAGATCACATGTTAACTCATCTGTCTTGTACTATCACAGATCACATGTTAACTCATCTGTCTTGTACTATCACAGATCACATGTTAACTCATCTGTCTTGTACTATCACAGATCACATGTTAACTCATCTGTCTTGTACTATCACAGATCACATGTTAACTCATCTGTCTTGTACTATCACAGATCACATGTTAACTCATCTGTCTTGTACTATCACAGATCACATGTTAACTCATGTGTCTTGTACTATCACAGATCACATGTTAACTCATCTGTCTTGTACTATCACAGATCACATGTTAACTCATCTGTCTTGTACTATCACAGATCCAACGAATGCAGGAGATGCTGCAGAAGATGCAGAAGGAAATGGAGTCCCAGAAGGGGGCGCCACAACAGAACGGGGACGTCAAGTCCCACAACGTGTAGCTCACACCGTGCTCCATCAGGTCAGTGTTGTGATCCTTCTCATTGTGAATACCACATGGTGTAGTATGGATACATACATGTGATTCCTCCTTATCTTGTGTATAACTGAGGTTTGGTGCACAACATGTCACGCATATGAATTATCAAGAAAGTGAATCATGACATTACGTATCTATCCTTCCCGACCAACCCTAATCCCCATTTGTAACAGGTGAGGGGGTTATCCCCCTTCATCGCAAATTCCTAGATGTAACGCTGAAGATTTGTTTGAAATCTTTTGATAAAATGTTTCTCTTCTTCTCCATTGTAATGTTAGCTGAACAGTTATGTATTAGGACTTAGTACATGGCAGTAACCGCACCATATCAAGCACTGTAATTTCTCTGTATACAAACATTTTACAAAAACACTTTATGCACTATAAATTTGGTCTTTTCATCACACAGTTTTTCTTTTGCAGATTTTAAAGCAAACTGTTGTAAGAAGACACATGATTGGTTGAAGTTTGTCATCCAACTCATCATGGACCAATCAAAACCCTGCTCTCATATAAGCTGTTGGCTAGTCAATTGTCTCTGTACACAGGTCTCAACTAAGAAATTGAGTTCAAGTTGTTTTGGTTCAGACTTTTCAGTATTCCTGTATGTAGAATTCCAACAAGTGCAATTGCAGATCACAACTTGATGTTTATTTTGTACATGTTTGGGAGAACTGAAACCCACCGAGGGTATTGTCATTGTGGCGTTTATTTGACAGACGTGTTAATTGGATGAAATTGTCATGCATGGAACAGCATTTTCATATACCATTACACCTTGATTGATTGAAATTTTGATATGTTTGTTATAATGCATTTTTAATATGAATAGAGACTAAAACACTTTGTGATATTTGACCAATTTATAGACATGCTATTATCCTACAATAACGTGAGAGTATAACCCAATGAAGACATGCCACAGCTTTGTCTGAGTCTGTGCTGATGTCACAATGTTACACAATGTTACAAGTTACTCCACTCAGAGTAGGCCGTGTTACGAATGTGTACCGATGTCCCGTGAATACCAAGACCAAGGACAGATCTACCGTGTACCATATGTCGTGTACACGGAGACCAAGGACAGATCTACCGTGTACCATATGTCGTGTACACGGAGACCAAGGACAGATCTACCGTGTACCATATGTCGTGTACACGGAGACCAAGGACAGATCTACCGTGTACCATATGTCGTGTACACGGAGACCAAGGACAGATGTGATGTATCGGAAGCAATGGAACCAGGAATTGTTTGGTGTTTCTCAGGTGTGGGCCTGGTTTCTATGACGATTTATGCGGAGTTGAGATGTACCCGTGTACAGATGTATTCTGGGAACTACCTGTGTACAGATGTATTCTGGGAACTACCTGCTCGCAGCAACAACCCTGCATGTGTTCAGCTATCAAATCCAGGAATAAATAAAATCATTCAGTCTTCCCAGAACTGCTTTAGAAAATAATCTCAAGAACATTTACTTAACTTTGCTTTTATTCTGCTTGTTGGCAGTTGAGCTACCCCATCAGAAGCCACGAGACACGCTCTTGCAGCTGTTGTTGTATCTAGTGCTGCCAGGTCTTCATCTATCTATACATACCTTCTTATAGTTCAGAATATCACTTGAAACCCATAGAAGTTACAGTAAGTCAGGAAGGTTAATGACTTATGATTAAGATGTATTGCTGTCCACTGATCGTCAATTTCTGTGTTGGTCAAGCTCAACCCAATGAGCTTACCGTCTAGTTACACTAGGCTAAACTACTACCGTATATGAAGATCTGACCGTTATCCTTCTGCAGCTAGCCTGTATTCACGGTGAACTGTCAGCATCAATCAAGCATGCTTCCATATGTTCTTCACCAGGCAAAGCTTTTATTTTGCACAATTAGATATTTATTCTCCATATGTAAAAATTTTGAAACATTCAAAGAAATTCCATCCAGCCCGAAAAGAAACAGCATAAAACATTCTTCTATAAATGTGGACCTAACTGATTCATATACATGTAGTGCCAAAAGGCTACATTCCAAATACGCATTTAGTTTTATTCATCTTTTAATTGTTATGCTATATTCATTTTTGAAATTTTGAATTTTTTGCAGTATTTGCATTCACACACTTGGGAGTAACTATAAAGATAATTTTGACAACAACTCGAGAGAGGCACATCTGTTAAATATTCATGATATTCTGCTTTATATCCCGCTCATCTCACAGTAGGGAGACGAGATATACACTATAGCTTGTTAGTTTGTAGATCCTCACTCCGCCTGCACATATCAGCTCACCCTCTCTCTCCGTGTCAATGGTGCTTATATCAGTGGAACTGTGGACTGGAAGTGTTTATGTTGCGTTGCTCATACTTCCTTCACACATTTCATGTTGATGTCTTGTCTGTGAAAGTATAATTATTTTATTTATTCTATTGATGTCATGAATTGGTAAACATTGAAATTAAGATCCTTTAAAGTCTATAAGGAATCACAAGCTTTCAAGGATATTAAACTCAATTTCACAGAAGCTTTGTTTCAATAAATATTATTTTGCTATTATCAGTTATGTATGAGGTTCATGTATTCACTTCCTACACAAGCAGTACCGACAAGGTTTGGATCACGTGAGCCAATTAGTAGGACGTAGAAACATTGTCTATGTTAAACAATAGCAGTTCCAAAGGAATATTACTTAAGGCACTGTCATGCTAGATAATATTGAGTTGCCAAAATGTTGTTTGTGGATTATTGCTCTCGCCTTGCCTTGTTATGGACTGGTGTATCATGTATGTACCGTGTGCTATGTCCAGTACCGTATCTACTCGCTCCACTCACCTCTGTATCAGTGCTTGTATCACTCCTCTCACACAATGTTAGGTATTTCTAAAGATATTCAAACATTTTGTATGCATCTTTACATTGTGAAATTAAATTGACTTTTTTCTTAACTTTTGTTGTTGTTTTTTCATTTTGTACAAGTTTATAGGATGTTATGGTTGATACACAAGGTTCACCAAGAACCTTCCAAACTTGCTGAACGTTTAGCTAATAGGTTTATAAGACCAGATGGTGCTTTTGGCACAGCCATTGTCCAGACTCAATAAACATACCGCCGCAAATGGCTGCGATACTGCTGTAGTGGCGTTAAACAATAACTCGCCCACTCTATAAACATATCACAGTTTCAATTTCTCCCCATAGCTGCTTACCTTCATTAAATCTTGTTTAGACATACCTTTACCACCTGGACTATATATTGTAAATTTGCTGACTGTTCAAAGCATATAGTAGAGACCACATGGGTAATGCCTTATCATTTGATATGTTGACCTTGACCTTAGAGATAATCAATAAAGCAATACCAGCTCTATTTTTTCAAAACCATTTTACGAAATCATGAATTTAAAACTTTTGGGGTATGACCCAACTGGTGTTTAAGTCTCTCTCCCCACTCAAATTTTGTATACTTTGAGAAAGTATTGAGAGCAGTCGGCTCTGGGTTTTTGTATCTTAATTATTTGGAATTTTACAAGTGATATAGGGGGCGGGATAGCGCAGTGGTTAGCGCGTTCGGCTTAGGATCAAGAGGTCCGGGGTTCAAATCCTGCCAGGGGCACGGCAACTTTGTCTGCAGTAGAGAACTGTTCTACGCGCAGTAAGGTTTGGATGCAATGCTACACTGAATTTCAGCGTAGTACCACCCATGGTTCGCTAGTTCCAGCCGCTGCTCGCAGGTTTCACCGCAGTGCATAGCCACATGGCGTTGCAGGCTTTCTCCCTGCCATAATACTAGCAGCTGCGATATAAGTGAAATACTCTTGAAAGCGGCGTTAAACCCCAACTCACTCAACTCACTCACAAGTGATATATGTTGGTAATAACATCATAGGCTCTATTCATGATTGTATCTAGTTTTAACAGTGGGTGTTTTGCTTTACTGATGTAACTGTTAACACACCAAATGTGGCAAACTTGTCACTTTAAATGGGTTTTAAAGTCATAATTCCTGCACTGCCCACTTGCTTGCAAATTGCTTCGGTAAGAAAAAGGATGAAGCATTCATAAAATGACCAGTTTGTTGCCGTGGACCACAGACTACACCTGCTGTATAATGATATCTAAAAGTAACTGGTAGATTATCTAGCTCACTCTTTACTGATGAGAACTGATTTTGGGAGAACAAAACTAATGAAATGTGTGAGGTGTACAGGCGCATTTTAAACGTATAGTCCGATTTTTTTATTCGCTTGAAGGCTGTGGACCAATATACAAAGACAGATACATGCAATAGTAAATACATAATATATAAGTAAAAAATAGACATATGATGGAGCTTAACATATTGGCCTTGAGACAATACATGAGATTTATATATTTAGGTTATTGTGTCTCAATTCAAAACTCGGACATAACTACTTACATAGATTGTTCAGTACTTCAGCAGATGTAGATAATAAGTGTTTGAAATCATCGATTGATGATATAAACCCTGACAACTGCTTCTTGAACATATACATTTGTAAATCTGGTAAGCTACAATGTCAATGGCTCTTAGTTTTATTTTAAATTTACACTCAATGAAACTAAATGCAGAAACATTAAACTGTCTAATAGTTACCTAATAAAAGGTTATTATGACATGTCAACATGACCTGCACAACGATGACGCAAGTTATACAGGCTCGTGTTGCAATAGTTTAATTGAGCCGTTTCCTTTCCCCTGTACAGCTAATTGAACACCGCAATCTGATTACAAAATACTTTATAAAGCTCTGCTATCATGTGGGAGTTAGGCCCAGTTGGTTGCTACTTGTTTATAAAGCTCTGCTATCAGGTGGGAGTTAGGCCCAGTTAGTTGCTACTTGTTTATAAAGCTCTGCTATCACGTGGGAGTTAGGCCCAGTTATAGTTGCTACATGTTTATAAAGCTCTGCTAACACGTGGGAGTTAGGCCAAGTTAGTTGCTACTTGTTTATAAAGCTCTGCTATCACGTGGGAGTTAGGCCCAGTTAGTTGCTACTTGTTTATAAAGCTCTGCTATCACGTGGGAGTTAGGCCCAGTTAGTTGCTACTTTTTAGCTCATCAGGCCTGAAAGGCCCGATGGGCTTATGGCATGGCATGGTGTCCGGCGTCCGTCCATCCGTCCGTAAACTTTTCGCTTTTTCAACTTCTTCTCCAGAACCAATGACTCCACAGAGCTGAAATTTTATGTGCAGACTCCTTGGCCAATGGGGATTCTAAATTGTAGATTTTGTGACCCCATGACCCCAAATGGGGTCACAGGGGTCACATCCTTAAAAACCTATTTTCATCTTCTTCTCAAGTTCCAATAGGTCTAGAGAGCTGAAAAGTTGTGTGCAGACCCCTAGGTAATGTGGATGTTAAATTGTAGATTTCGTGACCCCGTGACCCCAAATGGGGTCACAGGGGTCACATCCTTAAAAACCTATTTTCATCTTCTTCTCCAGTTCCAAAGGGTCTAGAGAGCTGAAAAGTTGTGTGCATCCTCCTTGGCCCATGGGGATTCTTAATTGTAGATTTCGTGACCCTGTGACCCCAAATTGGGTCACCGGGGTCACATCCTTAAAACCCTATTATCATTTTCTTCTCAAATTCCAAAAGGTCTAGAGAGCTGAAAAATTGTGTGCAGACTCCCTGGCCCATGGGGATTCTTAATTGTAGATTTTGTGACCCCGTGACCCCAAATGGGGTCACAGGGGTCACATCTTCAAAAACCTGTTTTCATCTTCTTCTCCATTTCCAAAAGGTCTAGAGAGCTGAAAAGTTGTGTAGAGACTCTTTGGTCAAAGGTGATTCTTAATTGTAGGATTGGTGACCCTGTGACTCCAAATACAGGTCACAGGGGTCATGATCTAAAAACCTATTTTTTGCTTGTTAACAATGTATTACTTGAGATAACTTAGATATTCAACCTTAGATAATAAATAAAATCCTGATGAGCTACAGAGCCCATGGCTCTATTTTTTTTATAAAGCTCTGCTATCACGTGGGAGTTAGGCCCAGTTAGTTGCTACTTGTTTATAAAGCTCTGCTATCACGTGGGAGTTAGGTCCAGTTAGTTGCTACATGTTTATAAAAGGACGCTTCTTAGCTATTTTTAAATTGACTTTCAGTCTTTCACTTCTGTTGAGTAACAATTTCCAGGCGTACACGTTCATACGCTGTGCACTGGGTCAACTAATCTACAATTTAGAACCCCATTAGCCAAGGAGTCTGCACACAACTTGTCAACTCTATACGCACGAATTTCTCTGCGAGAGTCCAGTTTGCTTTTGTGCATTTGGTGTAGGAATTTGTTTGATAAATCGGTTTTCAGGTATTTATGACAAAAAATAGTTCAGGCTGTAAAATAGTAGAGATCAGTAAACACAAAGTTGGTTTTAGAAATGAGAAACTGAGCAGAACTAGCTTGAAAGAGACAGTTTTATGTGAGGCTTTATGCCGAAAAAATATATTTGCACACAAACGCGGTCCATATATTTGTTTAAAACAAACATACGATTTTTTTCAAGTATATGTCCAAAAAGGCTGATACATATTTATCAAAACTAGAAAATTTAGTCAAAATCCAACGAATAGTTACTGAGGTATTTACATTCAATGACTGCTGGTATAATATCGTGGTGAACACGTTCCTAAAGAAAACACCAAGAGGCTGTAATTCGTTCACCACCCCTGTTAGTAACTTGTTCACTTTGTTTTGACACCACGTGTTGTTCATGGGTTCTAATTTTGTTGTTTGTCAAAAATAAGTCTCAATATTTGGCATATTATCCATATATGGATGCTTCACAACATGGTAAAAAAAATATATGAGTATTTTTATGGATTTTCTGAAAGCAAGGTAATATCAAACAGACGTAAGTTCCACATGCGAAATTCGACTCCTAAATTGTGATGTAACAGTCGACTGAGGGCACATAATGACATTATCTTTCGTCTACATCTTCACCGGTGTCTACCAATTTACAGCATGAAACAGTTTTCTCATAAACACCTCAGAACCGATTTATCCAACAAAATCCTACACCTAATGCACAAAACTAAACTGACCTCTCGCAGAGAAATTCGTTCACTTCCGTTGAGTAACAATTTCCAGGCGTACACGTTCCTACGGTGTGCAGTGACCCAAACCTTAAAACTATGTTTTCATCTTTTCTCCAGTTCCAAGGGGTCTAGAGAGCTGAAAAGATGTGTATACGTGCAGACAGAAGTCTATCAGGGGAATTCTTTATTGAACGTCCCTTGTATGTGCTGATTTTAGTTAATGTCACTCCACTTGCATATTCATCCTCAATCTCCAAATATATGAAACGAGTAATTAGTTGTTTCTAGATAAGGAGTGCCGAGGAACAGCCTTATATAAATATATGCTTAGAAAGTAAAACTACACGTCTCTTGTACATGCTCAGTAGTTATATTACCTATTAAACATTACCAAATCAATTTGGACTATCAGGAAGTAGAAAAGGGTTAAATAGAGACTATGAACCATACCAAAATTGGAAAGAATAGTAAAAACGCTTTCAACAAAACAATGATAAAACAAACGTTTAATTCGAAGTAGGGGAAACAGTATTCGACAGCGTCCATCTTAATATACGAATTGGAATAACCCAAAAACTACACCACAGTGAGAGTAATCTTCCCATAGAGGTCATGACCTTGACCTTCAAGATCACAAGAAGGCTGACATTTTATCAGTGGAATTACTCAAGTATCATTCACTTGATTCTATTCATGTCTCGCACAAGGCTTTTCCTGGGGAAGACAAAAAGCTGTTAAGATTGTTGTGACCTTGACGTTAATCCTAAGGTCACGATAAAACATTTCAGCAACTTGATATAACAAGGTTATGCTGATAAGTTGCTGCAAATCAATGCTTCGAGAGAGTCCCTGGTAAAAGTATATACATATATAAATCAAATAACATTTAATACTTAGTGTGAAATAGTCTTGTTATATTCTGGTTTAAGAAATCAATGAATAATGCATTTTACGAATGTCTAAGTCACCAAAGAACATTTACGTCAGTAAGTGTCGAATTCAAGTATCTCATCAACGGAACAAAGCGGCACTCCTTTGACTTCATTACTACACAAACTTATTTTGTTATTTTAGAATATTAGTAATGCCCGTGTCGATCTTTGAAATGGTGGAGGGATAACCACTGGCAATAAACTACTTATCGTCTTTTTGAAGAATACACTATCTGCTGGAACATACCTAAAAGGAAAATTTACTCCTACGAACCGGTCTGGCCTACGAATTCACCTACACCCGTTCTATCGGGGTATTTTTTTGTGGAAACGAAATACGAGAGGAAACTCCTGTTAACACATATATGTTATAAATACATGATTAAAACAGTCAAATTGAAAGATACTAATGAAGGTTATATTTTGATGACTTTATATTTCACAACTTGATAAACACAACCGCACATCAACAATGAGAACTGAAGCCATTCATCGACGCTACGAGTGGGGGAAAACTTCGATACAACAAAACACCAAACTGTTTATTAGATTTATGACATGTTATAAATGTTTTACTACGTGAATACACTATCAGTGTAAGTCTTTTATTATTAAAAAGTTGTAAACTTAGGTACAACACAGCGTGTTTTTATTTCTCGTAATGCAAACCAACAAGATGGCGACAGAACAGATTCTTTATCATATAAAAGTTGCGTATTGTCGAATAAAGAATTAAACAGAGTCCTCGCAAATCTAAAACTGACACAGAGCTTGATTGTAAAAGGAGGGTTCTATCGGGGTATTTTTGGTGGAAACGAAATTCGAGGGGATATTCCAGTTTACACATAAATGTTATAAATACATGATTAAAACACAGTCAAATTGAAAGATACGAATGAAGGTAATATTTTGAAGACTTTATATTTCACAACTTGATAAACACAAGCGTACATTTGTTAAAAAATAAAAACAATGAGAACTGAAGCCATTCATCGGCGCTGTGAGTGGGGAAAACTTCGTTACTATAACAGCAAAGTGTTTATTAGTTTTATGACATGTTATGTGTTAGCCTTCTTTGTGGATACTCTGTTAGTGTATGTCTTTAGTTATTAAAAAGTTGCAAAATAAGGTACAATATAGCCTGTTTTCATTTCACGTAATGCCAAAAATCCAATATGGCGACAGTACTGTCCCTTTAACATTGTTTTTCGATTTTGGTACGGTCAGATGTAAGGGGTAACTGCTCCATCACTCAACCCATTCTTTCTTTCATGCGCTCTCAAAGATGGTATTTTAACCTCTAGGGAGCGCTCTGTAACTTAATATGCCAGTGAGACATATGTGTGATATTTATCTAGTGCGGAGAGAATATAAGGATTTCTCCCTAGACCAAGTTCTTTGATGCCTTCCAGTCACTCTGTCGCCAACTGGTCGTCACCAGAACAGCAGGCGCATACAGAAGCGACAGGCACCGCGGCAATGACAAGAGGGCTCCACGTCACCAGGGGCTTGCTGCTTGCTTTATGTTCAAACAGGTTCTCTAAAACACACGGAGGATGTTGGAGATGCTATTTGTTGTTTGTAGGAGATGTTCTCCTACATATGAAGTTATTTGGCGTATTTATTCACCGTGACACTAACGCGCTTCCGTAGCTTCACACCATCACATATACGTAGTATAGAAGGTGTTTTTATTCTGAATCTGAACACTGATGACTCCATTCCTCCAATTCTTCTTAGAAACCTCAAACACTTAATTTATACAGTTATTACCAAACAAAAAGAAGTGTTGCCATGAAACAGATAATAATAAAATTTAAAGAACAAATTAAAAACTCAAAAGGCACACAGTACACCCAACTTGGCGAACATGGGTCTAAATAGTGTTAGCGTATGCTCCGGAAACAAACGCTACCCGTCAAAACAACCAAGTTCAAACTGTTGCCATGGAAACAGAAAATGATATTATTTGAAAAAATATCAAACCCTCCAAAGAGCACATTAGCATAACATGGGATACAGTATATCAAGTTTTCATTGCAAGAGATTGTTTAATACTATGACAGTAAATAAACAAACAAAATATATAAACAAATGCGGTTTCTAAAGAACTCGATAGTGGGGCATTGGCTATGCTTGATTCGTTTTGGCGGCGTATACACCGGTCACATGTCCGGCGTACGCCGTTCCTCTACTAGGCTCAGTTGAAACAAGTGTATCGGCGTACAGACAGGAAGACGTCATCATCCCTCAAACTAGCTTAAAAAAACATATCATTTATATTATATAACTATTTTTTAAAAATTATTTCAAAACATTGATTAATATTTTATTAGCGTGTAATGCAATGTTTTAAATAAGCAGTGACATTTAAAAATAAATCAGTCAACTGTTTAATTGTCCAACGCAACTTCATAAACAAAAGGGTGTCGCAAGGGTAACATTTGTCCGCCATTACACGCCGCCTTCGCCGGTCATTTCCAACCGGCGCATTCGGAGTACGCCTAAGGCGTACGCCGGGTTCCAATCAAGTGATTTGCCGGTTGCGCCGCTTCCGGCGGCGTACGCCGGGTAGTGCGCCGGGTCCCGAATCAAGCATAGCCTAGTAGTCGGTCATTAGTCGCATGAAACTGGTTCTCTGTCTCGGCCGCGTTTGCTCTGTACCCTGCTGCAGCATGTATCTGGTGGCATTGTTTACTAACTGTTTCCTCATGTACAAGACATGTTAGCCACTTGACAAAACACAGCACATCCGATATCAATTCACCATTTTACTAGTCTAAATTTGCCATTTCAAATTGACAAAAAAGAATCATATGAAGTATGATGTTTCTAGAGTGAATCGGAGAAGGGGGAAATATGAACGACTTTCTAGTTTCTCTTAGAGACATATTTGAAACTGTTCTATGATTGTGTTGATTGAACGGTGATACTGTTCACATCGAAACATCACATAATCATTTTTGCAATAAATATTCAAGTTGACTATTCAAAACTTAGTTTTCCTTACAAGTTTACCCATTACAGAGAATTGTTCTTACAATAGCTATAGTGTATCACATAGGATAAATATTCTTTCTTACAATAGCTGTAGTGTATCATATTGGATACATATTATTTTTCTTTATTTCAATAGCTACAGTGTATCACATAGGATAAATATTCTTTCTTACAATAGCTATAGTGTATCATATTGGATACATATAATTTTTTATTTCAATAGCTAAAGTGTATCATATTGGATAAATATTCTTTCTTACAATAGATGTAGTGTATCATATTGGATAAATATTCTTTCTTACAATAGCTATAGTGTATCATATTGGATACATATTATTTTTTATTTTAATAGCTATAGTGTATCATGTTGGATAAATATTCTTTCTTACAATAGATGTAGTGTATCATATTGGATAAATAGTCTTTCTTACAATAGCTATAGTGTATCATAATGGAAATCAGAAATGAACTGTTACGACTTTGGTACACTCAAATCTTATACAAAAGCCGCTGCCGTTAATAAACCCAAGGAGTCCAGATTGGGAAGTGCATGCATGTACCGTATGTTCGAGTCAATTAGTGGACATTTCTACAGGGTGGTCAGTCTTTATCTGTCCGCTCTATCTCGGGCGTCGGGCACATGGTGTATTGTTTCTGTCTAACAAGCTGCGCTTTAATTAGAAGAAACAGGTCAGCTAACAGTAAATACCAACCCCTTATACCGTACTTACCCTAGTCTTTTAATCATCTTAACATTTACTGCACATGCCTATTCGACCTATTGGATGACAAAATTAAATGGACAAGACAGTATTTGCTTCACCTGGAACACTAGGGCAAGATAGCCCAGCCCCATGACTGTAGAGAGCCTTTTATAAATCTCGTTTCTTAAAGTCATAGATAAACTGAATACTATGGATCTAAACGTATCAAAACAATGTAATAAGAAGGATTAAAGTATACAGTAATTAAAAAAATCCATAGATTAAATTTTAGTCGAGGGAGAGGATCGTAAAAAAAAATGTATTGTGATTTAGAAGCTCACGTCTTCAGTCTTCAATGCTCAACTTCAGAATCTAGGACAGGGTTCAAGTCCCCTTGAGGATGGAAGAAATCTGTTAAGGTATGTATATTTATGAAATGTACCAAATATGCTCTTCAATACCATATCAAATACATCGAGTCTTTACTCTTGATGAGGAGTGTATATCAGCGTACTCACGCTGGCCTTAACGTGTTCACAATCCGATAATACATGTTGGCAATCGTGTTATCCCATGCATAACGATATGGAATTTCAAATTATATCCAGATTATTATCGAATAATGGTTGGCTTATTAAAAACCTCGAGAGGTATCATTTGATGAGATGAAAATAAGGAAGTCCCTCGGATATGTGTACCCGTGTTCATACATGGTTAAATCATGCTCTTTATGAGACAGTTAGTAATGAGGATCTTTTGTATTTAAAAAAACAACTTATCTGGCGTTTTGAAATATGTTAGAAATATGTTCAATTCGTTGAGTTTGAAATGATATATTTAGTTTACAGCAATGGAACGTATAAACTCACCAGAAAAAAACATTATACAAATTGTATAATATCAAACATTACATTGCCATACGTCTAATAAAATAATATAATAATGCTATTGACAGGTCCGTCAGCCTGCTTGAACTAGAAAGTCAGTCACAATTACCTATATACAACCATACATACGGTAATAAAATGCATGGCCACAATCGCACCTAATGGTTTGTGGTCGTGGACTGCTATATATACACATGTATATCTATATAGCTGGAGTGGTCAGAACCAGCGGAGAACAGCTACACTGGACTGCTCGTTACTATTTATATATACACAGGAGGAAGGATTTACCTGCCGACAACGGGTTTGTGAATTTAAGGTTTCATAACTAATTTTATGATTGAAGCGCATACTTCATGCAAAATGTTTGTCGATAAATCTTGATTTTTTTTTGTTAGAACCAATGTGCAGACCTGCCATTTTGTCAAAATGTAGATGTATTCAAGATAGTTCAGTCTTTCATTCGCGATACCAAACTTATGCATCAAACTTATGCATCGGTTCTTATTCATAATATTCCTACATTTCTGTCTTGTTGAGTACCTGTCATCTTGTCCAGAATGTAATGTCATATTGAAAATAGCAAGGAGAGGTCATCATCTCTTGTATAACTTGGTCCCAATCCGTTTCATTATGAATAAAATAAGTTGAAACCAACCAATTTTATGCTATGAAATATCTGTTACTAATGAAATTTTATTCTTACTTTAATTTTTTTTGGGACCTACATCTGTTTACATTCAGATAGCAAGAGATTCTGAATATAAACACCCAGACTGTGGAGACGGATTCTGTAACACAGACTCTGAAAACATCTATCTTCAAATATATGTCGTGTTTATCATTCACGTAATTGCGTGTGTGTTCTGAGAGACTTACAGTTTGTGTGAAAGCACACGTGCGTTTATAAGAACTGACAATATGAATGTACAATACTTATCTTAGGATATCGTGACCATAGTTTATAGTCTGTTAACTTTGTTTATAGTTCATTTAAATATTACCGTTAAATGTAGTAAAAACTGCAAGGAATAAGACTGATGATCATATCAATCTATCAATGAAAGGATAACATTTATTGAATTAATATTCGTATAGTTTCTGAACCACCTAATATTATTTAGATGCATTTCATGCTAGATGCGACAATACTCACCAATATACACATTTTTTAACAGTTAGCTACGGACATAGGTCCATACAAAAGCTATGTGTATAGTTGAGATACCCGTTACATGAAGGCTGGCTGTGAGCAGGATGGGCAACGTTCTGTACAGCAAGGTGTAGACAGGTGCTCATATATTACTGTAAGTAGACGGGGATGTTCCACATTTCTGACACGTTCATTCTTTATGATATGTGAAAGCCTGGTTATTTAGCAGACCTCATTACCATTCAAGAAGTCTATGAATACCTTGGGTTTCTTCACACGACCCATATGTTATAGGATTATTCTAGAGCCATCAAAGCTGTTTAGAGTCCCAGTACGTACTATTTAACAGGTCGTATACATACATCCGGCATCCCCGTGCACATGCTGCAGTTACCTTGCTAATGGTTGTCTAAGCCGTATACTGCAATTGATTCAGATGTATACTAGTCTCTGCCATAAAGATCACTTCTTGACATATATTAACAAGGCGCCGACAAGTTTAATACCTTTTTCTGATTGGCTGCAGTCGTACTCAAAGGTAATTCATACATTTTAACTTGGAACTTGATCCCGTCTTGAACAGCAAGCGTAGAGTTGGGTCTCACTACCTGAGATTCTTCTTCTGTTTCTTTGCTCCTTTGCAATATTTGTTAAAATGGTATTTTAATGGACAAAGTTTCCGTTTAGATAGGCTGCAATGGTCTCAATGTCACAGACAGTTACTGCAAGACGGTGCAAGAATGGAAGGCACTATGGATTAAAGTGCTTTTATTTTTCAACAAATGTCCGCTTGTCTTTATCAAGTTGTGAAATATAGTCATCAAAATATTACCTTCATTAACATTTTTCAATTTAAAATTATTTTTTTTATTATCATGTATTAATAGCATATATATATGTGTAAATGGTAATATTCTCTCGAATTTTGTTTTCCCAAATAATACTCCTTTAAAATCAACACGTCTCTATCCAATATTTGGTACTAAATGAACAGAGAACGTGTGTGTAATATGATTCGCCGAGACACCGCCATCCTGCTCGATAAGACTGTTGCAGCGTCACCAACAGCCAATGTTGGTATGTGGGTTCTGGTTTGAATAACGTGTGGCCTCGTCTCTGTCGAACAGTAAAGTTACACTAAGTTAAGAATTTAACAGATGAAAAATAGCTGAAGTACGTATATTTAATGTGTGGTAGAGATTTACTCGATGGACTTCCGGCTCTGCCAAGTCACGTGTTGGGGGTACCTTCCAGTTGTCTGTTATGATTCTACTACATTTCGTTCCATCCCGGGAACCTCAAAGCTTCACATGTGCATATTGCATTGGATGTACTTGACACGTAAACCATCAGACAATTTTATTTTAAAAAATACATTCTGAGAATAAATGAAAAGAATATATGTTTTCCAAGAGCGGAAGAAAACCAGATGGGATTATTCCTTCGTCCTGTTAGTAGGCTGTAGGTATCTGTATATGAGAATAAAACGGCCAGTTAATGCTGATTCTTCTAATGACTCTAAAGAATTAGTCATTTTCATAAGGGGATTATAATTTATTTTTAAATCATTTTGTTAAAGATCCAAGTCAATTTCCATAGTCGTTTCTGCATCAGATAATAATAAATATATCAGCAGATTGTTGATCATTTCATACCTTATAGCTGATTGAGAATTAATACTTTCAAATTATTAGTTTTCCTCTGCGGCAAGGGGAAGTTTTCCCTCCTATTTCCTTCTCAGCACCTGCAGATTTTACCGGTACATGGATTCTGTGGAGAGGTGCAGTTATTTAATTCACAACTACAGACAATTTCCTCTCCTGGAAGGGGGATCTGTAGTACATCATGTTTAACTGACTCTCCATTTAACATCTGTGTGGAAATGTGCAAGTGATCACCAAAGGTTATACTGGTAAACCGGTTTTCATGCTGAAAGACTTGTATGCCAAGTAAATAGATCAAGACCATTTCTAGTGCTGACATGTTTTGTTTAGTATTTAATCAATCCTCTATCTTTTTTAATCTCTTCCTTGATGTATTTCTTACTCTAAAGTGTGGTTAATATCTCTGCAGATTGAAAAATAATTATTTACAGCTTAATCAGCATAAGTCATGTCATTATCATTTTCTCCTACAGTTTGACATTTTCTCTATTCTTCTGTTATTATTTTGTCAAAAATGTTAGAAATCGAAAAATGTTCACGACTTATAGAACAGAGAGCTTTTTCAACTTTTTTGCATGTGCTTTACAAAATGTTTCAAATCCAAACATGTGAAATATTTGATGGATACCGATATAACACCTTGAATGCAATAACACTTGGATGGGACTTCACAGTTGAAAGAGTGTAAACACTGCTACCTGCTGAGTTTAGCCATATGGATGTGTATGCATTCACAGATTTGCTCTACTTGCAGCTGTTAATCAACAAGGTTTGTTTACCTCAAACTTATTGAAGTTATTTTTACTGAAAAGGAGAACATAGGCAGAAAATAAAATCTTGTTTAGGCAAAACCAAATTATTTAGTTTTCTCCAATATGATTTTGACCAATTTGAAAAAGAACTACCCATAATGACTCTCACATATTGATAATTAAGTTGATAATCTCCCTCAATTAAAAATGTTAGGTTCAGTTCATTGACAAGGAAGTTCATTATCAAATTTACTTTTTTGACAAAAGTGAAATTCAATATTTAGTTTATGTGTATAACTTGTTTAGATTCCATATGTCTGTCATTTTCATTCATTTTAAAAGAAAATCAACTTTGTTGATGGAAATGTTTCTTACTCTGACTACTAAAAGTGTTTCATGTTTGCTTTCATGGGCTGCTTATTTGTAGAAGATTTGTGATGAGTGAACATCCATGTTTGTTTAAATGGCAACTTTATTTGTGAAGCTTTAGCATCTAACTGGTACAACTGTCAACTGAATACTAATATTGAAAGACACTTTTTCTAGTGACATCAGCAAATATTGATAAACTGAGCACAAACAAAACTTCAACTATTTTTCATTGAACTGTCAAAGTGTACCCCAATATTCTGTATTGTATATTGTAAAGTGTATATGTTGTGTAAATGCAACATTATTTACATGTCTTCATAAGCTGATATCAAGGACAGGATATTGTACCATATTTGTATGTATTGCGATAATATTGCAATATGTTGATTGAACTTCATTTTCAACATTTGATACTTCTGCATGCAGTTTAACATTACACTTAGGATAATATGATTTGCAGAAACTACACATTACAGAACATTACTAAAAACAATAACATTTGCAATAAAAGTAAATTCCAAAACAGCAATTATCACTTGTAACACAGCCAAGAATGTCAATTCTTGCATGTAACACCTGCAATTTTACCTTAGAATAAAATATGCTTATGAGACATGCATATATTTTACTTAAAATTGTTTGGTGCCATAAATTGCTAAATGAAAAAACATATTGCAATAATTGTATTGCCTAATCTGTATCGGTATATATTGAAACTCTTGAGTTTGACAGATATGACGATGGTTTTGGAATGAATTCATACATAATATTGTACTGACAGTTGATCTCTGAATAACCCCAAATAACTTAAAATGAGGAAGTTCCACTAAGTAAGGTTTCTCAACAAAGGAGTGAATCAGAGCTGTTGTCTGCTCCACCCACAGGGTGACATTTAGAGTGTAGGATCTTGTTATAGAATCTGTAGGATCTTGTTATAGAATGTGTAGGATCTTGTTATAGAATGTGTAGGATCTTGTTATAGAATGTGTAGGATCTTGTTATAGAATGTGTAGGATCTTGTTATAGAATGTGTAGGATCTTGTTATAGAATGTGTAGGATCTTGTTATAGAATGTGTAGGATCTTGTTATAGAATGTGTAGGATCTTGTTATAGAATGTGTAGGATCTTGTTATAGAATGTGTAGGATCCTGTTATAGAATCCAGATGTTTATCTGATAAAACATCATTTGCATCTCCATTAGACATAAAAGATTATATCGGAACAAATTTTGTCAAAGGATTCATACATTTGGAGCCTTCTCTGTGTACAGTGAGTTCTATAACTGACATGATGCCATAACACTACAGACACTAGTTATTTAACATCTGGCATTAAAAGAGAAGGAGAGAGCATCTGCCCCTGCCTGAGCTGGCCCCATCCTCAATTAGGGGTATGTTGAAGCATCCACCCTCCCTCTGTCTGTAGTACAGCTGGTTGGAAACAGATGCAGCTCATCGCCTCTCCTCCCTCCCTCTCTCCCTCTCCCCCTCCCCCCCTCCCCCTCGCCCTGTGGACATGTGTACAGTCTGAATGCAAGCGTGTTTCAGTGGTAGCTGTTCCTTTGGTCGGACAAACGGACTACAAGTCATGCAAGTATATGGCAGTTGGAGTAGAGCCATTTAACTCCACTAGACACTAACTGCTATACTGTAAGTACATGCTATGGGTTTGTTTGTGTTTTGTTTGTAAAGATGTTGTTGTATCAACACACATGATCTAGACTTGTTTTGTTGCTGGTAAGTGTGTTAATAGTTTTAAGATGATATATGTCCATGTTGTTTTACATTGTATCTAATTTTGTGAAGTACCAATTTGTTGCATCTGTGTAGGCTATGTGGTATTTTAATTGACCCATTTCTAAACATGCATGTATGGCAAATGTCAAGGTTTGCTTCATGCAAATGATGAGAACGTTTTCAGCTTGCTAGAATAATGTGGTTTTGCTGTTAGGTATATTGACTTTGGAAAATTACCAAACTATGGTTTGTCGATACATGAGTATGAACTACCAAGCACTGGCGATGGCCTCCAATATCAGGCTCTGTTCTATTCCCAGCCTCATTTTATTAACTACTTACATACATTTGTTTTGAGAAGGTATCATATTTTGGGACATTCAGATGAAAACATTGGTTTGGCACTTATACACAGTCATATAAATAGTAACTTCACCTTGAGAGGTGTGTTATATCATTGAGTATAATGTTCAGCTGGTGACATTGTACGCATAATGGCATAACTTCAAACTTGAAAGCTGAATTTTAAAGGGATTATATCACGTAGATGCAATTTTTAGGGGGATGAGAATTTTTTCAATGTTATTTGTTTCTGTTTCTATGGTAACAATTTGGATTTTGTCTTTTAAAGGGTAGGGTTTGTTTCTGGAGCGTAACTCTAAAATTACTTGATCAATCTATACCAAATATGATATTCACTTCAACTCTCCATATTATGTAGTTGTGCCTTGAAAGTCACAAAAAAGCAATATATTGTTTTAAATATAGACAATTATAATATTTCAATGGAAATTTCAATGAAATTCTGCATTTATCAGTAAAATAAAATGTGTCTTTTCAGTGAGTGAAATAACATATCATTCTTCTCAGTTAAATAACACTTTCAATCATATGTGTCATCATCGTAACGATAGGATGAAAATTATGATGACCGTGATAAAGCAAGGCCATCTGGGATGTTCTATTCATAAAATTAATGTTATTTACTGACGATGTTAAATTTCTCAAGTCTGATAAATAGAACATTTGATATATTTCGTTCAAAAACCATTCCTGTGAACTATACACTTTAGTTTGAAGTAAGGATATACAGTCAGGCCTCGATAATCCGAATGCTTCCGTTTTTCATCAAAAACATTCGGATAGTGAAATGTTCGGACTACTGAGTACTGAGGACTACTATAGAGATTAGTTTGGTTACATCTTCCTACCGTTCGGAAACTGCGAGATTCGGATTATCGCGGGTAGACTGTATATAAACTTGAAAAACATCCAGGGTTAATCTTATCTCCATTTAAATAATATGCTGGGTACTCTGTGTTCAATGTTCAGCATTCTATGTTCAGTGTACTCTTCAGCGTTTTATGTTCAGGGTACTGTTCAGCGTTCCATGTCCAGTGTTCTATGATGAGGGTACTGTTCAGCGTTCTATGTTCAGGGTACTGTTCAACGTTCTATGTTCAGGGTACTGTTCAGTGTTCTATGATCAGTGTACTATGTTCAGTGTTCTATGATCAGGGTACTGTTCAGTGTTCTATGTTCAGTGTTCTATGTTCAGTGTTCCATGTTCAGTGTTCTGTGTTCAGGGTACTGTTCAGCATTCTATCATCAGGGTACTGTTCAACGTTCTATGTCCAGGGTACTCTTCAGTGTTCTATGATCAGGGTACTGTTCAGTGTTCTATGTTCAGTGTTCTATGTTCAGTGTTCTATGTTCAGTGTTCCATGTTCAGGGTACTGTGTTCAGTGTTCTATGTTCAGTGTACTGTTCAGCATTCTATCATCAGGGTACTGTTCAACGTTCTATGTTCAGTGTTCTATGTTCAGTGTTCTATGTTCAGGGTACTGTTCAGTGTTCTATGTTCAGTGTTCTGTGTTCAGGGTACTGTTCAGCATTCTATCATCAGGGTACTGTTCAACGTTCTATGTTCAGGGTACTGTTCAGTGTTCAATGTTCAGTGTTCTGTGTTCAGGGTACTGTTCAGCATTCTATCATCAGGGTACTGTTCAGTGTTCTATGTTCAGGGAACTGTTCAGTGTTCTATGTTCAGTGTTCTATGTTCAGTGTTCTATGTTCAGGGAACTGTTCAGTGTTCTATGATGAGGGTTCTGTTCAGTGTTCTATGTTCAGGGTACTGTTCAACGTTCTATGTTCAGTGTTCTATGTTCAGTGTTCTATGTTCAGGGAACTGTTCAGCATTCTATGTTCAGGGTACTGTTCAGTGTTCTATGTTCAGTTTTCTATGTTCAGTGTTCTATGTTCAGGGTACTGTTCAATGTTCTATGTTCAGGGTACTGTTCAATGTTCTATGTTCAGGGTACTGTTCAACGTTCTATGTTCAGGGTACTGTTCAATGTTCTATGATCAGTGTTCTATGTTCAGGGTACTATGTTCAGTGTTCTATGTTCAGTGTACTATGTTCAGTGTTCCATGTTCAGTGTTCCATGTTCAGTGTTCTATGTTCAGTGTTCTATGTTCAGGGAACTGTTCAGCATTCTATGTTCAGGGTACTGTTCAGTGTTCTATGATGAGGGTACTGTTCAGTGTTCTATGTTCAGGGTACTGTTCAACGTTCTATGTTCAGTGTTCTATGTTCAGTGTTCTATGTTCAGGGAACTGTTCAGCATTCTATGTTCAGGGTACTGTTCAGTGTTCTATGTTCAGTTTTCTATGTTCAGTGTTCTATGTTCAGGGTACTGTTCAATGTTCTATGTTCAGGGTACTGTTCAACGTTCTATGTTCAGGGTACTGTTCAATGTTCTATGATCAGTGTTCTATGTTCAGGGTACTGTTCAATGTTCTATGATCAGTGTTCTATGATCAGTGTACTATGTTCAGTGTTCTATGATCAGGGTACTGTTCAGTGTTCTATGTTCAGTGTTCCATGTTCAGTGTTCTGTGTTCAGGGTACTGTTCAGCATTCTATCATCAGGGTACTGTTCAACGTTCTATGTCCAGGGTACTCTTCAGTGTTCTATGTTCAGTGTACTGTGTTCAGGGTACTGTTCAGCATTCTATCATCAGGGTACTGTTCAACGTTCTATGTTCAGGGTACTGTTCAGTGTTTTATGTTCAGTGTACTGTGTTCAGGGTACTGTTCAGCATTCTATCATCAGGGTACTGTTCAACGTTCTATGTTCGGGGTACTGTTCAGTGTTCTATGTTCAGTGTACTGTGTTCAGGGTACTGTTCAGCATTCTATCATCAGGGTACTGTTCAACGTTCTATGTTCAGGGTACTGTTCAGTGTTCTATGTTCAGGGTACTGTGTTCAGTGTTCTATGTTCAGTGTACTATGTTCAGGGTACTGTTCAGCATTCTATCATCAGGGTACTGTTCAGTGTTCTATGTTCAGGGTACTGTGTTCAGTGTTCTATGTTCAGTGTTCTATGTTCAGGGTACTGTTCAGCATTCTATGTTCAGTGTTCTATGTTCAGGGTACTGTTCAACGTTCTATGTTCAGGGTACTGTTCAATGTTCTATGCTCAGGGTACTGTTCAATGTTCTATGTTCAGTGTTCTATGTTCAGTGTTCTATGTTCAGGGTACTGTTCAACGTTCTATGTTCAGTGTTCTATGTTCAGTGTTCTATGTTCAGGGTACTGTTCAACATTCTATGTTCAGTGTTCTATGTTCAATGTTCTATGTTCAGGGTACTGTTCAATGTTCTATGTTCAGGGTACTGTTCAATGTTCTATGTTCAGGGTACTGTTCAGTGTTCTATGTTCAGTGTTCTATGTTCAGTGTTCTATGTTCGGGTACTGTTCAACGTTCTATGTTCAGTGTTCTATGTTCAGTGTTCTATGTTCAGTGTTCTATGTTCAGTGTTCTATGTTCAGTGTTCTATGTTCAGTGTTCTATGTTCAGTGTTCTATGTTCAGGGTACTGTCCAGCATTCCATGATCAGCAATCTATGTTCAGTTTCTTTTTCTGTTATGTGTTTCAAGATCTTCACTGTTCTATGTTGAGTGTTTCTATGGTTTATGTTCTGCATATATGTTCTGCGTTCTATGTTCTATGTTCAGTGTTCTGTTTTCTATGTTCTATGTTCTATGTTCTATGCTCTGTTCTATGTTCTGTGGTCTATATATAAGTACAGTATACTATCTGGAGGATGAGGAGATAGTAGAAGTAACATACAGCTGATATTACAGTCTCGTATCTGTAAGTGTCATGACCAAGAAGATTTGCCATGTATAGAATACTCTCAGGTTCCCTGCACGTCAGCTAGCTTTAGCAAAATGTTCTAAGTGTATAAATTGTGTGTAAATTACTTAGAGGAAAACCATTCTGAGAGACCCATTCCCAGGAACCATAACTTGTTAACAGAGGCAATAATCCAAGATGATCGACTTGCTAAATATAGAATATCCCAGAAAAAAATGTCATATAGTCTTTTAGAGAACAAATGATATATTGGATGATATTGCACCCACACTGTACTTGCTTAGATTTGTTTTATCAATAAAGTTTTATTTCTTCTGTAAAATTATGAAAATTATTTTTCAAACGTGTTATTTCAGGCAACAGTTTGCTACAAAGCATTGTTGATACTTTCCTCAGTATGCACTATATTTCTCGTCATGGGATGAATGAAGTGATGATATTTTCCGAAGCTATGATATCTCCAAGCGACTCAATATCACAGCGGTATGCCATGACTTCCATGGCTGAACTTTACTTTGATGTCCAGACTGGAATTTTTATTGGACATTTGCAGAAATTGCTAAAGTGCCTTCCCAAGAGGAGGAAGTAGGTGCTGGTTGCTGGTGGTGTGTGGCGGCGCCGCTATCTCTCATCTTATAAACAGCTTACCCACAGCATGGTGTCCATCTGTCTTCAATTATATGTAATATAGTACAGTCATACGCTAATTATGATAAGATTAATGCTATGAATAGCATATAATTTGGCTTGATTAATTAACTAATTTAACAGAACGTCACACATTTGAAGATAAAATTATTAACTACCAATTTGCTGGTCCAGACATTGTAAAGAATAGCTTCAGTAAATTTTCAGCATCAGAGTTGATTCAAGATTTTAAAACACATTTTGTTTGTTGCATATCCAAATAATTGTTTTATCAAAGTTCTTTTCATTTTATGTCATAAATTGTTAATTTATTTTCAAACATATTTTTTGCAGTACAGGAGTACATTAAGAAATATAAATTTTAGGGATTTATAACTTCTTTATAGTAGTTATATGCAAAGAAGTTGTCAATTCATAAAAACTTGTATTTCTCCATCTTACCAACTTCTAAATGCTTCTCAAAGAGGGAATACATTAATCACTTTAAGTCACTTAAATTAGCATTACCATTCTGATGGATAGAAATCTGACTTTGCAAATGCTAGTTGAGATGATATTGGATCTGAATGATCATAATAGCTAATAAGAATTAATAATAATATCATGATCTACCATCCATTTGCATAGAACTTGTCATTTTCTTTACCAACAGCTATATTTGTAGATTTTTTTATATTTCAAAAACTGGCTTGCAATTGGATAATTCTCATAAACCTTTCACAATGTCATAATTTTAGAATTAAGAGATAAAAAACACTTATTCCAGGGAAAAAGTTGTGTGTCTGAGAAACAACTCCGTAGACTAATTTGTTCAAGTTTTATACAACCGCTCATAATGCACATCCATTGTTCATTTTATTCAATTTAGTTGTTGAAAATTACCAATTTCAAGAAAATTGAGACTCCGTGTCTAATACGGGATAAAAGTTCAAAGCGAGCGGAAGATGGGAATCAAAGAGCTGATTGAAAATCTGCCAGTGTATATTTGTCTGATTATGTTTAAGAAAATGACATGTGCTACGGTCTTCTAATTATATCAATATCAATTGGACAGTTAGGCTTGTAATTCTATTTCACTTGAGTGTAGTATTAATGAATATTGATGTTGTCAGACACTACAAATGCATGGTTATTCACAGCCGTTAGACTATGAGTTGATTATGTGATATATCTGTCTGTGTTTATTTCTCACATGCTGAGGGACACGAGGTACGAGGCACCTGTTTGCAATAATGGTCAGTCCATGCCTTATGGTGATTAACGCCTGTGTTTTCTAATATATAGAAGATACTAAACAACCTTGCTTTTAATATCACTTTTGATTAATCAGTTAATAAATTTGTATTAAAGGAGCAAAACCGAGTTTGATACCATATCATTCACAAATTTAATAAAAGTGGTTTTAAATGGAAGGCAATTGACAATTGTGTTTTTTCAACCGTATTGAACAAATGAAAAAGCTGACATTGATAAAAAAATTAGATTCCATTTAATCAGAAACTATTGTCACGGCCATATTAACTTTGTGGCGTCACAGTTGCAAACTATTGTAATATCATATGTGCATTGGTGCACAGGGGCTTGTATTGTCGAAACTAGCAATTAAAACGAATATGAAGTCGACGATCCAGCCCCATATACTATAAAAAAGTAAAGGGATGTAACGGGGTCAACACCCCATGTCCGTTTGAAATTATATTTCAGAATGTTGTCATCATATTATCATTCAATGTTATATATCACGGCAAAGCCAATACATTTGTCTTTAAAACAAGCCATCAAACGTAAAAATCGAACGGATAATAACAAGGATATGATTTTTCAAAGCCAAAAATATAAGCACATTGCTCATGTAAGCCATTTGCCTGGCCCACCAAAATGATAAAATATTCGCTTGAAAAAATTATTATAAAATACTTTATAATATCCTGTCAGCTAATAGTGACCCAGTTACAAAGCCCAGTATTTGTTGCATCAGATCGCGCAAGAATTATAACACGGGGTGCACTGTAATTGACGTACCAGAGATTTTAGATGATCTCAAGTGTGTTTCGAAACATCGTTTGATAGTGAGACGTCCATATTGAATGACCTTGGCATTGGTCTATTTTTGGTAACGAAATGATGTCATAGGGCTATTTGAGGCCCTATGACATCATTTCGTTTCCAAAAATAGACCAATGTCAAGGTCATTCAATATGGATGACTACTAGACAAACGATGTTTCGAAACACACTTGATATAATGTAAAATCCCTGGTACGTCAAATACAATGTCCCTCATGTTATAATTCTTGCGCGATCTGATGCAACAAATACTGGGCTTTGTAACTGGGTCACTATTAGCTGACAGGATATTATAAAGTATTTTATAATAATTTTTTCAAGCGAATATTTTATCATTTTGGTGGGCCAGGCAAATGGCTTACATGAGCAATGTGCTAATATTTTTGGCTTTGAAAAATCATATCCTTGTTATTATCCGTTCGATTTTTACGTTTGATGGCTTGTTTTAAAGACAAATGTATTGGCTTTGCCGTGATATATAACATTGAATGATAATATGATGACAACATTCTGAAATATAATTTCAAACGGACATGGGGTGTTGACCCCGTTACATCCCTTTACTTTTTTATAGTATATGGGGCTGGATCGTCGACTTCATATTCGTTTTAATTGCTAGTTTCGACAATACAAGCCCCTGTGCATTGGTGCAAGCTAATATTGCTGTATAAGTATTACACTGAAGTATCCTCCACGGACGAGGAACAAGAGATAAATATTCCATGTGTGTTATTAATTCAATATAGCAATCCTTGACACGTTATGAGTAATTCTTTCAAATATCTCTATATTAATTGAGACCAATGTCTAACGTAGGATTGTCTTTGTTGAAACCTGTACTCCTATCAAGGGACATTTAGTAAATCCTTAGTTACGGTGTAAGTTAATTGTAGATAGGCTTGAGAACAATTTATTGGTTTTGAAATTTTCTTTATCCTTATTTTCCAAAACCATTGTTTCAAGCACAGGTTTTTTATGTCTACATATGTAAACATTTTGGTGTTATAATTTTAAATGAATATGAAAAATTATATTTATCTTATCTTCAGAAAATCTCAGAGAAACAATGGCGAAAGTCGATGTGTCCTTATACAAGGAATAAAAAACTTAAACGCCTCCTTCTGGGAATGGAGAGCGTGTTTGTCATGAAAATAACAGAGACAATGTCAACAGGAAACGAGTCGTCCATAACGTCAAATTCCACAGATTCTCCAATTTTGGTTCTCAAAGTTTCTTTTCAATGAAGGGTTGCTAGGGGCAACCAAGCCATTAGTATGGGAAGTTTGAGCCATATGTTGAATGTTTGTTGTAAAGCTGGAGGTAACATTTTGTGAAAACATAGATGCTGACATTCAACGACAAGTTCTGTTAGAGCACTGGTATAACTGTGCTGTGAGATGAAGTAGTCTACCTACACTATCATTACTAGAAAATAATCTACAAGCAAAGCAACCCACAGACAAATATTTTATATAGAATGTGGTTTTAGCTCGTTAGGCCAGATGGGTTTACAGCATGGCCTGTCATCCATGGCCAGCGTCTGTTTGTTTGAGGTGTGTCGATCTCTCTTCCATTATACTTTTACGTATTTGACTTCTCCTCCAGATTTTCTCCATTCCTAAAGCTGAAATTTTGTGGGGAGGTACCTTGCACCAAGTGGATCAAAGTTTGTACAATTGGTTCTGACCCACCTCAACAGACATTATCTTTGTTGGATGGAGACTAAGATTTGTAAAATTCATTACCCTACTCCCACAATTAAATTCATGGCAGGGGTTGCAAAATAATGTGGTTGAGGCTATGATAAAATGATATGGTAATAATATAGGTATTGTCATGACTTTTCAAATGTATACCCACTTATATTACTGTAGCACCAAAATTGAGCAAAATATAGCTTATATATAGTCTTTGAGAAAATTTATTTCTGTTTCAATGGGCCAAGCTGACCTTACTGTGAGCTTGTGGATACAAGTGGGTATTGTGTTATAGAGGGTAATTAAGCTTATAAGGCCCTTTCCAGGTAAATTTTTCATTTTGCCTTGTCATATGTTGTCATGTCTGAACTCTGGTCACAATTTATTGAGTTTGATGTTTGATTGTCTTTTGTGGTGTATTCATAAATATAAGATACCCAAGGCAATAAAACACAGGCAGTCAATGGGACCGACAGCATGCTTTATGAGACAATAAAACATGCTTGTGATTTTAGATGTCAGTTAGAGCGTCGCTTAGCAAATGATGTAATATTTTACATCACTTTGATGTTCAATTCTAGCGAATGTGTTCTTCGACGGGAGACATTTAAAATATAGTTTTTTACAAACAACATGATATCTCCACGTTTTTTATATAAAAGCGAGTAACTGTTTAAGGGCATCTCATATAAGAAATAGAAGACTCGTTGTAGTGCTTTATCATAGAATAAAACAGCTGCGCCCTTCATGTTTTATGCTCCCTGCTATGTTTTATTCTACAATCTAAGATGCCTAGCGGTTAGAACAATCAACAAATTTATCAGACAATAAAGGTATAGTTTTTTGATGACGTAACAATCGACGCTGTTCCACGCCGCTCCCTTGTGATCAAGTGTGCCCATGGTAACGTAGATTGAATCGCCTCCTCCGTCTGAACTCTTACATACATCGCAACCAATAAAGTGTGTACTCCTTTTCATGGTTTGCAACTTCTGCAGTCGGTCAAAATTAGCGGTGGGACAATAAACATCAATTTTTATGACAGCAGCAAACACCTGAATTAGACAAATTATGTTCCGCCATCACGATTAGACTTCTTTTTGGAATGTTAGTCACATGATCTTAGTCTATCTTAGGGGGCGGGTTTTACACATGGAATAGCCATCCGTTGGCTCTGTTCATGGATTATTAATATAAAGAATGTAAACAATATTTTTATTTCCAAATTATGTGAAGCAGAATGTTACCTGTATCTGAACATTTGGCATCTTAGAAAAGAAATAAAGTTCGCTGTACCCCAATGTGTTTTGTAATAAAGTATAGTTTTGCCCTGAACTATTATTACGTCAAAGCACTTGGACTAACGTCCTCGTACTTTAACTATAATAGTTCAGGGAAACCTTTACTTTATTACAAAACACATTGGGGTACAGCAAACTTTATATCTTAAATAAAGCACACCAAGTCGTCTTCTATTTCTTAAGTAATTGCCCTTTTATTGTGTCTGTGGAGAAGGCGAACAGTTGAGGGCGACATCTTTAGGTTTTGGACTGTTCTGCTTTTGCGGTGTTCCGCAAACACTAATCTAGTTGTTTATGAAGTCATTTTTTTGCATCCCTGGCAAACACACTACAGCACTGACGGGAGTATAAGTTGTAATAAAGATCCACTTTACACTAACCGACTCCTCCCTGAAAGTTCTTACCAGGAAACTCTTCCATCATGACTTTCCTCTCCTACTTGTTCCCCCTCAGTAGCCCACACCTGTGAGAACATACATCTCACCTGTTGAGGGGAGGCTTATTTCAGGGTGTTTTTTGTGGAAACAAAATTCACAGGAAATTCTGCTTAAACATATATGTTATTATTTCATGATTATAAAACAATCCATTTGGAGAAAATTAGTGAGGGCCATAATGTTAGTTACCTTAGATTTGTAAGTTTTAAGAAATATAGATTCATTCAACAATGAGAAGAGAGTAATTGTTTTGGTGTTACTAGGTTGGAAGGCTTTACTCTGGCATTAAAAGAAATTGTTGATAAGTCTAATTTAAAATTATTTGTTACTTTGGGGATATTCTATCAATAAATATATTTTATTATTAAAAAGTTAGTAAAAATACAATGTGTTTTCATTTCACGTAATGCAAAAAATCCAAGATGGCGACAGAACTCTTCCTTTCAGGACAATAGGTGCTCTTCACTGGTGTCTATAATGATAAACTATTAGAAAGAAGTAGCTATAGACAATTGATTTCTAGAAAGTTTACTGTTAGCATGATTGTATTTAAAAAAATATGTTCAAAGGTCATATTCTTTTGATAAAAAGCAAAATTCACACCTGACCAACTAATGGAAATTGTCCCATGTGCAGCCATTCACATTGATCAGGTTGTGATGATCTATATACTTTAATGTGATGTCTATTGTTTCATGCTGGTTATTGTTATGGCATGAACATATTGTTCACTACGCATATCTTTGACGCCCTCACCAAACATGATTATACAAACACAGAAATGCCTACGACGTTGTTTGATAAAAATGATTTATATTTTCAATAAGCTTAACATTTACATTATTTTTTTCAAATCATAAGCCTTTCCTTGCCACTAGAAGTACCAAGTGTAGGCGTGACCATAATGGCTGGAGTGATGATTAGCCGCACATGGAACCCATTGTTGAAATTAGGACTTCTCACTACTGCTCAAACTTCCCATGTGTTTCAGTTGTAGAAATAAATCAAGACCACATTTTCCCAAATTATTTTCTTCATTTTTACAGATTTCCATTTTCTTTGAAATGGATCTTTTATGAAGACAGACAATAGCATGATATGTGTTGTTTAAAGATAGTAAAGGGATGGATTTGAACATGAATATTGAATGACAAGATAAGGTGTTTTGCTCTGTATCCACAAAGTCCAATTCTTGTAGTCCATAGTTCTCTGTAAAAAATATTGAAAAGGAGGCTCTCTTTTCAGAAAATCCCATTTTCTTATAGGCTGCTATTCAATATTTCATACAATAGTGATATTTTACAAATAAATGCATTTTTCAGTCTGAGTGTAAGACTAAAATTCTTACTTCAAGTGTCTATATCAACACAGAGGCTACTGAGGGGTGAGGGCTAGGGTCCGTGGGCTAGGATCCCAGGGCTAGTTAGAAGTGCCTTTCATCAAGAGAATCAATGTCGATCTGTGGTCTGTATGACTCAGGACTCAACCCTACAACAATTGAGTCTTAATTTGATAGTCAGGTCACAAATTAAACTTGGTTTGACCTTCTTGGTGTTTGAATAGTGAATTTGTAAACTGTAATTTGTTTTAGGGATACTGTATTCCCTTTAATAGGGCGGGACCTCAAATAGGAGTCGGGCCAGCAGTCTGGGGGGTAAAGTTGAATAAGAGCTGGGCCTCTAATAGGGGCCTGGTTTATATCGCATCAATTATTACTCCCTACTAGATATATTTCTGTTTAAATGGTCCCCAGCACTAAGAGGGTTAAACTACCACGTTGAATTCAGTTTACGTCAAATGGCGAGAAGTTTGTGTTATTCTCAGAAATTGTAGTCCGTTATCAGAGGTAATCACGTGTTGTGTTCAAACCTTAAAAATTAAATAACAGCCGGGCCTCCAGTAAGCGCTGGGGGGTAGGAGCCCTTAAATGTTGATCAGGGCCCAAGCCCCTATTGGAGGAAATACAGTAATAATCTTTATGTATTTTTCTTTATGCCTGATCTTCATCATCCTCGGTTACCCAGGGTTTTATATATGCTCCATTTCTCTCCACTATATCATCCCTGGGAAACTCTGTCAGCGAAATCTGTACTAAAATTACCTGCTCTTGGCCGGCGTGACGAAGTCAGTAACCAAAGAAAATACTCAATATGATAAGACAGAAATGGTCAAGGGAGATAACCGGTGACGGATGGCTAACAAAATGACCTTGCGTGCTTTGCAACGAAGTGATATGAATTGTCATTGGCTCGCAGGTCCAAGCTGCGTAGTGTTTTGATTGGCTCACGCCAGCCAAGGGTGGGTAATTTGAGTACAGATTTCTCTGATGAAATTTCCCATGGGTGATATAGGAGAGTAACGTAGCATATATAAAACCCTGGGTAACCGAGGATGGATCTTCATTGGCTACAAACTTTTAAAATAATTATGATATCAAAATAGTTTATTCAATTCATTTTTGAATCTTTAGATAAAACTTCTAAAGATAAAACTTCAATCTCTTTGAATAGATTTAATGGCACATTAAATATATATTAATAATGTACAATTGATAAAATGATACAATTAATTCAGGCATCATAATTTTTTTAATTTCATTGGGAAGAAAGTTAATTTTTTATCAAAAAGAAAAATGTTAATTATTTATCAAACCCTAATGCATGATTAATAACATGTTTCTGTCAAATCATTCCTTCTAAAGAATTTCTCATTTCACCAATCAATTATTCATGTCTAAAACTCAGGACAAGACTGAAGTTTGCAAGGCATATTGCCAAGACAGCTACACATAACTGGAGCTAATAATTTGATATTTTGTTAGTTTCTGAACTGAGATTAGAAGACATCACAAAGCATCAATTTTAGCACTATTTTCAGAGTAGCAATATATCTCTTTGTTCCGACCGGCCAGCAACTTGTGTGAGAAAATCAATACTGCCCAATAAACTCTCTCCCAGTGTTGGATCTAGCTACATGGCCTTTGTTGCACAGTGTAAGATTGCATCCATTTTCTGCCACAAAAACTCCAAATTTCAAAACAGACCAAAGCAGTTCAAATTGAGAATTTATGATGCAGTTGTTTCCATGGTAACTTTCATAATTTTTCAAGTTTCCATGTCGCAGAGAGACAGTTTAGCATAAAACTGCTGATGCCTTTGTTTGGCAGCGGATAGAAGCTTGGCGACATATTGAACCTTTTAAACACGGCCATTGTCTATAAGAATGCATTCTCATCATGCTATGCAGCACATTCTCACATCTTTGTAATGTTGATGTAATTGTCCACAACGAGCTTGCATTATGTGACATCCATTCACACTGATCTTTCAGAGGTTACTGAATCATTGAAGCGGAACCATAATCATTGTGGCAGTGGAGGGAGGGGAAGACGCGGATGATTTGGTCGGAGCAGGCTGGGAACTGTTTGCTTCTCTGCTTCACCTGTGTGGTGTGCTCTCAAACATGCCTATAATTTATTGAGCGCTTTCTCTTCTTTGGAAGCTAAGCTGCAGAGTAAGGCTGACTGTGGTTGGTGGAACTGTATGTGTCGTCTTATTGGTTTGCCAGGAATCGGTTAAAGCATGCTCCAAACGTCCCCATTAGCAGCCCTGAGATACCCTGGCAGCAGCTCCGCGTCCAAAGGTTGGTCATACTGTTGACATTTTTTTATATCTGTTTGTGACTCTCGTACTAAGAAGTGGTTGTAAGGTGTACTGATGTAAATATTTCTTTACTCTTTGAATAATTATTTTGTTGTTGAAGGTGAGATCTTCTAGTTAACATCTAACTGCTGTATGACTGTGAGTGGATTGAACCTCATGATGTTGTTTACATGTACGACTTAATTAGTGGTATCGGTATCTGTAAGGACATTCTAATTATTAAATATTTTATATTTGGTAAATATTCGCTTACTGATTACTTTCAAATGAAATATTAAAAAACGGAATTGTTAAATGAGTTCTTCCACAGTTAATAGTCCTGATGTCAAGGTTGGTATCCCTCGATTACAAGTTATTCTTTGTTACGTTCTATATATAGACTGACTAATTGACGTGTGTCTTGCTTGAGAGAGATGGACCATCAATCAAACAAGCATCGTCCTCATACAAGTAACATGTTGACAAAGTGTTGCTCTCTCATTGATGCCTAAATATGTGACCCAGCCACTGTGCTGATATGGAAGCAGAGCAGCACGAACATTGTTAGCCTTCTGTCATTAAGTAGCAATTGATAGGGGTGGTGCTGGTAACAATTGATAGGGGTGGTGCTGGTAACAATTGATAGGGGTGGTGCTGGTAACAATTGATAGGGGTGGTGCTGGTAACAATTGATAGGGGTGGTGCTGGTAACAATTGATAGGGGTGGTGCTGGTAACAATTGATAGGGGTGGTGCTGGTAACAATTGATAGGGGTGGTGCTGGTAACAATTGATAGGGGTGGTGCTGGTAGCAATTGATAGGGGTGGTGCTGCTAGCAATTGATAGGGGTGGTGCTGGTAGCAATTGATAGGGGTGGTGCTGGTAACAATTGATAGGGGTGGTGCTGGTAACAATTGATAGGGGTGGTGCTGGTAACAATTGATAGGGGTGGTGCTGGTAACAATTGATAGGGGTGGTGCTGGTAACAATTGATAGGGGTGGTGCTGGTAACAATTGATAGGGGTGGTGCTGGTAACAATTGATAGGGGTGGTGCTGGTAACAATTGATAGGGGTGGTGCTGGTAACAATTGATAGGGGTGGTGCTGGTAACAATTGATAGGGGTGGTGCTGGTAACAATTGATAGGGGTGGTGCTGGTAACAATTGATAGGGGTGGTGCTGGTAACAATTGATAGGGGTGGTGCTGGTAACAATTGATAGGGGTGGTGCTGGTAACAATTGATAGGGGTGGTGCTGGTAACAATTGATAGGGGTGGTGCTGGTAACAATTGATAGGGGTGGTGCTGGTAACAATTGATAGGGGTGGTGCTGGTAACAATTGATAGGGGTGGTGCTGGTAACAATTGATAGGGGTGGTGCTGGTAACAATTGATAGGGGTGGTGCTGGTAACAATTGATAGGGGTGGTGCTGGTAACAATTGATAGGGGTGGTGCTGGTAACAATTGATAGGGGTGGTGCTGGTAACAATTGATAGGGGTGGTGCTGGTAACAATTGATAGGGGTGGTGCTGGTAACAATTGATAGGGGTGGTGCTGGTAACAATTGATAGGGGTGGTGCTGGTAACAATTGATAGGGGTGGTGCTGGTAACAATTGATAGGGGTGGTGCTGGTAACAATTGATAGGGGTGGTGCTGGTAACAATTGATAGGGGTGGTGCTGGTAATAATTGATAGGGGTGGTGCTGGTAACAATTGATAGGGGTGGTGCTGGTAACAATTCCATACTTTGACAGTGTTACCCAGAATTCATAGAGGATCAATTGATTATCTTTTTATAACCATTTTAGGCACAAATTAAACTCGAAGAACTGTAATTAATTACTCTACTGTGATTAAATAATGTGGTCTATAATAGTTAAAAATGTTGCTCTTTCCAAAATACAATATCATACACAAATTTTGGATAATATTTTTAAAGGTTTTATCAATGTATTTCCAGCACAATGACAAGTGGGTCAGAATACTTTGATGGATAAAATATTAATATTGACATTTCATGTTCATGTAACAATGCAGTATTTGTCAAGCAGTAGAGCGTACATACGCGCATATCCATGTTAACTTAGACGAATGTCTCAGTGAACTTACTGATACAACATACCGGTATGCCCTTAACACGTTATAAAATATTGACACATGTACATTTTAAAATGTGAAGCTATTTCATGTCTACAATATTACCATTAGCGAATTCAATATTTGAGGACAACTGTTGACAATGACTACCAGCGGCGGATCCAAGAATTTTAAAAGGGGGGGTCCACCAAAAAAATGTTCCCCATTTTTTTACCCGGATCCGCCACTGACTACCACACAGTAAGGTTCCAGTACATGCACAGTGTAAGGAATTCCTAGATATAAGCCTCATCTCGAGGGGATCTTTATGGCTATCTCTCATTTGTAATAAAGGATGAAGTTTTTTTAGGCTAAATAAAAAAGAGAAATGTTTCTCAGTCATCGGCGCATTATCTTATTTGTGCGTGTAACAGTTTTGAATTTGCCCCATCATGTTTGCTTACCCCCCAAATCCAATTGTCCGCCAAATGAATTGGTTCTTAAGAACGGTTAGGGTTCCCTTTTGAATACTTCTAGAACTTCTAGGATATATTTACCCTCTCATCATCATCATCTGTTCCAAAATAAAATAAAAAGGAAGTCTTATCGCCCTCGTCACTATTGTCAAAAATGTGTTCATCGCAGCTTTTTGAAGGGGGGGGGGGGTTCTATCTGAACATTCACACTTGTTTTGGATAACTAATAAAGAAGTTGACTATCCATACATCACACTTTTGCTTCATCTTTACAACTTCTAAAATGTCTCTTAAAATAAGTTATTTACCAAAGGAAATATGTCAGTGCTTTGAACTATGTGCATTGAAAAATCTACTGTATGGTTTAAACATATTTATTTTGATGAAGAATTGGATTGGTAAACAAGCTATAAGCTTAAATGACTACTGCTCCAAATGCACTATGGTCATGAACTGTACCATTTCCTACTTAATGAGAAACTCTCATTGTGATGTTCACCTGTCTGCGTTGTGTTACAGGTGTCTTGGATACATCTACCTGTAACGATCGTCCTGGCGCCGGGATGAATCACGAGGTAAGACTTTCACTCCAATAGGTGTGGCTCTTATACTTCCTATACCTCTCATCAAATTTTAGGTATTTTGTAAACATCCCAATATATTGGATACAAGAAATATGGATAATTCAACACGGTTATGGATTAATAGAATAAAGGTGCTGTAGCACTTTTTTTGCATATTACATTTTCTCAAATTTTGCCATTTATTGTTAAAATTTATACAATATATTGATTTAGTTAATGAGTAAAACACTGGTAAGTCGTATCCACAAAAAAGGTTATCTGTATTCGAAAAAAATGGTGCAATGTATAAATCGACAGTGTGTGGAACTCGTCAGTGTGAGAGGTAGATTTGTAGGTTTCATGCGAATATGAAAGTTCAGTCAACAAGATGGTTGATCATTCCATCATTGTACCATAGTTAAAACTCTGCTCTGATTATATAATAATGTGAACACATTAAAATGGCCGCCCGATGGGAAATGGACTCCCATGGCTAAACAGAACCATCTACAATCATTTTAGAACTCTTTTATCGATTCAGGAGTATTATTTAGAAACTTAGAAATTATAATACATTCTAAAAATATAATACACTCTGTGAATCAGCTAATGCCATCTATTGTCAATAGCATAACTCCAACTTGATCAGTGATTAAATCTGTTCTACACTTGAGCAAATGATTGCACCTAATTCTTTAATATAATAAACTAAACATTGATAATAATGGAATAAATTGAATGAACCCCACAAAAGACACTTTCGCTTGTGTAATTTTACATCTAATGATAGTTAAAAGATGAAATGCCACGTTATGCTTTATAAGTGAAAACATATTTTAAAAGATTTGATCAGTATCAAATTGTTAAATTTTTAAAATAAGCCATTGTGATTTGTTACATGTTCACGCACATAAGTATGCAGTGTTTTGTATTATTAAAATATAACATATAATATCAGTTAAAATGCTAGATGCAATACCGTAATACTTTGCAAGAAACAGTATTTTTTCCCTATCAACAGGTTAGCAATGACCCAGTGCCAATTGAGTTTAACCAAAAACCACTGTGACACTGTCCTCAGCATTGTGCCTTTATGACACTTTTGACAGCATTGTGCCATTATGACAATTTTGTCAGCATTGTGCTTTTATGAGACTTTTGTCAGCATTGTGCCTTTATGACACTTTTGTCAGCATTGTGCCTTTATGACATTTTTGTCAGCATTGTGCTCTCATGACACTTTCATCAGCATTGTGCCTTTATGACTCTTTTGTCAGCATTGTGCTTTTATGACACTTTTGGCAGCATTGTGCTTTTATGACACTTTTGTCAATATCGTGCCCTTATGACACTTTTGTCAGCATTGTGCCATTATGAGACTTTTGTCAGCATTGTGCCATTATGACACTTTTGTCAGCATTGTGCCATTATGACACTTTTGTCAACATCGTGCCCTTATGACACTTTTGTCAGCATTGTGCCATTATGACACTTTTGTCAGCATTGTGCCATTATGAGACTTTTGTCAGCATTGTGCCATTATGACACTTTTGTCAGCATTGTGCCATTATGACACTTTTGTCAACATCGTGCCCTTATGACACTTTTGTCAGCATTGTGCCTTTATGACACTTTCATCAGCATTGTGCCATTATGACACTTTTGTCAGCATTGTGCTTTTATGAGACTTTTGTCAGCATTGTACCTTCATGACTCTTTTGTCAGCATTGTGCCTTTATGGTAACCAATATTGTTCTTACAAAGGTCCTGGTAACCAATATTGTTCTAACAAAGGTCCTGGTAACCAATATTGTTTTAACAAGGGTCTTGGTAACCAGATTGTTCTAAAATGTGAACTGGCAACCAGTTTGTATTAATAAGAAGTTCTGGTAACGAATATTGTTCTAACAAAGGTCCTGGTAACCAATATTGTTTTAACAAGGGTCCTGGTAACCAGATTGTTCTAAAATGTAAACTGGCAACCAGTTTGTATTAATAAGAAGTTCTGGTAACCAATATTGTTCTAACAAAGGTCCTGGTAACCAATATTGTTCTAACAAAGGTCCTGGTAACCAATATTGTTCTAACAAAGGTCCTGGTAACCAATATTGTTTGAACAAGGGTCCTGGTAACCAGATTGTTCTAAAATGTAAACTAGCAACCAGTTTGTATTAATAAGACGTTCTGGTAACCAATATTGTTCTAACAAAGGTCCTGGTAACCAATATTGTTTTAACAAGGGTCTTGGTAACCAGATTGTTCTAAAATGTGAACTGGCAACCAGTTTGTATTAATAAGAAGTTCTGGTAACCAATATTGTTCTAACAAAGGTCCTGGTAACCAATATTGTTTTAACAAAGGTTCTGGTAACCAATATTGTTTTAACAAAGGTTCTGGTAACCAATATTGTTCTAACAAAGGTCCTGGTAATCAGATTGTTCTAAAATGTGAGCTGGTAACCAGATTGTTCTAACAAGGATGCAAATTGTTCTAAAAACTTGCAACGCCTTCAGCATATTCCAGCAAATGAAAGCTTGCAAGTTTTGATCAACACAGATTTATCTGCATCATATGCAACACCTTCAACTGTAAGACCTTGTTATGGTTACTTTAACTGGCCACATGGCTTTTGTTGACATAGAACTGTGAGCAAATATGCAGGATGTTGATTATGTTTATTAGAGTCAGTGTGTGAGTCACTACTACTGAGATCTTGACGAGAAAACACCCGCGTTTAACTTGCCTCTGTGAGAGTGGAGAGAGCAGTACTCCCGGACGATATTGATTATGTGGAACTCCGTCCCTCGGTCGGTCGGTCGGTCCGCGCTGGAGGCTTCAAGAGAAGGGAAAGTTCCCCTCACTCCTGGCTCCCTTCAACGTTCAATGTGTCTTCGAGGTTGTTGACCGACCTATTAGCTTGTGCATTCCTTTTAAAGCAATTCCTTCCATCATAAAGCAGGATTGTAATTTAATTATATTTCTAATTTAAAAACTGCAAAGCCATTGGCTCAACAAGTTTGGAATATGATCTATTGTTGTTTTCAGATAAAGACTGAGTCAGCAAAATTGCTGATGTCTTTTTAGAAAGGAAAACATTGAAATTCATTTCACTTTAGCAGAAAGATTAGATTGAATTGAAACTTAAATTTAATCCGTTTGACAATGGAATATTCCCTAGTCTCTGTCACGTCTTAAATTGATAAGTTGGTGTTACCAGTGTATAAGACCCCTAGCTTGCATTGCTCGAGTTCCCTAGCAGCCACTTAGTTTTTTTTATCAACATATCATGTTTATATATTTATATAGATACTATAACTTAACATATTAGTTTTTTAATCACCATAGCATGTAAAAAGCAATATGAAATTTCCCCTCACCTTTGTCATGTGTGTCAAGGTCACTCACTCAGGGGAAATCTCTCAGCTGATAATAATCATGGTGTATGATATTGAAGCATAAGACTCAAAATGGAAGGATACCAATTCTTGAATAGATCTTAATCATTAAAAAAGGCCTTTGAGACTATTAAAAGAATTGGAGAATATTCTAAGAAGTATGCATTGCTATTTCTAAGATATAGACTACATTTTCATCTGTCGACCCATCCAACCATACTTCCCTCATCCATGAAGGTTCAACTGTATCCCTATATTGATTGCTATTTCTAAGATATAGACTACATTTTCATCTGTCGACCCATCCAACCATACTTCCCTCATCCATGAAGGTTCAACTGTATCCCTATATTGATTGCTATATATATGGTATAGATTACACTTTAATCCATCCATCTGTCACTCATCCATGAAGGTTTAACTGTATGTTATATGAATTGCTACATCTATGGTATAGATTACACTTTAATCCATCCATCTGTCACTCATCCATGAAGGTTTAACTGTATGTTATATGAATTGCTACATCTATGGTATAGATTACACTTTAATCCATCCATCTGTCACTCATCCATGAAGGTTTAACTGTATGTTATATGAATTGCTACATCTATGGTATAGATTACACTTTAATCCATCCATCTGTCACTCATCCATGAAGGTTTAACTGTATGTTATATGAATTGCTACATCTATGGTATAGATTACACTTTAATCCATCCATCTGTCACTCATCCATGAAGGTTTAACTGTATGTTATATATATATTGGTACATCTATGGTATAGATTACACTTTAATCCATCCATCCATCCATCCATCCATCCATCCATCTATCACTCATCCATGAAGGTTTCACTGTATGTTATATATATATTGGTACATCTATGGTATAGATTACACTTTAATCCATCCATCCATCCATCCATCCATCCATCCATCCATCCATCCATCACTCATCCATGAAGGTTTAACTGTACGGTAATATACAGTATGTTATACCGTTATATGGATTGCTACATTTGTGGTATAGAATTTATCAATTAACTTAGTATTCTACTTTACTCTCAATTGATGAATATTAGTAAAGCATAGTTGAACGTCAATTAATTGTATATATCAGTAATCTTTTTTGGGCTTTAGGTACAAATATGATGTTCAGTCAATGGTCACCTAAGTGTGATTTTGGGTACAAATGTGATGTTCAGTCAATGGTCAACTAAGTGTGATTTTGGGTGCAAATGTGATGTTCAGTCAATGGTATCCTGATGGAGAATACAGGTGCATGGGTTGAAACTGTATATTGCCTATTCATATCATTGCAGTTAATTGGAAATAAAAAGCGGAAAATTCAAGCAAAATTCAAACAAAGTCATTATGTGTCAAATGTGTTTTCCTCTCAATCTGAAATAGGAACTTGACTCTAACATGATACGGCTAAACAAGGATGTAAAATGTTTAAAAAGAAAAATATTAAAATAATAAAAGGAATCATAGTTTTTTTCTTCTGCTAGTATTTCCTCTTTTCATTTAGTTAGACAATGCTTTGCGGTACGTTGTGCAAGAGTATATACTTGTGACGCGGTACTCGGCCAAGGGAAATTTCCCTGCTATATATTATGATAAGTATGGCCAACTTCAAGTGCACCTGAGAGCACAATATTACTCGTTTCCTGCAGACGTTGTGGATGATAATTAATATGAAAATATTGATGACATGAGCTCAAGAGCACCTATCATCTCTTGTAAGAAACATAATCTGAACATTCTTCTTTGACAAGAAATTGCTATAAAAGCAATAATGAATTGCAAATAACAGTGATTTGTGGTGATTTTCTGAGGGGAACTAAGATAATCTTGTGGTGTTATTTTTCAAATGATATATTATCAAGGTACAGTTTGCTTAACCCGTCTTTGTTTGCATAATAGAGGAACATTCATCGCAAGTTTGTTGTTTATATCATATTGATTTTTTAGCACTTCAAATAACATTTTTTCTATCATCCAAGCAAAATTAAATTGATAGCATAACCACAATTATATTGCTAGATAAGGTTTTTGAATGTTCATAAAAATATCTCTCTCCTTTATTTCTCTTTTGAGGTTTAATGGCTTTGATATATGCACAAGCTTTTGTATATAAGATTTTCAGTTGTTAAATTTTCTTTTGTAATGGATGTGTCTAAATAATAAGCACATATTGTGATATGTTTTTGTGTCATTTAACAGTAACTTTCCAACTCATATATAATCTATATTGTAAACATTGTTTCTAACTCACAAAACCTTCTTTTAAGCAATATGTTTCTTTTCATATATCTTTATTTTAAGCAAAACCTTTCTAACTCATTGTTCTATATTATAAGCAATATGTTTCTTACTCACATATCTGTATTGATAAGCAATAATTTGAGTAAATATGAGTCTTTTAAGGGCATTTAGAGTGAGTGTGAGTCTTTGAAGAGCATTTAGAGTGAGTGTCAGTCTTTGAAGAGCATTTAGAGTAAATATGAGTCTTTGAAGAGCATTTAGAGTGAATGTGAGTCTTTGAAGGGCATTTAGAGTGAGTATGAGTCTTTGAAGAGCATTTAGAGTGAGTGTGAGTCTTTGAAGAGCATTTAGAGTGAGTATGAGTCTTTGAAGAGCATTTAGAGTGAGTGTGAGTCTTTGAAGAGCATTTAGAGTAAATATGAGTCTTTGAAGAGCATTTAGAGTAAGTGTGAGTCTTTGAAGAGCATTTAGAGTGAGTGTGAGTCTTTGAAGAGCATTAGAGTGAGTATGAGTCTTTGAAGAGCATTTAGAGTGAGTGTGAGTCTTTGAAGAGCATTTAGAGTGAGTATGAGTCTTTGAAGAGCATTTAGAGTGAGTATGAGTCTTTGAAGAGCATTTAGAGTGAGTATGAGTCTTTGAAGGGCATTTAGAGTGAGTGTGAGTCTTTGAAGAGCATTTAGAGTGAGTGTGAGTCTTTGAAGGGCATTTAGAGTAAATATGAGTCTTTGAAGGGCATTTAGAGTAAATATGGTTTATTTATCATTTGTTTAATTTCAAACATAAACCTTCATGGGAAATAAAATAATGTTTTCTGTTGAGTTTCATCCTATCAGAAAATATTGTATTTTGATCCTGAAACAGACATTCTATTCACAATAAGAATTATACTAAGGCAAGTAATTAAAATTCGTCACAGTAGGATATACACAGATC